>CM020618.1:16845683-17566575 GCA_009829735.1 Pyropia yezoensis | reverse complement strand
CAGTGTCACCTCCCGCCCCTGTCCTACATGACGGGGGTCCCGTCTCTGGTATGAGGGCGTTGACGCCCTTGTACCCGCGCATGCGTGGGGGTCTCTCTGTTAGCTGGGGGATACCCCCCAGGTGCTGCGCTGGTTGGGTCAGCGCGTTGCTTCGGTGGCGTGCTGGACCGCCTCCAGAAAGCTCTGGAGGACGTGGAGGCTGGCCGCAGCACCCTCGTCCAGCTATGCACCGAGGTAACTCGGTGGTCGACCGTCGTGACATTGCCGACCGGTGGAGCACGGAGGTATACGCGCTTACGCGTGAGTGGCCTCCCTCGGGCAGTGGGTCTACCCACTGAGGAGTGCTATTGTTTGTGCGGGAGAGGGCCCCGGCAACCCTTATGGTAGCCGGGTAGTAGTGAGTATAAACTCATCCCCCTTTGGGGGCATTGCTTGCCTCTGTTTGCTGCCCTGGGGAGCACCCCTTCTGGCTCAGTGGTGCCTTGCCTCCCGTCCAACTTCTTCCGGTTGGTTCATGCTTGGGGAGGTCATCCTCCCTCACTTGGTGTCTTGGCTTGGGGAGGTCATCCTCCGTGTAAGCCCCTAGTTACTTCGATATTATCGGAGTTAGCCTTTACCTTTAAGTTAACTTATTAAGGTTCAGGTTTTACTTAGTTACCTAAGCTTAGCTCTACTTAGTTACCTAAGCTTGGTTCGACTTAGAAACCTAAGTCTGATTTGACTTAGAAACCTAAGTCTGCCGTACCCATGTCACACCCTACTTAGTAGGTATAAGCCTCACCCCCCAACAGCCGAAGTCGGTATCGGTTGGGTTGTTACAGTAGGCGTCGTCGCCTCATGTAAGGCATGAGGAGTTGGCGGGGTATGTTTGCCGCCTGTTCCCAGGTGGGTGAGTCGTATCCGACCCACATAACCTTGACGTACCAGGGTCCTGGTAGGTCCGGGTCGGGTGTGTGTCCGACCACGCTCTCTACTTGGTATGGAATGCCATCCGGTCCCACCGGGTCATCTGATCGGTGGGTTGTAAGGGCTTCATGTAGCAACCCAGCCGGTACCGGCTGAGGCTGTTCCGGCTTCGGAGCAGGTGTGACATCATTCATGCTGATGCGTTGAATCTCCCGTATCGGAGTGTAAGATAACAGAGTGGTCATCTCTGTGGAGGATCTGGTACGGTCCCTTGACCGGTTGCATAAGCTTGTTCCCTCGGAACTTCTGGTGTCTGATATAGACCCAGTCACCTGTTACCAGGGTTGCGTTGCGCACCCGTAGTCGGGCGTCGAAGTTCTTCTTATATCGAAGTTGTGTTCTGTCAAGGGCACCCTTGAGCTTAGGAATCATCCACGATAGCTTGGCCAACCAAGCTAGGTGGATGCGTTCGGCGGGTCGGCCCTTCGGTGTATCATACCGAGTGCACCTGCCGGGTGGCAGCGTCAGGTTACCGACGCCTAGTGGCATGACCCACTCCAGCGGAGCAATGTTTGTGCTCCGATGTGGCCTGGCATTGTATGCCAGGGTGAGTACGGACAGAAGCCTGTCCCAAGTGTTCGTGTGCTCGGCCACGTAGCACTGTAGCATCTTTAAGATGGTGCGGTTGAACCGCTCCACCTGCCCGTTGGACTGCGGGTGGTAGTCGGATGCCCGACGTGGTTCGATACCGAACATGCCCAGGACCTTTGTGCAGAATGCCGACGTAAGGTTTGCTCCGTTATCGGAGAGGAGTTGCTTCATGACTCCGTATGCACTGATCCAGTGGTCAACCACTGCGTTCATGATCGTGTATGCCGTATCATTCGGGATGGCTGCCGCTCTTGACAGCTTAGTGAATCGGTCAGACATGACCAGGATGTACCTGTTCCCTTCTTCCGTTATCGGAAGTGGCCCGAGTATGTCGATAGCGACTTGTTCGTTGGGCCCATCAGGTGGGAATAGCTTCATGGCAGACGCCTGCCTATGTAGACTCATGCGGTTACGTGCACAGGGGTGGCATCCCCTTACGTGGTCGACCACGTCGACGGCCATTGCTGGCCAGTAGAAGAACCTTCGCATTGCTGCGAACATACGTGAACCCCCCGGGTGTCCGGCTGTAGGGTTCTCATGTTCTCGTTCCATGACGGCTTGCCGTAAGGACACGGGAACCACGACTTGATGTCGTCCATCGGCGGGTGCCCGCCGGTATATGAGTCCGTCTTCGTTCTCGGAGAAGATGCCGGCCGTACCGGCCAGGAGGTTAGCACGATGACGTCTACAGTCATCGTCGTTGGCCTGTGCCTCGCGGAAGTCCGCGAGGGTCAATGGGCACGCAAGGTGTGCCATGGTATGGTCAACCATACCCTGGGTAGCATTACCCACCATGCACACCGGTACCACCGGGATGTCCTCGTCCACCGGGCGGGTATCCCCGCTCGGGGTGTCGAGTCGAGACAACGCGTCTCCGAGGTGGTGGGTTGACCCAGCCTTATACACCGTGCGGTAGTCGTGCTCGGCCATCTTCAGCCTCCATCGGGCTAGCCTCCCATGGCTATCGGAATCCTTGTCACCAAGGTTGAGGAGCCATCGTAGGGGTTCGTGGTCGGACCTCACGATGAACCTGGAGCCCTCCAGGTATGGACGGAGCAGTTGCACTGCCCATATAACTCCGAGGCATTCACGCTCGGTGGCACTATAGTTCCGCTCAGCCGGGTTGAGTGTCCGGCTGAAGTACCCTACCGGACGTAGGTCCGGGATAACGTTGTCGGTACCTATCAACGTCTCTCCCTGTAACAGGGTGCATCCCACTTGTGTATCACACGCATCGACATCGATGACGAAGGTACCCCGTCTATGCGGTAACGCAAGGACGGGTGGGGCTAGTAGGGCTCGCTTCAGCGACTCGAATGCCTCCTCTTCGCTAGGCGAAGGGGGTTGGAGTACCTTGGGTAAGGTACTGCTCGTAAGAACCGTTAACGGTTTAGCTATCCGAGCGAAGTCCTTGACGAACCGTCGGTATACATTGCACATTCCCAGGAAGCTCTTGAGCTGCGTCTGGGTGTTAGGGAACCGGGCATCCCGGAGTGCCCGGGTATTGGCTTCGAGTACCCCTAGTTTACCAGGGGTTATCTGGTGGCCCAGATACTCGACCGTCTGTTGGAAGAAGGCGCACTTCTTCAGACGCAGGGTTACCCCGGCGTTCCTCAAGAGGGTGAGTACCTCGTCCACATGTTGCACATGGTCATCCATGCTACGCGAGAAGACGATGACGTCATCGAGGTACACTAGGCAGTTACGCCACTTCACCCCCGACAGTATGATGTCGATAGCCCGCTGGAATGTAGCGGGGGCGTTGGACAATCCGAAGGGCATCCTTAGGAACTCGTACACTCCACTGTGACAGACGAATGCCGTCTTGGGGATATCCTCGTCCGCCACCGGGATCTGCCAGTATCCGGCATTGCAGTCGATGGTGGTAAACACCGTAGCCTCCCCCAGGGAGTCGATGCATTCATCCATCCTTGGTAAAGGGTATGAGTCCTTCTTGGTAACCAAGTTGAGGCGTCGATAATCGATGCAAAACCGAGGGGTTTGATCCTTCTTCGGCACAATAACGACTGGGGCACCCCATTCCGACATCGAAGGTCGGATCACCTTAGCTTCACTCATCCTCTTCACTTCTCCATCAACGATCTCTCGTTGCATAGGTCCCGCTCGGTGCGGTTGTGAGCGGGCGGGTCGTGCGCCTGGTACCAGGTCTATACGATGTTGGGTTGCCCCAATGGTCCCCAAGGCCCCGCCTGTCCACATAACGTCATGCTTTCTTAGCATCCGTCGTACCCCTTCGGCTACCGAAGGGGGAAGGTGGTCGAGGTCAGCCTCGGCCAGTGCCTTCAAGGCCTCTTGGTCCTTTGGCGGCAGGTCCGCCGGAGCCGCCGATGGGTTAGGCTTCCCGTCATCGGGTTGCTGTCGCTCGGTGGTCTCGGCGACCGCCAGTACTTCAAGTGGTTCCACTTGACCTTCCTTATCAGGGGTAAGGATATCTCCTTCGTAGAGTTCGGCAATCCCGAGGATAGTTCCCTTCGGGAGGGTGACTGCCTTACGGCGATAGTTCGCCATCACTAGGAGGGACGACCCTCCTGCTGGGAGGTCTATGAGACCGTTGGCCATGGTCAACCCATGGCGCTTGTACGTCCGTAGGTTGGACTGGACTCTGCAGATGCCTGCGAGGTCGCAGTTAACCGGGAGGACTGTCTCTGACAACGGCTCAAAGCGAGTTCGCTTGGCCAACCGAAGTGTCTTCGGCTCGACGCTTGCGTACACCTCAGCCACGTTAACGTGGCTTCCTTGTAGCGTCAGGTCCCTGACGATAGCCGTATGTCCTCGCTTCGTCCCGTCGGCTTCTTGAAGCTCGACGGTCCTCCGGCCTGGCCGGATTGCATCAACGTGAACGTTGATGAAGGTGCACCCCAGTATGCAGGGCACCGATAGCGTTTCACATACCAGGAAGTCAACTTCCGTGGTGAGATCCCCGATGGTAACCTGCAGCGACATCGCTGCGGTCGTACGAATGAGTCGACCATTCGCGTCCTTGATGGTGGGTCCCCGAGTCACTCTGACTCGTGGAAGCCACTTGTCCGGGAGGGTATCCTTCCGGATAAGGTTGGGTCCAGCCCCTGTGTCCAGTACAGGGTAGTACGATCGTGTCGACTGGGGGTCAACCCCCAGTGTGGCTGATACCTTGAAGTTCTCCAAGGTAAACAACACATGTCCTAAACCGATATCCGGTGTAGCTCGGGCATCCTGAACAGGGCCCTTGTCTGGTTCAACGTGACGGGGCTTCCCGTCCTCTCCTCCCAACCTTGGAGGTTGGTCATCAATCCCCTGACGCCGTGTCGTCGGGGCCGGAAGGTGTACCCGGGGGTTGATGCGGCGTCGGCTCAACCGCGCTCTCCGTGGGGCTTTCCCCGCGGTACTCCGGGGTGGCTTGCTTGGGTAACCCCAGCGCCCCCCGGTCATCCTTCCTCTTACTCGTTTCCCGCCCTTGGTAGGGTGCTGTCCGCCGGGACATCCGGCTGAGGAGGTGCCCCCTCGACGGCCAGTACTCCACCTGGAGCTGGCTGCCTACCCGGTGCGGGTCCGGGTGCTCGGGCGGGATACCCCCCGGTGGATGCCTTGCGTTGCGCCGCTGCCCGCCGAGACTCCTCGGGGATGAGTGGGCAGGAAGACACCCAGTGCTGGGGATCCCCACACAACATACACCCGGACGTGCCGGTCCCCCCTTGAGTTCGCATCGGGGTAGCCCCGTAGCTACGGTTGCCTCCCTCGGGCGCCCGAGTGCCTGCTCCCTGGTAGGCCTTGGGTCCTTGGGTCAACCGGAACATGGACTCCCCCAACCGGTTGGGTCGGCCCGCAATCTGCGGAGGTGCCTCCGTGCGCACCGCCCATGTTGGCAAGGGTTGGTGAGGGTTACCCGTCACCGGGGAGTACCCCGTAGTCCGCACATACGGGACGCGCCGTCCCGTTCCTTCGTTGACCTGGAACTGGGTTCCAGCCGGGGCGATGTACGCTACCGTACCATGTTCATCAATCACCGGCGTCGCCGGTAGCAACAGGTGGCCCTGTTGGTCGATTAGAGGGTCATCCTCACCAATAGGGGTATGTTCGGTCGCCACCAGTACTGGTGCGGCCTTACGTTCCACCTTCTCTTGCCTCGGTACCGGGGTAAGACTGGGCTTGCCTCCCTCACCCTTGGGCTTCGGGGCCAAGGCACACTCCGGGTGTAGAACCCGGTAGGCGTCCCCTAGGGACTTGCACATATGCATCAGTCGACTGAAGTTCGTCCGTGCCGTGTTGGCGCCCCGTGCGGATATCCGCACGTAGTTGGGTACTCCTGCGAACAGGATGGCACGTAGCTCCCCTTCTCCGAGGAGCTTCCCCAGCTCGTAGTCGAGCTCTTGGATCCGGCATCCAAACATCTTCTCATCCTCCCAGAACTGGGCGGTGGCGGTGCGAAGAGCCCGATAGTGGTCCTCGCACTTGTCCTCACTGAGGTAGCTGCTCAGCAGCTCCTTCAATATCCCACGGTAATCCATGGGGGTGGCCGCGACCCTCATTCCCGGCATCGGGGATGCCTGGCGAAGAATGCCTCGCACCCGTTCATCAACAAAGAACGGGAGGATCTCCAGGGCCAGCCCCTCGTTAACGAGCGCCTTGTCTGAGGCTGCCTTGAAGCTAGTCAAGAAGCCGATGACTGCCAACGGGCGTCCGTTCGGCCCCCCGAACATAGGGACTCCCTTCATAAGGGTCTGCATAGAGCGGATCGCCCGATGCGACGTAGTACGCATCGATTCCGATACGGTGGTAGAGCGGTCCTCCAAACGATTACGTTCCGGAGTAAGAACCGACCGGAAGACCTCGTTGACGATCTCCGTGTCAGCGTCCTGGATATCCAGTCGCTTAGCCAGTTGATGAGCGAACTCATCGGACTCCATCCGCTTCAGTAGGCTCGCAGTTACCTGCGCGGTCATAGCTTCCACCACTGAAGATGGTACTTCAGGCGTCGGCACCTCGGGAACCCGAGTTGCCTGGCCTCCTTCGTCGTGGGGGTACTGCGAGAGGGTACCCCCTCCCCCAATAACCGACTCTCCCCCGGCGTACGTATCCGCCGGGTCGTGTCCGCGGAGTCCGCTTCGGGTGCTCCGAGCGTATCGCTCCGTGTGACTCCGTTCCAACTCTGCCGACGAGTCGGACCCATACCCCCTTGTGTCCGGGGGTTGTCCAGGAGTAGCAACCCCGGGATTGACCCTGGTGGACTCCGAAAGTAGTCCGGCCGGTTCGAACCGTACCGGTGTGGGAGGAACACGACGGGGTCCCGTCGTGTGCCGTGTTGACATCAACACTGCCATTGCGTCCTCCGTCCGATCTTGACGGGCGTCGAGCCCGGAAAACCGGGCCTCGATGCGGGCCAATGATGCCATCAGGGAATCCCCTGGTGAAGGAGGCGGCGGAGTGAGGTCGGTCGACGACAGTTGAGGCGGGCCCCCGCCTCCTGCCGTCCGAGCCGTGCCAAACGTCGATCCGGCACCGGAAAGCATTGGCGTCTCAATGTTATCGATCGGGTTCCCGATCCCGGTTCCCGTAGTCACCTCCGGAGTCGGCGTCGACGCCGATCCGTCATCTTGAACGTTCCCCGTCTCTTGGGTAGACATAGTCACAATCAGTCAACCGACGCAACGATCACCACGAATACGAGAGCGAGGGGGTAGATTGGGGAGAGTAACAGTAGGTCACAGTCACAGGTAAAAGCTCAACACAATCGATCAGGTCGCAACACCACGAGTACAAGAAAAGGACCGGATCCCTATCCGTGTGCCAGGGCCGAAGACGGCGTCACCACAAGGGTGACGGAAACCCGTCCCCTGCTGCTCCACCAATGTAGCACAATAGGAATCCGTCGCACGTCCACTCTCAGGGAACACTCACCAAGGGGGATCGGCACCAACGTCACCGGGAGGCCAAGGTTGCTGTCCTTGGAGCGCAAGCCACGGGACCAAGATGGGAGCCCAAATGGGAGGGGTTTGTTGTTCTACCTTGGCCGGCGGTGGATTCGCCACCGGCCCCCTCGTTATAAACCCTCGGAGACACTACTAACTACCCTCCACCCCAAGATGCAAGTCCCTCTGGTCATACGTAACTTATAGATACCGTGACCAGCTCGGGCTCTCAAATTGAAGTTAAGGATTAGAAGTAGCCCCCCTAATATTAGGGTCACAATACGGACAACCATATTGCTACATCTAGGCCGTCCCAGTCCCTGTCAAGGAAGCCCACGCCCAGCGGACGACACCGCCCGTCCATTCGCCACCAGCCCGTCACTGTCGCCACGTCCACGAGGGACCATACCCCAGAGCAAGCGCGTCCAGGTGGTGTTGGAAAGGGTGTGCCACGACGCTCCACATGGTTGTTGGTCGTAAAATAAAAAATGGGCAGCAAAGCGGCGGAGGGGCGGGGGTGGCAGAACGGTCGAGAAAAGGTAGCCGTGTCCCGCCCTGCGGGCGAGTCCCGCCCTGACCTCCGGGACCGCCGGCAGCTGCCGGTCCTACTAACGCGCACGGGCTGAAGGCTGTTGCCGGCAGCGGCAGCGGCTGCGGCGGCGGCTCGTAGTGGCTCGCCGCCGCTGCCACACTGTGGCGTGCGAGACTAACAAGGTTTTGCAGAAGGGTTCCAAAACTGAAGAAAACGAAGAGTTCTCAAGGTCAACGAAACGATGAAATTGCATTCAACACGTTTTCAGGAACATCCCTGAAACTGCTTCTCCGGTAGAGACTTATGGCAGTTCAACAAGAAACGTTGCAACGTTCTGCGAACTGTTCGAGAGTCACGAGGAAAAAAAAAAAAAAAAAAAGTTGACAAGAATGACAAGCGCCCATTCTCGGAATCGTTCTGAAAACCGTTCAGGTATAAGAGTACAGGAAAGTGATGATAGGAGTGAGGTGAAAACCACAGCCTTCCATGTTCGGCATCTGCCTTCGATGTGCGGAGCCCGAGCATCGAAGGCGTACAGTACTGCCGAACATCGAAGGCAGAATGACCAATAGAATGTGCTCACAGGAAAGGTTGTTCCGCCGGCTTGAAGGTGATTGTTCTGTGTGCACCTGTTGATTCGTGCTGGCATGTGGGTTTTCCGGGATAAAGAAGCAGTAAGTGATTGAACCTAAAGCCCGAACGCAAACAGTGATCGCGCCTCAGGCGCTTCAGGACGCGTTGGGCACGAGGGCGCGTTGCTCTCGAACAGCGCTTAAAAAGAGAATGCCAGATTTGATTTTAACAATCGCACCCCATGCACGTTAGGCAGCCCTACCCCGTCCCCCCGCGCTCTTCCCGCCCCGCCTCCTGACGCCATAAACACCCCGCAACATCCCGTTAGAGGATGTCTCGAGAATTATTGCGGGATCAAGCGGGGAGGGGTGTGAGCCTCCGCCGACACGGTTGAGGAAGGGGGGGAGCAGACGCTGGTGTTGATATCGAGGAGGGGTGGGCACGGCTGACGCCGATGTGCACGAGGAAGGGGGAAAGGGGCGATTCTCTACCGCAGGCACATGAACGAGCGGGGGGAGGACGCCGCGAGGTCGACATATAGGGGGGGGGGAGGTAGGTAGGTGCCCTGAAGATGGCTGTGGCAGCGATTTAATCAGATATTTGATCTCTTCTGGCCGCTCAACCCCACACACCCAGAAGTACTCAACCGCCCACTTCTCGTCAACCAAGGCGCCGATGAAAACGAACGAGACACCGCTGGAGAGCCGCTGACCTGGCGCTTCTGTCCATGGGCATCTTGACACGCCACGATTGTTTATGCCGAACAGTGGCAGCTGGAAGTGCTAAGGAGGGGGCTTTTGGGGGGTGCGAAAGCACCCTCTCTATGAAGACACTGTGAAGGACAGCCCCTTACAGTGGTTGTAATGTGGTGCCTCTGGTTGTAAACTGGTGCCAGACGGGTATACAAAAGCCCAAGAAACCCTGGTGAGCCAGCCGAGTACATCTGGGTCGCGTGATCATGCGTTTGGAGAATTGTGACCTGGTCCAGCCTGGTGGGCGTGGAAATACTTTGTCATTGTATTATAAGTACAGTACAGATCACCAGACTGGCGGTTCGGGAAATACGCTCTTGCAATTGATCGCTGCGCAGACCGCCGCACGCGGTGATGTGAAAATCCCGCTCGGTGTCCCCGACCAACGAGGTCGCGGAAAGGATTGCACGCCCGACAGCGGCGCCCCCCCCCGAGCGCGCCCGCCCGCCGATCAATGCCACTGCCAGCGCACGGGGGCTCCCCAGTGAGGGACGAGGGGGCCCAACTCGCCCTGAGATTGGGTGGCGGCTTGGGGAGGCCCCCACCGAAAGGGGCGTTGCAAGCCCACCCCCCGAAAGGACGCGCCGTGCCAATCCTTCCCGCACCCCGGCATGCCACCTTAGACAAGTGACCGTGATGGCTGCTACTCACCCCCCTGGCGGCGCCCATACATACCGCACCCGATGGCTGGCTGGAGCCCCCTTCCATCTCGGCCGCAACATCGCATGTCATCAGTTTCCTCCTGGCACGGCGGGGGATCCTTTCAGGGGCCCCTGCCAGCTGGGCGCCCCGGGCCTCGGATCCACCGCCGGTCGTCCTGTCCCATCCTTTTGGGGCGGCGCCGCGCACCGTGTGGAGGCCCGGCGCCCGCAGAGTCCCGCGCGGAGGGAGGGGGGGTGCGTGCAAGGCTGTGCCGCCTGCGCCTCGCCCGGCAGCCTCCCTTGCTGTGTGTGTGTGTGTCTCAGTCTCTCCCTTCTCATTCGCGCCGTCGCGCAAGTCGGTGGCACACCGTCCACTGCAAGGCGGGACGCCCGGTGGGCGCACGCGGGAACCCAAGCCCCACGCCCCCACCCCCGTGCTGACGGTCGGCGCCGCGGTGGGGTGTCGGGTGGTGCCTCTGGGTGCGCCGTGTCCCAGATGCCAACGGAGCGCCGTTGCAGCTGGCGGCCCCCCCCCCCAGGGCACCCCTCCCTTCCCCCCCTCGAGAGGGGGTGGCGCGCGCGGTCCGTTCCATTGCGGCGGAGGCCCAGCGAGGGCGTCGTCGGTCTCTGCAGGCTGGCGCCGCCCCCCACCCTCCCCCCCCCCCCCCCCCCCCCCCCCCCCCCCCCCGCGCCACCCCCGCCCTTTTCTCCCTCCCACGCCTCTCGGTGGAAGGCCGCGCCATATTCCGCCGCTGTCGCGCGCGTGGGTGGTGCACGTGCCGGGTCGCACTACGCCCCCCTCCGGGAGCTCCCCCTCCCCCCCCCGTCACCGTTTCCCCCACACCACCGTTGGCGGTGGCGCACCCCCCAAAATCCACTCCATCCACGCGACGCCACGCCCCCCCCCCCCCTCCCCGGCGGTGCCATCCGCGCATGCGCATTGCAATGGGGGTGGAGAGAAGAGGGACCGGTTGGGGCGGGGGTGTGGCCGTCCATACACCGAGAGCGCTCGCCCCCGTCCCCGCCAGCCGGCGTGGTGTGCCACCCCCGCCGCTTCGGTTGGTCTGCACGTCGGTGGGCGGCGGCCATCGTCTGCGTGTCGGGGCTGGCCCGCAGAACCTCCCCCCCCCCACCGCCCCCGCCCTCCCACCGCTGGCGCACGTCACAAGGTGGTGGCCCCCCCCCCCCCCCCCCCCCCCCCCCCCCCCCCCCCCCCCCCCCCCCCCCCCCCCCCCCCCCTTTCCACGGCTGTGGACTACAGTATACGCTCTGCCACGGCTATCGGCGGGGAGGGCCCTGCATACTTGACCACCTCCCCAGCCGACACCAGGGCTGCTCACCGGGTGCCCCTCCTTCCACCGACTACACCCGCCACGGCGGCACCCCTTCCCCTCCCCCCCCGACCTCCCCCAACTCTTTTGTGTCCGCTTCCTCCGCCCCGCTCATCCACCGTTGCGGGCGGGCGTCGGCGCTCGGGAGCTCGCTCCCCCCCCCCCCCCCACCGCCATTGTTGGCGACCTCCGTCCCTGCGTGACCCCGCCCTCGCCCGTGTTCGCCACCGCCGACGTTGCCAGCCATGTTTGCCGCGTGCCTCCGCGGCGCCCCCCCGCCGCCCACCCCCCCCCGCCGCCACGCGCGGGGCAGCGAGAGCCTCTCCGCGTGGGACTCGTCCCTGTCGCTGCCCGCCGCGTCGGCGTCGCTGTCGCTCGACACGTGGGCGGCGCTCGATGCGGCCGCCGCCGCCCGGTCGCGGGGGGGGAAAGGGGCGGCGGCGCCCCCGGGGGGGGGGGCCGACGAGCGGCCGCCCATGACCACCCGCGGGTCTACGCTCGTCGGCCGCAGCGGGCGGCTGATGCTGGAAGCGCCGCAGCGGTCGCTGCCGCCGTCGGCGGCGCCGGCGCCGGTGCCGTCGTCGTCTCCCTTCCCCCGCGACGGCCGGGTCGAGGCGGGAGCCCCGCACGACCGGCCGGCCATGACCACCCGCGGGTCTACGCTCGTCGGCCGCAGCGGGCGGCTGATGCTGGAAGCGCCGCCGAGGTCTCCGCCGCCGTCGCCGGCGGCGGCGCCCTTCCCGTCACCGGCGCCGTCACCGCTGCCGCCGTCGCCGCCGCCGGCGCGGCCGGCCGCCCGTGGGGGCGGCCCGCCGCCGTCGCCCGCCGCCCGCCCACCGCCGTCGCCCGCCGCCCGCCCGCCGCCGTCGCCCCGTGTCGGGCCGCAGGCGCTGGTCCTTCGGGGCACCCCCGGGGTCGGCGGCGACGGCGGTGGCCGGGGCGCCCCCTACCACCACCCGCCCGCGCGGGGCGTCGACGGCGGCGGCGACGGCACCGCCAACCGGCCGCGCCGACGGTCGGCGCCCCCGACGCCGACCGTTGCGCCCGCCGCCGACGGCGGCGCCAAAGGGGCCGTGACAACTGTGACCACACGGAGGGGGTCGACATCGTCGGCGCCGCCGTCCCCCTCGGTCGCACCCGCCGACCCGGCGGCGGCCGCGTGGCCGACCGACGGCCGGCGGCGGTCGAGCGCGCTGCGGACGCCGTCGGATTATGACGAGCTGCTGGCGCCCGCCGCCTTTGGCCGCCGCGTCACCGTCGTTGGCCGCCGCTCCGAAGGCTTTTCCGCCGCCGTTGACGGTGCCGCCGCCCGCCTGCGGCGGCGGCGAGCAGACGCCTCGCGGGAGGCGGCGGATGCTTGTCTTCCCCCCGGGGGGCCCTCGGCCGCTGCTGGCGCCGGCGCCCTCGAGGCCTCCCCCTCTTCCCTGTCCCCCTGGGCGGCGGCAGAGGTGTGGGCGACGCCGCCGCAGCCCGCGGCGGTCACGCCGGTGGCCACCCCCCCAGGCACCTCCCCCACCGCGTCGTACGGGTCGTCATCGGTGACGGGCTCCCCCGGCGCGTCTGCCCCGTCCTCCCCCGCCGCGGGCGGGTGGCTGTCCCACAACGATGCGGCGGCCGCTGCCACGCCCGCCGCGACACCCCCGCCGGCGCTGCCGCAGGGGGCACCCCCCGCGGCGGCGCCGGCGGGAGGGCGGTTCCGCCAGGCGATTGCCCGGCGGGGCGTCAGCCTACCCGGGGAGGGGGTGGGGCGGCTGCCGCCGCCGCCGCCGCCGCTGTCGCCCGCCGCCCGGGAGCTGACGGTGGCGGCGCCCGCCGCGGCCTTGGCCCCCCCGGCCGACGCCTCCCCCGACGAGTGGCTCGATGACTACGTGAGCTTTATGAGCGAGGCCCTCCGCGTCACGTCGACGGTGCGGGCGGCCGCCGCGGCGGGCGGCGGGCGGTCGTCGTCGTGCGCCCGCCGGCGGGGGGGGGGGGTGCACGCGGTCGCCGGGCAGCACCCGCCCTACCACCCACGCCGGTGGGTGTGGTGGCAGCGCCGCTGGGGGGCGGGCAAGAGGGCGTAAGCGGGCGCCCCGGCGGGCGGTCGGGCGTGGGGGGGGGGTCGGCACTGACTGCGGGCGCCCGCCGCCTCGGGGGGGCGGGCCGCTCGTCCTGACTTTCGGTGATCAACGGGGGGTCCCCGCCAGCTGTGGTTTGTTTCGGCCACACACACCTTTGGACCCCGCCCCTTTGGGTGGGAGGCTGGCTGGTAAAAAGCTCTTGTCTGCTGGGCATCACCGCTTCGCAAAAGTCGCACGCTTTTTGTTTCTTTTTTGTGTGTATGTATCCACATGTGTGATACTGCACATACAGAGTGTACACTACGTCACTATCTCCTATCTCGCCGTGGTGCATATGTTATGGTGGTGGGCCGCTCTCGCCACAGTGCAGTCCCATGTGTCGGCCACCTCGCAGGGTGCGCCGGTGACCCGCCAGACTTGGCGCCGATTCCCGGCAGAGATTTCCGTAAACCGTGGTGGGGCCGGAACGCCACCGAGATCCCCGCCCATGGACGACCTCGACGGCCAAGATCCGCGAGATTGGCCCGCCCGACGGACGCCGTGCTCATCGCCGCGCGGGGCCGTCGTGTCTCCCGATACATTGCGGTGCAGCTGCGGCGCGGCGCTAACCCCGCCCCCCTTCCTCAGCCAGCTTTGTGTGCGCGGCTGTGCCTGTGTTGGTCATTGGTGTTGGTGAGTGTCCCAGGCCCCCTGCGCTGCCTGTGGTGGTGGCGTCTTTGGCCATGGCTCCCCCTGCAGTGGCGTTTGCCGCCGCCCTGCCGCTGGTCGCCGCCCCCCCCGCCCGTCGTGGCGGCAGCGTCGCGGCGGCCGCATCCGCCTTTACCCCCCCCGCCGCGGCGGTGGTGCGTGGCCGCTGCCACCATGGGGCCTCGGCAACGGCGGCGGCCGCTGCGGCCGCAGCGTCGGCGTCGGCTGCTGCCACCCCCACCCCCTCCCGCATGACGGCGGGCTCGCCGCCCGCGCCGCTGGGCGAAGCGGCGGGCTGCTCCGTCCTGGGCGCCGACGCTAACGGCGCGTCGTGGCGGGTGCACAAGTTTGGGGGCACCTCCCTCGCTGACGCGGCGGCCTTTCGCAACGTCGCCTCGATCCTGCGAGCAGAGGCCAAGGAGGTGAGCACCCACAAGCTGTTTGTGGTCGTGTCGGCCGTCGGCGGTGTCACCGACGCGCTTGAGGCGCTCGTCAGCGCGGCGCGCGACCGCTCCAGCGGCGCCCACTACCTCGAGGGCCTCGACGCGCTGCGGGAGCAGCACGAGCGCCTCGCGGATGAGCTGCTGCAGCCGGGGGCGCGCGCGTCCTTCCTCGCCAGCCTCTCGTCGGGCCTCCGGGACATCCGTGACCTGCTGCGGGCGGCGTGGATTGCGCGCTCCGCGTCGGAGCGCATATGCGAGCTGGTCGTTGGCCACGGGGAGCTGTGGTCGGCGCAGCTGCTGTGGGGGGTCCTCCGGCAGGGGGGGGACGACAGCGTTGCGGCGGCCGTCGGCGAGGCTGTGGCGGGTGTCAAGAGCGCACCGTGCTCCTGGCTCGACGCGCGGGACGTGCTCGTCGCGTCCCCGTCGCTGGGCCGCTCCATCCGCCGGGTCGTTGACTGGGACTCGTCGCGGGACAAGCTCACCGAGTGGACCCGCTCCAACCCGACGGTGCTGGTGGTGGCCACAGGCTTTATTTGCGCAGACCCCGAGGGGGTGCCGACGACGCTCGGGCGGGACGGCTCAGACTACTCTGCGAGCTCCTTTGCGCGCTTGCTGTGTGCGTCTGAGGTGACCATCTGGACGGACGTGGCGGGGGTCTACTCGGCCGACCCGCGGGTGGTCCGCGACGCGGTCGTGATTCCGCGGCTGACGTACAAGGAGGCGGCGGAGCTGGCCTACTTTGGTGCCCGGGTGCTCCACCCCGACACCATGACGCCGGCGATCGACATGGGCATTCCACTGCGGATCCGGTCGACACTGGAGCCCGGGGCGGTCGGCACCTTTGTCAGTGCCGTTGGGGACGAGAAGGAGGGGGCGGCCGATGCGGGCGACGCACCTTCCCCACCAGTGTCGGCCAACGCCCTTGCGCGCTCCCGCCAGATGAGCGGCGTCAAGGGCTTCTCGACCGTCTCGGACGTGTCGCTCATCAACCTCGAGGGCACGGGCATGATTGGCGTGCCGGGCATTGCGTCGACGCTCTTTGGCGCCCTCTCCGCTGCGGGCATCTCGGTGATTCTCATTGCGCAGGCGTCGTCTGAGTTTTCGCTGTGCGTCGCCGTGCCCGGTGGCGACGGAGAGACGGCGCTCGCAGTGGTGCGTGCCGCATTTCGTGCCGAGCTGGCGGAACGCCTCATCTCGTCGGTGGAGCTGCTGTCCCACTGCTCCATTTTGGCCATGGTCGGCGAACGGATGCAGCACCAGCCTGGGATGAGCGCCCGCCTGTTTGCGTCGCTCTCCAAAGCTGGCGTCAACATCCGGGCCATCTCGCAGGGCTCCTCGGAGAACAACATTAGTGTTGTGGTTGCGCGGTCGGACGAGCAGCGGGCGGTGCGGGCGTGCCACTCGGCGTTCTACTTGTCCGACCAGACGCTGTCTGTTGGGGTGGTTGGCACAGGCTTGGTGGGTGGCACCCTACTGGAGCAGATCCAGTCCCAGGCCGCGGCATTGCGGGCAGACTTTGGCGTGGACATCCGCGTGCGGGGGCTTGCCACCAGCCGCAAGATGCTTCTCGCGCCCGACGCACTGGACCTGGACAACTGGGCTGGCGAGCTGGCGACCGAGGGCGCGACGGTGCCCCTTGACCTGGACGTCTTTTCCGATCACATCCTGGACGCGACGCTCCCGCACGCGGTCATCTTTGACTGTACCGCCTCCGAGGCGTTGTCGCCCTATTATCCGCGGTGGCTCGCGGCGGGCATCCACATCATTACGCCCAACAAGAAAGCCAACTCGGACACCACCGCCCTGTACACGGCCATCCGGGATGCGCAGCAGCGGCTCAACACGCACTTCTTTTACGAGGCCAACGTGGGTGCGGGGCTGCCCATCATCTCGACCATTCGGGACCTGCTGCGTACAGGGGACACGTTTACGCGCATCGAAGGGATCTTCTCGGGCACCCTCAGCTACATCTTCAACGAGTTCACCCCCGACACGACCTTCTCGTCCATTGTCAGCCGGGCGGCGTCGGAGGGCTTTACCGAGCCCGACCCGCGGGACGACCTTGCCGGCACTGATGTGGCCCGCAAGGTGGTGATCCTCGCGCGGGAGATTGGCATCACCGTAGAGCTGGCCGACGTGTCAGTCGAGTCGCTGGTCCCCGCCGAGCTGGCCGACACTGCCGCCGTGCCGGTTGACGAGTTTACCCGCCGCCTCCCCGACTTTGACGCCTCTCTCACCGAGATGGCGGCCGAGGCTGCCACAGCCGGGGAACTCCTTCGCTACGTGGGCGTCATTGACGTGCCCGCCAAGAAGTGTACCGTTGAGCTCCGGCGGTACCGGGCTGACCATCCGTTTGGGCGGTTGCAGGGCAGCGACAACATCGTGTCGTTCCGCACTCGCCGCTACGACGCGCAGCCGCTGGTCATCCAGGGGCCGGGCGCGGGTGCGGCGGTGACGGCGGCTGGGGTGTTTGCCGACCTGTTGCGGCTGGCCGCCCACCTAGGCGCCCCGTCGACGGCAGAGATGTGAGCGGGGTCGGGCAGGTGGCGTGTGCATGCGTGTGGGCGGGCCGGCGGAGGTCTGTGCTCTTGATTAGCGCCGTTGCGGGTCCTGTCACCGCGGGAGTCCTTGGCTGGGAAGATACTGCCCCATCTTTCTTCCTCTTTCCCTGTCAGACACACAGGGTGTGATTAGCCTGCAACTGTTGCGCAGAGGTAGGCGCGCTGTACCCGCCTGCAGGCATCCCTGATGTGGATGTGTGCCGCAGATAGCTCATCAGTCAAGGCACTGAGAAGAGCACACCTGTCTTCTCTCTTTATCCGGTCCTATGAATATGTTGAGAAAAAATGCACCGTAAACGTGGGCCACAACGTTCGTGCGTAAGTCAGGCACAGGTAAGTCTTCAAGGGGTCGTCCCCTGTCAACAATTGTCCAGCAAGAATAGGGCGGAAGAACGATCGGGACATCTGTCCGTCACCGTCGTGGAGTTAAACAATCGATTATTTACTTCCGCTGGTGGTCGGCGTCCGATATTGGGCTCACCCCGACATCCACTCCGGGTGCGATCACGTCCAGGCCGTCGCCCTGCTATTCCGAAGCAGTCGGAGGTCGTCGTGGTCGTTGACGGCGTCTTCGACGTCCAACGTGCCGTCCCGCCCACGTCCGTTGTCGTCCCAACCCGTACTTCATCATGGTATGTCACCTGCGCAGCGTGTGAGCGACGTGGAGCTGCTTTGTTGCTCGACTGCGACATGGAGACGCTCGAGTGCTACGCGGCCGTTGTGGCCATCGTGCCGCTTGCCTGGACCCCCTCGTCCTGAGCGATGCCTCTGCCGGAAGGGCTGCTGCCGGATGGTACCTGCGGGGTCACCGTGCTGACTGTATTTTTGTATCCCTACACCCCTGGGCATTGTGTTCCCCCACACGCATGCTTTTCCTCTCGTCATGCCTGGTTCCCTTGGATTGTATAGCCGACCCGTCTGCACAAGAACCGCAAAAAGCGGGGGCACGTGTCCGCCGGCCATGGTCGCGTCGGCAAGCACCGCAAGCATCCTGCCGGTCGTGGTAACGCCGGTGGTCTCCACCACCACCGGATCCTGTTCGACAAGTTCCATCCTGGGTACTTCGGGAAGGTGGGCATGCGGCACTTCCACAAGACGGACCAGAAGTACTTCTGCCCGACCATGAACATTGATCGGTACGTTGTTGTGTTCATGGTCATGATGGGTTGTTTCATGGTGTGCTTCTGGACGCGTCAAGGTGGACGGGGACCTACTGTGCGACCCTGGGTGTGTGTTGTAGTTGCAGATGGAGCTGCAGGTCACGCCGTCAGGGGTTTTATTACTGACTCTGCTGCTGGCTTGTCTTCACGCGCGCCCGTCTGGTAACTCTTCATTTTCTATGGTGCAGCCTCTGGACGCTTGTGAGCGACGAAGTGAGGAAGGAGCACGCCACGAAGACGGACGTGGCACCCGTCATCGATGTGACTCAGTCGGGCTACTTCAAGGTTCTGGGCAAGGGCCAGCTGCCCCGGCAGCCGGTCATTGTGAAGGCCAAGTTCTTTTCCAAGCTTGCGGAGAAGAAGATCCGCGAGGTGGGTGGGGTGTGCATCCTGACGGCATAGAACGGTCGTGTTTTGCGGTACCGTGGTTTGTCTTCAACCGACGTAGCCGCCGCGCGCGTCGTGTGCTACTCCCAGCTGACGCTGCGTTGCTACTCTCAGCTCACGCTGCGATGTGCACGCGTCGAGGGTGTAGTGCGTAGGATCACATCTGCATGTTTTTTTTTCTTCGCTTCGTCTCGCCCGTCAGCCTCCGCGACCCGCCGCGTCCCGTAAATGATGCAGCTCCCGTCTCCGCCGCGGCCGCCTTGGGGGCGCTGGCAGATGCCACCTGGCCCCCCTTCGCAAACCCCAGTCATCCCCACCCCAGTCCCTTTTCTACGTACCTACCGCTCCCACCCTCAACACCTCCGCCCTCCCCCTCGACGACTCCGCCACGCCCTTCCCCATCCCCCGTCATTGGCGACCTCCTATGGGCGCCGACGACCCTCTGCCGGCGGTTGTCCCGCTGTCGCCATGACGCACGCCTGGCGTGCCGCCGCCGTCACCATTGCTCTGCCGTCGCGACCGCCGCCCGCACCCCCTGGCGGTGGCGGGGGTGGCCAAATGCAGCGGGCGGCCGGGCGGGGCCACCGTCGCGGCCGCCGCCGTCGGGCGGGGGCGTCTGTCAGTGGCTGCGGCAACAGTACGATCGCGGTCCCGCGGGCGCCGGGCTTGCCGTCGCCGCCGCCACCGCCACCGCCTCCGCCGTAGCCGTTGTCACCGCCGTCCCGTTTTCGCCCGCTTGGCGGGACGCCCGCGCTGCGCCCACTCCGCCGCCAACGCCGTGCCCCACACCGCCACATTGGGCGACGGCGGCGGGCTTGTGGCAGCGGGCGTCAAAGCGCGGCGAGCGTCTGAAGCCACGGCGACTACGGACGGAACCCCCCGCCAATTTCGGACAGAAAATGAGCTTCGTTCCCTCCCTTTCGGATCGAACAAACAGGCGCCCGCGAATTGGCCGCCGTGAAGCGGCCGAGGGGAGGGAGGGGGGCCGCGCAGTCGCCCAACGCCGCGCTGGATTTTCGGGCATACACCCGCCGGCGTGGTTGGTAGTGGTGCCTGACACTGCCTGACCCTGCGCTTCCGCTCGCCGCCTCCTTGGACCAGCGGCCTTCGGGGCATGAGATCAGGCGGGTGGGGGAGGGACGTGGGGCGAGGACGACGCCGTGGCGGCCGGCGAGTCAGCTGCGTTGACCGCCCAAGTGCATCCGGTCGCCACGCGCCCCCCGC
Organism: Pyropia yezoensis; assembly: GCA_009829735.1. Classification (NCBI taxonomy): domain Eukaryota; phylum Rhodophyta; class Bangiophyceae; order Bangiales; family Bangiaceae; genus Pyropia; species Pyropia yezoensis. Next base: position 17,546,761 of record CM020618.1, on the reverse strand, counting down.
TAGCGCGTTGGACGGGGAGGCAATGAATCGTGGGAGGGCGGCGAGGGGCGGTGGGGACGTCGGGAGACTGCCGCTGATGGTTTACGCCATTGTCCAACGCGCATCGCTGGGCCACCCTGCGTTCCCTCTCTCAGCCGCTCGCTCCCCTTCTTTTGACGATGTGCCCAACTCCCTCACCCTCCCCGCCCTCCCCGCCCTCCCCGCCCTCCCCTTTTGATGATGACCTCAACTCCCCCGCCCCCCCCGCCCCCCGCTCTTCCCCCCTGTCCTCCCCACCAATTTGTGTTTTAGGGGAAGAGAACGGGGGGGGGGGGGGAATGGCGGCTTCATCCCCAGCGCCAGCGGGTGTGAGGGAGGTGGGGGGGGGGCGGAAACGCCGCCCCGTATGATGGGTGGGGCGATAGAACCTACCGGCAGAGTGAGCGACAGCGGCTGAGAAGAAGGTTGCCCGCGACGGCGGCTTGCCCGGTGCCACCGACGAGGGTGGGTAGCAAGAGGGGCGGCGATGACCCTCGTCGTTGAGGGAGCACCCGGCGGAGAGCCTCACCGGCGCTCTCGCGCAGCCCCTCAACACATGAGCCGCTCTCTGCCTAGCCCAGCCGACGATGCGCCGGCAGGCGAGGAGCTCCTCGCCCCCCGCCGCCGCCGCCAGGGGTAGAGGTCCCGCCGCCGCGGCTGCCACGACCGCCACCAACATGCGCGCCCCTCCCCTGCGGCGGCGCGCACCGGTGGCCGCCACCGCCGCCGCGTTTGCGGCGGCGGTGTTTGTGGCGTTTGTTGCTGTGCCGCCCCTGCGGGTGCTGACGCCGTTTGGTTTGGCCACCGCAGACGGCCGGGCCGGGGCGGATGGCGCTGCGGCCACCACCATCGACAATGGCGACGGCGACAGCGACGGCGGTGGCCTGCCCCCACCGTGGGGCACCCGTCCTGCCGTGCCCGGCGGTGACACCCGCTGCTACCTGGTCGGCCCAACCATGGACGCCCCCGACGGGCCGATGCGGCCCCGCAGCAGTGCGATGGAGGTGGTCCACCGGCTGTGGGCCAACGGGTCGCGCGCCTACTGCGTGACGGGGCCCGTGTGCTTTTCGCCAGCGGCGGCGGGGGCAAGCGGGCCGCGTGAGGCGGCGGCGACGGCGCTGACGCTCTTCTCCCCATCCGTCAGTTGCCACTCGGTCGACGCGGCGGGACGGCCGGTACGACCGGCGCACGTGCCGCCGTCACCCTCCTCCCTGCGGACGAGCACGGCGGAGTCTGTGCCCTCCTCTGCTGGCACAGAAGGCAAAGGGGGGGGTGCTGCCGCCGGCACCGTCGACTACGACGACGGCGACGTCGACAGCGGCGGCGACGGCGACGGCGGGGGATGGGAGGACCCCCTCGCCGACGCGGGCGCGTGCGCCTACTTTCGCGCCCGCCACGTGTGGCGCAAGTACGGTGGCAAGGAGGGCGCCGTGGCCACCGCCGCCCCCGACGCGGCGGGTGTGGCGGGCGTGGTCGGCTCGCAGGTGTCGGCGTCGGGGGGAAAGACGCACCTGCCCCCCCCTCCCGCGCGGTGGCACGACGGTCTTACGGTTGTGGTTCCACCTTACGCGCACTCGGAAAAAAACTTGTGCCACTGGCTCCGCGGGTGGGTGATGGTGTCCCACGCCCTCCACCACCTGGCCCAGTACGTACCGCCCGAGACGGCCGTCGCCGCCGCCGTCGCGCGCGCGGTGCGCGCCGCCGCGGTCGCCGCGGGGGCGGTCACGGCGGCGCCGCCGGGTGGCGACGACGCCAACGACCCCGCGGCGGCACGTCCCGCCACCGACAAACCCCCCGATGGACGGCCCTTCCCCACCGCCGCCATCTACTTTGTCTCCCCCGCCGTCTTTGACAGCCCCTGGAACCGGGGCGTGATGCGCGCGTCGCTGGCGGCCGTTGCCGCCGCCGGGGGCCCCCGGTCCGTCGGGGTGGCCAATGCCCACCCGGGCGCCGGCGGGGGCGTCGAGTGCTTTCGCCGGGCCGTCCTGCCCGGCGTGGATGGCAGCTTCACCGATGCCCACACGTGGGGCTCTGACGCCCCCGTTGTGGCCCCCGCCGTTGCGGCCGCCGACGCACACGTGCCGGCGGTGCCACGCGAGGCGCTGGCGCTGCGCGAAGCCGTCTACGCCGCAGCGGGGCTGCCCCCGACGGTCCACCCGGATGATACGCTGCGGCTGCACCCACCGGCGGCGGGGGTGGTGTCTGCCGCCGCCGCCGCGGGGCTTCCCACCTGGCCCGCCGCGTGGGCGCCAGAGACCGCCACAGACGGCGCCGTCAACCGGCCACAAGAGCCCCCCTGGCCTTCGTCCCTGACCAGGCCCCCCCACCCGTGGGCCACCGTCCGCGCGCTCTTTGCATCGGCGGCCACCTCCCCGGCGGCCGGGCGCCCCGCCCCCCCCCCCGCGGCCGGGGGCGCCCCCCCCCCTTCTGCTGAGGGTGACACGCTGCGGCTGGCTGTCCCCCCCCGGTCCATCTTGGTGCTCTCCCGGGCGCCCAGCTCCAAGCGGCACTTCGACGACGACTCGGCCGCCGCCTTTGCCGCCATCATCCGGGACGCGGCGCGCACGCGGGGCCTGACCCTGCTCACCGTTGCGCTGGACGAGCTGTCCGCCCTGGACGTGCAGGTGGGCGTCGCCCGGCGGGCGGGGCTGGTCATTGGCATCCACGGCGCCAACCTGGTCAACTGTGCGTGGGTGCCCGCGGGGGGGGCCCTGATTGAGCTCATCCCCCACGGCTACCGGTGGACCAGCTGGTACGAAGCGGGGGGCAACGCGGGCCTCCGCTACTCGGCGGTGGGCACCTCCCCGACGGGACAGGTGCTGCCGTGCGACGCGCCGGGCCACCAGCGGCGGTGCATTGACAATGACCTGCGGGACGTGACGCTGGTGCTGGACGGCGCCGCGCGGCGGGCGTTTCGGGGCCGCCTCGGCCGCGCCATTGACTACCTTGACGCCCTGTGGGCGGCCAACCCCGACGGCTGGATGACGGTGCGGGGGGAAGGGGCGGTGTACCGGCTACCCGACTTGAATTAGGAAGGGGGGGGGGGAAGCGGTAGGTCGGGAGGGAGGGAGCAGAGACGGGCGGAAGAGCGCCGATAGGGCAACGAGGCGTTGACGTGCGGGGCGTGCAGCGTGGTTGCCTAGCTTCTCCTGCCGCGTCTGCCCTACGGGCGGCATCGCAGTTCTCAACTGAGAACGAGCGTGGAGTGGATGCTCAATAAAGAAAACAGGCACCTTACGGGCCAGACCTCGGGAGAGACAAGTCGTGTCGCCTACCATCAGAAGCGTTATCTTGTCGCCTTCCATCAGAAGAGCTATGAGCTCCTCATACACCCTAACCCTGTTGTTTTTCTGCTTCTGATTCTTCTCTGCTTCACGCTGTGCTTCGCGTGGCGCTTGTAGCGGTGGTGACGCTGTTGGGAAGGGGAGGGGGGGGAGTGCCTGGGCCAGCCAATGACGCCTGGCGTTGACAGTACGGCGGACGGTCCTCTCTTCCTAATGACCGGATACGAGTGAACTGTACCCAATCGCATGATCCGGGTGGCGATCCCGAGTGCGCACGTTCGCAGGCGCAGCCACGCGTGCCTCGCTGGCGCTCTCGCTCGCCAGGGCCGTGGGGAGGCGTCCCGAAAATTCGAAAAAAAGCAATCTCTGCGGCGCGCGACTGGCCCGTTCCCGCGGTGGACACCCATGGCCTTGCAGACACACTCGCTCGCGTGGCCGTCCCGCCGGATATTTTGTAGGAGCCCATCCGTGGGCAACAGAGGGTGAGGCGGCGCTCGGTGTCGCGACACCGCCCCGTTTGTGCCACCGATTTTTTTTTTATCGCGCCTGTGCAGGTCCTGGCCCTGCGAGGTGCGAGGGGCGCGTGGCAGTCCGCTACGCCTGCCTCCTCTCCGTGTCTCTATCTCGCCCGACGTGCCCTATTGTGCAACCCCCCCCCCTCTTCCCCCCGCGCCTCTGGCGTTGCGCTAGACGCTCCCCCAGGTGCTGCTTGCTGGTCACCCGCGTCGCTGGCGGTGACGCTTTTGCCGTTGCGGCCAGCGCTGCCGGAAGTTATCGGCTTGTGGACGAGGCGGCGCCCGCGCTGAGCGCTCCTGACGGTCCTGATCGCTGCGCACCCGAGTTCCTTCCCCCCGTTCCCCCCGTCCCCACTCCCCCTGCCCCCCATTACTACTTCCCGACCACTTCGCCCCCCCCTCCCCTTTGTTTCTCTCTTTCGTCGTCTTCCTGGGCGCCGACCACCATGTCTTCCCGCCTGAGCAAGCAAGAGGTGCGGCGGGCGGGCTTCAAAAAGGCCATTGACGGGGAGGAGGCGCGTCGCAAGCGGGAGGACCACCAGGTGGAGATCCGCAAGGCCAAGCGCGAGGAGAACCTGATGAAGAAGCGCCGCGAGACCGCCGCCGCCGGTGGGGCGGGTGGCGATGCTGCTGCGTCTGCTGCTGCCGCTGCTGCGGCCGCCGCCGCTGCGTCCGCATCGGGGGCAGTGGGTGGGTCCACCGCCGCTGCCGCCGACGTCGATGGGGCGCAAGCGGCAGAGGCAGGGTATGGGCTGGAGCGCCTCCCCGAGATGGTGCGGGGGGTTATGGGCGCCAACGGGGCGGAGCAGACGCAGTGCACGCTCGAGTTTCGCAAGTTGTTGTCCATGGGTATGTTGTAATGGCGAAGAGGGTGGCGAGTGGCGGGGTTGGGAGCGTTGTTGGCGCGGGTGCGCGCGAGAGAGAGAACGAGGGGGCTGTCCAACTGGGCTGGTTGCCAAGTGAACCATGCGCTTCTGGTGCCGCCTGGCGTTGGCGGGTGTTGCCGCGCGTGCTGGGCTGCTTGTGTGCGCGCCTTGATCGGTGCCTGCCTGGTGCCTTGTCTCTGGCCTGGCTCATTGCTAACTTTTTCTCGTTGCCTTGTTTTCTCTCATGTCCTACGCCTGCTCGATTGTGTCGGCCACGCCGCTCTGCACGACCCCTCTTTGCTGATCTTGTTCTTTCCTCTGCCCCACCAGAACGGAACCCGCCCATTGACGCGGTGATTGCGCAGGGGGTGGTCCCGCGTTTTGTCGAGTTCCTTCAGTGTGAGTCCCTGCCGCAGCTCCAGTTTGAAGCGGCTTGGGCGCTGACCAACATCGCATCGGGCACCTCTGCCCACACTGCGGTGGTGATGGATGCGGGGGCGGTGCCCGTTTTTGTGCGCCTCCTCGAGTCCCCGAATGACGATGTGCGGGAGCAGGCGGTGTGGGCGCTGGGCAACATGGCGGGCGACTCCCCGCGCTGCCGGGACGCGGTGCTTGCGGCGGGGGCGCTGCCGCCGCTGCTCGCGCAGCTGACGGGCAACAGCAAGATCACTATGCTCCGCAACGCTACGTGGACGCTCTCCAACCTGTGCCGCGGCAAGCCGCAGCCAGACTTTGAGGCCGTCCGCCCGGCGCTGGCCACGCTTGCCCACCTGGTCTACTTTGACGATGACGAGGTGTTGACCGACGCGGCGTGGGCACTCAGCTACCTGTCGGACGGGAACGACGTCAAGATCCGGGCGGTTGTCGAATCGGGGGTGATCAAGCGCCTGGTGGAGCTCCTCCTGCACCCCTCGGTAGCTGTGCAGACCCCCGCCCTGCGTACAGTGGGCAACGTGGTGACAGGGGACGATGTCCAGACGCAGGTGGTGATCAACAGCAACGCGGGCCCGGCATTGATGGCGCTGCTGACGTCGCCCAAGAAGAGCATCCGCAAGGAGGCGTGTTGGACCGTGTCGAACATCACTGCGGGCAACCAAGAACAGATTGGCGCGATCATTTACGCGGGCCTGCTGCCGCCGCTGGTCGAGCTCCTCCTCACCGCCGAATTTGACATCAAGAAGGAGGCCGCATGGGCGATCAGCAACGCCACGTCGGGCGGTAGTGTCGCGCAGATTGCGGCGCTGGTGGCAGCTGGCGCCATCGAGCCGCTGTGCAACCTGCTTGACGCCCAGGACGCGCGGATCATTTCGGTGGCGCTCGAGGGCCTGGAGAACATCCTCAAGGCAGGGGAGCGCCTTCGTGGCGCCACCGACGACGCGCTTTGTGGGAACCAGTACGCCGAAGAGGTGGAAGCCGCCGGTGGGTTGGACAAGCTGGAGCTCCTCCAAACGCACGCCAACCAAGATGTGTACGACAAGGCGGTGCGGATACTGGAGGTGCACTTTGCAGCGGACGAGGAAACCGACGTGGCGGGGCTGCAGCCTGCGACGGCCAACGGGCAGTTTTCGTTTGGGGTGCCGGGCGATGGCCTCGGGGGGGTGAGGGTTACCGCCCCCGAGGGGGGGTTCAACTTTGGGGAACCCGCGGCGGGGTTCAACTTTGAGGCGCCCGCGGGGGGGGCGTCCGGCGGTAACGCCACGGAAGGGGGGGCTCTCCCTGCAGCGCCCTTCACCTTCGACACCCCCCCCACGGGTGAGGCGGGCAGCATGCAGCATTAACATTGCGAGGGTGGGGTGGTGCATGGGGGGTGCGTGTGCAGCGCGTGCGCGTGCGTGAGGGTGTGCGGGGGCAACGGCACGGGAGGAAGTGGGGGATGTTTCTCCTCACGGCTTCTTGTTTCGCTTGTTGCCCTTTCCTGGGAGCCGGGCGCCGTGTAGCGGGAGTGCTAGTAGGGGAGTGTGGGGGGCCAGAGTGTGGGCAGCGCGTGGGCGCGCGCTCGCGCGCACGCCGCAGATGAGTCACTGTGATGACAGACCCAAGCAGAGGGTCATCGGTGTTTGGCAAGGACGTGCGCCGCGGAGGTTGGTGGTGCCCCCTTCGACGCGTGTCGCCGCCCGTGCACCGCCGTGTTGACCGTGATGGTGACCGGGACAGCCACATGTGGAGGCCAGGCAGCGCGCCTCCGCGGGCGCTCGCGCGCATCTACTCGCACGCGGTTACGGGGTTGCCCCTTGGAGGGGGTTGGCATCGCTGCCACTGGCGTCGATGTCGGCGCCATGAGTGCGTGGGCGGGCGGGCGGGCGGCGGCTGCAGCGACGGTGCGACCTCTGCCTGGCGGCAAGGGGCGCGTCAGGGGCGGCAGCGGCGTCGGCGGCTGGGGGTGACAGTGTCGCCGGACCGAAGCGGGAGCGGGGGCGCGCCAGCAGCACCCAGCAGCGCGGTCGGTGGCGGCGGGCGCCCAGCCGGTGCGGTGGTGGCGGCGCCGCTTGACATAGGGCGGCTTCGGCACTAGCCGTATGAGGGCGCCTCCATGCCGGTGCGGTGACGGTAGCGTCGCATTTGGCTATGGCGGCAGCGGCGAGCGCGCGGCCGAGCACTCGGAAGTGTTCGCAGAGGGACCGTTGTGTCGGCCGCCCCTGCGGGCGCGGCACGCCTGCAGCGCCGCGGTTTGGGACGCGTCGACCGAGGGGTAGTCGCCGTGCACACAGCCGCGCGTGCGGCCATGGGGGCTCCCGCCCCGGCCGGGGCGGGGAAGGGGGGGGGGTTGGGCGGGGGTTTCCGCGCCGCGCCGTTGCCACTGCGGGCGGCGCGGACAGGGGTCGGTGGCGCAGTGCGTCGGATTCTCCTCGCGGGTTGCGCTCGCTGCCCACCCGGGTGGCGTGCCGACGGTCGGGTTGTGTGTAGCGGGGACCTCGCCGGTGCGGCGGCTGTTGACTGCGGTCGCATCCGGACGTGGCGTGCCCGCCTTGTCAGTCGTGGACCTTGCTTGCAGCCTGTTCTCTTTTTATTGCGTGGGGGCGTCGTAGGTGTTTTTTTGTTGTCGACTTGGTCTTTCTCATCCGCAGAGCATCTGCCTGGGACAGGAACTTCGGCTTAGTGCAGCCTGGTGGCCGTGTCGGGCCCGACCTTCAAAATATGGGGGTCACACGAAGGACGCGAATACGATAGGAGAAGAAGAAAATGGGGTGCATGCATGGACAGCGTTATGCACCAGTGAAAGACCGCTCAGCAAACAACCGCTCCGCACAAACCGCGCAGCACAAACCGCGTTCCATGGGGTCCCCGCAGGGCGGCTGCCAGCCCACCTGTCGGCGGGTGGGGACAAGCGCCGCGAGTCGCCCAGCTCGGGGGCGCCAGCGTCTCAAAACGCCCAGTCGTCCAGACCCCCCCCCCCCTTGGCCGGCGCCTGCGGTGGCGCCGCCGCCCCACCTGGCGCGGGTGCTCTTGGCGCCACCCCGGGGCCACCCCCTCCCACCCCGGCGGCGCCTCCACCCCCCCCGTCCCCCCCTCCGAAGCCATCGTCCGACCCCCAAAAGTCATCGTCCGAGCTGACGCTATCCGAGTCACCCGCCCGCGGCGGCGGCGGCGCCCCGGACGATGGCCGGCTGCCGCTCTTGGCCTTGGCCAAGCTCGCACCCGCCGACTTGGTGCCCGCCGCCGCGGTGCGGGCGGCGCCTGCGGCCACACGCGCGGCGCCGCCGAGGAGGGACTTGGCGCCCCGCGCCACGCCCGTGGCAGCGGCCGCGGCGGCCGGCGGAACCGCCGCCTTGGCCGCGCCGCCGCCGGGCTTGCCGCCACCCGCCGGCGGCAACGGCCGCGGTGGAGCAGCGCGGGGCGACGTGGCGTGGCCCAGGCTGCTGCTGTCACCGCGGCTGCCGGTCGATGAGTAGGCATGACGGTCATCGTAGGAGGTGCCGGAGGAGGGACCGCCATAGTCAACATGCGACCGGACGGCCCCAGCGGGGGGGGGCATCGGGGCCGACTCGCCCCGCGGGGAGGATGGCTTGCCCGGAGAGGAGGCGCCCCCAAAACCACCCATGCCTCCGCCGCCACCCATCATTCCACCGCCCCTGTTGCCGCCACTCACACCGCCGGAGGCGCCCCGCGGAGAAGGAGGCATACCCGAAGGAGAGGGGCCACCAAAGCCCGACATGCCACCGCCACCCATGCCTCCGCCGCCCATGCCGCCCATGCCACCGCCCATGCCACCGCCCATGCCACCGCCCATGCCCATCTGTCCGCCGCCCATCGCACCTTCACCACCACCACCACCACCACCACCCAACACACCGCCGCCCATTCCACCGCCGCCCATTCCACCGCCGCCCATTCCACCGCCGCCCATTCCACCGCCGCCCATTCCACCGCCGCCCATTCCACCGCCGCCCATTCCACCGCCGCCCAGCGTGGTAGTGTCGTCGCCCACACCAAACAGGTCCGCATTCCCAGCGCCCCGCGGGGACGACGGGCCGGGAGGAGGGGGAGGCTGACTCGCAGGTGCTCGCCCACCGTGCTGTTGCTGCTGCATCGCCAGCTGCATCGCCTGCATCTGGGCCTGCATGGCTTCCAGCTGTTGCTTGGCACGTGCCGCCTCCATCTTGGTCGCCCGTAGGTCTTCCCGAAGCGTCTCGGGGTTTTCCTGCCATGACGCGCGCGCTTCGGCCCCATTACCCGCGCCGCCGCCGCCGCCCCCCCCGCCGCCCCCGCCGCCGCCGCCACCGATCCCCAGCAAGTCTACCTCACCCATGGGGGGCCCACCCCGTGGGGTGACTGGCCCTGGTCCGGGCCCGTCGAGGAGGCTCCCCCCGTCTAGAAGACTCGCACTGCTGCCGCCCACCCCCCCTTGAGGTGGCACGACCGCCACAGGAGCCCGTGGCGGTGGCTCCTCCCCCCGCACTCGAACCCAGAGGGCGCCCTCTGGGTCTAGTGCCGGCGGGAGCGCCTCGACGGTCAGCCGATGGGTGCGAAGGCCCGTGACCAGGTGGATGCCCGCACGAAACTGGGAGCGGTCCAACCGCCCGTCGTGGCGCACGTCCACCAGCTGCCACACCCGCTTGAGCACCGGGCGTGGGAGGCCGCTGCTGCCAAAAAAGGGGCCCGCAACCGCACCAGTGACATAGCCGGTGCGCTTGGCGTCCAAGTTCGTAAAAAAGGCGTCGTACTTTTCCGCTTCGGCAGGCTCAATCGTCCACGAAAAGCCAGTGCCACTGCCAGGGGCACCCCCGCCCCCTGCAGGCACGGACGGGGGCTCCTTGGGCGCCGCCGCCGCGGGCGGCGGCCCAATGTCCGGAACGAGGTGGAGGCCCGCAAAGGAGCGCAGGCCATTGACCGAGATGTCCGCCCCGCGCTGGCCCAGCGCCACCAGCCGCAGGGCAATGAAAAAGGTGTCACGGTCCAGGGAGCCGGCCTTCGTGTGGTCGGCGATGGACCAGATGAGGCGCAGCTGGGAGCGGGACACCCGGGAGGCGCGGGAGAGGAAGCCCACCGCGGCGGCACCGCCAATGGGCTTGCCGTCGGGGGATGCCTCGTTCCACAGCTCGGAATACTTGAGATCCTCCGCGACGTTGAGACGCATGTACTGCTGGGCCTCTGAGCCGCCAAGAGGAAGCAGGTTCGACACGGTGTCAGGGATCAATCGACAGGGCAATCAACGAACAAGCCGAAGTGCAACGCAGAAAAAGAAGGACGCATGTCAGCAGCCGCCCATCGCCGTGAAGCACACGCACGCACGCAGTGCCCCCCCACCAAACAGAGTATCAAACGCGCAACTCTCCCCTACCCGCCACGCCTCCACGCATGCCGAGGAAAAAAAAAAAACCAGTTGTCCAAGGGAGTACCCTGGCTCCCGGGGAGTACCCCCGCCCCTGTAGTCCAAGCAGCACGGCCATGGCGAAAACACCCTCCCTCCCTCCGCCCATCCCCACCTAACGTACCATGCGGCGGCGGCCCATCGGGCGGCGGCGCCATGTACAGGCCGTTCGGCCCCATCTGCGGGGCCGCCCCCCCCCCATAGGACGGGTACCCCCCCGCGCCGCCATCGCCCGGCGGCGGCGGCGCCTGTGGCGGCGGCGCGCCCATCATGCCACCCGGGTACATGGCGCCGCCCCCAAAGCCGCCGGGCTGGCCGTACATGGCGCCGGCACGGGCGGAAGCAACCGGCAGCAGGCTCCCCTGCCCCCGGCCGGACCCCAACAATGATCCCCTGCCACCAGGTGCGCGTGTGCAGGCGACGGGCAGAGCTCTCGGGTGAAAATAGGTAACAGGGGTAGGGACAAGCAGAGGCTGGTGACCCTGCCGAAGACGGACGTTGAGCCGCCCCAACTTGCTCACCAACAGTGCTGCGATGCACAGCGCGGTGGACGGGGCTCAAGCTGGCAACAGCAAGCCGGGTGCGTCGTCGACAACGCGCCCCGCGAGTCCAACGCCCCAGGCGTCGCGAGTGGCGCGTCGGCGCGAACGTCGCATGCGCAAGAGGGGCGCGCTGGGGCAAGACAGCAGGGAAGCCACCCACACAGAACATTCCGGAATCTGAGTAATTGAAGTCTACAAAATGTCATGTGGTCGGAAACTTCATTGGCCGGTGGAAGCGTACTTTCCTGTGGCTCGCCGGTCCAACATCTACATACGCCGCTCTGACCGCCGCTCGTGGTCTTGGCGGCTCATCGGCTCTCCGCGCGACCCTCTCACGGCTGCAAGCGGGTCATGGTCCACCCCTCCCCTCCTGCCTCGCGCTTGTAGCACAGACGGTCGTGCACGCGGCTCTTGCGGCCCTTCCAAAACTCCACCAGCGTTGGCGTCAGGCGGTACCCCCCCCAGTGCGGCGGCCGCGGGATGTCCTTGATCGGTTCCCCCCCCCCCGCGGCGCCGGCCGGCCCGTAGTACTCGGCCTCGAGCGCGGCCATGCGGGCCTCCATGACCCCACGGTCGGCGGCGGGGGAGCTCTGGTCGCTGGCCCAGGCGCCGAGGCGGCTCCCCGGCGGCCGTGACGCAAAGTACGTGTCGCTCTCGGCGGCGGGCACGCGGGCGGCGCCGCCCTCGATGCGGACCGAGCGCTCCAGCTCGGGCCACCAAAACGTCAGCGCCGCGGCCGGCACAGCGTCCAGGTCGGCCGCCTTGCGGCTGGTGTAGTTGGTGTACCACACAAAGCCCCGCTCGTCGACGCCCTTGAGCAGCACGTACCGCCCGGCGGGGGTGCCCGCCGCCGAGACGGTGGAGAGGCACATGGCGTTGGGCTCGGTCACCCCCGCGCGGACAGCGTCGTCAAACCAGGCACGGAACTGGGCAATCGGGTCCGCGTCGACGGTGGCCTCGTCCAGGGGGGTCTCCGAGTAGGACTCCCGAAAGTCAGAGATGGACTTGGTCGCGTCAGCGGGGGCGGCCGCCGCCATGGTCCCTAACGGCGGGGGCGGGGGGGAGGGGGATGGCGGGAGGGGTGTCGCCGTCGCTACCCACCGGCTAGAGGTCCGGCGAACGTCCCACCGCGGGGATGAGGAGGTGCCGACGCCGCCGACGCCGCAGACGCCGCCGCCGCCGCTGCCACGGGAGAGCGTCCGCCGCGAGGAGAGGGCGCCGCCGCCGCCACCACCAAAGCTGCCGCTGCCACCAAAGCGGACGCCGCACAGGGGGGGCGGCGCAAACGAAGCCACGCCCGCACACGCGCCGGAGAGGCGCGTGGCGGCGGCGGCGATACGGCCAAGGGACTGCGCCGCGCTCATCCGCGGCGAGCGTGGGTGCAGTTGGGGTCAGGGAATGGGCGAAAGGAGGGGGAAGGAGCGAAAAAAGGGGGAATGGGCCGTCCGCGTTGGCGGTGGCGGGAGAGCAGAAGCGGTTGTCAGTGGCGCGGTGACTGGGGCGGGAGGGTGGTTTGGCGGCTGGAAGCACGCGAGTGGAGTGGTACGCCACCACCACCGCCGCTAGCTACCAGGCCACGTGTAAATGTTGTTTTCATAGATTGGTAGTAAAACTCCCTAACCACGTGGATGTGAAAGGGAAAGTTCGGCCACTTTGGCTGGACTCAGTCGCTCTGCTGGCGTGAAATTTGAGCCCCCCACTGCCACGACCGCGAGCGACAGCGCCTTCTGCTTCGTGCCCGTCCCACCCAGCGTCCTGGTCGTGGCGTCGGCCCCGCGGGCATTCCCGCCGTGGCGACACGGCCACCGCCGCCACAGCGTGCCCACCGGAATTCCACCCGCTCCGCTGCGTGGGGGAGGCAGAGAGAGCTTTCTTTCGACGACGCACCGTGGGGTGTTGGGATTGCCCGCCGCGGCCGGCGCCGTGTGGCAGCGGCGGCCGGCAATGACGGCGGCGGTGACGACGGCTGTGGCGGCGATGACGACGACGGCGGCGGCGATGAAGATGACGGCGGTGGCGGCTGGAATTTAGACAGTCCCCTGCGGCTCTTCACGTGCGGTCGGGCGGGCGAGTAGGTGGGCGAGTGGGCGTGCAGGCGGGCAAGCGGGCAGGCGGGCACGCTGGCAGGCGGGCTGTGGCGGACGGCCGCCGGCCTTCGATATGGCGCCGCGCCGCTGCTAGGGGTCGACCGGGAGCAGAAGTGTGGGGGGGGGGGGAGGTGGTGCAACGGTGGTGTGTGGACCCCGTTGCCTTTCTCCTACTGCCCCCACCCGGCCCCTTCCGCCTCCCCATGTCAGAGGGGGCTGGGGGTCTGTAAGGACGGGCGGCCCGGCGGGCGGCTGGGTGGGCGGCCGGGCTGGCTGATGATCGTGGCGGCGGCAAGGCGGCGGGCGGGGGGAGGGGGTGGGGGGTGGGCAGTGTCTGTTTCAATGGCGGCACGCCGGCTGGCCGCCGCCCGCGGCGGTGCGCGGGGGCACGCTACCGGAATTCCACCCGGGAGACCGTGGCGGTGTCGCGACCGCCGCGGGCGCGGCCCTCAAGACGACGGGGGGCGGGGGGCGGTTCTGTTTCGCCCGCGTGGCGCCGGGCGCCCCCCCGTCTGGCGGCGCCTGCCAGGGAGGGGCATAGTGGGGGGGTGGCAGGGAGGGAGGGAGGGAGGTAGGGGGGTGAGCGTATAAGAGCGCACTTCCGGCGGCAGTGCCGGCGTGCCGCCGCTCACGGGGTGGGCTGCGGCCGTGACTTTCCTTGCAGCGACCGCCCTCCACCTACCCCCGCCTTCCCTGTGTGCCGTCCCTCGTGTCGATTGTGCCGACGGCCACTGCGGCGCAGCCGCCCTCTGTTCCCACCTCCCTTACGCCCCTTCCCCACCCCCACCGCGCGCCCGTCATCTGCTCCCCTGCGGTTCCGGCTCTCCCCTCCCCCCTCCCCCATCCGCTCACCTTTCCCCGGCATCGGGCGTTCCGCCCGTCGCGGCACCATGGCCATGGTGATGGGCCGCCCGCCGTCACCCGCGGGGGGCCTCCCGTACCACCTGCCCCGCCCTCGCGGCGGGCGGGGCGCCGCCAGTCGCTCTGGCAGTGGCGTGCCGCCGCCCGTCGGCCCCCCCCCGCCACCGTCGTCGTTGGCGTTGGTGGCTGGGCGCGGCGCGTCGCCGCCACGGCGGATGGCCGGCGCGGCCGCGGGGATGGCCCGCTACGGGCCGGTGCCGGCGTCGGCGGCGGCGGCCGCCCCCCCCGCGCCGCTGTCGTCGCCCGTCACCCCCCCCACGCGCCGCCCGTCTGCGTCGTCGCGGCGGCAGTCCCTCGGCCCGCCCCCGCCGCGGCAGACGGCGCCGACGGTCAAGGACTCGCTGCCGGGCTCCCCCGCGTCGGTGGTGGTGGACGTGTATGGCGACGGCGACGGTGACGGCGGCAGCGGTGGCGGTGACGGCGGCGGCGGCTGCGGCGGCGGGGCGGTCAACGGGCGTGGGGGCCCCCGCCACGCCACCGATGGCCGGATGGTGGCGGTGGGCGCCGGGGACCTGCCGCCACTGCCGTCGCCGGCGCGGCTGGCCGAGCTGGCGGCTGCCGTGGCGGCGCTCGGCGGCGGCGGCTCCCGCGCCGCCGCCCGTGGCGCCGGGCGGGGCGCCGCGGCGGGTGGGGGGGCGAACAGCGCCGACAGCATCTGCTACTATGAGCTGGTGGAGGTGGACCTGCTGCCGCCGGGGGGCGGGGAGGCGGGGGGCGGGGGTGACGTCCCCGCGGCGGGGAGGGTGGCGGGCTGGTGGCGCTGGCTCCGTGGGGGGGGGGCGCCGCAGCACGGCTGGGACGGAACGGCCGACGGCGGCGGCGGCGGCAGCAGCGGCGACGGCGGCGGCACCCCCAGTGTGTGGAGGAGACGTGATGCGGGGTCGTCCCAGGGGGCGGGCGGGGGCTCCCGCTTTGTGTGGGCCTCGGCGGCGGCGGCGGGCGGCGACGCTGACTTGAGCGGCGCGGTCGTGGCCGGCGGCGGCGGCGGCGGCGGCGGGCGGCGGGCCAAGCCCCCCCCCGCGTCGCGGGTGGTAGCTGCCGCCGCGGCGGTGGTGGTGTGGGCGGGCGTGTCGTTTGTGGCGGGCCTCGCTGTGGGTGGATGGGTGTCTGAGGGGGATGGGCTGCTGGGGGGGGGGTCGGGGCTCGCCCGCGGCGTCGCCCGTCTCGTCGGCCTGCTCGTGTGAGGCGGGAGGGGGAGGGGGTGGGGCGTGACGTGGGGGGCGAGGGGGGGGGCCACTGGCGCGGCGGCAGGGAGTGTCAAACATGATGCGGTGCAGGGGGGGAGAGGGGAGGTTGTGAAGGGGGGGGCTTTGGGGGGGGGCCTGGTTGTGAGGGAGGGGCGGCGGGGGTGGGGAGGGAGGGGGCGGTCTGACCTCTTTTTGCGAGGTTCGCCGGCGACCCAGGCGATGGGGCGGCTGGCGGCGGCGCCCCCGACGCGGACGCTGGGCCGGACCGGGCCGCGACGCGGTGGGGCGGCGGGCGTCTTTTTGTACATAGGGCGAGCGTTCGGGGCGGCGAGGCGGCCTTCCGCTCTGCGGGTCAGACGCACCCGGCTCGGCGGTGGTGGCGGTGGTGGCGACGGCGTCCCCTCCCCGCCCCCCACGGGCCACATGATCTGCTGCGCCGCGACGGCTGCGGCGCACCGCTATTTTTCATTCCTGCTCTTGTTGTGTGCAACGGCTGACGCGGGGGGTGTGCTGACCCCTCGGGCGGCCGCCCATGGTCCATCCGCCCTGCCTCCTCCCGCCCCCCCCCCCCCCCCCCTGCCCAGCTAAAAGTACCGCACCTTCACCCACAGCCCCAACACCACCTCAGCCGCCACCCCCGCGGCGCGGACGGCGGTCACCTTCCCCCCCCCCCCGCCCGTCTCGCCCATCCCACCATACCCCCCCCCCCCGCCCCCCCCCTGCAGCGTCACCGAGCCCCCCCCCACCCCCTGCCATGCCGCCCCCCCCGCTGCCCACCGACCACGCGCCCACCGCCCCCGCCGAGGGCCCGCTGTTGACCCACACCACCCCACACCGGGCGGCCCACCCAGCGGCGAGGCCCGCGGCGCCCCCCCCCGCGGCGGCGGCGGCGACGCCCATCACCCCGGGAGCGGCGGCGTAGCCATAGACGCACGCCCACGCGAGCCAGGCGGCCCACCAGCCGGCGGCGCCCGGCGGGCCACCCCCCCCCCCCCCGCCGCCCCTACACCCCCCCCCCCCCCCCCCCCCCCCGCCCCCCCCCCCCCCCCCCCCCCCCCCGGCCGCCCACCGCAGGGCCGACGCCATGGCCGCGGGCGCCCCCACCGCCCACCCCCCCACCACCGCGGCGGCCGACACCAGGTGCGCCGCGTCCACGGCCGTGTGGCGGGGCAGCGCCGCCGCCGCCGCCGCCGCCGCCGCCGACGCGGCGGGGTGCACGGACCGCACCAGCGCGGCCACGTTGCTCCCCGCCGCGATGGCCACCACCAGCGTCGCGTTGGCCCACACCGGGCCGTACAGGTCGGGCACCTCCACGGCGGCAGCGTCGGCGGTAGGGTCGACAGCGGCGGCGGCGGTGGCGGCGGGGCCAGCGGCGGCGGTGGCTGCGGGGCCAGCGGCAGCGCCCGCCGGCGGCGCCAGCACCGGCACGGTCGGCAGCAGCGCCCGCCGCAGCCGCCGCCCCACCGTTGACGCCGAGACGGCAAAGTGCGCCGCGTGGGTGGCGGGCGCGTACCACGGGCCGCCGCCGGCCCCACGGCGGGGGGGGTGGCGGCCGCCCCTGCCGCCCGTCGGTGGGGGCTCCTCCACGTCAAAGGGGTACACAACGGTGGCGATGGGGGCGGCGGCGGCGGCGGCGGTGGCGGCGGCGTTGGCGGCGGTGGCGGCGGTGGCGGCTGCCGCCGCCGTGGCGAGGGTGGTGGGGGGGACGGCGGGCGCCCCAGCGGGGGCCGGGGGGGAAGCCCAGGGGGGGGCGGGGGCGGGACGCGCCCCCGCCTGGGCGGCACCCCGCCCCCGGCCGTCGGGCGGCAGGGCCGCCACGCCCCGCCGGCCGCGCCGCCCGCCCGGCGGCGGCAGCGGCGGCGACCGCGACGGCGGCGGTGGTGGTGGTGGTGGCGGTGGTGGTGGGGGCGGCGGGGGGGGGGGGCCCGCCGGGGGTTCCCCGTCGAGGAAGCGCTCCAGAGAGTCGAGGTCAGCGTCCGTGGACACGAGGCCGGGGGGGGGCGGCGGGGGGGAGCGCCGCCGCCGCCGGTGGGTCAGCCACGCCGCTTCTTCATCGCCCGACGAGGGGGGAGGGGGGGGCATGCCGACGCGACAGGGGGTGGAGGGGGGGGACGGGGAAGAGGGGAAGCGGGGAGAGGGAGGTGGGGGAAGGTACCAGCGCCGCCGCGCCAGCGCTGGGCGACCGGCGCGTCGGCAGAGGCAAGCACAGCCGGGAGGTGGGGCAGGACAAGGACAGAGACAGCGGCGTGGACGGTGACACGGGCAGGCGGGCAGCAGCCAGCGTGGCACCGGGCCACGTGGCACACGGTCCCCCTGGTCCTCCATCCACGACGGACGGGATGAACCGAACGGACTTGCAGATAGTTGATGAAGTCTCCCTGATGAAATAGATCCACGCACACCGATGTCTGGGCTGTGGGCGATGGCGGACTGTTGCAGGAGTCTGCCGATGAGAAACGCCGAGGTGTTGCCCCCCAGCTCCAGAGGCGGCGCGAACGGGCCTGGTGCAGCCGAGGTCAACCGTCAGCACCGTCATTTCCGTGTGTGGTGTCTTGACTCTTGGTGCCGTCCAGGGCGTCGGGTGGGGGGGGCCTCGGCGCCCCCGCCGGGGGTCGGGGGGGAGGCCGTGGGTTGGACGCGAATCGCGCTGCCGCGATCAGCCTCCCGCGGCACCCAGGGCGGTGGGGCGTGCGTGTCTGCAAGCGGCTCTGTGCCCAGCTCCCCACGGTTGCCGCCTTTGCGCATCGCGCAAACAGCGCGCACTTCGCCGTCTCTGCCGCCCAACCTCCTCCCCTCCGCACGGATCCACGAGTGGAGAGTGTGAGTGGGAGAGGGCGGCCCCCCCCACCACCGGGCGCCCCCAGCGGGGACGGTCAATTTCTTTTCCAGTTCGAAAACGGGCAAGCGGGAGGTTGGCCCACCGTCGTTTGCGCCGCTGCCGCGTGCACGCCGACACGACGGCGGCGGGAGCGGAGGTCACACCCGGCCGCGACCCGCACCAGGAAGGGGCACACCCCGGCCGGGAGGGCGGCGCACTCGCGGGTGGCCGGCGCGAGCGCGCGCGTGTGCGGGGCGTATGGATTGGGGCTGCCGCCGCCGCGAGTGGCGGGCACGACCCGTGCGTCGGGTACAGGACATACGTAAATCCCCGTACGTGGGAGGAGGGGGCGGCGGGGGGTTGGGCAGGGGGGGGGGAGGGAGGAGGAGGAACGTCAAACCACAAGGAGTTTGCCCCCTCCCGAAACCGACAGGGGCCGAGAGACCCCCTGCACGCGGCTGCGCCAGCGCACAGTGAAGCAGGGGGACGGTGGGAAGGGGGGGTGCTCGCGGTGGGCCTTCACCGCGCCCGCCGCTGTGTGCGTGTACTGTACGTACGCCCCCCTCTGGGCCCGCTATCGTTGACGGTGCCGGCCACGCCTTCCGCCGCCACCGTACACCGTGGCCCAACGCGCTCGACCCCCCAACCTCCCCCGCCCCCCCCCCCCGCGGGCCACCTCCGCCGACACCCCGCCCCCTTCCGTCGCCGCCGCGCAGTCCTTGCGGTCGCGGGGTGGGTTGGACGGGGGCGCGTGTTGTGTAGGTGGACGCACGTGCCGCGTGGACCGTGTGCGCAGGTGGTCGTCGCCGCCGCCCCCGTCGGCTTCCCGCTGCCCCCTGCAGTCGACCCCCCCCCCCCTCCGCTGTCGCCGCCACCGCCACCGCCACGGCCAGCGCCGCCGCCACCGCCACCGCCACCACCGTTGTCGCTGCTGCGGTCGTTGGCGCCCGCATGACGGGCGCGCCCCCCGCGCGCGCGCGCACGCGCCCGTCCCCGGGTGGCTCGGGGGTGGTCCTGGCCCTGCCCGCGTGCGAGCGGCTGCGGGCGTCACCCATCCCCGTAATGGCTGGCCGCACGCACCGCCGCACCGCCGCTACCACCACCCGCACCGCCGCTACCACCACCCGCACCCCCGCCGTCACGACGTTTGCTGCTGCTGTTGCCGTCACTGCTGTTGCTGCCGCCGCGGCTGCCGCCACTGGGGCGGCGGCCGTGCCCGTGGCCGAGCCGACGGCGGCGGCCCGGTCAGCGCCCCGTGTGCCCCCTGCCGGCCTGATTTTGGCCGCGTCCCGCGAGGAGGATGAGCCCGGCACGACGCTCTCCAAGGGCGCCATCACCGCCATTGTGCTCGGCTCCTTCCTCGGCGTCTTTTGTTTGGTCGCCCTCGTCGTGGCGGCGAGGGTGGTCAAACGCCGCCGTCGCGCTGCAGAGGAGGCGGCGGCCAAGCCCCCCGCCGTCGCGGGGGGGGGGAAGGGGGCGGCCGGCAAGACCGCGTCGCCCTCTCCAGCGGGCAAGCCCCCGTCCCCGCCGTCGCCGACAAAGTCGGCGGCGGCGGCGGCGGCGGCGACGGCCGCCGGTGGGGCTGCATCGCCGCCGACTACCGCCCCCACATCGCCGGTGATGGCCGCCCCAGGTGGTGGTGGTGGGCCCGCTGCCTCGCTGCCCGGAAGCGGCGGCAGCGGCGGCGAGTTTCCGGGCAAGGCTGGTGCTGGAGCCGAGGCTCACCCCGCACCGGCGCTGGCGGGTGGGGGCGCCGCCAAGGCCGGCGTAGCCGACGCCGACGGCCTTGGCGTGACGACCAGTGAAGTGACCGCGTCGGGGATTGGAAGCAGCGTTGCCACGTCTGGGGGGTGGGCGCCGCCCCAACCGACCGCGCCGGGGGACCCGGCCTCCACCATCTACGCGTGGTCCCCGGCGGTGGCGTACGCGGCCGGGGGCGGCGCGGGTGGCCCGTACGGACACCCCCATCCGTACGTCTACGCGGGTGGCGGCGGGGGCGTCCCGCCCGGCGGGGCGCCGTACCCGCCATCGTGGGGGGTGGCACCACCGTTTGCAGGCGCGGCCGCCCCGTCGGCCGGCCAGCCGCTGGCGCCCCCCCCACCGCTGCCGACGTCCCTGTACGACACGACCGGCCCCGAGGACCCTGAGCTCGTTGCCCGCGTGACGCCCGCCCCTCCCCCGTTATCGCCACCGGGAGGGGACTTGTTCGGGCTGCTGCCGGCGGAGAGCTTTAGTGACCGGGTAGACGTGGATGCGCTCTTTCGCAAACCCACCGAGGACATTGAGACCGAAGACAACAGATGAGCGGCGGGCGGCGAGCGGCGGGGGGGGACGCGTACGTCGTAGATACTCTGGGGAGGGTGTAGGGGGCGGGGGGGGGGGGAGGAAGGGGGTAAGGGGGCGGCCAGGGGGGGAGGGGGGGGAGGAGGAAGAGGGGGAGGCGGACTGCGGCATTGCGCAGAGCCGGGAAGATGAGGCATTTATCTGCCACAACTGCGGATCGTGGGGGCCCACCGGCGTCAGCGCAGTGGAGCTGGGTCGAGCGGCTGGGGCAGCTTGGCAGGGGCAACCCACGGTGCACGAGATGGGCGGGAGGGGAAGGTCGGAGAGGGATAGGAGGAGAGGTAGGCGCTTGCGTGCGAGTGGCGTCCGCCTCTATTTTCGGCGGCAGCGCGCCTCCTGCTTGTTAGGGGTGTGGGGCCCCTCTACGACACAGGCATGCTGACCACCCAGCCCGCTGCGCACTGGGTTGGAGAAGCTCTATGGTGTGTGGAGGTACTGTTTCCGCGTCGGCCAGGCGGAGCTGCGTCGCTCCCCAGCTCTGGCTCGCCAACCGCCTGGTCTCGTCCCGTTTTTCTATCAATCCTTGTCTGCCAGATGAGTGCATGCATTGTCAAGGCCATGTCGGGGCGCACCACAGGGGCTACGTTCGTTCGACCCACGGTGGGCAGCAGCACGGTGTCAGGGTTGCACTACACGACGTCTGAACTCTGGCCGTTGGCAGGGAACATCCCAACGTCGAGGCACTGTTCATCTTTTGACAGGGCAGAGACCCTCGTTTCCGTACAAGACCTTCATCCCATTCACAGAGGCACTCCTTTTTCACGAACCTACTCTGCCCAAGGACGGTTCCGGGAGGCACTCGTGCGCCATAGACGGATCGCCCTCTTGCGGGCGTCTCGAGACCCGAGATCGGGTCCTGTACATATGTACTGTATGTACTAAGAAACGGTCCACGGCGCGAAGGATGGGGCCAATGCCCCTTGGCGCCATCCCCTTTTGCCCACCGGCCGGGCTCGGCAAGCAGAGCATGCCCACTGGGGCGTGCTCCCATGGTGTCCATGGACAGAGACGTACGTCTACGTGTATGAACAACCCGGTTGCGTCAACGAGCCACAATCCGCCGTTGCCTTCCACCAGAGTCGACTCCGCATACTGTAGGTAGATACTGTCCAATCCATCGTCCCGATTTTCCCATCCAGATCCTTGATCCGAGTGATAGGCAGGGTCGTCCTCTTTTGCATTACGAATGGCACTGCCACCACACCCCACTTCGACAAAGCGAAGGGAATTCACAACGGAGATGTAGGTCGCGACAGTTGGGACTGGTATTAATAGACAGCCGCACGCGCGCCGGTGACCGACCAGAACCGATTGGTCTTGTGTTGTGCCACCCGAGCGGGGATCAAGCCAGCGCTCTGCCAACCACCGCTGTGCACTGGAACACAGACCACCGAGGCGCGCGGCCGGGAGGGGCTGGGCACGGTTTGTGGCGCATACATCCAGCAATGGCCTCGTTCGGGCGGCGCGCCGCTCCCACGGAGCATGGGCGGTCATCCTCTCTCCCAGGTGGACGGGGGTCGGGGGAGGGGTCAGGGGAGGAAGCGGGCCCCTAGCCCCCATCCCCGGATCCCCCCGCCCCCCCCGCACCCCAAGTGGGATCCCCCGGCCACACGAGCACCGCCCCCAACCACCCCAGTGGGAGGTGACCGCCCGCACACCATCATCCATGATGAATGCTGCGGCCACAGGTCCGGGACCGCTCCCAGTCGCCATCGGCGGCCACCATCATGGTTGCCACGGGAGGTGACGGATCATTCATAGGGAAAAGGAAATGGAGCTTGGCACGAGGTGGGGTGGGGGGGGGGGGGGGGGTGGGCCGGGGGGTCCGCCCTCCCCACCCCGCCCCTGGGGAAGTGCGGACGGCGGCGCGAGCGAGACCCCGGGTCGCTGCCTGGGGAGTCGGGTACGTACACAACGCCACTAGGCAGCACGGTGGATGCTGCGCCAGCGCATAGGGCCTGTACTCGATAGTCCGATAGCCTCCGCTGTGAAGGAGGGGAGCAGCAGGGGTGTGAGGGTGCGGCGGGCCGCAACGGGCCCCCTCTTTGCCCTTCCCCCCGCCCCAGGGGCAAGGGAAGGGCGAAAAAGAGGGGTCCGTTGCGGCGTGTCGCGTCCGCTCCCATCCTCGGCGGCGCCCCGCGGCCGCGCGGGCTCCCAGAGGCGGGACGCCCCACCGTGGCTGTCGGCGCCCGGCCGGCGAGCATCCCCGCACGGCAGACGCAGTCGCGTCCTGGCCAGTTCCCCCCCCTCTCCCCCATCCCCTCCCGTGGGGGCGTCCAGCACACCGCTGGTGGGGCGCCGCCTGCCCCTTGCCCACCCCGCCCCACTCCGTACAGTGCGTTTTTTTGGCGCGCGCCCTTCCCCCGCGGGGGTGCGTGCGGGTGCGTGTGTGCGTGCGCTCACGTCCGGCCCGCCGCCGTCGCCATTGCCGCCGCCGCCGCCGCCGCCGCCGCCGCCCCTGCTGCCGCTGGGCCGCCTCCCCCGCCGCCGACAAAGCCTCCGCCTCCTGTTCCTCCTCCCCCTCCCGCTCTGCCCGTCGCCGCCGCCGCTGTCACCCGCCCCCCCCCCGCCGTCGCCCGCTGTCGCTGCTGTGGGCCCCAACGGCCTACACGCAGGCCTGGCGGGCGCGTGCGTGCGTGCGCGCGCGCGCGCGGGGGGGACCGTCAACCTCTGCTCGCGTCGTGGTCTGGGAGGGGTTCCCTCCCGCCCTTGCGGCCGGCGGCACGTGCGCGGCGGCCGGACGGAAGCGGGGTGGGCGGGCGGAGCATCCCGCGCGCGCGCGCGCGCGCCCGGCCACCCGTGATGGGCGGCCGCCCGCATCGCCGCGCCGCCGCCACCGCCGCCGCCGCGGTGGTTGTGGCCGCCACGGCTGTCTCCTGTGCGGCAGCCGCCGCACCCGTGGGCCGGCTGGCGGCAGTGCCCCCCCCCTTCCGCCCTGCCGTCGAGGGCCTTCTGCCGGTGGTGGTCCACCAGGGAGGGGAGTCGGATGGGGCACTGTCCAAAGGGGCCAAAATTGCCATCATCGCCACTGGTGTGGTAGGGATGGTCGCGATCGTCGCGGCGGTCAGCGCCTGGGGGCCGGCCCTGTGGCGACGCCTCGCGCCGGCGGTGGCCGTCAAGCTCCCGTGGGGTGGGGGACGGGAGGACGACAAGGCACCTTCGACTGCCTCGTCGTGGTCCTACTACCCGCCCCCGCCGTTGCCGCCGGTGGGGGCCAAGGCGGGCCTTGTAGACGTCATGGACATGCCCGGGGTGCCGCCCCTGCCAGTCTCAAACGGCTTGAGCGTAGCAAAGAAAATGGGGAAACCCGCAGCAGACGGAGCCGCATTGGCGGGCGCCAAGACGCGTGCCGCGGCAGGGGTGGGCACCAAAGACGACGCGGCCGACGCTGCGGAGGGCACCGGCGGAGCGGCGGCCGCGGGGCCCCCGTCCCCCGGCGACGACTGCCTGGGCGTCACGTCCAGCGAGGTCACCGCGTCTTCGGGTATGGAAATTGCAGCGACGGCGGGGGGTTCGCCCCCTCCGTCTCCGCCGGCGGTGGCACCGGTGGCGGCGACCGCGGGGACCCCGCCGGTGCCGCCCGGTGCCTCCGACCCCGCCGCACCCACGGCGGCTGTCCCGGGAGGCGACGGCGGACCCGCCGCCCCAGCCCTCGCCGCTGCTCCCCCCCGGCCCTCTTTTGACAGCCTAGGCGTGACGGCCGAGATGGTTTCGACGGGGGGGTGGAGCTGCGTGGCGACAACGCCGGGGGGGTGGGCGCCGGCCGCGGTGGCACCGAAATTGCCGGCAGCGGGTGCTGCCGCGGGTGCTGCCGGCATGGCCGCCCCGCCGCCGCCTGGTGCTGACGCCGCCCCATTAACGGTGGCCGACGCCGGTGCGGCGGCCGCTACGACCGCGCCTCCCCCTCCCCTGCCCCCCGGGGTGCAGGGCATGGGCGGCATGGGCGGCGACTACCCGTCGGGAGTGTGGACGAGCATGGCGTCGTCGATGGGCCGGGCGCCCGCGGGGGTGGTCCCGCCAGCTGCGCTGGGAGTGGTCCCGCCAGCGGCGCCGGGGGTGGTCCCCCCAGCTGCGCCGGGCGAGCCCCCCCCCACCGTCTATGGGTGGTCCCCGGCGGCGTACGTGCCGGAAGGAGCGGCCGCGGGTGGCGACCACGTTGGCAGCAGCGGCGGCCAGTACGCGCCTCCCCTCCAGTACGCCTACGTCCGCAGCGACGGCGCTGGTGGCCAAGGAGGCCCGTTTCTGCTGACACCGGCGGGAGGGTGGGCGGAGCCGCTGCTGCCGCCCGCCCCCTCCATGCCAGAGGGCCTGTTCTACAGCGCCCAGGGCGCCGGGGGGGGCGCGTTTGTGGACGACGGGGAACCGCCCCCGCCGGCGCTGCCAGCGTCCCTGTACGACACGACCGGCCCCGAGGACCCCGCGCTGGTGGCGCAGGTCCAGCCCGCGGCGCCACTGTCGCCGCCCGGCGGCGTCGGCTGGGCGATGGGGCCGCCGGCAGAGAGCTTCAGCGACGACGTGGACGTGGACGCGCTGTTTCGCCACACCTGCGAGGAGACGACCGGCGACAGGAGGTGAGCGGCGGAGCAGACTGGCGGGCGGGTGAGCGAATCAGCAGCAGGACGGCCATTGCCTGTTGCAGAGGAACAGGCGAAAAGAGGCCCATGCTTCGTCGACAGCGGCGGGGCGATGGCGGCGCAGCAGCGGGGGGAGACAAAGGGATGGGGCTCCGCCCGTTGGCGGGGGCGCGCCCTCGTAGAGGGCAACCACGGGTGATCATGGGGACAGGGGAAGGGAGGGGGAAGAGGGGAGGGGGAAGGACGAGGAGAGGGCGTTGCCCACGCGCGGCTGGGCTCCGCTTCTTTTCCGGCGGACGTCGACCCCCCGTCTGTGTGTGTGTCAACTGCCGCTCACGCAGACCCCCACCGCCGTCGCCGTGCAGGGCGTCACGCGTGGCGGTAGGCGTCCCCCCCCGCGGCGCAGGCGTGCAGGCCTGCCAAGCCGCTGCACCGCAAAGGCGAACAGCGCGCCCGGTCGCCGCAGACGGCGCCGCGCCGGCTCAGCGGGGGGGCCGCTGTCCTGCCGGCACGCAGGCGCCAGGGCGGCCCCCCAACTTCGGTAAAGCTTCCCCTCCTCCCGTGTCTACGCATTGTACACGCCGTAGTGCGGCCTCAGTGGGGCCGGAAGGGGGACCCACTGCGCGGGCAAAGACAGCCAACCACGCCCCACCCCGCCTCCTCCCGCCCCCCCCCCGCCGACCCCCACGCTCGCCACAAAAGCGCAAGTGCGGCGGACCCCGCGGCGGCGCGTCGCCGCCAGTGTCCCCATGCCCCCCTTAAAAGCAGTCGAGCACGATGGGCAGCAGCGCAGGGTGGCCGACCAGGCGGCCGACGGCGGCCACCGCGTCGGCGCCCGGCGGGGGCCCGTCAAGGGCGACCGCCACCAGCGCCACTTCTCCCTCGTCCTCCCCGGACAACGCAGCGGGGAGCGGCGGCCGCGGCGACGGCGCTGTCACTGTCCATGAGCGGACGGCGACGCCCGCGCCGCCCAGGAGGGTGGCGACCGCCCCCAGCTGCCCAGGCCCGTCGACGATGGCGGTGAGCAGCACGGTGCCGGTGAGGGGGACGGCGGGCGCCCACGCGCCCAGGCGCGTGAGCGTCGGCACCCCCTCCACGAGGCGCCCCGCCACCGTCGGTGCCCCATCCACCGCCACCGTCACCGTGCCGTCTGGAGCGGCGGCAGCCCCCGCCGACGTCGACGCGTGCGTGACGCGCACGCCCGCCGCGTGGGCCACCGCATCGGCATTGACAGCGTTGATGCGCCCGCCAGCGGGCCCGCCGGCCAGAACTCCCCCAATGACTGCTGCGCGCAGAAGGGCCTCCTCGGCAGCGTCCACAGCAGCCTCTTGGATGTTGGTACCGCCAACGCCGCCCAGCGCGTCGGTCGTAATGGACAGGGACACCGGCAGGGGGGCTTCCCCGGCGGCACCACCGGCGGCGCCACCGGTGGTGCCACCGGCGGCGTCGGCAGCGGCGGCGGCGGCGGCGGCGGTGGGCGCGCGCAGCCGGCGGGCGACCCCCCCCAGGGCGGCGGCGAGCGCCAGCCGCGGTGCCGCCGCCTCGGCGCGAGCTGCCGGCAGCCCCGGCGCGTTGACGCTCGCTGCGACGGGGGTGCCCGCGAGCGCGGCGGTGACGGCGGCGGCCACCTCCACGCCCGCCGCGGCGCGGGCCTCGGCGGTGGCGGCGCCCAGGTGCGGGGTGGCCACCACCCGCGGGTGCCGGGCGAGTGCCGCCGACGGGCACGTGCCGCCGTCGGCGGTGGGGGGCTCGGCGGCAAAGACGTCGAGCGCGGCGCCGACGAGGCGCCCCGTGTCGAGGGCGGCTAACACTGCCGCCTCGTCCACCACCCCCCCGCGGGAGGCGTTAATGAGCCGCGCACCGGGCTTGGCCAGCCGCAGCCGCCGGTCGTCAATGAGGTGGCGGGTGGAGGGCGTGAGGGGCACGTGGAGGGACAGAAAGTCCGCCGCCGCGACCGCCTCGTCCACCGTCACGGCGGTGACGCCGTCGGCAGCGGCGGCCGCCACACCCAGCCGGTGGCCGGCCGCGAGGACGGTCATGCCCAGCGCGCGGCCGCGTGCCGCAACGGCACGGCCAGTGCGGCCATAGCCGACGACGCCCAACGTCTTGCCCGCCAAGGACACCCCCACGTACGCCGACCGGTCCCACTGCCCCGCCTTGACCGATGCGTCCGCCGCGGCCACGTGGCGGGCGAGGCCCGTCAGCAGCGCGACGGTGTGCTCGGCGGCCGCGTCTGCGTTGGCCACGGGCGCGTTCACCACAAGCACCCCCGCAGCGGTTGCAGCGGGCAGGCACACATTGTCGACGCCCACACCCGCACGGCCCACGACGCGCAGCCGGGGGGCGCCCGCTGCCAGCACCTCGGCCGTCACGGCCGTGCCGCTGCGCACAATGAGGGCGTCGACGGTGCCGAGAGCGGCGGCCAGGGCGGCGCCCGACAGGCCGGCGGCGGGGACCACCTCCACACCCGCCGCGAGCAGGTGGTCCACCCCCTCTGCCGACAGCTCGTCTGCAAGGAGCACACGTAGAACGTCGGCTGGGGCCGACACGGCCGACGCTGCCACGGGGAGGGAGGTGACCATGGAGGTGACCATGGACGGGGGGGCGACGCCGCCGCTGCTGTCGCCGCCGCGGCCGCCGCCGTCGCCGCCGCGGGTGGCACCGCTGACGGCGGCAGCCAGCAGCGGCCGGCGGCCCGTGTGGGCGGGGTGTAGACGCCGGGGGACGACTGCCCAGCCAGCGGGCGAGACAAACGCCATTGGGGGGGCGACGAAAAGGGGATGGAGAGGGGGAAGGGGAGGGCGGCGGGTCAATAGACGAGCCACACCCTGGTGGGAACAGTCGGCCAGGACACGGCCAAAAGACGGCCGAACCGCGGTGGGGGAGACAAGGGCTAGGGTGGGGGGGGGAAAGCAGGTGAGGGACCAGGCGGTGTGGGGCAGCGGCGACCTGAGTGCCACCACATAGGTATCCAGCCGCCACGACGACCAGCGCAACGTGCCCCCTCGACGAGGCGAGCCGTTGGTCTGCGTCAGCGAGGCTGCCGCAGCCGGGCAGGGTGCCCGGGCAGCGTGGGGAGCGGCTACCTCCCACGGTGACAGCAAAGCGGGACTTGGCCCGCGCGCCGGCCCGGGCCATAGGCTCGACGGGCATCGCCTCGCGCACGAAGTCCAGCAGGCGCGGCGGCCCAGCGATGGATGGTGGGCGTGCGCCCCAGCAGGCACTTCATGACTGCCCATTGGCTCCAGCCAAGATCGTCATCAGGCGGCGTATGCTCGGGACGTTGCAAGGACCTGCGAGAGCCATAGTAAGTACAGACAAAGTTGGAGAACGAGGGCGGCGGGCGCAAGGGAAGCGCCCTGTACTTTGCATACATACATCACGAAGCCTGTGCAATGGCGCGCATCGAAACCTTTAGGAAGAGACTCAAGAGAAGCGCCTCTCGTCTATTCTCCAACCATAGATACCTTTGTGCCCGTCACTCACTTAAATCGGCTACAGTCTGTATCCGGTTATATGCGCCCCAGTTATATGACAGGGGGTCATATAACTGGGAGATTTCCCTCGCACGAGGGAGCAGGACGCTCTCTGAGAGCCCGACTCGTTCCAAGAAGGCACCTCATTGGTGGAAGTGTTAAAAAGGGGCAAAAGTGGGGGTGGGCTACAACGTGCGCAAGGGGGTCATACAACTGGATACAGACTGTACTACTCACTAAACTCCATGCACTGTCCGTTGTTCATCAGCTCCTGCGCGAGAGCTTCGTGGTACTGCACTCGCTGGCTGCAGCCGTAACGCCCACAGCCCAGAAAAATGTTGCACCTTGCCTCGTCCAGTCGCAGCACTGGCCCAGTCGCGCCGGCCAGAGGTGACGGGTCGCTGGCTCCCTGCTCGCTAAACTCTCTATCCTTGAGGAACCACTTGTAGGTTAAGGCGGTGGGGCGCAGCGACCCATCGGCCGCTCGTCGAGCGCCGCGACCAGCAGGCTGACTGGCCTCCACCGATACGTTGACAGGCTCCCCCGCGGGGGTGGGTGGGTAGGTCAAGGCGGTGATGGTCGGAACGCCCACGTCCTGCCTGTGAATTCCGCTCCGCTGGGCGACACCCTCGTGCCGAGACTTAAGTTGGCTCACCGGCGTCAGAGGAGATCGGCTGAATATTTCAGTCGGTGCGGACCGAGATCGGGGAGCCCGCGCCCCGACCAATCGCTTCTCTTGCATTTCGTTGATTGCTTGCTTTGATTGATTGCTTTGCGCGCGGCGTGTCCCGCGCCGCGTCCATTGTGCTTTGAGAGGGTGGGGTCGCAGCGCCTGCTCTCGGCGAGGGGGGAGCGGAGGAGGCGCTCTCGTGCGACATAGGAGCCGACGGTGCCACCCGTACCGGCGGTCTCGAGGGGGGAGGAGAGTGGAACACAGCATCGTGGAGTCGGGGCTCTTGGCCGGACGTCGGCTTGCCCGTTCTCTGCGCCCGGCCGGACGTCGGCTGGGGTCCACTCCATACACACCTACTTTTTCTGCCATTCTGACCACACTGCCTGACCAGCGACTCGGTAGTGGCCGACACGGACAGCCGCGTGCCGGCAATGGTGCCCACAGGCGTACCCAGGTCAGCCGGACAGGCCGCACGGCTATACTCCACAGAGGCCGTAGCGCCATCGTCGGCCAGCGTCACACCACCGGCCAGCAAGTCCACCGTAATCACCTTGGAACCAGCAACAGGAGGTCCTCGGATGGTAGAGCTGTCCGCGCGGCGGACAACGGCCACCAGCCGCAGCTCTGGCGGCGTCTCCAATGCATCCTGCCCATCGTAGAGGGCCGACACGTTGGCGGCGAGGAAGAAGGCGTCTCCCGGGGCAAGCGCCACCGCTGGTGGCAACCGCGGCGTGCCAACAAAACACCCCGGCTGCGACACGGGGACCATGTTCCTCACCTCTGAGCGTGCGCACGACGGGGGACCGCCAGCACTGGGCCGTCCAACGCACAAGACGGAGAAGACAATCTGCGGCGCGCACGAGCGCTGCAGCTTCAAGAACATCGCGGAAGGGTAATTGGAAGAGCCTCCCAGCAGATTGACTGCCTCTACGCTCTGAAAGAGCCGAGTCACGCGCCCCGAACCGTCCGCAGGGGCGGCGAAGACTTGCATGCGGAAGCGGTTCGCAGCATCGTTGCAGTAGGAAGCGTCAACCGAGTAGATCCAGTTGACGCGGGAGTAAAAAATGATGCCCGACGAGACTGATGAAATGGTAGGGGCGTCGACGCCACATCTAGGCGCACGAGTAGGGACGGGCAGGTCGTCAGCGGCCGTCACGGGCTCAAAGCCAGCCGCGGCGGCAACCGTAGGTGCTGGTGACGCTGTTGACGGGACGACCGCGGGCGCTGGGGGCGGCTTCGATGGAGCCGGTGCAGTCGCCCCCCGCCTCTCTCTTCACCTCCCCTTACCACCGTAAATGATACGCTCAATGGTGGCCCAGCCCCATCATCCGTCTGGCGCCGCAGCTACGTAGGCAGAAACGGTGTGGGCATCTGGACGCAGTCTCACGGGCCGGAAGTCGACCCCCCCCACGTCCCACGCCAGCGTGTACGGTGCGGCCTTCTTCACGTGGGCGTAGCGGGCAGGGGCCGTGTGTACCACACTCCGCGACGTTCCCGCGCTCGACACGGCTGTAATGGCATAGGGGTCCAGCTCGCCTGCGTCAATGGTGGCGCCGTCATGGAGGCGGGTGCCCCAAGCACCACTCGTCGCATTAAGCAGCCAAAAACCCACAATGGTCGAGGCGACGCTCGATGCCGCGGGCGTGCCCACAGCAGGATTTGCCACAATAACTGCCACCACGGCCGTTACCACCGCCGCGGCGACCAGGCGACGAAGCCGCTGGGAGGAACTCATCGTGACGGAGCGTCACAGCTAGAGGAGCAAAGGGGTGGTGGCAGCAAGGGCAGAAGCGGAAGGTGACGGGCTGGACTCGTACCGCTTGGAACAGCGAGAGGGGCGCTGTGGAAGACTGGACTGATAAGAGGCTGCAGTGGCAGCAGCAGTGAACTGGACCGACACTTCACGCAGCGAGCAGCGACCGTCAGAGGCGCCAGGCATGTGTCGTGTTGCAGCCGCTGGCGGCTGGGGGAGGGGATCGGGTGGCTGCTGCCTGTAGGGGGGCTGCGGCTGCGGGCGGCTGGGGGCATTCGGTGGGCGACCAGGGACGGGTGGGGGGTGGCTGCTGCTTGGGGCGGGGAGGCCGCTGGTGGTCGGGGGCGGGGGGTTGGCGGCCGCTGCGTGAGCTGGGGCGGCTGCGGCCGGGGGGGGCGCGGGTGCCACCGGGGGGGTGTTTTAGGGCGGCGGGGGCGGGCGGTCGCTGCCGGGGGGGGGGCCGCTGTGGTCGCGGGGGGTTTTAGCTGCTGCCGGGGGGTGGGTGGCCGCCGCCTCGGGTGGCGGCTGGGGGCAGCGGTGGGGTGCGGGTTGGTTCGAGGTCGGGGGCGGCTGTGGCTGGGTGGATAGCGGGGGGAGGCGGAGCGGGGCGGCGCGGGGGGACTGTTAGTAGTGGGAGGGGCGGCCTGGGGGCGGCCGCCAGTGCTTGGCGGGGCGGGGGTGTCCGCGGATGGGTGGGAGTACGTGGGGGAGCGCCCTGCTGTTGGAGGAGGCGGCGGCCAGGCGCCGTTGCGGCCTCGCCTTTGAGAACGTTGGCGACCGGTGGGTGGGCTATGACCAGCAGGGGCAATGTATTGGAGTACATGGTTGGCATTGCGGCCGCCACGGTGGGCGCCGTCACCCCCGCCGCGTGGGCGTCCCGTATCGCGGAGGCAAAGTCGTGGCCCGGTCCACCTCGTCCCCCCCAAACTCGTTGCCCGCGGTAAATGCCGTCGCTTCAGCAGTGGCGGCTGCCAGCTGGTCCACCGCCGCCGTCGCAGCGGCCTTGATGTCCACCGTCACCGCCTCGGGGGTGACGCCCGACGAGGGCGGCGGCGTCCCCGCAGGCACCGTCCCGTTGGCTGCGTTGCGGTTGCCATTCGCCACCGCCCGCGTATCGTCGGCCGTCTCGCGCACACTCCCCGCCCCCCTCGCAGCACCCCCCGGCCCCCCCCCCCCCCTTCCCAGCAGCCCCGCCATTGGCTGGAGCCTGGGCCCCCCTCCCAGCACCCCCCGGCCCCCCGCCCCCCCCCCTTCCCAGCAGCCCCGCCATTGGATGGAGCCTGCACCCCCCTCCCAGCACCCCCCGGCACCCCGGCACCCCCCGTTCCCAGCAGCCCCGCCATTGGATGGAGCCGGCACCCACCTCCCAGCACCCCCCGGCACCCCGCGCAGCACTGCTTATCGCCTGTCAAAATTTTCTTGCTTTTTTGGGATATTCTCGAGCAAAACCCTGCATAAAACCTGCATCGACCCCCCTTCAAGGCATCATAGACACCGCTCTTGCCCCCTTTTCATGCTTTCTGCCTACAACAGCTCGGGCGATTGGTAGTCGCCACCTCCCTAGGTATGACCGGAAGCGCACGGGGCAGGAGAGCACTCTCGTGAAGCGCAAAGAAGCGACCGACCATCGCTACGCTTGGGAGCAATGTTTATACAAACGCGTTTAAAAACCGCGCAATCTCTCGCACTGGTTAAGCAAAAAACTGCGCGACGACAGCTGTCGAGGTTTTGCACGGAAAAATCTCTCCGCCTTGCTCAACATCTACAACGTGAATTCTGACCAATGGAACGCTCCGTCCAGCAAACAGCAGCGCCACCGCTGTTGTCATTGGTTGACAGAACACCGACAGCGGCCGTCGTGTCGGTCATCCTGGTGGAGATTCTTTGGCCTCAGCCCATCCCCTCGATCAGAAAAGCAAAATTCTGCTCCAGCCGTTCATTTTCGTGCTCGAGCAGGGCAAGAATTTGCACAACGAAGCAAGAGATCTGGCCAAAATCGGGCATGTATCTTGAAAGGGGATAAGCAGTGCTGCGCCGGCACCCCCCGTTCCCAGCAGCCCCGCCATTGGCTGGAGCCGGCACCCCCCTCCCAGCACCCCCCCCCCCCCCCCCCCCCCTTCCGGGGAAAAGAGAGTCACTCACCTCGAGAGGAGTGCAGAGGCAAGCTACTGAGTGTAGCCAAGGCCTTTCGACCGCCAAGGGATTGTCGAGGTCACGCGTCGCAGCTGGCACATGGCCAGGTGCACAGTTGCATAGCTATTTAGCACAAGCCTGGCGTCAAGCCTCGGCCTCAAGCTGCAGGGTTGTTGGACCGTCGAGCTCTCCCACGCCGCACGACAGGGCTGACAAGTCACACACGAGAGCGGATGGTTCCACACAGCTGAAAGTCAAAGCACGTTCGTGAAAATAACCTATCCTTTGGATGTGATTTTCAAGACATCCAACGACTTCAGGTCATGACGGCCGCCGCCAGGGTCACACAGCCCTCACTCTCACCTCTCTGACGCCGGGGCGGGTAAAGCGGAACACCAGGTCCTGCCCGTCGGCACTGGCGGCAAGGGCGGCCAGCTGCTCCCGCCGCGCAGACAGAGTGGGTGCCGAGGCACACCCACAGTAACAGCCGTTCCGCTGGAGGTGGCAGCAGCGCGTGGGGGTGGTAGTGGGCGGCGGCGACGGCGGCGGCGGCATCCTTCGCGCGGATGGGCCACACCGCGTCGCCGGGGCCGCCGCCGCCAGGGCCGCCGCAGCCTCGACCACGTCCACAGAGGCCGCCGCCGCCGCCGTCGCCGCACCGGTCGCCGCCCCGGGCGCCCTGGCCGTCGCCACGACCGCCGGCAGAGCTACCGCCGGCCCGGGGCAGGCACCGGCGCGGCGCCCACCTCCACCCTCCCCACCCAGGCTGCCACCCCGCCCACCACCCGCCGCTGCGTCTGCTACGTCGCCGCTGCACCGGCCGCCGCCGCGGCCACCCACCGCACCGCCACGCCCGCCAATGCTCCCCCCCTGGCCGCCGCCCTGGCCGCCGCACCTGTCACCGCACCGGCGACCGGGATATTTGTTGTCACCGGCCACGTCACCCCCCAGCCCCGACAGCCGCGGCCGCCGCCCCTCATAATGGTCGCCGCTTCCCGCCGAGCGGGCGTCCACAGGGGGAGTTCACGTCGCAGAGGGTGGACGGGTCAATCCCCCCGCCGCCGACGGGGGCGTCGGGGAATCTGGCCAGCCGGGGAACAAGACGCCCCCCACCACGAAAACCGTTGCCGCGGTCGTCAACGTGGTCCCCACCTCGCCCCCTTTAAACCCCATCAATGGCCAGCAGCGCAGCCGCCGCCGCCTCCCGCACGTCCCTGTCAGCATGGCCCATTGCCCGGACGACGCCCTCCCGAACGCGAGTGATGGAGGCCAAACCGGCAGTCCCCTCCTCCGCAGCCCCCGCCTCCGACGGTGTCGACGACGACGACGACGACGACGACGATGACGACGACGACGACGACGTCGGCCGCGACGGCGGCGGGGAGCCCACCCATACCACCGGGTCGTACCGGACGAGGGCCTCCATCAGCACCAGTGCGCGGCGGACTTCCCGCGCCCCCCCCCCAGTTGCTTGGTCCACAGCGAGAACGCTCGCAGCAATGCCGTCCAGCGCGAGCGCCCGACGGCGGGCCAGCTCCTGTCGCGCAGACGCGCACGGCGCCAGCGCGAGGAGCGCCAACAGCGCCCGCTCCCGCACGACTGCGTCATTGGGGGGGAGTGCCGCGTCGGCGCCCCGCCGGGGGGGGGGGCACGTCCCCGGGGGGGGGGAGCCGCCAGGGCGCACGCTACCACAGGACCCCACAGGCCCCCCACCGGCCGAGGCGGGCACTCCCATGGGGACGGGGAGGCCGCCCGCCCCCCTCGGAGCACCCCCCCCCATCTCCCCCGTGACTCCCCGTCGCACCTGCGGCGGCACCAGCAGCCGCAGCAGTGCCGGCACGGCCCCGCCCGCGGTGGCCGCCTCGGCCGCCGCCGGCACCGTGTTGGCCACACAGTCTGCCACGGTGCGGGCGGCGGCGGCGGCCTCGGCGCCGCCGCCCTCTCCCTGCCACCCCCGGCCGCCGCGCCGGTGCGACGCGATGCGGAGGGTGGAGGCGGCGGACGTGACGCCCCCGCGGCGGGCGACCGCGTCGGCATCGTCAGCCGACGCGCAGAGGGCAGAGAGGAGGGATAGGGCCGCCAGCCGCGTGCGCCGTGCGTGGGCGCCCCGGTGGGTGAGCGCCGCAAGGGCGTCACCAATCGCATCGGCGGGGGGCTCCTCCGCCGCCGCCCCGGGGGACGGGGGGGGGGGTGCCGCCCCGCCGCTGAGGACTCCCGACATGGTTGGTGGGGAGGGCGCCCCGACGGAGGGGGAGTCCCAGCCGCCCCTGTCCCCGCCACCGCCGCCCGCCCTTCCCCCTTCGGTGGAGTTCCACTCGTCCGCCACGGACCGCCAGGAGGGCAGACCGCCGTCGCCCAAGCTAGTGTCTGAGGCAGCCGCTGCGGCCGCACCGCCCCTTCCCGCCCCCCCGGCCCCGCCCCGCACAGCCACTGCCGTTGTGTCGTCGCCCCCCCCGGTCAGCGCCGACGATATCGCGTGGCGCGGCGGGCGGCGGCGGGGCACCTCCCCTCTCGCGTCCCCGCCCTCCCCCTCGGCCAGCACGTCGGCCGCCGCGGCCGCCCGCTCCCCGGCGGCGTCGCCCACGACGGCCGCCGCATGGCGGCGCTGCGCCGCCCGCGCGGCCGCGGAGGGGGGCGGAGGGGGGGGGGCCACCACAAGCGCCCCTTCACTGCTGCCCCCGGCGGGGGTGGCCGCCCCTGCCGCCGCCAAGTGCAAGGGGGTGGCAGTGGCCGCGGCGACGGTGGTGGCGGCGGCAGCGGCGGTGGTGGCGGCGGCGGCGGCGGCGGCGGTCGTCGCCGAAGCCACCGCTCCCGCTGCCGCTGCCAGGGCAACGACGCCCGCAGCCCGGCGGCGGGGGCGGTGGGCCATAGAGGAAAAGTAGGGGGGAGAGAGAGTGTCGGAAAAGTGGTGTAGGGGATGTCCCGGGGCGAAGATGCGGCGGCGGGACAAGGACGCAGTCTACGGGTTGTCCAGAGGAGAGAGGGATGGATAAGAGCCAACGCCGTCGACGGGGGGAAAGCGACTGCGTTTGACGCGCGAAGGAGGCCAGGAGCATTTAGAGTGGCGCGAGGTGGGGCAGTGGCTTGCGGGGGCGAAGCAAACGAGTCCGCAGCCACGGCAGGGTGTGGGTGAGACGGCAGCTGCGGCACGGTGGGTAATGAAGCAGCCGCGGCACGGTGGTCGGAGCGGCAGCTGCGACACAAGACGAAAGGGCGGCAGCCGCAGCAGCGTGGGTGTGGCTGCAGCAGCTGGCAGCAGGAGGTAGTAGCACCACCACAGCAAGCCCCGCGAGGTGGCTGGCACCGCGTACGCGTGGGGGGTGGCCCCGCGGCAGAGGGACGCCCAGGAGGTCAGCTGGCGCACTTGAAGAGGTCTCAACGAGGAGAGAGCGTCAGCGGAGGGTGAGCTACAGCACTGGTAGAAGAGGGCAGCCGAGGCCTGACCGGTGCATGCGCAAGCAAATATGAAGGCTGCGAGGGCGAAGGACGAGGGCGAGCGCCGCCCTCGCAGGAGGAGCTCTGGAGCAGGTGCCGAGGGTGGCCCAAACGGTCGTGCTGTCCTGCGGCCCGCTTGTGCATCACGTGCCAGCCCATTCTCCCCAGCCTCGTAAAGTCCGCTGAGATACATATCTCGAGATGAAGTACATTATTTTCAAGGCCCCCCCTGTCAGAAAATGCCGCGCAGAAAATACGCCAAAACACGGGCCGAGCGCCGACACCGGCAGTGATTTCGGTCGACCCCCCGGAGGATTTGCAGGGCGATGCACAGCCGTGCCTTCGAGACGGCCAAACAGTGCGCCGCCGAGGTGGTGGCGGCGCTCTTGGTAGCCCGCCGCGGTCAACCGAGTCAACGTGTACCGGTGGATTCCCTTATGGTCGGCCGCGAACCGTAGTATGACCGAGGTGTTGGCGGCGCTGGTGGGAGTCGGTGCCACGGACGATGGACTCTGCTTCGGTCGGGACACTGCCATGCGATGCGGCCGCGTCGAGGTGGCGGCCGTGCTCCTGGCGGCCCACTCCGCGCATTCGCCCGCCGGCTGACGCGGCGGTATTGGCCAGAGAGACGGAAAGAAAGAAAAGTAAAAATAGGGAGGAGAGGGATATCCCGCCGAGAGAAGCCAAGGGAAGGAAAAGAAAAAGAAGAAGAAAACGGATCACGACGCCGAGAAGACAAAAGACGGACAGGGCGATGGATGCGCTCACCTTCTTCCGCGCTGCGACCGGGCGCGGCCGGCCGGGGTGGGTGGTCTCCAGGCCGCACACACTTAAGACGAAGAAAGAGAGCGTTCGAATCCTGGCCGAAGCGTCACGCCCGACAAACAGGGAAGCAGCAGATGGGGCGTGACGACCCCTGCCGCTCCTTGCCCGCTCATCCCACCAGTCGGACGGCGGCCAGCCGCGACGCAACTGTCGCCACCACCACCGGCGGCAGCAACGGCTGACAGAGAAGGTAGAAGGCCACCGAGATGGCAGCCGAGACGGGCAGCGTCACACCCCAGCTGAGGGCAATGTTCTTCAACACTGCCAAGGGTCGCAAAGGCGGGAGCAGCGCAAAGCAGCAGGAGTGGAGGTCGGCGTGAAGAAGGATGACGAGCACGCCGCGGGCAGGTGGAAAAAGCAGAGAGACCAGTCACAGTGACACGCAGACGGGTTCATCCACAAAAAAAAAAGCCAAAGAAATCCATAGCACAGTGAGCAGTCAGTAAGCAAAACAGAGCGCGGGGAGAGCTCAGCAAAGTGCGTTCGCGGAGCGAGACAGCCACCTGCCATTGCGCACGTAACGAGCTCATCCGGGAGGTGCAGCATGCCGCATAGAGAGCACTGCTGGGCCGCTCACAGCAGGCCGGCTCGAAACCCCTGCAGCTGCGAGGCACAACCGCCAGCACGTACCACCTCCGTTGACCGCATCCTTGTCACCAGACGACAGCCCAATGGCGACGATGCAGCCGACCAGCACCTGCGTGGTCGACACGGGCAACCCAAACTCCGAAGCGATCAACACGGTGAGGGCGGTGCTGAGCTCCACCGCAAAGCCCTTGGTCGGCACCAGGCTGGTGATCTTCTTGCCAACCGTCTCCATCACTGGCCGACCCCACACAGCCAGCCCCGTCGAAATGCCAATTCCGCCAAGCACCAGCACCCACAGCGGAATGGCCACCGTCGCGCCGACGCCCCCGTTTGCCCACATGGAGTACATAGCGGCAAACGGTCCAATGGCGTTGCTCACATCGTTGCTGCCGTGCGAAAAGGCCAGCAGGCAGGCGGTGACCACCTGGAGCACCTTGAAGATCCGCTCCACGTCGCCCTGTTCGCGCACGATCATCTCGTCAGGAGTCTCCGCGTCGTCGGGCACCCCCAGCTCAGCCTTGATGTACGTCCGCGAGTGGATGGCTGTGGAGAGCGCCAGGGCGATGCCCGACACGAACGCCGAGATGGCAGCGGCCACTGCCAACAGGTTGCCCTTGGGGATGGCCGCGAAGGGAGCGCCCTTGAAGAGGATGAACAAGGACAGCACAAACGAAGCAAAGCCAGACAACAGCGGGAGAAAGTGGCGAATGGCTTTGGCGGGGCGCGGTGCTTTCAAGATGTAACGCCGGATAATCGCGTAGAGGGTGACAGCCACGGCGCCACCAATGAATGGGGACAGGAACCATGAGGCCACAATGTTGGTCACCGCCGACACGTTGACACCCCAGCCTGAGACCAGACCGATACCGACGAGGGAGCCAACCTGCACTCCCTCACCCATACGGAAACACATCGGGAGCGAAACGAACCAGGCCAAATAGCCAGAAAGCGCCCAGCCAAGACAAGATGTGACACCCACGGACGTGTAAGTCGTGTGCACGCCACGCGAGCCACCTAGCGCCAGTTGGGACGTGGTTCCCAGAGACGAGGGGGGATCGTGATGCGGAGCGATGCCAAGGCGCCGCCGTCAAGCGATGCCACGAGGAAGTGCACACAGGCGGCTTGCTGCCGCAAGAGCGGGCGCTTGGTCCGCCAATGGGTCCCCCAGAGCGGGACGCAGCCGCGTGGGGAGACTCGGCACAAGCCAAAGCCTTCCCCCCGACGCTCCCCCTCCCACAGGCAGACGTCATGCCCGCTGCACGGTCCGACCCCTCCCCACGGCGCGCACCCAACACGCCAATCTCCACGAGGAGGCCACAGACGGTACGACCTCGCCAAAACTATCTCATGCCACCCCCCCAGCTCCCCAATCGCCCCAGGAAGGACATCTTCTACACCATCATCCCCTCCTGCCGCCGCCCACGCAACGCTACCGCCCACACAAAACGTACCACTGCGTGCGTAGAGCTGACGGGGAGCCCCAGCTTGGTCGCCGTCGCCATCCACAGCGTACACCCGACGAGCACGCTGAGCATTCCGACCATATAGCCGACCGGGTTGGCCAGCGTCGCCGCACTGACGCTCACCACCCCCGCCGAGACGGTCTGTGTCACGGTGGAACCGAAGAGGACGGCCCCCGAAAACTCCATCACCGCCCCAATCAGCAGCGCCTGGGACACCTTGACCGCCCCCGTGCCGACGCTGGTGCCAAGGCTGTTGGCCACGTCATTCGCACCAAGCGCGGCGGAGAGGAAGAAGGCCACCGCACCGCCAATCGCCAACAGCACCGTCGGCGTGACGAGCGCCATGGTCGGCGCCATCGCCGCACCGCCGCCGGAAGACCCCCGCCGGGGGGGGGGGGCACGCAACGCGCCAGCTGCGCCCGACCCCGCGGGCGCCCACGCGCAGGCCCCAACGGGCGTGGCGCCGCCGCCGGCCCAGCTGCCGCGCAGCGCGACGGCCGGCCCGACACGGGAGCGGGTGGCAGTGGCGGCCGACGCCGGTCGCCGGCGCGCCGCCGGCGCGATGCCGGCCGGCCGTGCCGGCGCGCCAGCGTGCCGGCACACCCCCGGCGGCCACCCCCGGTGGGGGAGGGCGACCGCGCCGCTGCCGGGGCAGCCGCCCAATGGGGGGGCGGGCGCGAACGCCGCCGCCCCAACAGCCGCCGCCGCCGCCGCGGCCGTCGACGGCGCCGCAGTCGCCGCAGCGCGGGGCAAGGGGCGCGGGGGGACCCGCCCGCGCGGCGCCGCCACTGGGGGTGTCCCCATCCCGCCGGCGGTGGGGCGGGGAGGGGCGACAAGGCTGCCGCGCAGGTGGGGGTGGCGGCGCCGATCGCGGGGCGCCCAGGCGATCACACGGTCGCCGGCGGGGGGGAGAGGCCGCACGGGGACAGGCAGGGGCCCGGTCAGCACGGGGGGGGTGGCGGGCCAGTGGTGACCAGCGGCGAGCAGGCCAGCTCGTCAACGAGGGGGGATGCCGCGCGCCGCAGCAGGCGGGGCGATGCACAGCCGGAAGGCAGGGCGTCTCCCGCCTACGCTGGCGCTGGTGGTGATGGCGGAGGTGGAGGCGCTGTCCGTGTCTACTGCTGCCCAGGGGTGGCGCGGCTGCAGCTGGCAGGGTGGGGGGTGACCCGGCGAGTGCAGTGGCTCGGCAGGGGGGAAGACGCGGCCCGCGACCCGCGTGAGGGCCACTGGGCATCCGTGGGGAGGGGGGGCCCGTGGGGATGGGTGCAATGCGGTTCCATGGCGACGCAGTGGCACGCACCCACCGGCACACGCACGGAGTAGTTGGTGGGAGATTGGTGATACCCATCGTACCTCAAATTGTGTCCGTCTGTATGAAGCAGAGTGAGATGGGGATCATTCGATTGCCGACTGACCACGACCGCTCTACACGAGTACGCCTACTTCACTGCAAATGGGGTAGTCGGCCATGATGAAATATGTTTGTACTGAGAACGGAGCGGACCGGTCCAGCGTGGGGCCGGGCGCTTCAAACCTTTGGAGACCGTAAGAACGTGAACCAATCAAATCGCTCGAGCGCGAAAACAAGCACAACAAGCCCGTCAAGAAGCTTGGCTAATAGATCACAGCAGACCAATAAGGCCATGAGCCAGCCGCGTGCTGGGAGCTCGCAGCGGACCAATAGCGTGCAGTGGGACTTTCCTATTGATCAGGCGATGATTGGCTGCAGTCGCTGCGGATCTGATACCGAACGCTGGTTGGTCAGATAGCTGTTGTTTTATCTCACGATCTCGGCGGATTTCCCTCTATCTCGGCCCGATCCACTCAAGAGCACTGAGAGAGGTCGCAGCTGGTTCCTGTGATGCCTGTTCCCTCTTCGATGTGGGCAGAAATCCCGAGAAAGTCTCAGATCGCACTGTTTCCACCCTAACGCGGAGCATTCATTGGCCAGTGGTGCGCCATATGAGGCATGCCATTGGCCTGTTGTAGCACTGTTGTTGTTATTGTCGCCATGAGACAAAATTTGGGGTACTGCAATATATTTTCTAAGACAACCACATAGCGCGGGAAAACCACACGGGGTGGCCATCGCCCTTCCACTCGGGCCATGCTCGCCGCCCTCTACCGGCGGGAGCGGGGCTACCCCCCCCCAGCCCCCCACCCGCCCCGCCCCCCCACCCGCACCCTCCTTTCCCTCCGCGCCGCGGAGGTGACGCCGACGGCAACCACCCGCGTCGCCGCCGCCCACGACGCGTCCATCACGGCGGTGGCCCGGCACCCCACCGCGGGGGGGGGGAGGGGGCGCTACCTCCTCTCCTCCTCCCTCGACGGAAAGCTTGCCGTCTATGAACTGGCCGCGCCGCCCGCGGCCGCGGCGTCGCCTGTCGGAGGGAGCTGGGGGGGTGCCGTTGGCGGCGGCGGCGGCGGCGGCGCGACGCTGGGGGAGGGCCACCCATCGCATCCGCCGATGGGGGTGACGACCAACTTGAGCCTCTCGCCGCCGCGGCTGGTGGCGCCCGCGTCGGTCCTCGGCGCCCCCCCCCCCCCCCCCGGTGGCCACGTCGCGCCGGCGGCCGCGCCCGCCGGCCCGCCTCCCCTTCCCGCCACTACACGCCCGGCACGGCGCTGCGTCACGCGGCGGTGCCCTCCGCCGCCACCGTCGAGGCGCCCACCCCCGACGCGCCCGTCGGCGTGACTGCCGTCAGCTGGTACCCCCTCCGACGCGGGGCTGTTTATCACCCTCGACGGCGCGGGGGTGCTCAAGGCGGGGGATACCGCGACGCTCCTCCCCGCCGCGGCGGTGGCAACGCCGCCGCCGGGGCAGGCGGCGGCCTTTTTGGCCGCCCCGGGGGGGCGGCCACACCTGGTGGCCGTCGCCGGCGGTGGTGGGGGGGGGCGGGGCAGCTGGCGCTCGTGGACCTCACTGCGAGGGGGGTGGCGGGGGTGCTGGGGGGGCGAAGTCGCCGCCGCCGCCGCCGCGTCGAGGGACGGGGGGGCGCCTCGTCGGGCGGGCCGCGCCGGTCGGAGCCCCCGGGGCTGGGCGCCCTCGCGTGGAGCCTGGCGCACCCACACATGCTGTACGGCGGCGGGTGGACGGCCGGCGCGGCATCCCCGGCACAGTGCACACGCCCAGCTGGGACTTTTTTTGGCGGAGCTGCAGCAGGCGCTCTGCATGGCGGCAGCAGCCAAATGAGTCCGTGGCAGCATCGTCGCTGCCCTCTCACCTTACCCACCCCTCCCACACCACCCCCTTCCTCCGGGTCAGCGCCCAGGAGCGCGGCCCAGCACGTTCCCCACCCACCTCCCGCCCGCCTTACGTGTCAAACAAGGCATCGACGTTGACGTCGTCGGAAAAACTTGGCGGCGCCATCAGCTGGGCGACAACCCCCCCTAGCGGAAGCACGGCAGCAGCAAAGACGGGGCCGGGAGCACCCGCCGCGGCGCCACCACAGCGCTCGCCGTCAGCGGTCTGTGGTGGTGGTGGGGCGGTCACTCCCCCCCCTGCCCATGAGCCGAGGAGCTCGGGGGGCATGGGCGGTGGGGCGTTCCCCAACCCCCCGAAGCGAAGCGTCAGTCCCGTCGAGTCAACGTGCACCGGCGGCGGCGAGCGGGGGGCGACAGCGGTTGCCGCCGCCCCGCCCGGTCCCACTGCGGCGGCGGCTGCAGAGTCCTCTCGCAGCGGGGCAAGGTGGCCATCCCCCTCTGCGCGCGCGGCTGCAGTCGGCAGCGGCGGCCCGCCGGCGGGCCGCTTCCCCGCGGCTGGGCCAGCAACGGCCACGTCACCCAACCTCAAGCCCGCGCCATCACACGTCCCCCCGCGTTCAGCGCCACTGTCCTTGTCGCCTCTGCCGTCGTCGTCATGGTCATAGTCATCACGTCCGCCGCTGCCATCCCCCTCGACGTCCTCCCCTGTCCACCCTAGCGTCCCGTCTGTGCGGCGGTCCCGCCGG
The DNA here is from genome assembly GCA_009829735.1 of Pyropia yezoensis. Taxonomy (NCBI): domain Eukaryota; phylum Rhodophyta; class Bangiophyceae; order Bangiales; family Bangiaceae; genus Pyropia; species Pyropia yezoensis. The sequence continues at coordinate 17,503,501 of CM020618.1, read as the reverse complement.
GCACGGAGCGCCCAGGGGATCGCCGCCGCCACAAGGACGCCCGCCGATAGGCCAACGGCCACACCAATGGCAATACCCGCCACGCTGACACCGGCGCCGGCAGCCGCCCCTTTTTTTTTCCTCCCCGGCGGCGTCGTGTCCTGCTCCCCAGACGGGCTTGGCTCTGGCGACTCGCGCGCGGGCAGCGTCGGGGGAGCAGACGATGGCGTCGGCAAAAGCGTCGGCAACGGTGCCTGGTCCGCCTCCATGACGCACGTGTTGTTCCCCCCGACGACGGCCAGCGCCCTGGCTTCGGACATCACGTACCAAGAGGATTCTACCCTCGACGCGGTTGGCGGCAGCTTGAGGTGGAGCCCGTCGGCATTCGTTCGGAAGAATATCCACATGGTGTCGTCGGGGTAGCTCTGCTGGGCGCACTCGCGCTTTACGCCTTCATAGACAATCTGGGCCTCCATGGTTGTGGCATGGACAGCACGAACAACTTCCTTCGCAGATGCGTGCTGGTCGAGCTTGCGCTTGAAGGACGGCGGCACCCCAGCCGCATCGAGAGCGACAGTGTCGTCGGCTAGAGAAGACCCCACGATCCAGGTGCCCAACGAGTGGCACGTCCACCCATCATGATCCGGGATGTGAGAACCGCCCTTGTACAGCATCCGTGCCTGTGCCACCTTCGGCGCCAGGTGCGTGATGTAGTGGTAACGGATCTCTTGCTCCTCTGGGCAGAGGGACGATGGGTTGATGACCTTCCCGAGGACGTGAGGGTCAGGGTACAACTGCTCGAGTATCCTGTATTTTCCGGGCAGGTCATCCGTGTGGATGAGCGGGTCATCCGGATCGATGACCCGCTCGATAGGCCCCAGGTCGCCCGGCGCGTCAGTAGCACCGCCGGTGATGTGAACGGCCGGGAGAGTTTCGACGGGCTCGACCAGCCGCTTAACCGGGAAGGGGTCAACGGGGACGGCGATGGGCGGCCGCGCGGCCGCCGCCGCGGCAGCCGCCGTTGCCGCCACGACGGCCGCCCCGGCGGTCGCGACGGCGCGCAGCCGGTGATGCGGCCGAACGCGCATATTGTAGTTGAGGCAATAGAGGCAAGGCGGGGGGACAGGGGGTGGGGGGTGGGGCGGTGGGCAGGACTGGGGTCGGAAAGCTGGGAGGGCTGAGGGAAAGGGATACGAGATGGTGGCATCTCGTTCAGCGTGGCGCAGAGCGAGAGCCCCCTGAGGCCGCAATGGTGCGGAACCGGCCAGAGGGGACAGACAGGCATGTCCGGAGCTCATTTCGAGGGATGCGCGCGTATGGCCCGCGGTGCCACGAGAGGGTGACCTCTACATTTCACGAGCCTGGCCCGCAGCCAGAACCTGACATCGCACCCCCCGGCGGGCTGTTTTTCAGGAATCCACACATCCTACATACAAATATGATGCATCGCCCCACAGATGGGCCTTGCCACAAGGGGGAGGTCGACAACGCCCCACGGCAGCCGCGTGGGAAGAGGGCGAGTCCATCTCCGAGCCATTCTATTCATGATGCCACTCAGAGTCGCTGTATGCCACTCCTTCCAGACCACACCTCGAAGGTGGGTTGGTCAGGTGGCAGGCGGTGCTCCCCCCCTTCCCGTGACGGATGGCAAACAGAGCATTCGTTGATGGACTCTGGGAACCCGTCGCTCTTTGTCAGAGGCAGACGTAGAGGCCCCGCTAACGACGCTGGCCCACGATTCATGGATGCACACGCCCCGTTCGTCTTTCTTTACTGTACTACAATAGGGTGTGCAGCGTCAGTGCGCTGCGTCCTGTTTGTAATGCACTCACACGGCGTTGGCACTCGCCCGAGTGGGATAGCACGTATGCGCTGCTCCTACCAGAGATTTCTTCTACCAGAGACGTCCCCCGGTGGTTCCTGTCTTCTGTCGCAAAAGCGCAGACCACCAAGATCCATGGACGGCCGCACACCGTGTGCCTATTCTATTAATAGGCTATGACATACAATGCATGTTCCACAAGCGAGAGCTCTATGGTCGACTCGTGCGGGCCCACGGGCAGCACAGCTGCATGTCCAACACCTTTCGTCGGTCCCTAGATCTTGACGAGCGAGACAGAAGCATCATTCATACAGTCAGTACAGTCCTTCTCTATTATTGGGCACCCTTTGTGGGATTGTAAGCACAAGGATTGTAACTTGATTCCGCCCTCTGATTGGTCGCTGACAACGATCGGAATGCTGACGCATGCGATGATCGAACCGCAGAGGTCGGTCGACCTGCATTGGTTACTAGACACTGTGCCCAAGAAAGAATGTCACAGCAATGGAGAAAGTCTGTACTGTACACACTGTACACACTGTACTGTACTGTATAGTCTGTACAGTCTGTACAGTCTTTCTCCATTGCAGTGACATCCTTTCTGTACAGTCTGTGCAGTATTGGGCATTGTCCCGGGCTGTGGCACGGCTGACAGAACTGAATGACTTGCCGCGGCCTCTACTACTCCTAGCAACGATCGGCGATTCTCGCAGTGTAGATCCATGTCTAAGACCATGATAGCCGATCGATCATGACTGGGCATTGTCACGGACTTGACAATATCCAGTCAGACAATACCCAATACAGACTGTATGTAGTGCTGGGGTGGGGTTACAGTAGGATGGGGGCGCAAGGATAGGGTCAGGGGCGGTTGCACGCGATTGGTCGAGAGAGGAATTGCCACAGTCAGGATGGCGACGTTGCGTGGTCCGACAGAGTAGATGGCAGCTATCTCGCGCGCTTGATCTTCTTGCCGTCCCCGACCCGTGATGGCGGCCAGGAGATGCGGAAACCACAGCATCGCGGATCTCCGACTTCCTTCGCAAGAGCTCGCGAAGGTAGTGTGCGGATTCGCGAAGGTACATAAGCCAATGGGATGTGTGCTCAAGAGGTGTCTATTGAGGGTGTTTGCAAAAAGAGATGTGTCTGTGATTGAACCCCGGTTCTTCAAGGTGGTTGTCAGGTGTGCTCCAACTAGGCGGCCTCGCCACCGCCGTCCCCGCCGCCTCCACCCCCCCCCCCGGCGCTCTTTAGACCTGGTTTATTTTTGTGGGCCAATTCCAGTCTCCACAGTACCCCACAAGTCACCCCCGCGCTGCAGCACGCGCTTCCAGCTTCCGTGGCCTGCACATGCACCTCCCCCTTACCCCACAAGGTAGCTGCACACTCGCCTCTGTTGTTTCTGGATGAACGCTCCGCGCGGCGCCAAGAACGCTGGTCGTGGAAGACTGTAGCCAGGCGGGCCTAAAAGGACCTCCAGAAAGACCGTAGCCAGGCGGCCTGGATGGGCGCTGCCGCGCCGGAACAGTTTAATAAATGAATGATCTGTATGCTGATCACCGGTCCCGCCGTAGCCAGGCGGGCCTTAAGGTCCTGGAAGACCGTAGCCACGCGGAAAGAGGGCGACGGGGGCGGAGCAGATGACGGAAGGAGAAGTTGGGGCGGAGCTGGTGAGGGGGGCCTGGGGGGGGCAGCAGTACGCGAGCATTGGCGGCGACCTCACCCTGCTGGCCAGCAGATGCGGGCTGACCCCACGATACGAGGAGGGGCTGGTGAGGGGTGCCTGGGGGGGGCAGCCGTACGCGAGCATTGGCGGCGACCTCACCCTGCCGGCCAGCAGACGCGGGCTGACGCCACGATACCAGGAGGTTGTATCGGATAGGGGCGGGGACAGAGTCCAGGCGCTGGGCTGCCCGTTCGCGGCATCAAGTACATATGGCCGATTTCCAAAGAATGATCAGTTCCGTAAGGGGGTTCACAGCAGGATCTCCCAGAACAGTTGCCAAGTGCGCACGCAATCTGGGCCACAAGAATTCTCCGGCGGTGCCCACGGCCTTGGCCGAACCACATCCCACACCGCAAATCCGTGTCGCATCCGTGTGATGCCTTGATGTGAGACCAGCCGAAAAATCTCCCGTCTGCACAGACCGGCCCAGTCTTGCAGAGGACTGCTGTCAGGGGCTCACAGCATCGGTCCGAGGCCAGGTGTGGCAGTAATGACCTCCAGGTAGGGGGGCATCACGTGCCATGCACGGGGCGGCAGGCCACTAGCCTGACCCGTTCCTCCCCCTGCATTTGGGTCCATATTCCCTAAGTTTGGGATAGTTAGCTTAGTAGTAAATCCAATTGAATTTGAGGGTTTTCTGCATTTATCGTCTTGAATTTTCGTGTGGCCCGGTGGGCACGTGCTGGAGTGGGAGATTCTGAGTGCCGAGATTCTGAGTGGACCCTGGGGGGATAAGGGGAGGGACAGCGGGGCTTGGCCTTGCTTCCCCGTCCCGACCAAGAAACTGTTGGCCCACACACCATCTTCTTGTTTGTTAGTGGGGGGATTGCCCCTCAACAGGGACAGAGTGTGTGCGACTTGCACTTCTTCCGGCTCCCCCGACACGGGAGGCAGCCCTTGCGCACCGCCCCAACTTGGGTGTCGCGTGTGCGAGTGGTTTTTGCCACATTTGGTGGAGCAGCAGGGGACAGAGGTAACCTTTACCTCCGGGTGCACCCGGGTGTAGGGGGCCCTCTGTCTCAGAGGAACGGTGGACTTGGACCGTTTCATACGGATCGTTAGCCAACATGGCCGGTTCGGACCCCCCGTCGTCCGGGGAGTACACGGGTGACGCACGTACTTCAGTGCCTTCGAATACTGGTGAGACACAGGTAAGTGTACCTGGGGTCGCAGAGGGACTAGAGGTCCCTCAAGCCAGCAGGACTGGGAGTACGGGCGGGCATCAGGCCACCCCAACTCAGTCGGGAGTTCATTCGGGTGACACTTCTGATGTTGGTGGGCCGAAGTCCGGCCACCGTGTGGTACACTCAACGGGAACATCCCTGGGCGAGAGGACTGTCCCCGCGGGATCCACTCGGGTTGGAGCCAACTTTGGCTTGGAGCCGTCGCCAACTAGGCTTTTGGAGGGCGGCGGACCTCCGTTGGTCGGCGATGGGCTCGCGCCCATGCCCCCGGTTGAGACCCCTAAGGATCGTGGTTACCCCTCAGATGGACTCCCGGAGGCGGACCGAGACTCAACTGGAGTCGATAATCCACTCCTCGCGGAAACTGTCCGTCGGGAGGCGACCAATGTGTTGCGGAAGACTTTGCCGGACCTGGTGGTTGTAGCACCCCTGGCCCCGACTTGGCGCCGACCCGGGACTGCAACCAGAGGGCACCAGGTGCCAGAACACGCCCGCCGTGTGGTGATGGTTGGCGGCCGTGGCCCGTGCCCGGCACTAGGATGCGGTGGACTACGCGATCCACACGTGAGAGAGGGATTTCTGATGGGTTTTTGCATACTTGTGAGGGACTTGATTTGAGAGAATTTGAGTGTGAGATTAGTGAGTGGGAATAGAATTAGTAGTGATAGTGGCCCCCGACCTGACGAGGTTAGACTCGGGTCGGGGCCACTCGGGGGTATGGGGGGGGGGGGGGCTACCTGGCCAACGTGCCGAGGCTCCCCCAGATGCATGTTAAGAGGGACAGCGAGGCGCCCTTGGCCCGCGCCCTCAGGAAAAAGACAACTGCGCGTTTGCTTTCCTCTTCCCCGTGTGCACTACCGTGCGTACATGTTTGCTCTGCGAGCAGGCACGTGAGGCAACAGGCATACCACTTTCGTAGTTCCCCTTTCTGTGTTACCTGTCCCTTTCCCCCGAGGGATATTGACACGTGTCTGAGAGGATCGAGTTTTATACCACATATTTGGTGGAGCAGCAGGGGATTGGAGTGTTTGAGGAGAGACATTTGGGAGCAGCGGTTGGGTTGTTCCTGTTCTGTCTTTTTCTGTGGTTTGGGAATTATTTGCACCCGTTCACGGGAACCCCATTCCTGGCTCTCCAACCCCTCTCTTGTGGTCTTGCGATCTTTGGACACGCAGGTAACTGGACTGTGGCTGTCAGGAGACCAACATGGCTACCCTACCTGGCACGACGGTGCCCGAAGGGGTAGACCCCGCGTCCCTTGACGCATCCCTGGTCACCGCGGGGGACGGTGCCCAACCCGGCGTTCTCCCGAAGGGTGAAGCAGACCTGGGTGTGACATCCGGTAGCGGACTGGAGTCTACAGGCGGCCAAGTACCTCCTGCTCCCGTCCCTCCGGCTGTTCCTCCTGTGGGAGTCACCCCGGGGTCAACGGCGTTTGAGTCCGCTCGCAGCAGAAGTCTCCCTCCTGTCAGTTCTACTCCTCAACCTCCAGGGATAGCCCCTGGTGTGTTTACTCCTGGACCCACACATGGCAGCTGGGTGTATACACCTCTCCCTGTGGGCACTAGTAGTGCCAGAGGCACCGCTGTAACTGGTTCTACGGGTCATCCTGAGACCTCGACTCCTGGGACCGGCCAAGCTTTTCCTCCCCTTGCGTCTTATGGGACGGGGAGCTCCAAGACCGGTAACCGGAGCAGCCGGAGGCGTCGGCGTCGTCGTCGTCGCTCTAGCACCAGCGAGACCGGTTCCTCCAGCTCTGAATAGGTATATGACTGGGACGCATCTCCTGGTCCCACCCGGCGCAGGCTAGTCGAGTTTGACATCCCTGCCCACCAAGTGGGAGATGCCACCCTGAACAAGGTCACGTATTGGGGTAACTACCGGCTGGAGAACCAAGACCAAGGTTACACCCGGAAGATGGCCCAGAAGATGGCATCCCTGAACCGGCGAATGCAGCCGAGCTTCGGGGGACATCCTAAGTTTTCCGGGAAGAGACCGGCGCTTATCTTTGCCTTCCTGCGCCGGTTCGTCAAGGCATGCAACGACAACGATGTGTCCGAGGGCAAGGCTCTCTACCTCCTGGTTAACTTCATTACCGGAGAAGCGGAACAGCGGTTCGCACAGGTTCTACCAGACTCTGCCGGACACATTGTCGGGCGTACTGTTGGGAGCTATCCGGAGGCGGTCAACTGGCTCCTGACCAACTACGCTGACGCGGACTCCCTGCGCAAGGCAATCGGCAGGTTGAACCGAGCCACCATGGAGCGACAAGAGACTCCAGAGGCCTTCGCCCGCCGTGCCCGGGAGATGAGCGAGGCTTGTGGCAACGTTTACCCTGAGGACAGGCTCAAGATGATCTTCTCGGAAGGGCTTCCTGAATATCTTCAAGTGGACGCGGAGAACTAGAACCAGGAACATCAAGAACATACCTTCCAGCAGTTGATGGCCTACACCCAGGGCAAGTACCGGCAAGCCAAGGCACTCCAGGCTCCCATGGTATCAACTCCCAAGCCGTTGTCGCGAGTTCGTCCCGGACCCGACAAGTATAAGGGAGGTGATAGCCCTGTACCGGTACTCGCAGTTGGCGAGGCCTCACCCGTGGGGTCAGGGGACAAGTGGGGCGGCTTCGTCTCTAAGGAGCAACCTTCCCTAGTCGCCCCCAAGCAGGTCAAGAACCAGCGGTTCCAGTCTTGCTGGCTGTGCCAGAAGGAGGACCACATGTCCTACCAGTGCCCGACCATTCCCAAGGACCTCCAGGAGAAACTCAAGCGTCAAGGACTGGTGTTTGCAAAGGCGGTCAACTGGGCCGACCGGCGAGCACCCTCCAATATGGACAAGGCACAGGTTCAAGCAATCCGGGTGGCAACCTTGCAGAGCATCACGGAGGCTCTGGCAAGGGAAGCTCCTACGGACTTTGCTGGAGACCGAAACCTCTAAGGAATCCTCGGACCCGGGAAACGAGTAGGGCAGGCGCTCTCCCCAAGTGTCTTCCCGAATCTCCGACGGCGGGGTACTTCTACCCTTTCTCCCCTTGCGTGCCGGGAGAAAGGACGGCAGTTACCTTCTCAACTGGTAGCCGCCTGGACACCCTGTTTGTTCAAGGGGACCTTGCTTGTCCTGCGTAAGGAAAACCTCAAGATTAATGGTCGTATGCGTGTGGGGGATAGTCTCCCCCAAGCTGTTACGCCGGTGGTTGACACGGGAGCCGGACCAAGCGTCATCACTGAGAACCTGCTACCTCCGGGCTGGCGTCGACATGCCTGGAGAGCGCCTACCAGAACCCATAATGTCTACGCTTCAGTTCAAACCCTGCGACCGCTTGGCCGTTTTCCCGTCGCCATCTATGTCAACAATGAACCAATGCTTTTTACCTTTCTAGTAGTCAAGTCTCTATCAGTCCCCCTCATCCTAGGCTGGGACTTCCAGAAGCAGCATGTCAAGAGTATCCTGCCCGGAGAAGGAAAGGTGCAGTTCAACCATGGGTTTGTGTCACCGATGTTGGAGCATCTGGGCGCCAAGGTTCGTGTAGTCAAGAACAAGAAGGAACGCATCCCACCCTCTACCTTGACTCTCTTCAAACCGGTGCTCATACCTCCTCGCTCGGAGACCAAGGTTCAAGTAACGACCCGGACTGCAGGTCAATGCCTGATCTACGGACGTAAGGAATTTCTGGCGAAACACCGGTTATACTTGGCCCACGGACATCACAAGAAGGTGAAAAGACACACTCCATTCTCGGTGCTAATCGTCAACGTGAGCCGGAAGCCAATAACCCTCGCCAAGGGCACCCGAGTTGGTACAGCAGAACCTTAGCGGGGGTCCGCCCGTGCTATGAGCAAGGAAGACCTCTTGAACCTGCAACAAGAGCTGGCATCCAACTTGACGGCCTCAGACATACCTCCAAAACAAGAGCAGGCTAGTAGCGTCACTCCGAAGCCCGAACAAGCACCACCCGGAATGCCGAAGGTCGAACAAGAAAATGTTCCTCCCGACTTGAAGGAGGCACTGGAGAAGCTCCTCCAGGAATATCGGCACCTGTGGTCTGGAGAGCTGGGCAAGATGGACGCCACTCTACACCGGATTCAACTCAAGCCAGATGCCAAGCCAGTGCACCTGCAACCATACCGGGCTGGACCTCATCGCCGGGGTGAGATTGAGAAGCAGGTTAACAAGATGCTCAAGATGGATGTTATCGAGCCGTCTGATGGCGAGTGGGCCTTCCCGGTGGTAGTCGTCCCGAAACCTGGCGGTCATTTCCGTTTCTGCATGGACTACAGGCGCCTGAACGAGATGACAGTCAAGGATGTATACCCGATACCCCGGATGGATGATTGCATCGACTTTCTTGGTGATGCCACCCTCTTCTCAACGCTGGATTGAAATGCCGGTTACTGGCAGATCCCTCTGGCTGACGAGGACAAGGACAAGACTACCTTCACGTGCCACCTGGGACTATTCCGACGCAAGCGTCTTCCTTTTGGTCTCACCAATGCTCCGGCGACCTTCCAGAGAGCCATCGACATCATCCTTGTAGGGACCCTATGGGCCCTCCACGTAGGGGGACCTCGTAGAGATCGCGTCGCACCCCTGTGCCCACCTTCCTAGTGAGGAGGACGGGGCCGATTTGGCCCCTTGGGATTTTACAGGCTTCCGATTGGTCCCCTCCTATGGAGATGGGACCGGGTCGCCATTGGTTCTGGAGCCCATGTTGGGATTTCCAGTGTATGGGAATTTCCCCTGACCGGAATTGGCCATTGGTCAATATTCCGGGATGGGATGCATTTGGGGTTTGGATTTTGATTGTGTATTTTGCGTGATTGTGAGATTGGGGAGATCTTGAGTGTTGGCACTGATGTCCGGCGGGGCTCCTCTTCCCCGTATCTTGGAGGTTCCTGCCCCGCTGGCAGGGATGATCCGTGGGGGAGGGGGCCCTCCGGACATGTTGGAGGGTTTTGATGTGCCCGCACGTGGCCCGGTGTGGAGGGTTGCTGGGTGCGGGTGAAAGTGGGTAGGAGTGTGCGTCGGGGTGCGCGTTGCTTCCCCCTTCGAAAAAAAACTGACTTGCGTGTGCTTGAACACTGTCGTCCTGGTCGCGGACCCCCGCGTGAACCAGCCAGGCGGTCGGCGGTTCGGTATCTCTCCTGTCTCCCCGCGTTCTTGGTGGGTTGTTTCTCTGTGTGTTCTGGGTGCTACGCGCCTAAGGTACGTAAAACCACTACAATCCTGTCGGGGCTAAGGTGGAGAACATGTTTGGTCTACCTGGACGATATTATCGTTTTCTCCAAGACCCCGGTGGAACACCTGGAGCACCTTCGAGAGGTCTTGGCTCTCCTGTCCAAGGCTGGAGTTACCCTGAAGGCCGAGAAGTGCCACCTGTTTGAGAATGAGGTGGAGTACCTGGGGCACGTGCTGAGTCCGGGGGAGCTCCGAGTCAATGAGAAGAACATCAAGGCCCTCCATCATGCACGGCAACCTAAGACCCAGGCGGAACTCAAGAGCTTCCTGGGTATGTGCAACGTCTACCGCCGGCTCGTGCGGGACTATGCTCTGATTGCCCGGCCATTGACCAAGCTCACCAGCAAGAAGCTTCCCGCACAACTCCCGGTGTTCGACGAGAAGCAGACCGCGGCCTTCGAAGAGCTCAAGAAGCGCCTGACCACCACTCCAGTACTGGCGCTACCCAAGCGGTAGGGCCAGTTTGTCCTGGAGACTGATGCCTGTGGCGTCCAGGTGGGGTGTTCTCTACTCCAGCAGCAACCTGATGGGCACTTCCTCCCGGTAGGCTACTACAGCCGCGTTCTGACTTCAGCCGAGAAGAATTATTCCACGACGGAGCGCGAGTGCTTGGCGGTCGTCTGGGCTTGCTTCCTGTTACGTCCATATCTTGAAGGACAAGAGTTCCTCATACGGACGGACCACGCCAGCCTAAAATGGCTGCTGTGCATGGACAGCAGCCAAGGAAGGGTCGCCCGGTGGCGCTTACGCGTTTCGGAATTTAAGTACAAGATGTGCACCAGAGCAGGGAGGGAGCACCACTGCGCTGACACCATGTCCGGGCTGGAGACTCCTGCAGCCGACACCGGTCCTATCCCGGAGGAAATACCTTGTTTCATCCTCCCGAATGTCGGACGCGGTTGGCATGCTCCCCTGTACGAGACACCTGAAGCTCATCAACCGGTAACCATTCACCAGATGCTGGAGGCACAACTGACGGATCCTCAATGCTTGGAGCTTCGCCACCAAATGGACCTGAACCGGAACAGTCGTTTCTCCGAGTCTACAGATGGACTCCTGGTAAGGGTGTCACCCTTCAATGGGGCAACTCAAGTCTAGGTACCCCGGAGTCTACGAGCTGACATCCTACGCCTGGAGAACCCGTCTCCGCAGGCCGGACATCCGGGTATCAATCGGATGTATGCTTCAATGCGACGACACTACTACTGGGAAACTATGGCCAGTGACGTCTATAAGCACCTGGAGGCTTGTGTCTCTTGTGCAAGGAACCGGTTGTCCCAGAGGAAGAAGACTTCTAAGATACGCCTATTCCCGGCAGCGGAGCCCTTTGCAAGCTTAAGCATGGACGTCCTGGGGCCCCTACCTGAAACATCCAGCGGCAACATATACCTGCTCATCATTTGTGACCGGTTCTCCAAGTTCACTCGAGCGATCCCACTGAGGCCCATTACGGCCCTGGATGTCACGTCAGCCTTCTGCGAGTACTGGATAGCTGCCTACGGCCCTCCAGAATCCGTCTTAACCGACAATGGTCCCCAGTTTGCATCCCTGTTCTTCCAAGGAGTCTATGACCTGATGGGTATCAAGAACTTGTTCACCACGACGTACCACCCGCAAACGAACGGCCAGGTGGAACGATTCAAACGGACCCTGGTGGACATGCTACGGCACTACGTGGAGGAGCACCAAGAAGACTGGGACGAGCTCCTGGCTGTCCTCACGCTAGCCTACAACTCCCAAGTTCACCGGACTACGGGGGTCGCTCCATTCGACTTCGTCACCCCAAGGCGGCTGACCAACTTCTCCCTGGAAAGAATACAAGACGGTCTCCAGCCTGCACTGGAGTCAGGTACCAAGGCAAAGGATGAGTTCCTGGAGCAACTGAACCTCCTGCTCCTAAGAGTCAAGGAGTCAATCTCAAAGACCCAGGAGCGATACAAGCGGTACTATGACAAGGGTGTTCGGGAAAAGAACAAAGAACTGGGTGGTGGCGACTGGGTTTTTGTGGACAACCATAGCAAGACCCGGGGGAAGCTGGACTCTAAGACGGATGGACCCTATGAGATCCTGAATACGGACGGCTGGACCTTTCTTTTAGACGTGGATGCCTCCCCGTACCGGGTGAGCAGCGACCATGTCACCCGAGCTCCACCGCCAAGCAAATGGGACTTGACCCGGCGCAAGCGGGCCGCAGTACCCTGGCTATCCCAAGAAGAAGGCCGGGAATATGTGTACGTCAAGTTTATCGACCACGCCTGGAGGGACGGGCGCTTGTACCTGCGAGTACGCTGGTTCGGTTTTAACCCGGCAGATGATACCTGGGAATCCTCAAACCGGTTACCCATTGCGGACGTCTGCGCCTACACGCGACGGAACGGGATTGAGGGCACTCCGGTGGCCAGAGCCGGCAAGATCCTGGAATCGGACTCGGAGGAGGACCAGGAGGAAGGGGCTGATCAAGACCCGCGGGACGAGCCGAGTTCACCCGCAACGGACGCGGAACAAGAGGAGTGAGAAGAAGGGAACGGGTGTATCAAGGAAAACACGCAATGCAAGCATGGAACTATCAAGAAAAACAAGCACCCGCTCGAGCAACCCTTCTCTCCGCCTCTTCCCTCCTCGCTCCTCCCAAGACTCTCACCCTCCTTGCCTCCAAGTACTACTCCCGGCGCGGACGCTGCGACGCGGGAGCGTCCTCCAGCACTGCCTCCGCGGCACGACGGGACCCGGAGGAAGGCGGGATGACGTAGTGCGGTGGGCGAGGCGCTTCCAGGTATGACGCCATCGGAGTAGTACCGGTATTTGCCGGGCGCTCCCGCTCATCCAGATAGGCCTGTCGGCGCCCCTGGAAGCCAGTGAAGGTCTCTGAACACTGCTGGGCCAAGCCATGCCGCGTCAAAGTCTCCAGAAGTTCTCCAACCACCGGGCTGTCCGACATCTGGCCGCTGTCCGCGCAAGGAAATACCCGGTCAACCACGTTGTTCAAGACGCTGGCGTAAGTACCCAGCACCAGAGAGGACCCGACGCCTTCGACTTGCACCGGAAGGCGACCCAGCTGGTCTTCAATCATGCCATCGTCATACTGGTCGCACGTCGGGCCACCTTGGTTTAGGTACCGGTCAGGCACCCGGAAGCGGGTAAGGCGCAGAGTCGGCGCCGGGATCTCGAACCGCCCCGAGAATGCCACTACCGGACGGTCCACAACAGCCCCGGAAACCGGAGTCCCCAACTCAAGAGGAGGCACAGGGCCGCCGACATTTGAAGAAGGCGCCCGAGGCAGAACCGCCGTAGTAGTCGATGACCGAACGGCCACGCCCAGACTCGCTGCAGACAAGCGCGGTGCCAGAGAAGCTTGAAGCACCGGCACACCCGTAGCAGGGCGCAAATGCGCCGGCGACGGTTCAGGCGAAGCCACCAGGGCGACAGGTGCAACAGGAGGAAGCGGAGCCGCCGCAGACGCCCGACCGACCGCCGCGGCCCATGCCGACTCTTGCACCGGCGGCCCAGTTGGCAGGAGATCGAGGGCGACCGGAGCAGGAAAGCTGACTAGCTGCGGCCACGCCCGAAGCGGCGTCGCCAGCTGCACCTTGGCCGGAGAAGACTGGTAGACCACCTGCACCCAACCGGAGCCATCCCGACGCGGGCTGTTCTGGTCGGCGATCGCGTTCAAGAAGCTCCGGTCCTGCACCGGCAGCGGACGCCGGAAGTCAATCATCGCCTGGAAGAGCTCCTTGTACTCCTCGTCCTGGCTGCACAGGAAGTCGACGGTCAACTTGTCGACGATCCAGACCATCAGGAGGTCGGGGAGGAACCAAAGCCGGTTGGACACCAAGACCTCGTGGAGCCAGTGGTTGGCCGCCAAGACCGTCATCTCGGAGGTGTACATCATGTACGGGATCGAGTGGAAGAAGCTCTTGATCGACGCCCGGGTCAAGGCATCCAGGAAGTACCAGGTGAAGGGGATGCTGGATGGAGCAAACCCGACCGGGATCTCGATTTCCTGCTGCTGCGGGATGACCTTGGGGTAATACGCCGCCCGGTTGGCCTTGTCCAGCTTCCAGAACTCTTGATGGTTGCAGCTCACGATGAAGTCACGCTGACGCCCGCGCCGCTCGCCTTGCTCCCGCGCCGGCGACAATTTAGAGTATTTCCGGGTCAAGAAAGGCGGCTCGAGAGCGACCATGCTCGGACGGGGATCGCAGTTCAGGCTCCCCGACCCCTTGAGCGCCTCGTCCTAGACCTTGAGCGCCCGATGGACGTACCCTTCCTCCTGTGGCCACCGGAGAACGGACGCAGATACGCGACGCTCGGTCAAGGGTTGATCCAGTACCAGCGCGAAGGGGAGATCCTCCAGGCGAGCAACCCAAGAGGAACCCGAGAAGCTCTGGGAGCGGTCTTGTGCCATGCGCATCTGGTCCCCCGCATGAAGACGAGTTTTGTCCATCTCAGTCAAGACTCCGCGATGGAGCTCCTTGCGCCAGATGGCCAGGCAATCCTGCTGGCACTGGGCCGCGCTGGCGTTGCCGACCACCGTGGAGTAGCGCCGACCCGCCAGAGGATCCTGCCCAAGAAGCATTTCCGGGAGACCCACCGGGGGGGTCTCGACCGGGTGCAATGCAGAAGCCGGGGGAACCCGATCCGCCCCCGCCGTGGCGACCGACACAGGCACCGACACCCCAGGAACCGGAGGCAGGAGAGGGGCGCGACCACCCGAGTTCTCCTCCGCAACACTCGCCGCCGGAACCACGGGCCCAGCTTGGATCTCGGAACTGGACATGACGTCCAGAATCCGGAGGAACGAGAGGGCCAAGGTGAAGGAGAGGGGGGGGGACAGAATCGGAGCAGGTGATCGTGACCGGGGTGAAGACGCTCGACCTCGGCACCGGTGTGGACGTGCTCGAGGCTGTACACGGTGGCACCTGGTTCGGCCCGAGGACGTGCCGGACTAGGAAGGGAGCTATGTAGCATCCCTGGCCCCGACTTGGCGCCGACCCGGGACTGCAACCAGAGGGCACCAGGTGCCAGAACACGCCCGCCGTGTGGTGATGGTTGGCGGCCGTGGCCCGTGCCCGGCACTGGGATGCGGTGGACTACGCTATTCACACGTGAGAGAGGGATTTCTGATGGGTTTTTGCATACTTGTGAGGGACTTGATTTGAGAGAATTTGAGTGTGAGATTAGTGAGGGGGAATAGAATTAGTAGTGATAGTGGCCCCCGACCTGACGAGGTTAGACTCGGGTCGGGGCCACTCGGGGGTATGGGGGGGGGGGGGGCTACCTGGCCAACGTGCCGAGGCTCCCCCAGATGCATGTTAAGAGGGACAGCGAGGCGCCCTTGGCCCGCGCCCTCAGGAAAAAGACAACTGCGCGTTTGCTTTCCTCTTCCCCGTGTGCACTACCGTGCGTACATGTTTGCTCTGCGAGCAGGCACGTGAGGCAACAGGCATACCACTTTCGTAGTTCCCCTTTCTGTGTTACCTGTCCCTCTCCCCCGAGGGATAATGACACGTGTCTGAGAGGTTCGAGTTCTATACCACAGTGGTCACGATGACAAATACTATTTTGAATCAGATTGTGGCGAGTTTGCCAGATGGTCTCAATGTCCAGACCGGATTGGGGCTTTCGAGCCCTCAGACGCAAGAGGAATCCCTCACTACGCCTGTCTCGGGTCGCCCAGAACAGGGGGCGACCCCTGTGACTCCCAACGAGGGAGCCACACCTCTCTTGGTGGGGCGTGCGCCCTTCACGGGGGAGTTTCCCCTCGGAAGCGCCGGCGGCTACACCAAGCTCGCCGCGGCAGGCAACAGGCCCTGCGGGTTAACTTACCCCAGTGCCTCAGCGGCTTTTCCCTCAACGTGAGGTGCCGCCCAAGATCCAGGTAGCCAACCCGGTCTACCAGAGGATCTTTGACTGTGAGACCTACGCCCTCCGCAACAAGTCGGTGGCGTATGGTCCTGACCAGGCCCGAGCCATGGGCCGTGCCAAGAAGAATGCACTTCACTCTTTTGGGCACAAAGCGGAGTGGGATGGAACTCCCCCCCTCCGTGTCTTTGAGATCCTACGTCGTTTCACAAAAGCCTGTGACGACAATGCCATAAGTGAAGGCATGGCTTTCTACATGCTACAGGAGTTTACGAAGGGCGACCTACGGACAGAACTCATGTCCGACATGCCCAGCTCCTCAAGTGGAGGCGCTGGTGAGGTGACGTCCTACTTGGAGCTCGTCAACTGGGTGTTGAGAGCTATGGTGGATGAAGCAGCGCTGGCTTCTCAAGTCGAGGAGTTTACGCAAGCCCATCAGGAAGAGGCGGAGGACGAGTTGTCCTTTGCGGAGCGGGTTCGTAAGCTCAACAATCTTTGTGGCTTTCTTCATCCACAAGCTGTGATGAAGAGTCCGTTTGTGGAGGGACTCCATTGGTCAGTCCGTATGGAGACCCGGGAGCATAATGCTGCCCGGGCGTCACTGGCCGACTTGGCTAGGCTCGCCTACCGCAGAGGTGAGGCCTACCGCAAGTTGCGGGAGGAACAACGCCAGGAGCGTCAGGCCGAGTTGGCCAAAGAACGAGAAGAGGCGCGCCAGGCCAGCGAGAGACGAGAGGCACGTCGAATCCGCAAGGATAAGGTAGTAGCTGCCGTGGGAACTTCCCAGGGTGCCCCATCTACTTCCCAAGTCGGGAAGACTCCTCCGAGAACTGACCATCGGTGTTGGAACTGCAACTCCGATGGACACTGGGCAAATGATTGCCCTATGTTCAGTAAACGCATCCAAGAACTTGTTAGGAATGCGAGTAAGAAGTCGGTTACGAACGAAGTACGTTCACGCCGCGAGGGTGGACCTCGACCGGTAGTGGAGGTTGCCACACCCTCGGCGGAGGGGGCGGACACGTCGTCCTCGGACTCGTCGTCTTCTTCTTCGCCCTCGGATTCAGACGCCAAGTGGGCGGGAAACGAATGACCGTTGGAGCTGGTCGTCCTAAGCTCACAACGGCAGCCTCGGCCAAGTGGGCCAAGAGGACGAATCAACCGTGCCGGATACTGCGGCGACCTAAGGGAGTCCGCCCACCTCGGGTAGGACTCCTCAAGAACGTAAACCCACGTCGGGTCATTGCGGTGTTGACGGGTGAGAACTTCCAGGTGGCTGGGCGGGTGCAACTAGCCCCCGGCCATGCCTGTTGTGTCCGTATCGTACTTGATACCGGGTCAGGAGCCTCCTTGATATGCAAGTCGCTATTACCCAAAGAGATGAAGCTCCAGCGCTGGAGGTCTAAAGCTGACCATCTGATTGATATCAATGGTGGGGTACTTCCCATTGTTGGTGCCGTGACCCCACCAACTAGGTTGGGGACCCATGAGGTCGACGTGACCTATGGAGTAGTCGAGAATACATCGGTACCCCTGCTTCTGGGTACCCCTGATGTTGTAACACAAGTGCCTTTGATTTGTGGCCCGGAGTATTGGGTCAAGTTGATGAATGGGGAGACCATCCCCATCCTTTGTAAGGGAAAGTCTGTGCATCCTGTGACAGTCTCACAGTCGAAGCCTGTTTGCTCAGTGCGAGAAGGGTTTACTGCTACTCTGCGTTTAGCCCGTAAAGTCACGTTGCCCCCCAACTCGGTGGCGCACGTTGACGCTGTAACTGATTATACAAGGAACGGGTTGGTGCACCCTCACCCCCGTCTTGCTCGCAAGCACCAAGTGCATGTTGCCCTCGGCACGATGGACTCCAAAGCCGGAGTCCCGTGGACGATCCAGGTGATGAACCCGAGCTCTTCGCCCAAGTCCTTCAAGTCGGGAGCCAAGTTCAGCTATATCGACCAACATGAGGGACCAGTAGTAGCGGTCACCCTCCACGCGGGCGCGAGTAGCGATCCGAAGACCGGAAAGGAGAAGCACCAAGCCAAGTCGGCCGCCTCTCCTCGGCCCCATGTGAACATGGAGAATGTTCCCCCCAGGTTGAGGGTTCAAGTTGAACGCCTCTTGGACCAGTATCACAAGTTGTGGGATGATCAATTGGGACACATGAGAGCCACCCAACACCGGATCGAGTTGAAACCCGGTGCACCCCCTATACGCCAACAACCGTACAGGGGAGGGCCCCCTTCGAGGGCGCTCATTAAGGAGCACGTCGCTCGCATGGAGGCCTTCGATGTGATCGAGGCCAGCAACGCCGAGCGCGCGAGTCCGGTGGTCATTGTCCCCAAGGTTGATGGGACCCCACGGTTCTGTATCGACCACCGTAAGCTCAACGAGATCACGGTGAAGGATAGTTATCCCCTCCCTGGGATGGAAGACTGTCTGGACTCTCTGGGGAAGGCAAACGTGTTCTCTACCCTAGACTGTAACGCGGGGTATTGGCAAATTCCTATTGCCCCGGAAGACAGGCATAAAACTACCTTTACCTGTCACTGTGGTATCTACCAGTGCAAACGACTACCGTTTGGACAGTGCAACTCGCCGGCAACCTTCCAGCGCGCCATGGACATGATTCTGGCCGGAGTATGGCGGCAGATCTGTCTTGTGTACCTAGACGATATCATTGTGTTCTCCCGAAGTCCGGAGGAGCACATTGGCCATCTTGGCCAGGTGTTCAAGCTACTGGCTGACGCCGGTGTGTCAATGAAGGCGAGCAAGTGCCACCTCTTCACTCAGGAGGTGGAATACTTGGGACATGTTGTCCGTCCGGGGCGCCTCAGTGTCAACGAGAAGAGCTTGAGGGCCATCCGTAAGGCTCAGTACCCCCGGACCCAGACCCAGATGAGGAGCTTCCTCGGGATGTGTAACGTGTACCGACGTTTCACCCAGGGCTTCGCCAAGGTGGCGAAACCGTTGAATGAGTTAGTGAGCTCAACGCTACCGAAGAACCTGCCTCCCCCAAGTCGGGTGGACCAGGAATCCTTTGAGACTCTTCGGGACCTACTGCTGAAGCCCCCTATCTTGGCTATTCCCAGGTTGGGAGGCCACTACATCCTGGATGTGGACGCTTGCTACGACCAACTTGGTTGTGTGTTGCTTCAGCAGTAGCCGGACAAGGAGTACTTGCCGGTGGGATACTTCAGCAAGGGGCTGAACTCGGCTGAGAAGAACTACGGAGTCACCGAGTTGGAAGGACTCGCAGTGATGTGGGCGGTGAAGTCACTTCGTCACTACCTGGAGGGTGAGAAGTTCCTCATCCGCTGTGACCACCGCGCGTTGCAGTTCATCTTCAAGACGGATTGCACGAACACCCGCCTCAATCGGTGGAGGGTGCGACTGGCACCCTTCAACTTTGATATTGAGTACCGACCTGGCAGGCAACATGCCCTTGCCGACGGCCTCTCTCGGGTACCTACCGAGGGGCTGGACACTCACTCAGTCGATGATGACATCCTCATCATGGGGGTAGTCACGCGCTCGGGTCAGGCGTTGGACCCCGAGGCGCCAAGGAACGAGAAGTACTTGCCCCTGTCCCTGGACGAGGTGGTGAAGGCCCAGGCCGAAGACCCCTTCTGCAAGTCGCAGAGGGATACGCTGGATACGGTGGCGGAGACGGGATTCTTCATCGGAGAGAATGGCCTCCTCTTGAGGAGGGGGGTATTCCAGTGGACCGAACAACTTGTCGTCCCCGCATCCCTCAAGGACATTATTCTTGAGAGGGAGCAGACCGCTCCCACAGGTGGACACCTGGGGTCTAGTAAACTGTACCAGACCCTGAGGACCCGGTGCTACTGGCCGTCCATGGTGGTGGACATCTATAGTTGGGTGGCTGCCTGCACACGTTGTGCGCAGAATCGTCTGATGGAACGGCGGCCTACTACGGCTATGCTATTGTTCCCGGCCAAGGAGCCCTTTGCCGCGTTGGCAATGGACATCCTTGGGCCACTGCCAGTGACCGAGGAGGGCAACCAGTACCTCCTGGTCATCTGTGACCGCTTCACGAAACTTACGCGAGCGATCCCACTGGCAGAGATCACGGCCATGTCGGTCGTGTCAGCCTTCCTAGATCACTGGGTTGCCGCGTATGGCATCCCGGACAGTACACTATCGGACAATGGACCGCAATTTGCGTCCGTACTGTTTCAGGGAGTGCTGGATATGTTGGGGGTTAAGGCAAACTATGCTACCCCCTACCACCCACAAACTAATGGGCAGGTGGAGCGCTTCAACAAAACTATTGTTAGGCAGCTGCGCCACTATGTGAGTGAGCACGTGAAAACGTGGGACCAATACATTTCTATTCTTACGACCACCTACATTTCGCAGGTTCACTCATCTACCGGGGAAGTACCCCTCGCTTTTGTGACCCCACGTCGCGTGCGGTCTATTGCCGTACGGCGGCCGCTCCCAACTATGGAGGCCGATGGCAGTACACCTACTCCCACTGAGAGTAAGGCGGAGCTCGCTGCTAGGCTCGAGAAACTCATCCCTAATGTCAGGGCTGAGATGGACGAAGCGCAACAGCGCTACAAGCGTACTTTTGACAAGAAGGTGCGTAATGCCAAGCGCGTGCCCGAGCAGGGTGACTGGGTGCTGGCACACTCACACACCCCAACTGGGGGTAAGTTGGTATTCCAGACGAAGGGGCCGTACCAGGTCCTTCGTACTGATGGGCGGCGCTTCACCATCGAAAGTGACGATGGGGTCCGCACAGTGAACGGACAGGACGTGGTCAAAGTTGCACCACCGCCTGCAGGCGACCCAGCTTGGGCGCGTGCGCTGAAGGCGTGGCGCCTGCCTTCGCTACCTGCGGCCAAGCAGGGCCCGCATGAGTACGTGTTCGACAAGTTCATCGACCACGGGTGGGATGAGGACACTAACTGCCTCATGTTGAGGGTGCTTTGATTCGGCTATAAGACCAAAAATGATATGTGGCAGTACGTGTAAGATCGTCCCGCTGAAAAGGTCCGGGCTTACTGCGCCCGGAGTGAGATCGACCCTAACTGCCCTCCCTCAACGCAAGGGAAGGCCGAGTGACAGTGCCAAGAGAGTGCGTCAAGTCGAAGTGGTGCGCAGAGTGGCTTTTAACTCCAGCGCTAACCCACACACTCTCACAACAAAGGCAGCTGCCAGCTAGGCACGCATGCTAGACTCTCCAACGCCACGGCCCTCGAACTCACGTAGAGGCGAGCGGCGAGACCCACGGCGCTAACGCTCCCCATCAGTCGGCGGGGGCGGCGGCTCAAAGTCGGAGCCGCCGCGCCCCTCACGGTCGCGCAAGTGGCGACGACGGCGGCTACCGTTCTGCTTGGTCTTGCGCGCAAATTGTCGACGCAGACGCCGGACAGACTCCGTCCTTGACGGGGTAGAGGACTCCGAGACGGAGTAAGACAAATCGTCTTCCGACACGGACGGTGAGCGCCGCGAGTGTCGGCGACGACGGCAAGGAGGCGAGTATGCCCGGCTCGCCCGACGCTTGGCACGCCCAAGTGGGGCTGGCGGGGGCACAATGGACCCAATTCGAGCCAACTCGGTCGTCATAAACCCCAACACCGACTCGCAACTCGCGGTCGCCACTGCAGTACGAACGCGCTCCTCAAGTTGAGGAGTCTCGGAACTTTGAAGGGTTGCGCTCGACGCGGCCAACCAGGAAATGGTGCGCACCAACGTGGTGATCATCATCTCTGAGGTTAGAGGCGTGGCCGGCAATACCAACTTGGGATAGACCGTCAAGAGGGTGGCCCCCAATTTGGGGGACACCGGGGTGGACGACTCAACGGCAACGCTTATGGGGATGTCCCTGTGCGGCTGGAAAGGGACTGGAGGAAGCGGAGGGGCTCGCCGAGTTGGCGGAGCCCGAGAGTAACTGCGACCCCGACTTGGGGCCCCCGCAGTGGGTTGAGTCATGTAGTCATCGTGAGAGGGCACAGCCATCACGATTACCTTGTCCGGGGGCGGCGCAGTGTGGCGATCCACCCCCGGGGCATACGGATAGTCCCCGATGCCCAACCCCTCTCGAAGTACCACACGGCCGTCGTGAAGTTCACGACCGACCCAGACGAGCTAGCAAATGCGCCATCGTCCTTGGGCCCGCGGGCGGAGCGGCGCAACTTGTGCTCAATGCTCTCCGACTCGATGAACCCATGAAGACGGAGGATCTCCTCAAGTAGAGTGAGTTGTCCTGATGAGCACCCCTCAGCAACTAGCTGAGGGGTGAGCTTTTCCAAACCTTGGATAAGCCGGAGGGGGAGATGCCAGAGCATCCCCCGCCGCTGAACACAAGACACCCAGGTCGACATGACCTCGAGGAGCCACTGGGTGGCCAACATGGCCCACACCAGGTGATCAGGGCCAGCCGTCAACATGACGGAGCCGAAGTGGTCAAGCAACCGTGGCAGCAACGCCGGGAACCCGTAGGGGACCTCTACTTGAGGCCACCACTCGGGCTTCTTGGAATAGTACTGCTCCGTGCTAGCAGCGGACTGCTGCGGAAACTCAAGTTGAGCCGAGGCCACCAAGTAGGGACCTCGCCGGAAGTCCCTCTCCATCCGCACATCAAAGTGATGAGTGTGCGGATCGACCTCGCGAAGGTACGGGGGGCGAGTTGTCACCGCGTCCCAAGTGGAGGTCGGCCCGTCGCCGGTGCCCGGGATAGTTCCCCCGCGGTCCACCATGGCCTTGGCCCGCTGCTCGTCTTCGACCTCGTCCTCGTCCAGGAAGGCAAACTGGTCCGTCCTGAAGTCCGGAGGGAACCCGACCCTACGGGGGAGCATCTCCCGTAGGCGGTCCCATACACGACTCATCGCTGTGCCAAGTCGGCCACAGCGGAGAACAGTCAACCCCTCCTCATATAGAGGCCAAGCGGGGTAAAACCCCCGCCCCAACGCCTCCCGTGGGATGACGCGGCCCGTCTCCGGGGGAGATCCCGCCGTCAACCCAAAGCCGGGTGACGCGGGCGTCCCATACGCCGGAGCGATCGCGGAGCCCCCGCCAGAAGTCCCGTCGGGCGCTACACCCTAAGAGGTGTCCTCCATACGCTCGTCCAGGGAGTCAGACTCCATCCCCTGGATCGCCATGGCTCTTCCCAAGCTAAGAAGAAGCAGGGCGGTTGCAGCTGCACGAGACCCGCCTCGAGTTGAGGGGGGCTCGGATCGCGGGTAAATGTGTGGCCTCCCCAGCGTGGGGCGGCCCAGGGTATGGTGAAGAGGATGTGTTGGTGGTGGGGAGGTGAGAGCCGAGGAGTGCAGGCTGCCGAGTGGGCAAGCTTGAGGAGAGGGGCGGTCAACGTGACCGCCTCCACGTCCACGTGACGTACCAGGGGGACAGCAAGTCGCGCCCCCAACGCCGAGACGTGCGTTTACGCACCCCCTCACAGGGCCGACCGGGTCGGTCGGAACTGAGGAGAGGGGAGTGTGGCAGTATTGACCCCCAGGTAGGGGGGCAACACGTGCCATGCAAGGGGCGGCAGGCCACTAGCCTGACCAGTTCCTCCCCCTGCATTTGGGTCCATATTCCCTAAGTTTGGAATAGTTAGCTTCGTAGTACATCCAACTTGGATTTGAGGGTTTTCTGCATTTATCGTCTTGAATTTTCGTGTGGCCCGGTGGGCAGGTGCTGGGGTGGGAGATTCTGAGTGGCGAGATTCTGAGTGGACCCTGGGGGGATAAGGGGAGGGACAGCGGGGCTTGGCCCTGCTTCCCCGTCCCGACCAAGAAACTGTTGGCCCACACACCATCTTCTTGTTTGTCAGTGGGGGGATTGCCCCACAACAGGGATAGAGTGTGTGCGACTTGCACATCTTCCGGTTCCCCCGACACTGGAGGCAGCCCTTGTGCACCGCCCCAACTTGGCTGTCGCGTGTGCGGGCGGTTTTTGCCACACTAGTCACGCGTCCCGACGCAAGTCCCAGCCACCCCCTCGTGCCGGGGGCCGCCGCCAGAAGCACTTCCCCCACCCCCCCCCCACGACTGCCCGCCTACCTCCCCACAGAAGTAGTCAGGCACCACAGGATCAGGAGCGTTGTGTGCCATGAGAGGGGGGGGGGGGGCGGCAGGGTGCGGCGCCCGACAGGGGGGAGGGGGCGCCACTGCTTGCGTCTTCGCGTTGCTTGGCACGGCGCCGTGGCGGCCGCTTGGTCGTCTCTCGGGGGGGGGCGCGCGCCCCCATTAGGGGGTGGGGGTCGCCTGTGTCCGGCCGTTGCCGACTGGCCCACATTTGGTGGTGGATAGACGCGATTGGACACGAGGACACGCATGGGGTGTGCATGAATTCCCAGATTCATCGCGGCCGAGCGTTTACAGAGAACTTACGCAGCAAGCTCTTGTAAGTCTTCAAAAGCGCTTCTCTCAATATAAGGAATCGATAAGGCCTGGAAAGGTGTCCCGGGTAAGTGTACACGAGTCCCGAAGTACGCGCACGACAGTGGCTTGCTGTTTATGTTGATTATCGCATCCACCAACCAGAGCGCGCACGTGTCCCTCCTTTTCGGACTTGTACATACTTGACAGTCGGACAGTGGTATCGCCTGAGACTTGACATTCGGGGGCAATACGTCAGAGTGTCTCGCGGGACGCCGGGCACTCCTGAGATCAACTTCACCGTTCGTAAGTGTTACTTGTGTGCATCAAGAAATTTTCACGGAATGCAGTGTCGTCTCAGAAAGCGGGAGGTTGCCGTGTCAGATAGAGCGACATCAACGCGAACGCGATCAGACGACTGTGTGATCTGCGCCGTCTCTATTGCAGCTTCCAGAATTTTGTCTCATGGAGACAAGTGAGCAACAGCGTGACAACAAGGCCATGAGCCAACCGCGTGCCAGGAGCTCGCAGCGGATCGATGGCGTGCTGTGGGGCTTGCCTTTTGATCAGACGATGATTGGCTGCAGTCGCGGCGGATCTGGCACCGAACGCTGGTTGGTCAGATAGCTGTTGTTTTCTCTCACGATCTCGGCGGACTTCACTCTATCTCGGCCGGATCCTGTCAAGAGCACTGGATGAGGTCATAGCTGGTTCCTGGGATGCCTGTTCCATCTTCGATGTGGGCAGAAATCCCGAGAAAGTCTCAGATCGCACTGTTTCCACACTAACGCGGAGCACTCATTGGCCAGTGGTGCGCCATCTGAGGCATGCGATTGGCCTGTTGTGGGTCTGT
Source organism: Pyropia yezoensis (assembly GCA_009829735.1). NCBI lineage: Eukaryota > Rhodophyta > Bangiophyceae > Bangiales > Bangiaceae > Pyropia > Pyropia yezoensis. The sequence goes on along the minus strand of CM020618.1, from coordinate 17,478,492 downwards.
TGTTGGTATTGTCGCCATGAGACAAAACCCAAAGTCGTGCAATACATGCCCGGACGTGTGTTTGTAGCGCGCGAAGGTGCCGTACGGGCAGTGAGGAGTGACCGAGGGCAGCAGGCGGCGGTCAGGGAGGGCCTGCGGGGGGAGCGCACGTACGTAGGGAGGGTGTGAGCTGGGAGGAGTTGCCGAGGGAGTGGGGGAGGGAAGCCAGCGTGTGTTGGGGGGGGGGAGCAGCGAGGGTTGAGCACTTGTATTGTCGCGTCCATCAGCGCGCGTCATAGATTAGCTTCTTCTTCCCGTCGCTTTTTTTGTTTTTTTTCCGGGCGCGTTGTGTAGATATTGTGGCAGTATTAACCCCCAGGTAGGGGGGGCAACACGTGCCATGCAAGGGGCGGCAGGCCACTAGCCTGACCCGTTCCTCCCCCTGCATTTGGGTCCATATTCCCTAAGTTTGGGATAGTTAGCTTCGTAGTACATCCAACTTGGATTTGAGGGTTTTCTGCATTTATCGTCTTGAATTTTCGTGTGGCCCGGTGGGCAGGTGCTAGGGTGGGAGATTCTGAGTGGCGAGATTCTGAGTGGACCCTGGGGGGATAAGGGGAGGGACAGCGGGGCTTGGCCCTGCTTCCCCGTCCCGACCAAGAAACTGTTTGACCACACACCATCCTCTTGTTTGTCAGTTGGGGGTTTGCCCCACATCAGGGACAGAGTGTGTGGGACTTGCACATCTTCTGGTTCCCCCGACACGAGAGGCAGACCTTGTACACCGCCCCAACTTGGGTGTCGTGTGTGCAAGTGGTTTTTGCCACATTTGGTGGAGCAGCAGGGGACAGAGGTAAACTTTACCTCCGGGTGCACCCGGGTGTAGGGGGCCCTCTGTCTCAGAGGAACGGTTGACTTGGACCGTGTCATACGGATCGTCAGCCAGCATGGCTAGTTCGGACCCCCCGTCGTCCGGGGAGTACACGGGTGACGCACGTACTTCAGTGCCTTTGAATACTGGTGAGACACAGGTGGGTTTACCTGGGGTCGCAGAGGGACTAGAGGTCCCTCAAGCCAGCAGGACCGGAAGTGCGGGCGGGAAACAGGCCACCCCGACTCAGTCGGGAGTTCACTCGGGTGACACTTCTGATATGGGTGGGCCGAAGTCCGGCCACCGTGTGGTACACTCAACGCGAACGTCCCAAGGGGTGAGGACTGTCTTCGCGGGTTCCACTCGGGTTGGAGCCAACTTTGGCTTGGAGCCGTCGCCAACTAGGCTTTCGGAGGACGGCGGACCTCCGTTGGTCGGCGATGGGCTCGCGCCCATGCCCCCGGTTGAGACCCCCTGAGGAACGTGGTTACCCCTCCGGTGGACTCCCGGAGGCGGACCGAGACTCAACTGGAGTCGTCAATCCACTCCTCGCGGAAACTCTCCGTCGGGAGGCGACCAATGTGTTGCGACAGACTTTGCCGGACCTGGTGGTCACGATGACGAATACTGTTCTGAATCAGATTGTGGCGAGTTTGCCAGATGGCCTTAATGTCCAGACCGGATCGGGGCTTTCGAGCCGGCAGGCGCAGGGGGAATCCCCCTTCACGCCTATCTCGGGTCGCCCCAAACAGGGGGCGACACCTGTGACTCCCAACGAGGGAGCCACACCATACTCGGTCGGGCAAACGCCCTTCATGGGGGAGTTTCCCCCGGCAACGCCGGCGGCTACACCAAGCGCGCCGCGCCGGACTACAGGCACTGAGGGTTAACTTACCCCAGTGCCTCAGCGGCTGTTCCCTCAACGTGAGGTGCCGCCCAAGATCCAGGTAGCCAACCCGGTCTACCAGAGGATCTTTGATTGTGAGACCAACGCCCTCCACAACAAGTCGGTGGCGTATGGTCCTGACCAGGCCCGAGCCATGGGCCGTGCCAAGCAGAATGCACTTCACTCTTTTGGGCACAAAGCGGAGTGGGATGGAACTCCCCCCCTCCGTGTCTTTGAGATCCTACGTCGTTTCACAAAAGCCTGTGACGACAATGCTATAAGTGAAGGCATGGCTTTTTACATGCTACAGGAGTTTACGAAGGGCGACCTACGGACAGAACTCATGTCCGTCATGCCCAGCTCCTCAAGTGGAGGCGCTGGTGAGGTGACGTCCTACTTGGAGCTCGTCAACTGGGTGTTGAGAGCTATGGTGGATGAAGCAGCGCTGGCTTCTCAAGTCGAGGAGTTTACGCAAGCCCATCAGGAAGAGGCGGAGGACGAGTTGTCCTTTGCAGAGCGGGTTCGTAAGCTCAACAATCTTTGTGGCTTTCTTCATCCACAAGCTGTGGTGAAGAGTCGGTTTGTGGAGGGACTCCATTGGTCAGTCCGGATGGAGACCCGGGAGCATAACACTGCCCGGGCAACCCTGGCCGAGTTGGCTAGGTTAGCCTACCGCAGAGGCGAGGCCTACCGCAAGTTGCGGGAGGAACAACGCCAGGAGCGTCAAGCCGAGTTGGCCAAGGAGCGGGAGGAGGCGCGCCAGGCCAGAGAGTTGAGAGAGGCACGCCGAATCCGCAAGGATAAGGTGGTAGCTGCCGTGGGAATTTCCCAGGGTATCTCTTCGTCTTTCCCAGTTGGGAAGACCCCTCCGGGAACTGACAATCGGTGTTGGAACTGCAACTCCGATGGACACTGGGCATATGATCGCCCCAAGTTGAGTAAACGCATCCAACAACTTGTTAGGAATGCGAGTAAGAAGTCGGTTACGAACGAAGTACGTTCACGCCGCGAGGGCGGCTCTCGACCGGTGGTGGCGGTCGCCACACCCTCGACGAAGGGGGCGGACACGTCGTCCTCGGACAAGTCGTCTTCCCCTTCGTCCTCAGATTCGGAAGCCAAGTCGGCGGGAAACGAATGACCGTTGGAGCTGGTCGTCCGAAGCTCACAACGGCAGCCTCGGCCAAGTGGGCCAAGAGGACGAATCAACCGTGCCGGATACTGCGGCGACCTAAGGGAGTCCGCCCACCTCGGGTAGGACTCCCCAAGAACGTAAACCCACGTCGGGTCATCGCGGTGCTGACGGGTGAGAACTTCCAGGTGGCTGGACGGGTGCAACTTGCCCCCGGCCATGCCTGTTGTGTCCGTATCGTACTTGATACCGGGTCAGGAGCCTCCTTGATATGCAAGTCGCTATTACCCAAAGAGATGAAGCTCCAGCGCTGGAGGTCTAAAGCTGACCATCTGATTGATATCAATGGTGGGGTACTTCCCATTGTTGGTGCCGTGACCCTACGAACTAGGTTGGGGACCCATGAGGTCGACGTGACCTATGGTGTAGCTGAGAATATATCGGTACCCCTGCTTCTGGGTACCCCTTATGTCGTAACACAAGTGCCTTTGATTTGTGGCCCTGAGTACTGGGTCAAGTTGATGAATGGGGAGACTATCCCCATCCTTGGTAAGGGAAGGTCTCTGGCTCCTGTGACAGTCTCACGGTCGAAGCCTGTTTGCTCTGTGAGGGATGGGTTTACTGCTACTCTGCGTTTAGCCCGTAAAGTCACGTTGCCCCCCCACTCGGTGGCGCACGTTGATGTTGTAACTGATTATACGGGGAACGGGTTGGTGCACCCTTAGCCCCGTCTTGCTCGCAAGCACCAAGTGCATGTTGCCCTCGGCACGATGGACTCCAAAGCCGGAGTCCCGTGGACGATCCAGGTGATGAACCTGAGCTCGTCGCCCCAGTACTTCAAGTCGGGAGCCAAGTTCGGCTATATCGACCAACATGAGGGACCAGTAGTAGCGGTCACCCTCAACGCGGGCGCGAGTAGCGATCCGAAGACCGGAAAGGAGAAGCACCAAGCCAAGTCGGCCGCCTCTCCTCGGCCCCATGTGAACATGGAGGGTGTCCCACCCAGGTTGAGGGTTCAAGTTGAACGCCTCTTGGACCAATATCACAAGTTGTGGGATGGTCAATTGGGACTCATGAGAGCCACCCAAGACCGGATCGAGTTGAAGCCCGGTGCACCCCCTATACGCCAACAACCGTATAGGGGAGGACCCCGTTCAAGGGCCCTCGTCAAGGAGCAAGTTGCTCGCATGGAGGCCCTCGATGTGATCGAGGCCAGCAACGCCGAGCGCGCGAGTCCGGTGGTCATTGTCCCCAAGGTTGATGGGACCCCCCGGTTCTGTATCGACTACCGTAAGCTCAACGAGAGCACGGTGAAGGACAGTTATCCCCTACCTAGGATGGACGACTGTCTGGACTCTCTGGGGGAGGCGAACGTGTTCTCTACCCTGGACTGTAACGCGGGGTACTGGCAAATTCCCACTGCCCTGGAAGACAGGCATAAAACTACATTTACCTGTCACTGTGGTACCGACCAGTGCAAGCGTCTACCGTTTGGCCTGTGTAACGCGCCGGCAACCTTCCAGCGCGCCATGGACATGATTCTGGCCGGAGTATGGTGGCAGATCTGTCTTGTGTACCTAGACGATATCTTTGTGTTCTCCCGAAGTCCGGAGGAACACATTGGCCATCTTGGCCAGGTGTTCAAGCTACTTGCTGACGCCGGTGTGTCACTGAAGGCGAGTAAGTGCCACCTCTTCACTCAAGAGGTGGAATACTTGGGACATGTTGTCCGTCCGGGGCGTCTCAGTGTCAACGAGAAGAACTTGAGGGCCATCCGTAAGGCTCAGTACCCCCGGACCCAGACCCAGATGAGGAGCTTCCTCGGGATGTGTAACGTGTACCGACGTTTCACCCAGGGCTTCGCCAAGGTGGCAAAACCGTTGAATGAGTTAGTGAGCTCAACGCTACCGAAGAACCTGCCTCTCCCAAGTCGGGTGGAGCAGGAATCCTTTGAGACTCTTCGGGACCTTCTGCTGAAGCCCCCTATCCTGGCTATTCCAAGGTTGGGAGGCCACTACATCCTGGATGTGGACGCTTGCTACGACCAACTTGGTTGTGTGTTGCTTCAGCAGTAGCCGGACAAGGAGTACTTGCCGGTGGGATACTTCAGCAAGGGGCTGAACTCGGCCGAGAAGAACTACGGAGTCACCGAGTTGGAAGGACTCGCAGTGATGTGGGCGGTGACGTCACTTCGTCACTACCTGGAGGGTGAGAAGTTCCTCATCCGCTGTGACCACCGCGCGTTGCAGTTCATCTTTAAGACGGACTGTACGAACACTCGTCTCAATCGGTGGAGGGTGCGACTGGCACCCTTCAACTTCGATATTGAGTACCGACCTGGCAGGCAACATGCCCTTGCCGACGGCCTCTCTCGGGTACCTACCGAGGGGCTGGACACGAACCTAGTCGATGAGGACATCCCCATCGTGGGGGTAGTCTCGCGCTCGGGTCAGGCGTTGAACTCCGAGGCGCCAGGGAACAAGAAGTACTTGCCCCTGTCCCTGGACGAGGTGGTGAAGGCCCAGGCCGAAGACCCCTTCTGCAAGTCGCAGAGGGATACACTGGATACAGTGGCGGAGACGCGGTTCTTTCTGGGAGACGATGGCCTCCTCATGAGGAGGGGGGTATTCCAGGGGACCGAACAACTTGTCGTCCCCGCATCCCTCAAGGACATTATTCTTGAGAGGGAGCACAACGCTTCTACGGGTGGACACCTGGGGTCTAGTAAACTGTACCAGACCCTGAGGACCAGGTGCTACTGGCCGTCCATGGTGGTGGACATCTACAGTTGGGTGGCTGCCTGCACAAGTTGTGCACAGAATCGTCTGATGGAACGGCGGCCTACTACGGCTATGCTATTGTTCCCGGCCAAGGAGCCCTTTGCCGCGTTGGCAATGGACATCCTTGGGCCACTGCCAGTGACCGAGGAGGGCAACCAGTACCTCCTGGTCATCTGTGACCGCTTCACGAAACTTACGCGAGCGATCCCACTGGCAGAGATCACGGCCATGTCGGTCGTGTCAGCCTTCCTAGATCACTGGGTTGCCGCGTATGGCATCCCGGACAGTACACTATCGGACAATGGACCGCAATTTGCGTCCGTACTGTTTCAGGGAGTGCTGGATATGTTGGGGGTTAAGGCAAACTATGCCACCCCCTACCACCCACAAACTAATGGGCAGGTGGAGCGCTTCAACAAAACTATTGTTAGGCAGCTGCGCCACTATGTGAGTGAGCACGTGAAAACGTGGGACCAATACATTTCTATTCTTACGACCACCTACAATTCGCAGGTTCACTCATCTACCGGGGAAGTACCCCTCGCTTTTGTGACCCCACGTCGCGTGCGGTCTAATGCCGTGCGGCGGCCGCTCCCAACTAGGGAGGATGGTGGCAGGACGCCTACTCCCACTGAGAGTAAGGCGGAGTTCGCTGCTAGGCTTGAAAACCTCATCCCTAAAGTCAGGGCTGAGATGGACAAAGCACAAAAGCGCTACAAGCGTACTTTTGACAAGAGGGTGCGCATGGCTAAGCATGTCCCCGAGCAGGGTGACTGGGTGCTGGTACACTCACACACCCCAACTGGGGGTAAGTTGGTATTCCAGACGAAGGGGCCGTACCAGGTCCTTCGTACTGATGGGCGGCGCTTCACCATCGAAAGTGACGATGGGGTCCGCACAGTGAACGGACAGGACGTGGTCAAAGTTGCACCACCGCCTGCAGGCGACCCAGCTTGGGCGCTTGCGTTTGAAGCGTGGCGCCTCCCCTCGCTGCCTGCGGCCAAACAGGGCACGCAGGAGTACGTGTTCGATAAGTTCATCGACCACGGCTGGGATGAGGACACTGACCGCCTCATGTTGAGGGTGCGTTGGTTTGGCTACAAAGCCAAGGATGATAGGTGGGAGTATGTGAAGGACCTTTTCGCTGAGAAGGTCCGGGCATTCTGTGCCCGGAATGAGATAGACCCTAGCAGCCCTCCCTCAACGTGAGGGAAGGCCGAGTAACAGTGCCAAGAAAGTGCTTCAAGTCGAAGTGGTACGCAGAGTGGCTTTTAACTACAGCCCTAACCCTCACACTCTCACAACAAAGGCAGCTGCCAACTAGGCATGCATGCTAGACTCTCCAACTCCACGGCCCTCGCCCTCACGTAGAGGCGAGCGGCGAGACCCACGGCGCTAACGCTCCCCATCAGTCGGCGGGGGCGGCGGCTCCAAGTCGGAGCCGCCGCGCCCCTCACGGTCGCGCAAGTGGCGACGACCGCGGCTGCCCTTCTGTTTAGTCTTGCGCGCAAGTTGTCGACGCAGACGCCTGACCGACTCCGACTCTGACGGAGTCGAGGACTCCGAGACGGAGTAAGACAAATCGTCTTCCGACACGGAGGGTGAGCGCCGCGAGTGTCGGCGACGATGGCAAGGAGGCGAGTATGCCCGGCTCACGCGACGTTTGCCACGCCCAAGTGGGGCTGGCTGGGGCATAATAGCCCCAATGCGAGCCAACTCGGCCGTCATAAACTCCGCCACCGACTCGCAACTCGCGGTCGCCACTGCAGTACGAACGCGCTCTTCAAGTTGAGGAGTCTCGGAACTTTGAAGGGTTGCGGTCGACGCGGCCAACCAGGAAATGGTGCGCACCAGCGTGGTGATCATCATCTCTGAGGTTAGAGGCGTGGGCGGTAACACCAACTTGGGGTATACCGTCAGGAGGGTGGCCCCCAAGTTTGGGGACACCGGGGTGGACGACTCAACGGCCACGCTAATCGGGATGTCCCCGTGCGGTTGGTAGGGGACAGGAGGAAGCGGAGGGGCACGCCGGGGTGGCGGGACCCGGGTGTAACTGCGACCCCGACTTGGGGCCCCCGCAGTGGGTTGAGTCATATGGTCATCATATGAGGGCACGGCCATAACTTTGGGCTTGTCCGGGGGTGGCGCAGTGTGGCGTTCCACCCCCGGGGCATACGGGTAGTCCCCGATGCCCAACTCCTCTCGTAGGACCACACGGCCGTCGTGAAGTTCACGAGCGACCCACACGAACAGGCGAAGTGCGCCATCGTCCTTGGGCCCGCGGGCGGAGCGGCGCAACTTGTGCTCAATGCTCTCCGACTCGATAAACTTGTGGAGGCGGAGCATCTCCTCAAGTAGAGTGAGTTGTCCTGATGAGCACCCCTCAGCAACTAGCTGAGGGGTGAGCTTTTCCAAACCTTGGATAAGCCGGAGGGGGAGATGCCAGAGCATCCCCCGCCGCTGAACACAAGACACCCAGGTCGACATGACCTCGAGGAGCCACTGGGTGGCCAACATGGCCCACACCAGGTGATCAGGGCCAGCCGTCAACATGACGGAGCCGAAGTGGTCAAGCAACCGTGGCAGCAACGCCGGGAACCCGTAGGGGACCTCTACTTGAGGCCACCACTCGGGCTTCTTCGGATAGTACTGCTCCTTACTGGCAGCAGACTGCTGAGGAAACTCAAGTTGAGCCGAGGTCACCAAGTAGGGACCTCGCCGGAAGTCCTTCTCCATCCGCACATCAAAGTGATGAGTGTGCGGATCGGCCTCATGAAGGTACGGGGGGCGAGTTTCCACCGCGTCCCAAGTAAAGGTCGGCAAGTCGCCGGGACGCGGGATAGTTCCCCCGCGGTCCACCATGGCCTTGGCCCGCTGTACGACTTCGACCCTCTCGTCGTCCAGGAAGGCAAACTGGTCCGTGCTGAAGCCGGCAGGGAACCCGACCCTACGGGGATACTTCTCCCGTAGGCGGTCCCATACCCGACCCATCGCTGCGCCAAGTCGGCCACAACGACGAACAGACAACCCCTTCTCATATAGAGGCCAAGCGGGGTAAAACCACCGCCCCAAGGCCTCACGCGGGACAACTTGTCCCGCCTCCGGGGGAGATCCTGCCGTCAACCGAAAGCCGGGTGACGCGGGAGTCCCATCCCCCGGAGCGATCGCGGAGCCCCCGCCGGAAGTCCCGGCGGGCGCTGCACCGTAGGAGGTGTCCTCCATACGTTCGTCGAGAGAGTCCGTCTCCACCCTCGGGGTCGCCATGGCTCTCCCCAAGTTGGGGAGAGACGCCCTGGCTACAGCGGCACGAGACCCGCCTCGAGTTGAGGGGGACTCGGATCGTGGGTAGACGGGTGGCCTCCCCAGCGTGGGGTGGCCCAGTGGAAGGTGAAGGGGAGGTGGTGGGATGGTGAAGTGAGAACCGGGGAGAGCAAGCTGTCGAGCGGGCAAGCTTGAGGAGAGGGGCGGTCAACGTGACCGCCTCCACATCCGCGTTACGTACTCAAGGGGGGACAGCAAGTCGCGCCCCCAACGCCGAGACGTGCGTTTACGCACCCCCTCACAGGGCCGACCGGGTCGGTCGGAACTGAGGAGAGGGGAGTGTGGCAGTATTGACCCCCAGGTAGGGGGGCAACACGTGCCATGCAAGGGGCGGCAGGCCACTAGCCTGACCCGTTCCTCCCCCTGCATTTGGGTCCATATTCCCTAAGTTTGGGATAGTTAGCTTCGTAGTACATCCAACTTGGATTTGAGGGTTTTCTGCATTTATCGTCTTGAATTTTCGTGTGGCCCGGTGGGCAGGTGCTGGGGTGGGAGATTCTGAGTGGCGAGATTCTGAGTGGACCCTGGGGGGATAAGGGGAGGGACAGCGGGGCTTGGCCCTGCTTCCCCGTCCCGACCAAGAAACTGTTGGACCACACACCATCCTCTTGTTTGTCAGTGGGGGGTTTGCCCCACAACAGGGACAGAGTGTGTGCGACTTGCACTTCTTCCGGTTTCCCCGACACGGGAGGCAGACCTTGTACACCGCCCCAACTTGGGTGTCGTGTGTGCAAGTGGTTTTTGCCACAGACATGATTTGGTCATGCACGTGCACCACGGCCGTCGAACAGGGCACTTCGCGGAAACAGGAAGTACTGGCGCTTGCAGCTATGAACATGGGTGATGTAGCTCTTGTCAGACTGCATTATACGCATCTCTTCTTCCCGTCTTTTTCTCTCCGTCTAGAGCGTTGCTCAGCTGTGATTTGGTATCGTGCCTGCCCCAGCGCGACGGAAAGCGTACCTTGCGGTCAAAGGCAGTGTTGATGCCCTGTTAAGGCCGTGATTGAACAGAGACGGGGAGCGATTTCAGGAATGTGCGGTGGGAACGGCTCATGGTACCTGGAGGCGGGACGGTGAAAGGAAAGCACAAACCTTTGTCCAGTCACCGAGTGGACTGTTGTTTTGTGTTGGCGGTACCAAGTCGATTATGCTCTGACTTGGTCGCACAATCGTCCAGACCAGATAGTATGAGAGCTCTGAGGGGGGTTCGATGATTCTCAGGGTGGGTCGAGTGCGATCTTGTGGCAGGATCCGGTGTTCTTATGGCAAGTGGAGAGAATCGTAGCCGTCGGAGAGGCCCTCTGTCGTGAATGAGCTCAGTGGTGAGCGTGGGCGTGGGGAACTGCGTGGCCTTGACCGGGTACCTCGAGGTAGCCCTTGCCTATTGAGCCTTCGACGAGGTATGGGGACGTCGCTCAAGCGCGAATCGCCCCGGCGACGAGATCTGGCAGCGCCGGAGCACATTATCGGACGGGTTGGGCGTGTGAATTCTACGATGGCGCCGCTCAATGCTCGTTGTGGGACAGATCGCTTGAACAGAGTCGGAGGCCGCAGCCTGTCCATCTCTAGTCATCCGCAAGTCGTTGAGATGCGTGGCGACGAGACAACCTGTGAATTTTGCATTGCACTGACATGCAGACAACGACAATGCAGCTCAATGGAAGGCATGCATTGCAGCACTGGAATCTGGTGAGCAGTACATAGTACACAACTTCGTGCTGCAGGAGATAGCAACGATTGCAACCAGATGCAGAGGCAAAAATTGGAGATGCAACGCATCGCGCGTAGTTCCGGTCACCGACGATGGGCTCGTTTGATTGGTCCACGGAGAAGCCAGGTGCTTATGTGCCCCTTGCCTGTTCAGGCATCTCTGGCAGGGCCCTCCCCGCCTTTTGATGAAGGAGCCTCTCCTCCCCCGTCCCCTCCTGGACCCCTGTCCTGGACTGGACGCCTTGGGGAGACAAAAATCCGCCTGCCCCACGCCCGCCGCGGCGGTCCCCGATGCCGGGACTTTGGCGGGGCACCTTCCGTGCACAGAGGGCGGCCGAACAGGAAGCCGCGCCCAGAGGGATATTTGTCCGTAAGCGCCGTGCGCGACCAGTGGGGGCCATGGGGACCGCGCCCCTAGCATTTGTGCCATGGGGGTGGTGATGCCTCGTCTTAGAGGAGAAGTGGGCAGCACTAAGGCCCTCGCTGCTTTTTTTTCCGTAAAGCAGACTGTGTCTCTCCCGAGACCACCCAAAAAACAGCTCCAGCAACGCCCTGCTCCCGCTTTACCTCACATCACACCTGAACCCCAGTACCAAGCCAAGTGCTCAGCCAAGCCAAAAAAAAAAAAAAAAAAATAGCTCCCGCTTGCCCAGGAAAGCCTCCGCGTCCGCCTCGCAGCCACCCTGAGCTCGTCCGGGGCAGGCCTGCCCCCCCTACAACAAAAAAATCAGCGCCGGCGGCGCAAGTACCGCCGCAACCATCGACGCCGTCGCCCACCCCACGCCATGTAGAACAGTTACTTTACCCCAGCTGCCGTGCCCTGAGGCCGCCTAGAGCTCTCCCCGTACACCCTGTGAGGACCCATTGACACCCGGGGAGCCCAAAACGTACTCGTGGGGGTGTCAGCGGGCCCTGCCAACCAATGGGGCGGCAGGGTACGGGGAAGAGGACGGTAGTCTCGACGGGGGTGGGTCTGGGGAGGAAGACGGTCGCGACGTCGGTGGGGATCGAGTGTACAAAGGGTAAACGGAGTCTTTCGTCTGTCTGTGGTTGCCCCCCCGGTCTCCACCGGCGGCGCCGACACCCACATACTCTATACTCGCGTCGGGGGACCCGAGGTGCCCCAAAGCATGCGTTTCCCCATCGCGCCGCCGGTAGGCACAGAACGGCCAAAAAACGGCTCTCAGAACAAAGCATGGGCGGGCGTGCGCACTGAAGGAGTTCAGCCCCAGTTCGCCCGAAGCCATGGGGATCTCGTGGATGGCGCCCAGCACGCCCCACCAGCCGGCTCCAAACGCCGGTCGGCCGGGAGGTCCGACCGGCTGTAAGGGCCAGCAGGGCCAAACTCAATCAATCCCTTGGCCGGCCAGCCAGTCGCCAGCCAGCTGGCCGAATTCAGTCAATCCAAAAGCCGGCGAGCAAAATGAGGCGAATCTCCTCAAATGAGGCGGTCAGTAGAATAGACACTAGCGGCTGCGTGAGCACATCCCTTCATCTCCGTGGAAGCAGTCGCGCGCAACCCCTCACAACGCCACAACTATAGTGGTTACTGCCCTCCCCAACCCCACGTCACGACCTCCAAACTCTCTGCCACAGCCGCGGCCCCCCCTCCCATGTCTGCTCGCCCGCCGTGTCTGTTAATTACCCCATCCCCCCGCTTTCCGCCGCCGCTGTGTCGCCACTCCCTCCCCGACCGTCCCGCTCCTCTCTTGAAATACGTGTTCCCACCGCCGCGACGGCCATCACTGACCTACCCCTCCTCCCTCGCCGCCCCCACCGTAGCCGCCATGGTCCCCGACTCCCAATCTATCCGGTCTGCTTTTGGGTAAAGGGTGGAGAAGAGGACCTGTGCGCGGAGTGGAGTGCGGCGACCACAAGGTAGGGGCGGGAGAGAACGCGGCTCGTAAAAAGAACGCACGTGCGAGTGCTTCTGTTTGGTCGTGCCGCAAGGGCGCTCTTTCCGACTTCACATACAGTACAGTGAGCGGGAGATTTTCTGCCGGCCGCGATCCTAGCCCCACCACTTCCTGCCATCTATACCGTCGAACCTCGCAACGTCTTCTTTTCTGACTGGCCATGGCAATTTCTGTCTCGACCAATCGCGTGCAACCGACCCTAACCCCACCCTTGCACTCCCATCCTCACCCGAACCTGAATCTAGCACTGGAATCGGAGACAGAGTCTCCCCCCCTGAACCACGCCGGCCCGGGTAAATATGTACAGTCAGTGAGCAAAATGATCCGTACGATTTTGCAACATTTTTTCCACACCGCATCAAGTCGTTCCACCAGCCTCCTTGCAACAGTGCGCGCCACATTTCTCGACTTCGCCTCCACACGCACCAGCAGCGCGCGTATTCGCCCTCCGATAGCGAACTACCCTGGAGCGTGGGGCGCCTACCAAAAACCATGGGGATACGCTCACGTCGTCCCCTGTCCTCCGGCCAGCGAGACACGATCGCGACGCTGCTCCGTCAGGGATAGTCACTGGGAGCCATTGGTACGGCGCTCGGGCTGACGAAAAGCAACATCACTTGCACGGCTTGAGTGGTGCGGACGAAGGAAAGCGCTGTTAAGGCGGAAATGCGGGGCCGGCTGAATGCCATGACAGGGCCCTTTCTGAGCTCCCTGCGCCGACAGTTGGATCATAACGGCTTTACCTCCATCGGTTCTTAGACGAAGAAAGTCTACCAGATGCGCACTCAGGGGGGTGGGTTGTAAGGATTTGCCCCTTAAATCGCCACCCGGAACCCAGGGGATATGGATTGGGACCTCTCCTTACATGTCCGGCCCCGATAACTCCCCCCAAGACACATCAATTCCCCACTACCCTGGGCGACACCACGCTGTATCCCTGACATTTTGCGGACGTCGGCAGACCGCACGAAAGCCGCCGTCAACGCACTGTCGGAACCCTGTCATGGACGTCGAAACTCGACAACGAGGAGCGAGTGACATCGTCGACCAACCACGGGCGGACATCCCCGTCTGTGCTGCCTGAATTTTATTCTCTGCGCTGCTTGAAAGCTGGTATCAAGGACGAGTCACATGATTCACCGACACTGAGGACACCGCACATCCTCGCTGGCGGCTGAGTGCGATATGACTGGCTCGCCGGCTTTTGGATTGATTGAATTTGGCCTTGCTGGCCCTTACAGCCAGTCGGACCTTCTGGCCGATCGGCGTGTGGAGCCGGCTGGTGGGGCGCGCTGGGCGCCATCCACGGGACCCCCTTCGTTTCGGGCAAACTGGGGCTGCACTCCTTTAGTGCGCACGCCCGCGCATGCTTTGGGGCACCTCGGGTGCCCCGACGCGAGTATATAGTGCGTGGGTGTCGGCGCCACCGGGGGAGACGAGAGGGGCAACCACAGACACAGACCAAAGACACTATTTACCTTTTGTACCCTCAATCCCCACCGACGTCGCGCCCATCTTCTTCCCCAGACCCACCCCCGTCGAGACTACCGTCCTCTTCCCCGTACCCCGCCGCCCCATTGGCTCGCAGGGCCCGCTGACACCCCCACGAGTACGTTGAGGGCTCCCCGGTTTTGGGTGGGTCCTCACATGGGTGCTCCGAGAAGGGTTTTGTGTCAACCCAGACGATCCGGTGGGCCGTCAAGGCCATGGGGCTTGCGTCCCGGGTGGCCGATAACACACCCTATCTGTCGGATCAGAACGAGGCCAAGCGCCTTGTATTGTGCTGTGGGCGGCGCGGGTGGACAATGGAGTCCTCACGTCTTTTTCAAGGCGCTCGTGGAGTCGATGCCTCGACGGGTGCAGAACGTTACCGACGTGAGGGGTGCCAGCACCAAGTACCGGCCAGCCCATGGCGTAGAATAGATGATTGGATAGTAGCAGTAAGATCCGCACGAATCTCGAGTCTTACCGTACGGATAAATTTGCTCACTGACTGTACATACATACGTATATTGCTGTTCCCCTAATTTTGCCTCATGGAGACAAGTGAGCAACAGCGTGACAACAAGGCCATGAGCCAACCGCGTGCCAGGAGCTCGCAGCGGATCGATGGCGTGCTGTGGGGCTTGCCTTTTGATCAGGCGATGATTGGCTGCAGTCGCGGCGGATCTGGCACCGAACGCTGGTTGGTCAGATAGCTGTTGTTTTCTCTCACGATCTCGGCGGACTTCACTCTATCTCGGCCGGATCCTGTCAAGAGCACTGGATGAGGTCATTGCTGGTTCCTGGGATGCCTGTTTCATCTTCGATGTGGGCAGAAATCCCGAGAAAGTCTCAGATCGCACTGTTTCCACACTAACGCGGAGCACTCATTGGCCAGTGGTGCGCCATCTGAGGCATGCGATTGGCCTGATGTGGGTCTGTTGCCATTATTGTCGCCATGAGAAAAAATTTGGTGTACTGCAATACCATGCACTCACCCGTCTATGTAAATGGCGTGCGTTTCTTTCGAGCTCTCTTCACTCTCGCACGGGGGTTTCCAGAGACTCTTTCTCATTCTTCTCATATCCGCAGCGTAAGTGGGAGAACGATGGACTGGCTTCCAACGAGTGTGCCTTCATATTGCAGTTCTCCCAATTTTGGCCGATCCGGACAAGAACAAGAACAACAGTCCACTGACCGACGACATGCCTCACAGGATGCCTCTCTGACCAATGAGAGCTCCGAATCAGCCTCCATTGTTGTGCAAACAGTAAGATCTGCGACTTTCCCGGGACTCCGAGCACATGGAGGGGAGAACCTGCGTGGAACAGACACCAAGACAAGCTGGACAACTGTTCCGGAGAGGAACGAGCCGATGTGGGGGGAATCTTCGGCGATCTCAGCCGAGAGAACAACAGTGTTTCGACCAATCAGCGATTGGTAAGAGGCCCACTGTGGCTGCAGCCAATCATCTGCTCCGGGCGATCGGGCCCTTAGAGCACGCGATTGGCTCGCTCTCACATGCCAGCACGCGATTGGCTCACACAGTTGTTCATGCTGTGTTGTTCTTGTCCGGATCGGCCAAAATTGGGAGAACAGCAATAAACAGATGAGATAGACATTTAGTACGTCAACATCAATGCCAATGGGGTTGTTGGTCAATACTAAATTCTTTGTATTTAATTTACGTTGATGCAATACAGATCGAGATTTCCATGGCGCCATACTCTTCTACCCTGGCTTGCCGACGGCGAGCTCGCCAGCCCCTTTGTCGGCTCACCGTGTCACGCGTGCCTCAACGGGGCTCAATCAGAGCGTGAACATCAGGTTGGTGACTCTTCGAGGCGGGGGCGGCTCGCTTCGTGCTTTCTCCCGGGCCTGCTGATGCAAAATCCATGTGCGCTCGCCGCCGTGGGCCAAGTGGACAGCATGGTTGGGATGGCGACCTGAGATTTCCCCATCCCACGCTATACAAGCTGAGGGGGGTGTGCGAGCTGAAGGACGGACCCATCGCCCAGGAGCTCGTCATCGCAGCCGTGTCCCAGGCATCGAGCACGGTGCAAGCTGGGCACGCACAGCAAGCACAAAGGCATATTCACCACTTCCCCCCCCCCCACCTCTCCACGACATCCGCTACCCTCGCAACCGCCGCGGCCCGCCCTGCTCGTCGGCAGGCGTCCTGCCACAATGGCGTCCACGGCGCTGGCGCTGGCGCTGGCGCTGCTCCTCCTGGTGGCCACCTTTGTCGGCGGGGCGCACCCCGCGGCAGCCTCCCCCGAGATGGTATCCTACGCGCACACGCCCCACACGCCGCCTTCGATCGGCCGCCACCCCTTCCTGTCACGTAGACAGCTGGTGGCGCTGCTCGCCAATGACACCCCGCTGGTGGACCCAACGGGCGCTTTGCCGCCCGAGGAAATCCCGCCCCCGACGCCGGCCACGTGTGGCCGCCGACTGGCGGGCACCGCCCACACGGTGCGGTGCGACGCGGCGCCTCCGCTGGGCGGCTTTGTGTTGGTGCCCCCGCGGCGGGCCACCGCGTCGTTGGTGTTTCTGCACGGGTACACAGACGTCCCTTACATCTATCTCTCCCTTCTCAAAGTGCTGCTGAAGTCGGCACCCGAGGTGTGGTCCTCGGTGCGGCTGGTCTTCCCCTTTGCCCCACGGGTGCCCGTGCAGCTGGTGGATGCGCCTGTCACCAATGCCTACGCGTGGTACGATGTGAGCCCGACACTCGGCACCACCCTCAACGATGTGGTGCAGAGCAACATGACGGACGTTACCGCCGTGGAGCGCCGCCTCCTCAGCGCCACAGAGGAGGTAGATCAGCTGGGCCTCTTCTTCTCCACCCGCCGAGTGGAAGCGATCGTCGCCGCCGAGCACCGGGTGCTCGACCGCGGCCGTCACAGCCGCCATGGCCGGCCCGCCGGGCGGGTGGTTCTGGCAGGCCACAGCCTTGGCGCCGTGATGGCCACGCACGTGGCGCTGCACTCGCGCGCGCCCCTCGCGGCGGTGGTGGCGCTGCAGGGCTTTGTCGCCGACGCCCGCCGGCTGGACCGCGTGCCCGGCCTGGTCGTCGCCGGCGACCGCGGGTACCCCGTGGAGCTGGAGCTCGTGTCGGGGGGGCGCGACGTGGCCGTGCCGCCGGTGCTCGTTGCTGCGTCGGCCGCAATTGTGCGGCGGCTGCTTCGAGGGGCGGCGCGGGTCACGTACGCCGATCTTCCGCGGGTGACGCACACGAGCTTTTTTCTCGACGGTCCCGACGCTGACGCGGTGCGCAA
The DNA here is from genome assembly GCA_009829735.1 of Pyropia yezoensis. Taxonomy (NCBI): domain Eukaryota; phylum Rhodophyta; class Bangiophyceae; order Bangiales; family Bangiaceae; genus Pyropia; species Pyropia yezoensis. Next base: position 17,461,135 of record CM020618.1, on the reverse strand, counting down.
GGTGCTGACGCGTCACCTGCGTTGACGCCGAAGGTGGCAACAGGAGGGGCACCCTCCCCACCCCTTTTCTCCCCCTTTCCCTCTTTGAGGTGGGCAGCCAGGGGGGTGGGTCATCGTCATCGAGGTCCGTCGATATGTAGCTGTGTCTGTAGCTTCGGTTTGAATGTCCGCTGGTGGGGGGAGGTTGCGCCAGGCAGAAAAGCGGGTCAGATCCCTGTTAATCCTGAGCCCGTACATACTGTACATACCGGTACTCGACCCGCCCGGCCAATGTGCTGGAAATGTGACGTGTCACGGTGCCGGCGCTGCAGAGATCAAAAGGCCAGGGCAGAACGCCAACGGCGATCGGCGACGGCCGGCGCTACGCTCTCCCCAACGCGCTCCCGCCCTCCCCCGGCCGCCCCCTCCCGCCCGCCCACTCCCGCCCGCCCACCCCCGCCCGCCCACCCCCGCCCGCCCACCCTCGCCCTCCACCGCCCGCCCCCGCCGGCCCGCCCGCCCCTACCCACCCCCGCCCACCCCCGCCCTCCCCGCTGAACCTGCTTGGCCGCCTCCTCGCCGCTGCCAGACTCCCTCCACGTTCTCTCTGCCCTCCTCCCCCCCCTCCCCCCCCCCTTCCTGTGCGTGCGCGCGTTATGGTCACTCCGCCGGCCTGCCCGCCGGGGGCCGTTGCGTTTGCGGTGACCCCCTCCCCCCCCTCGCCCGCCACCGCCTCCGCCACCGCCACCCGGACGGTGGGCCCGCTGGCCGCGTGCCGGTCGCCCTGGGCGGGTGGCCGCCGCTCGGTGCCGACGACTGTACCGGCGGCGGGCATCCACCCCAGCTGCGGCGGTGGGGCGCCCGCGTCCGCGCACCCCCGCAGGCGGCCGCCAGCCATGGCCGCCACACCCCCTTCTGCACCGTCCTCCGCGTCTGCGCCTCCGCCGCCCAGGGGCATTGGCCTCACCTACGCCGCCGCGGGCGTCAACATTACCGCCGAGGCGTCGGCGGTCAAGTCGTTGTTGCGGGCGTTTGCGGGTTCGGGGCCTCCGCCGCGGCCGGCGGGCGCCCGCGGGGCGCTGGCAGAGACGGCGTCCAACTTTTCGGGCCTCATTGCGTTTGGCCCCTCCACCTACCTGGCGCTGGCCACCGACGGGGTGGGCACCAAGCTGCTGCTGGCCTCGGCGCTGGGCCACTACGAGACCGTCCCGATTGACTGCATGGCCATGAACGTCAATGACCTGCTATGTATCGGCGCCGAGCCACTGGCTTTTGTCGACTACATTGCCGCTCCCGCCCCCGACGATGCCGCGTGGGCGGCCATGGGCCGGGGGCTGGGCGCGGCGTGCCGGGCGGCGCGGGTGAGCCTCGCGGGGGGCGAGTCGGCCAGCCTCCCAGAGATGGTGCGGGAGGTGGACATGGCGGGCACCGCCCTCGGCTGGCTGCCGGTGGGGGACGAGCTCGACGGCGGCCGCGTTGCGCCGGGCGACGCGGTCATTGGGCTGCCGGCCAGCGGCGTCCACTCCAACGGCTTTTCGCTCGCCCGCAAGTGCGTCGACGCCAGCGGCTTGGGCCTCACCGACCCCGCCCCGTTTTGCGTGACCGCACCGGGGGTGCCGCGCGCGGGCGGTGACGGGATTGCCCGCATTGGGGGTGCGACGGACGCCACGCCGGTCACCCTGGGCGAGGTGCTTCTCCACCCAACGTACATCTACGTGGACCCGCTGGTGGACCTGTTTGCCGCCGCCAAGGGTGGCAAGGCTGAGCCCTTTGGCGTGCGCCCGACGGGCGCTGCCGCGGACGCCACCGCCGCCGACGCCGCTGTCGGCCCGCCGCCGTGCGCCTACTCGGACCTGCACGGTGTGGCCAACATCACGGGCGGTGGCCTGTCCAACCTGCTGCGCCTGAAGGATGGTGCCGGCTACGAGCTCGCCGACCCGCTGCCGGTGCTCCCAGAGTTCAAGTGGCTCCAGGCCGTCGGGGGGGTGGCCGACCGGGAGATGTATCGGACGTTCAACATGGGGATGGGCATGGCGCTGGTCGTCGATGCGACCGTGGCACCAGCAGTGGTGGAGTGGCTCAACGAGCGTCTGCCAGGGTGCAAGGTTGTTGGTACCGTCAATGAGAGCGGCGTGGTCACCCACGCAGTGGATGGGGTGACGTTCGATGAGTACTGAGGTGTGAACTGGGTGCATTCAAAGCTGTGCCTGCTACCGACATTCGCAAATTTACTTGTCTACGTCCGCCTTGGCCGGCGCGGAGGGAGGCGCGCCGATGCGGTCGCGCCCCCCTCCCCCCTCGGTCACCGCAGCACGCGCCGCCACAGGCGGTTCGTACACGGGGATGGGGTGGCCGCGGGCCGCCTCGGCAGCCACCCCTGGGGGGGTGCCCGCGAGCAGGAAGGGCCCCACCGGCACCTCAACGAGGGCCGACCCCCCTTCTCTTCCAGCGGGACCTTCCCCCCACTCTGCTCCCTCCCCACCGCCACCACTACCGCCGTCACCACCCATCACCAGCACCTGGTACGAGCCCCGCATGACCGCCCAGTCTGCTTGGACCGCCACGCCGCTGCCATAGCCAAACGACTCGCCCGGCTGGATGAGAGGCGTCAGCCCCACCACCCCCCGCCCGTCCACCGCCACAGCCCGGCCGTCGAGGTCGACCGACAGCCACCGGCGGCTGAGGAGGAGCACAGCCTCTGGGCGTCGGTTCTCCACCTTGACGTCGTACTTGTGGAGGAAATTGCCCCGGCGGCCGCCCACAAGCGACGACACGACCGTGACGCGGACGCCCGCCGCCTCGGTAACAACTGACGTGGAGGGCACGAGGGAGGCCAGGATGCGCCCGCGCGCCGACAGGTGCCGCAGGCCGAGGCACGCCGCGTCGGTGACCACCTCGGGGGGGGTGTCAGGGGGAATGGCCCGCGCCACGGCGCGTACTGTTGCCACCGCCGACCAAGGGGCGACGGCCGCGCCGCCGCCGCCGCCGACACCTTTCGAGTGAACGGTCAGCGGGGGGACTGCGTCTGCGCCGCCACCCACGGTCGGGGGCACCGCCAGCGCGCCCAGCGGCAGGGGGGACTGCAAAAGGACGGCGAGCAGCCGCGCGTGCTCCCGCGGCGGCAGTGCCTCAAAGCCCTCCCGCCCCACCGCCGCGTCCACCCCCGCCGCGGAGCGCAGCACGGCAGTGTAGAGCACCCGGTGGCCAGGCTCCAGCCGCCGGCCGCCTGGCGCGGCGCGGCGCAGCGGCGCAGCGGAGGCGGCGGAGGCGGAGGCGGCACAGAGGCCTGGCGCGGCCACGGGCGGTGCGGCCTCTGGCGGGGGGGCGGCGGCGGCACCCCCATGGGGAGACACCCCCGGAGGGGGGGGGGGAACTGTGGGCGACTTGGCGCTACCCCCCCCCCCCCCCCTCCACCCCCTACCCCCCCGGCGGCGGTGCCCCCCCCCCCGCAGAGGGCGCGCTCCCCCCGCGACGCGCCCCTCCCCCCCCACGTGGCACCCCCGTCGTGGCGGTGCTGGTGGTGGGCGGGGTGGTGGTCAGGCCCGCCGTCACGCCGGGGCGGCGGGCGAGCGCCAACCGGGACGCGCGGGCGACGGCGCCCGCCACCGCGCGGGTGACCATCTTCTCTCGCCTGCCCAAAGCGGGGACGGGAGGCGGTGGTGGGGGCAGCCGACGTGGCAGGGGCAGCGGCGGCGGCGGCGGCGGCGACTGCTACGACTGCAGCGACGGGCCGCAGCAGAGGCGGCGACAGAGGCGGCAGCAGAGGCGGCGGCAGAGGCGGCGGCGCAGATGGCGGCGGGGGGGAGAGGTTGCGCAGCCAAGACAGGTGCCCAAGATTCTGCGGAGTGGGAGACGCCGCCGAGCGGGGGCTACGGGTGGGCGGAGGGGCTGGTGCAGGGGGGGCCCCAGGACCGACGTGCACCACCCCCAAACCGGGGGCCACACAGCGGCAACGAGAAAGCAGAGCAGCAAGCCCCGGGGAAGCTCGACGGTAGAGACCAAAGGTCAGGCGGCGGCGGGGAGGGCGACCACCGCGAGGAGGGCCACGACGGTCGGCGGGGGAAAAGACGGCGCGGAGGCGGTGGAGGTGTCGCGCGGCGGCCCACGCGGCCCCGAGTCGTCCCCTCCACCCCCCCACGAGGCCCAGGGTTGCCGGGTGTGCCACCGCAACGGGCCACCCACCGGCCGCCTGTGGCGCGCGCGTGCGGGCGGTGGGGGTGGGGGCGTGCGGGCGGTGGGGGTGGGCGTGCTGGCGACCGCCTGCTGTGGGGATGCCGACGATGGAGACTTAGTCCCTTAATCTGCCTGACCTGTCGGTGGAATTGCACTGATGGGGTTGCAGACGCTTTCCTAAAACCCTGTTTTATGGGTGCCACTTGAAGCCACCTGGAGACCCCAGGAAACCCTGTTCGCCGCGAGGCGTACCACACCAGGAGATCTCGCTGGGGGTGGCGGTGCGAGCGCGGGCACCTCCCGAGCCAACCCCCGCCGCCGCCCATCCACACAAGCTCGCCACCGGGACCGCCAATCAGGGGCCGGCGGGCGACGCCGATTGGCCGCCCCCGGTCCCCTGCCCTGCCTTGGTCTGACGGGCCCCGTCGCGTCGCGTGTGGCGCTCTGCCGGGAGGATCCGCCGCCCCCGACCCGCGACCGCGAGCCCTGTCGCTTCCCCTTCCGCCGCCCCCCCTTCCGTCCCCTAGCCCGGCCGCTTCCGACCCTTGTCCGCGCCCCGCTCCTACGTCAGCCGCCGTTTTCCCGTTCTTGCCCGTTCTTGCCCCTACCCCCGCTCTCGCCTTCCTCCCTCCCCCCATCCTCTCGTTTTCGCCACTGCTGTCAGCGGATTCCTCGCGGCGATACCCCCGCGCACCATGGCCGCCTTTGTGCCCGCCGCACCGGCGGCGTCACGGGTGCACCGGCAGGCGCCGGTGACATGCGTCTCCCGGAGTGCGTTTGTGGGCGCCCCCATTGTGGCTCGCGCCACATCCGCCCCGGTCGTGGCGGCGGCCGCCACCCCCCGGATGGGCTATGGCAACACCATCCACGAGAACCTCAAGGCCGCTGGTGCCTTTAAGACCCTCATTGCCGCTGCCGCTGCGTCGGATGCCTATGGCGCCGGCACTAAGGGTGAATTTATGGTCTTTGCGCCGTCGGACGCGGCGTTTGCGCGCCTGCGGCCGGGCACGCTCGAGGCGCTCCTGGCGCCGGGTAAGGAGGCCACCCTCCGTGCCATTGTCAAGCGCCATGTGGTGCCTGGCAACGTGCTGACCCTTCAAAAGATGAAGGGGGTTGGGTACTTGGAGGGTGTCGAGGGCGGGCCGCTGTCGTACGAGGCGCTGGGCGGTGTGATCCGCGTCGGCAACGCGCTGGTCGAGCAGAACCGCTCGAACATTGAGTGCTCCAACGGAATCATCCATGTGATTGACAGCGTCCTGGTACCGCCGGGCGTCACACCCGCGGGTGTCTTTGCGGGCTACCAGCCGGCCAAGCCCGCGCTGTCCGACTCTGTCGCGGAGACGTACTATGCTCAGCCGGCCACGACCATGGCCCTCGGCTCAGCCCGTGCTCGCGGCGCGTCAACGGCGCCCGGTACCACCAGCGGCCGCAAGGCCATGGGCCTCGTCAAGCAGCTTCCATTCTGGGCGTACGGCCCGCCTTACAACGCGTGCTACCAGGAGGACTACGAGCCCATTTCGATTGCCGCGCCTGATGTCGCGGCTATTGACTACCAGGTCTTCCCGCCGGGGTCGGTTGTGGTGGTTCCAGACTCGGTCAATTCCGGGGAGCTCAACCCAGTGTCGGGCTACTCCAAGTACATTGGCAAGACAAAGCGGAACGTGGAGGGCGCGGGTATCAGCGAGTACAGCAAGCTGGACAACTAGAGGGGATTGGGTGGACGTGGAGTGCGCACGATTACTTCGTCAGTCTCAGGGGAGGTTGTCGGGGTTGGGGAGAGGCGCCTGGGCTGGACGATGGAGAGGAGCTGCGTGGCCGCAGCCGTGCGGCTGTCGTAGGGTGCCGCGCGGTCGACACGCGCGGTGGCCAAGCGACTGCACCAGGCGATGCGAGACCACCGGGGGGCGGTGTCCTGCCTGCTGGTCACGGGTGCGAATCACTTTGCTGGGCGACCGAGCGGGCGTGGGGGCGAGCGCAGCGGTATGATGTGTGCTTGAGGATATCTCCCAACATTTTTCTTTCATTCACCTATGTACCCGGTCCGTAACTCGTTGGTGCAACGCCGTTTGGTGGCCAAGGGCGGTCTGCTCCACCCCGTGTGAAGCAAGCACATTCCTGGAGCCAATGAGTGTCGCATTGCCGCAGAGGCAGACTGGCGCACCCACGAAGCTGCGAGAGGCAACCAAAGCGGTACGGCCACAACAGCAAGCGCCACCGCATGAAGATTGGCAGCGGTGCGACCCCGCCCCCGTCCGATCTCCCCCCCCGACCACCCGGACGTCACCTCCCGCGGAGCAGCCCCCCCGGCCGGCCCGGCCCGGTAGACAGCCGCCGTCTGGCCACCCCTGGTGGTGGCGAGTCGCCCCACAGCAGCGCCGATGCCATGTCCCCCCCCCCCGCCCAACCCCCGCCGGTGTCGCGGTCCACCCGAGGCGGCAGCGTCGGTAGCAGCGGCCCCGCCACGGCGCGCTCCGCCGCCGCAACGCCCCAGTCAGACGAGGGCGACGAGGGCGGCGACGCGGGCGGGGGCGAACCCACGCGTGCGCCATTGAGCACGAGCCGCCGCTCGCCACCGCTGGAGCGCGATGAGGAGGACAGGGGGGACGCCGCCGGGGGCAGCAGATGCTGCCGCCGACCACTGCTGCTGCTGCCGCCGCCGCCGCCGCCGCCATGGCCCCGACTACTGTCGTCGCCGCCGCTGCCGTCGCCGCTGCCGCCGTCGCCACCGCCACCAATGCCCAGCCGGTGGTGGCGGAGGGGGACCCCCCCGCCGCCACCGAGGGGCGGCGACCCCGCCGCCGGGGACCCCCCCACCGACGCAGAGCCGCGGGACCGCGGCCGCAACGGCGGCCGGGGCAGGGTGGTGAGCGCCAACAGCCGGGCCGCCTCGTCGGCGTGGGAGCGGGAGGCAGCAGACAGGGCCGCCTGGGACTGGGCGTCGAGGCAGGCAGCGAGGGCTTGAACGCGAGCGCCAGATTCGGACAGCTTCTGCAGGAGGTTGGCAAAAAAAGAAAGGGTACGACGAAAGCAGAGGGGGGCATCAAAGAGGGAGGGAGGGAGTGAGAATGCACTTCCGACGGCAAGAGCCAGGCATGGTGACTTGCTTCCTCAAACAGAATCAAGCTCGAGGGGACCAAAACACACGAGGCGCTGACAGCGGACCAGCCAGCGAGGACGCCAACCCTCAGCCCCGCCACCTTTGGTTGCCACCCAGACACCACCTGCGGGCATAGGCACAGCCCCCTCTGCTCCGACACAACCCCTTCTCCCCCCCACCCCCTCCCCCTATCAAACACCAACAAACAAGTTAAAAGAAAAAAACACAAGGCCACCACTTACCAGCCGCAGGACGTCTGCATCCTCCCGCGCAGCCCGCGTCGACGCCTCGGCCGCCCGCCGCGCGCCGGCCGCGGCGGCCAGCGCCGCCTCGGCGGCGGCCTCCCGCTGCAGCGCGGCCGCCGCCCGCGCGGCCGCCGCGTCACGGTCGGCGGCGGCGGCGGCGGCGGCGGCAGCAGCAGCCGACGCCGCCGCCCGCGCGGTGGTGGCAGTGGCGGCGGCGGTGGCGGCCGCCCGCTCCGCGGCGGTAGCGCCGTCGACCGCAAGGGCAGAGAGGAGGGCCGCAAAGATGGCGGCGGCGAGCAGCAGCAGCACCCCCAGCAGCGCAAGGAACCAGGCCAGCCACCCCATGAGAGGGTAAGGAGGGGGGGCGCGGTCTCCCACCGCAGGGGGCGACGGGGGGGGGCGATGGCGACCGACCAGCGTGCACCGTTGGTGGGGTGGTCTCAAACGGCCGCCGCCCGCGAACAACGTGAAAAAGACCTGGTCGATGCAAGCGGGGCGCGGGTCGACGGCGTGGGCGGCGGCGGGGAGCGCCGCCAGGCCATCTGCCGGCACCAAGGGCAGCGAGCGGCAGACATGCGCTCGCCACCCACGAAGCGGCAGTCGACGCGGCGTGGCAGGCGGGAGGCGGCCGCGGCCCCGTCATCGCCGGCCATTGGCGGGGCCACCAAGTACATAACAATTTGATGGATTGAAGGGGCGCGCTCGGCCAACGCGCGAGGCCCGTCACGATCGCCAGGCGACCGCCGTCGCGGCCTCGTAGGCCGAGGACCACCCGCGGGATCATTGGTCATGCCAGCCGCGCTGCGCCTGTGCCCCAAACGGGTGCAGATGGCGCGGCCCCCTCCGCCGTCGATACGGGGGCGGGGGTGGCACCGACGTGGGGTTCTGTACCCCCCTGTTTGCGATGGAGAGCTGTACGAGCCGCCATGCTTCATGGAAATGGCCTCGCGCTGGAAGCGGCCGCGCTTATCGCGTGGGTGGTCCCCACGCAACTCGACACCGCACGGGTGGCCCAGGGCGTAGATCACCGGCGAGTGAACCGTTCGGCAAGTCACTCCCAGAAAAAGCAAAACAAACGGAACCGACAGCAACGAAGACTGCTTCCCGCTACCACCAGACCTCCCGCGGCAGCCGGTTCGCCGTCGGCCGTGGCCGTGGTAATCCTGGTAACAGCGAGAGGGCCGACGGGGGAGGACTGTACCGCCCCGCTCAGCAACCCCCCCGCCGCCACCGCTACTGCCCACATCGCCTACGCCCGCCGCCGCCAGACCACCCGTCGCCGCTGGCGCGCCACCCGCCGCCAGCACAGCCACGCCACACGCGACCATCACCGCCGCCGCCGCTGAGTCGGTGCCAAGCACGTGCGCCGTTCCTGTCGCGCCGCCAGCCACCACTGCCGCCTGGTCCGCGCCCGCCACGTAATCCAACGCCCCCGACTGGCCCACCTCCATCGGCGCGCTGCTGGCGTCGGCGCTAGCGACGGTACCGGCACCGTCGTCGGTCCAACCGAAGCAGCCGGCGCGGCCGCCTCACTCGGGGAGGTTTGACCCCAGCCCCGCGCCCATCCCGACAACCAGCCCTACCGGATCCGCTAGGGGAAGGGGGGCTACTAGCAGAGGGGCGAGCGGAGCAGGGGAGCTGGGGGAGGCGAGGGTGGGGGCCGACGCCTCCGCGGACACCACCGGAGACGAAAAGCCCCAATCGCCAGCGTCGCGGCCGACAACCCCGCGGTTGTCGTCGGAGGTAGTGACAGAGGCAGTGACGGCAGCGGCCGTGGCGGCGGCCGCTGCGGTATGTTCTTTCGTCTCGTTGTACAGTCTTTGCAACGAACGAACAGAAGTGTACGGCTCCTGTCTCCCCCACTGCGCACCCCTCCTACAGGATCCGGACTGGCAGCTGGTGGTCAAGGCCCTGCGGTCAGTCATGAGGTGCCCCAGACTGTCCCCACATCTTGCATCCGCCCATAGTACGCCCATTGGCCTGTAACGATGCGCAGCCGCCAATCCCCCCTCCCCTCCCGCTCGGCAGCCAACAAGGGCGTGCATGGCGCGGCGGCGATGCAGCCTGTGGCTACCGATCCACGGAGACTCTGATTTCAACAGTCAGGGCAGAGATGGAGAAGTCGCACAAGCGCTACAAGCATTGGTCGCCTTCGCTTCTCATGCCGACCGTCAGTCCAGCCACGGCGATGGCCACGCCGCACAACTCGCACAGCCTGGGCACGTCACGCGCCAACGATGGCAGTGGCGCGTCTCCAGCGGCGATTCCCGGTCGAGGCGACGGTTTTTCATCATTAGCGGTGTCGGTAGCGGCGGCAGCTTGGCAGCCGCGTGCCGCCAATGCACTGTCGTCTGCGCGGTCACGGGTGGTCTGCATGTGCCTTTAGCGTCTTCCCTCGTCTTGGTCAAGGCGTCTTGGTCAAGGCGGGCGCGACTCGTGGCACCGCGGCCGTGGCGCACAGCGTCCACCAGCCTCAGGTGGCCCGCCTCGCCGCTCCGACAAGGGGTGCCACGATAGACGGCCCACCGGCAGGGGCGGCAGCCCGCTGGGAAACAAGGTACAAGAAACATCAGGCGACCAACCAACACACCCCTCCCGTTTTCGCGAGCCACGCCCGCCCTGTCATCCCTAGCTCCCCCTCCTCCCCAACCCCCTACCCCGCAAGTAAAAAAACACGCTCAAGCGCAGGCAGCCAGCAGCTCCGCAGCCGACGTCGCCGCCTTAAGCGCCCCCACGTCCACTGCTGGGCAGTTACGGGCGAGCGCCACCATCGCGGCCGTGTCCGCGTCGCTGCCCCCCTCCATGAACACTCCAACCGCCTTGCCGTCGTCCACCCACACCGACGCGAGCCCGTCCTTGAGGTTCCCCACCGTCACGGACGTGCCCTCGTTGCGGCCGTAAAACTTCCATCCCAGGTCAAAGACGCGCGAGTAAAAATAGGGCAGGTAATCGTAATCACCAGATGACTTGCCCAGGATCGACGCCACCGCGTGCGCGGCCGTCTCCCGCGCATTTTGGACGTGCTCCATCCGCGTCATGCCGCCCGTCATGGCCAGCGGGAAGGTCGCCACGTCGCCGATGGCGTAGACGCCCGCCGCCGAGGATTCGAGCGACCCATTCACCTTGATGCCCCCTGCTTCCATCTCCACCGCCCCGTCGAAGAGCTGGGTGTTGGCCCGCGCCCCCACGCCCACAACCACCACCTTGGCAGCCACTTCTGTCTTCTCCCCATCCTTGCACATGACGACGCCTCGCACCTTACCCTCGTCGTCACCCAGAATCTCCTCGCAAAGGCGGCCGTCGTAGAGAAGCTCGATGCCCTTGTCCGTATAGTACTTCTCATAGTGCGACGCGATCTCCGGGGTAAACAGGCGCGGCATCATGTGCTTGTCTGGGTAAATCATCTTGACCTGGCAGCCCACCGTAGCCGCGGCTGCAGCCACCTCCATGCCAATGTAGCCACCACCGACCACCACCACCGGCTCCCCCTTGGCCGCCTGCAGCGCGTCATACAGGCGGAGGCCCTCGGCATTCTCCCGAAGCGTGTAGACGCCGTCCAACCCCCAACCAGGGGTCTTGGTCAGCGCGATAGGTGCCGCGCCTGTTGCAATAATCAGCGCATCCTCTGCCACCACTGTGTCACCCGCCGCGGTAGTGAGCGTCTTGGTCGTCACGTCCACGCCCGTCACCTCGGTGGACAGCTTCACGTCAACGCCCGCATCGGCGTACCATGCCGCGTCCTGCCGCACGCCGCCCCCACCCACAGAGGTGTGGAAGCCAGGCAGCCGCGCCGGTGGGTCTGCAAACAGGAAGGCCTTGGACAGGGCCGGCCGTTCATACGGGAGGACCTCCTCCCGACCGACAATGCAGAGACTGGTGTCGGGCGACGCCTCCACCAACGACTTGGCCACGTAGCCCGCCGCGTTGCCCCCGCCCAGCACAACGACCTTGTACGTGGACGTGGCCATCATGAGCGCCGACGACGCCGCCCGCATAGGGCGTGCGGCCGCAAAAAGGCCGGGGGTGAAGGCGGAGCGAATCGCAGTCTGGGGACGCGCCGCCGCCAGACCGCGGGACGCTGCGCCAAGGCCGCCCGCGGGCAGCAGAAAGGCGGCGGCGGCCATAGTGGGGTGGATGAGGGGGGACGGGGCAAGGAAGAAGACAGAGGGTGAGCTTGGGGGAGAGGAAGGGGAACGGAGAGAGGACGGAAGGGGCAGGGGAGAAAGCAAATGAGGTACACGGCGGCGAAGACACTACCTGGACGCAAAACGGGCTGGCGGTGCTGTATGAATGGCACACTCCAAAGTTCAGCCCGTGAGTGCAGAGAGTACCGATGCCCCAGGTCCCAGCCGGCCGAAGTGGACAGAGCGGCCCGCCTTGAGCGCGACAAAGCGAGCAGGCCCGTCGAGGCGATGGCGCGGGACGGGAGGAGCGCGCGGGGGCGTGATCTGGCCCCCCCCCGTACATGCATCACTCGCCAGGGGGCCACTGACGTTTCAGCGCGAATCTGTCTCAACGTGGAGAGGTTTGCGCAACCACCCGCGAAAGAGCACCGCACCCATCCGTTGCCTGACCAGTCGTCCGCATCGTCCTGGCAGTGCACAGCATGCACGAGTGACCACGGCACACGCACCTCAGGCTCGGCAAAACATACAAGTTGAAATAATTTTTAAATATTTTGACTTGGTATAAAGATTTTCAACAACTCTTAGAACTCCCACATGTACTTACGGAGAGACGCCTCCGTCGTCTGTCCGACCCATCACGTGGCAAGCAACCCTCCTCACCTCTTGCCAATCTCCGTGGGGCGCCGGCGGTTCACATCCAACACCTCTACCACCAAACGCCCGCGACCTCGCCACACTCGCTGCTCCCGCCCTCCCGCGCACCCCCCCCCCCGCCCCCACGTCATCGCCTCCGCCACCGCCGTCTGCGGCCGCCCCTGTCAGCTGCTGTGCCGCCTTCGCTGGTTGCTGTTGTCCCCTCGTCTCCCTGCCTCCCTCCACTTCATGGCCGGCGCTCGTGCCGGACAACCCACCATCCCCGCCGGTCTGAGGCGAGGGCCCACCATGGCGTTTGTTGGCGGCTTCCCCGCGGGCGTCGCGGCTGCGGCGGCGACTGCCCCCGCCTCAGCCACTACCTGCAGGTGCCGTAGCGCCTTCACCGGCGTGGCGGTCGCCCCCCCCCCCCCCCCCCCCCCGGCCACCTACGGCGTTTTCACCCCCCCACTGTCCCCGCGAGCCATGGCGGGCCCTGGGCGGGCTAAGGGCAAAAAGGGGGGCGGTGGGAAGAAGAAGCGCGGTGGCGGCGGCGCGGCCAACTCGACGGCCGGCGGCAACACGGCCACCTCTGACGCGACCTGCATTGAACTGGACGGGGTAGTCCAAGAGTCGCTACCCAATGCGACGTTCCGTGTCAAGCTGGTGGACAATGATGCGTTGCTGCTCGCGCATATTAGCGGCAAGATCCGCAAGAACTACATCCGTATCCTGGTGGGGGACACTGTGCGGGTGGAGATTTCCCCGTATGACCTGAGCAAGGGGCGCATCGTCTTCCGGTACAAGTGAGCGACGGGGGGGTGGGGGGGGGAGGGCGGGGCGTGAATGTGGGCTGTTGGTGGGGCGAGGCTTGGTTTTGGCGTGGGGATGGGCTGTTGGGGGGGCGGGGCGTGGTTGTAGGCTGTTGGGGGGCGATGGGGCTGCGCCTTCATGACGTGTTTGCAGTTCATATTGCGTTTGATGTCAATCAGGGCCTGGGCGGCCAGTCCGTCATGCGCGTGGCGAACGTCAGAGCGGTCGTTCAGACCCCGTCTTGCTCGTACAGTATACAATCGCGTTGCACATGCGGGCGACGATGGGCGCTCGCCGACTCGTGCGGGGTGACGTACCCTCCTCCTTGATGAACATTGACAGCTCGAACGCCACTCTGAGCCGGTGCAGTCGTGTCGGCCACGAAGGCATGTGCAATGACCTACTCAAAGTTTACACCACGACAACAATGCCTGCCGCTATCCAATGTGTCCCCCCGCCCCCGCCAGCGTCCCCCCCCCCCCCCCCGGTCCCCTTTTAAAGCGTCTCTGGAATCGCGAGCTTGAGGCTCCCCACATCCAGCAGCCCCTTTTCCTTGAGCTTGGGAGCCCACTTCATGGGCTCCTTGGAGCCCCGCGCCTTGAGAACCGCCTCAACCTCTCCCTGCACGCGGCGGCAAACCTTCTTCAAAACCTTGGCCGCGTCCGCCGCCAGCACACAGTCGTCCAGTGCCTCCTGCTCGGCGGCGGTCAGGGACACCCCACTGCCTGCCCATCGCACGTCAATGGGCTTTTCCCACCGGGCCTGCTCGTCCCCGCCGTCATTCCCGGGGGGATTACCCCCCACCTCCGCCGCCCACGCGGCGAGGATGGTGTCAAAAGCTGTGCGCGACGGCCGCGGTAGCGGGAGGGAGCGGTAGGCACAGCAGTCGGCGGGGCGGCGGCCCAGGTGCATGCGGAGGGAGTTGTGGATGTCGCGGGACTTGCCCAGGTAGAGGACGATGCCATCGGGGCCGTAGATGGCGTACACGCCCGTCTTGGCGGACGGGTCAGGGTAGGGGATCATCCCCGTGTCGGGATCAATGAACGGATAGAGGGGGAGGGAGGCCAGCGCGGGGGACGGCGCGTCAGCGGCCATGGCGGGGGGCGCGGCCCGGCGGCTCGAGGGAAGGGCGGCTGGCATGGCAGCAGGAGGGGGAGGGGTGAAGGTCGACCGGCAAGCCGCCCGTGGGCGGCCGGCTGCGCTTGTGGCGACGGGGGCGGCGGCTAGGAAGGCCATCGACAGCTCCATGGCGAGTGGCAAAGAGCGGCCAGCGGTGGGGGGGAAGAGCGAGAGAAATGCAGGTCCGCTGAGCGTGGGGGAGCGCGCCGGGTGGGAAGACGCTGCCCGCGACGGCTAAGGCGATGGCGCGGTGTTTCGGGCGTGGACGTAGACTCGTTGACCTCGAGCCGAGATCTGCGCGTCCATACCCAATTCGAATCTCATCCCATACACAAATAGGAAGCGAGATATATATAGATACCCCGCATCTGTTTCGCGCTCGTTTTGTCTGTATGTACAAAAAAACTATGGATGCGGTGGCGGGCGGCAAAGAGCAGAAGGCCATGAGTCCATCGCTGCCGTCCGTCCCCACCATTCTGTAGGGCTCAGGCAGATAGTTCCTTCCCGGCCGTGAGCCCCATCTCCTCATTCACACTGCGTGTGCCTCGTCGGCCATGGACGGCACTGTCATGACCGCCGCCAGCCCTTCTCGGTACCGCCCAGCCGCCCCCCCCGCCGCCTCGAGGGCGTCGGCCACTGCCACGAGCGCGGCGTGGATCACTTGCAGCCGCTCAGCGCTCGCCTCCACGGCCACGGCTGTCGCCGCGTCCGTTGCGGCTGCCTGCGCCACCGCTTCATCGCGGGCGCGGTCCGCGTCGGCCACCGCCGCGGTGGCGGCCGCCACCTCCTCTGCCGTCGCCGCCGCGTGTGCGGCAGCGTCCCCACGGATGCGGCCGAGGCGCTCGCGGAGGCGCGCCGCCGCGTTGCGCGCGTCGGCCAGCTCCTCGGCTGCCTGCGCGGCCGCCGCGTTGCCCGCCTCCACCTTGGCCGACGCGGCCACCTCGTCCGCCTCGACACGCTCCGCGCGGGCCTTCCTGTCGGCCGCGGCGGCAGCGGCGGGCAGCAGCGGCCGCACCGATTCGGCGGCAGCAGTGAGCGCCGACGCCGTCGCCTCCAACCCCCGGACGGTGCTCTCGGTGACGGCCGCGGCGGAGCGGCGGGAAGCCAGCTCAGCGGCCATGGCGTCGAGTTCGGCCAGCGCCCGGGCGGGGCTCCCCACCACTTGCGCCGACAGGGCAGCGACGGTCGCCGCTCGGTCAGAGGTTAGCATCTCCAGGCGCGCCGTCGCGGCATTGGTATCGAGGTGCCGTTGCTTAGCCGCCACCTTGGCGTCTTGCAGGCGCGCCTGCTCTGCCTTAGCCGCTGCCAGGGCTGAGAGGGTAGATTCGAGCTGCGGTTGAAGGGCGGCGAGCTCGGGCGCCTCGGCATCGCGGGCAGCCACGGCGGCGGCCAGGCGCGCGCGGTCCGCGTCGAGGCGGGCGGCCACGTCTGCACGGCGGCCGCGCAGGACAGCTGACGCGGCAGCGACCTCGTCACACTTTTCCATCCGTGTCCGGTGGAAGCGCGCGTAGTTGATGACCGCCGAGAAGATGGCCCGCAGCCGCCGCACGTCGGGCTCGAGGATGTCGGTGAGGAGAAAGTCGTCGATACCCGACGCCTTGGCCACCTTGCCCGTTGCCGACGCCAGGTTGATGAGCCCCACCGACTCTTCGTGCAGCGACGGGGCGGCCATGTGGTCGGTCGTGCCAAAGGCGGGTGTGGCCAGCTCAGCGGGGCCCAGGTGGAGGAAGTAGTCGACAATCTTGGCCAGGGCGGGGCGAACGGCGGCGGCGGTGGGCTTTTTGAGGTCTGCAATGGCAAAGTGGAAGCCCATGTTCTTGATGCCCTCCTCGATTTCCGCGGCTGACAAGGAGGGGCAGGAGAACTTGGTCGTCCCGGGGGTAGCGGGCGTGGGAGGGGGCTCCCCGCCGCGGCCTCCGCCGCCAGAGGCGTAGCTCATGGTGGTGGGGGGGGGGGTGAAGGCAACGGGCGAAAGGTCCGGAGGAGTGAAGGGTAGAGGGGGGGGGCAAGGGTACGAAGGTGGAAACAAAGAGGGGTGGAGAGAGGGAAAGGAAGAGGGTGAGAAAGAGGCGACAGTGGAAGGCGGCGGCAATCAGCAGCGGGGAGGGGGACGGGCCGGGGTGGGCAAAAAAGTTGGCCCCGTTAACAGGACGGATGATTCAAAGTGCGACGAAGGGAAAGGGTACGACACCACAACCTGAGAGGAGAGGAAGCAGACGAGCCGACAGGCCTAAGGGGCGGTGGGACCGTTCCCCGCGTCCCACACGCGTCGCACGCTCCCCCACCGACCCGTCGTGCCATCGAGTCTGCGCCCGCGCCTTCCCGGGAGAGGGTAGGTGAGGGTGGAGTCGCAACGTGGGCCCGTGGACAACGACCCCTGTTCAAATATTCAAACTCGAACAGCTGATCGTCAAGGACCGGAGGAAAATTCGGGTAGCGAACCGAATTAAAATCACCCAAGTAGTTCCCGCTGTCGTCTTGGCCGTCGTCTTGGTCGCTGCTGCTTCTCGTGCGGCCCCCACCGCCGCCTCCCGCGGCAGTGGCGAGGGTGGCACAAAAAAGCGGCCTGCCAAACTGCCCCACCGCCCCCCCCGTGTGGATGACTCGCTCTCGCGAGCGACAGCGGTCGAGCGGTGGTGGCGACTAGCCGGCGGTGGTGGCGACTAGCCGGCGGTAGTGGCGGCAACAGAGGCGGAGGCGGCGAGCCACGGCGGCACCGTGCTGGTGGTGGCGGCACCCACCGTGAACCGCCGCGAGCGCCGCGGCGGCGGCCGCGGCGGCGACCGCGGCGGTGGCGGCGGCAGTCTCAGCGGCTACGGACGCCAACGCTGCTGTTGTCGCGTCAACGACGGGGCCTCTCCGCTGGGCGTGGCGGCGGCAGTGGCGGCGGCGAGGCGTGCCGCACCCGTTTCGCGGCCGCCGACCCCACCGCTGCCGCCGCCGCCGCCACTGCCGCCGCGGTGTCGACGGCCGCCACGCCCCGCCCGCCGCCCATTCACTCCACCGGCGGGGCTTGTGCGCGGGTTGCGTCCGTCGGCCGGGATCACCCGGACCTGGCAGCGCCAGCGCCGTACGGCGCCAACTGGCTGTGTCCCCAAGCGCTACTGGGCGTGTCCCTAGGCGCCCCAGCGCGTGCAGCGTATGGATCCCTTCCCGCCCTGCCCCCCCCCACGCCACGCCCCTCCACGTCACCGGGTAGACCGACCGCCCGCCCGCCCGCCCGACCCCACCCTTCCCCTCCCAGTTTTCCACCCTACCCGCATCCCTACCCCCCCGCAGCCGCCGGCTGGCGGGTGGCGGCCGCCAGCACCTGCCGCAGCGGCGCCGCCGTCACGGCCGAGCCGTACGCGGTCATGTGGTACCCATCCGGCTCATAGTAGAGGACGTACGCGCCGCTAGCCGGGTCCACCTCCCCAACCGGGCAGGTCAGGTCGGCCGACGCGGGGGGGGACGGCACCGCCGCCGCCGCCGCCGCCGCGCTGCGGTCACACGCGGCGCCGACCAGGTCAACGTACGGAAAGCCCGGGGCGGTGGTGGCGTTGCGGGGAGCCGCCGCCGCCGCGACAAGGTGGGTGTGGGCGGCCAGCGCCTCGGGGCGGGGGTGGTAGGTGCGGGGGCACAGGCTGGACGCGGCGCCGCCGGTCGTGCCGGCCGCCGCCGCCCCCCCTGGCCAGCGTAGCCACGACGGCCACAGGACGTACCGGCCAAAGTTGTAGCAGGGGAACAGGTAGTCCTTGTCTGGGTGCGCCATGGCGGGCGGCGCGCCCACCACCACCGGGGTCAGGCGCATGGACCGGAGGGCGGCGACGATCTCGGCCGCCGCCGCCACCGAGTGGAGAAACCCCCGGGACGTTGTCCAATCATTGACGACCAGGACGGTGGTGCGGGCCGGCAGGCGGCGCAGCAGCGCCCACTGGGACGCGACAAACGGGCGGCAGCCGGGGGCCTGCTTGGCGGCCACCCGGTCAAAGCGGCGGAGGGTGGAAAAGGTGCAGCCGCCGCGGTAGGACACGAGCACCACCTGGCCGGGGGCGGCGGCGGCGGCCAGGCCGCCCAGCAGGTGCCGCGCAAAGCTGTTCCCCACCACCGCCGCGTCCACTGGGGGCAGCCGGGAGAGGGTGGCGTTGGCGGCAATCGCCGCCGCCACCCCCTCCCCGGGGGACACGATGCACCCAACGGTGTACCAGCCCGACAGCTTGCCCGCCTCCCCCGGCCCATACGGCAGGTCCACACACCCCGCCCGCATCGCGGCGCGCCCCTGCTGCATCGTGAGCCCCTTCCCCGCCGCCTTGGCCGCCGCCCACCCGTCGGTGGACAGGCAGCCGCCCACCAGGCTGGCCGTCACGGCGGCGCCCGCGGCCATCCACAGCCGCCGCCGCCGCGCGGCGGGGGCGTCGCCCTTGGGCACCCGCCGCGCCGGCGCCTCCACCCCCCAGTGCAGGGCGGCGGCGCCAGCGGCGGTGGCGGCGGCCATGGTCGCCGGGTGGACCACCCACGCCGCCCGTGTGGCCGTCGCCACGTACGAGCCAAATACGTAGACGGGCCAGTGGACGAGGTAGGCGGCGTAGGAGAGGCGGCCTACCGCGCGGGCGACCGGGCTGCCCAGCACCCGCCGCGCCACCACCGACGCGGGCGACGCGATGAGGGCGGCCGCGCCAGCCACAGCCGGCGCCGCCGCCGACACGGGGTGGGGGCCGCCGCCACCGCGGAGTGCCGCGGCGGTGCCCGCCACCGCCGCCACCCCAGCGGCGGCAGCCGCGTCCGACAGCCAGCCAGGGGGCAGGCCCGTCGGGAGCAGCACCGCCACCACCGCGCCCGCCCCAAACTCCCACACCCGCGCGGGGAGGAGGAAAAAGGCGGCCGACGACCCCACCAGGCCGGCAGCCGTCGGCCGCAGCACGGGGAGGTGGGCCAGCACGAGGGACACGGCCGATACCACCCCCACCACCACCACCGTTGAGGTTGGCGAGCCGGGGCGGCCGCTGGGGACGCCCACTCCGCCGCCGCCGCCCCTGCCGCCCGCAGAAGCGGCGCCCCCCCCCACGGGCGCCCCCCCGCCCACCCGGGGCCCATCTGCTGTCCGACGCGACCGCCACGGCCGGGATAGCAGCACCAGCGCGGCGGGGTAGAGGGCGTAAAACTGTTCCTCCAGCGACAGGGACCACATGTGGAGGAGCGGCTTGGCCGCCGACACCACGTCAAAGTACCCATCCTGCCGCCAGTAGTAGACGTTGGCAACCAGCCCCGCGGCGGCCGCGGCGGCCGCCCCCGCCCGCACGGCCAGGGCGGGCGGAAAGAGGATGGCGGCGGCCGCCACAGCGGCCGCCGACGTGGCCAGCGCGGCAGGGTAGAGGCGCCAAAAGCGAGAGGCGTACCAGGTGGGCAGGTGAAAGGTGCCCGCCGCCTGGGCGCCCCGGATGGTGCGGGTCATCAGGTAGCCAGAGAGGACCAGAAATACGTCGACACCCACGTAGCCGCCCTCTGCGGCGGGCACCTTAAAGTGAAAGGCGAGGACCAGCAGCAGCGCGGCGCACCTAAGACCATCCAGGTGGGGTTGGTACGGGAGGGGGGCGGGGGACGAGGGCGGGGGGGGGGAGGAGGGGGCCACGGGAAGGGCCCCATCCTCCATGGTGGCCACGGCGGTCGCACACGGGGGGGGGCTGACGGGGCGGGGGACCTGCGCTACAGCGGAGAACTGGAGGGCGGGGAGGGGCGGGGGAGGAGGTGCGGCCGGGGCGATGGCGTTTGGGGGGACGACAGGGAGGCGGTGGTAGGCTGGGGGGACTGACCCGCGGGGCGCCGTCCGTCCCAGTGACAGCGGTGGGGGCGGCGGGGCTGGGGGGCGGCGGGGCCAGCCGGCGGCCGCGGCGGCACGAGCGCCTGACTGGCGCTGACGGCTCGCCATGGCGCGCGGACGCCAGTGGCGCAGCAGCCGTGCGCGGCGGACGCAGCGGCGGTGCACACCACAAGCCGCGAGGAGGGGGGGGGGGGGGGGGGGGTGGGCTGTGGATGATCCACCCCCCAGGCCCAGCCGCCCACTCTCATGAGGGCTACATACCCCGCCTGGCCCCAACCTGCCGCACCACCCGTGAGGAAAAAACGGGGGGCCGTGTGCGTCCCACGGCCCCGCTCGCGTGGGGATATCTAGGTACGTGTCCATGGTGGAATGCCCGTTTGCCGTTGTGGTGGACCGGCTTTGCACTGACAGAAACAGAGGTCGTACCGCCGTGTGTCCACTGCTCATCGGGAGGGGTTTGCAACCAGACTCACAGGCAGTGGGCCTGGCGCTCTCGGGAGCGGGAACGCGGGCCACACATCGTAGGGCTACAGTACGTACAGTGTGTAGGACGTTCCCGTATTACAGTAGCTGGACGTCGAGTGCCGGCCACGTCACGAGGTCGTTGTGCATGACGTCACGGGCCAGCAGTGACTCACGGATCTCAAGTGTTCAATTACCTGCCAATCTGTCCCTCAAGGCGGAACAGAAATGTTGTTGTCAACTTGTCGATCATGCACAGTCAAGTACACTCGAGGGAACCAGCGAGACCAATTTCCTGTGCTGCGAGGCGGGGTGTCGCCTGGCGTTTGTTTGGCAGCCTGGTGAGATATTCCACACCCAGCTGGGGCCCGCGGGCGACGGTGCGCGCGCGCGCCCGACCCCGGCGGTCCATTGTCGAAATGGGTGCGAGTATGCACACCAGCCTCGACCAATCGGCACAGCGCTCGCACCCTGCCCCCCCGCGAGCAGCCCGCCACCAGCCGCAGGCGACGGTGCGCGCGCGCGCCCAACCCCGGCGGTCCATTGTCGAAATGGGTGCGAATATGCACACCAGCCTCGACCAATCGGCACAGCGCTCGCACCCTGCCCCCCCGCGAGCAGCCCGCCACCAGCCGCAGACCCCGCCACCCACCTGACCCTGACCCTGACCCCCCCCCCCCCTCTCACAGGCGTCTCCTATGACGACGAAAATCTGGCCGTTGATGCAATCTGCTGTCGCCTTTGGCCGCTTCGCAGCCGCCGCCGTATCCACACCCCTTGTGTGCCCGGCACCGTGACGCGACGACGGTTCGACGGGGGGCGCGGGCGCCCCCCGAACCGACGGCTGCGGGGCGCCCCGCTCCAGGCGCCGCCGACCCCGGGAGGGACGGACCCCCCCCCACACCCCCACTGGCGGCTGGCGCACCCCCCCCCCGCTAGGTATAGTGTGCACTTGGCGCACGGCCACGGCAGGCAGAGGAGGTGGGCAGGGGCGGCTTGCCGCCGCTCTGACGCTGCCGCTACGGGGAGGCCCCGCCCTCGACGGATGCGGAAGGGGGGGGCCGCCGACACACTGGGGGGGGGGGGGGGGGGGGGGGGGGGGGGGAGGGGTGGGCGTGGCGTTGACGGTGAGCGCGCGGTTTGCCCAACCCCCCACCCCACCATCCCCGGCTGCCGACGCGACACACCGGGGCGTGCGACCCACGGCGGCGGTATGGACCATTAGAGTACCGCCCATGCACCCTATTTACCGCCAGTGGTGGGAGCTCCCCTCCCCTCCCGCTTCATCGCCCACGCGCCCCCCCCCGTCCTCCCCCCCCCGCGCCAGTGCCGCGCGCGCAGCGGCGGCCAGGCAGCCGCCCCCCCCCCCCCCCCCCCCCCGCCGGCCCGCGCCCGCATTTGTCCGCCGCCACCCCTCATACCACGCCCATAGCGCGGGGTGGCGCCGCCGCCGCGGGGGCGCACGTGACGGGGGGGCCGGGGGGGGGGGTGTGGCAGCAGGCGGCCGGCCGCGTCGGTCGCGGCCCCCCGGCCGTCAGACCCCCCCCCCCCCCTCCAGGCGCGTGGGCGGCCGCCCGCAGCGGCGCTGCCGGTGACGGCGCCCCACCCCCCCCCCCTGCGCGGGTCACCTGCGTCTGGTGGTGTCCCGCCCCGGCCGCCGCCACCGCCGCTGCCAGCGGGCGCCCACCCGCCGCCCGCCCGCCATTGCCGACGGCCGCGGCGGGCGCTGGCGGGCGCGCACTTGAACGCCGCACCGCTCCCTTCCCGCCCCAATAGTCCCCCCCCCCGCCCCCCCCCCCATCAACCTTTGCCCCGCTGCCGCACCCGCCTGGCCGGTCTCGCCGCCCTGCCCACCCCCCCCCCCATCCCCTCCCCTCCTGTCCCCCACGCTGTGCTGTCCAGCCACCCGCCACTTCCCCCTCCCCCCGTCTCCTCACCAGCCCCGCTGTCTCTCTCCTCCCCTGCCCCCCCCCCCCCCACCCCACCATTTGCCGCTTGCCTCCGCCACACACCCCCGCCGACGATGGGGCCCGCCGCCGCCGCCTTTCTGCCCCCGCGGCCGCTGCCGCCACGGGGCGCCCGCGACGCCGCCGCCGGTGGCAGCGCCGGCCGCTGCTGCCGACGACGACCGGCTGGCGGTCGCGGCGACGGCGGCGGCGGTGGAGGCGTCGGCGGCGGCGGCGGTGGCGGTGGCGGCGGCGGCGGCGGCGGCGGCGGCGCCGCCCCTGCGCCCGCCGGCGCCGCCCGCCCCCCCGTGGCGCGGGTGGTGCCGCTCCCCCCGCCGCCGCCGCCGCCGCCCTCCCCCGGCGGGGGGGGCGGGGGCCTGCCCAACCCGCTGGCCTCCCTCGTCCACCTCTTTACCGAGAGCCGGGAGGAGGCGGCGCTGGCCGTCGTCGAGTCCCTCTACGCCGCGGAGCGGCGGGAGCGCGCCGCCGCCCGGCGGGCGGCCGCCGCGGCGTCCGCGGCGGCGGCGGCGGCGGCGGCAGCACCACCGGCCGACTGGCCAGGCGGCAGTACAGGGCGGGCCGCGGCGGCGTCGGCGGCGTCGGCGGCGGCGGCGGCGGCGGCGGCGGTTGACGCGGCCGCCGGCCTCGGCCGGCGGGTGGAGCCCGTGGGCGTTGCCCCCTGGCCCGACGCGGCGGCCTACGCGGTGGGGGACGACGTGGCCGGCGGGGCGGCGGCGGCGGCCGCCGGCACGGACGGCTGGGCCGGCAACGACGACGACGACGAGGACGAGGCGTGGGCCGACGGCGACGACGAGGTGGACCCCGCCATGCTCGCCCGCGCCATTGACGCGGCCGGCGCCGCCCGGGACGACGCGTCCCAGACGCTTGTCTTTATCGGCTGCGGCTGCGGGCGGGCGCTGCTGGCGGCGGCGCTCGTCCACCGGTGGGGGCGGGTGGTGGGCCTCGAGGCCGACGCCGCCCGCGTCGCGCGGGTGCGGTCGCAGGTGGGGCGGCTGCAGGCGCTGCTCGCCCGCTCCCGCCTGGAGCCCGTTGCGTGTGAGGTCATTGAGGGGGACTACCGGTCCTACGCGTACGGGGGGGCGGACCTGGTCGTCTGTGACGGCGCCCTGTGGCGGGTCCCCGACGATGCGCCCGCCGCCGACGGTGGCGGCGGCGGCGGCGGCGCCGCCGGTGGCGGCGTCGGCGGTGGCGGCGGCGGCGGCGCCGCTGTCGGGGGGGGGGTGGAGCTGCCCCTCCCGACGCCGGGGGGGGGGGCGCCGCCCCCGCGGGCCACCGCCCCAACGTCAGCGGCGGCGGCGGGGGTGGCGGCGGCCGCCGCCGCTGCCGCCGTTGGGGCGCCCCCCGCGTGGCAAGCCGCGGCGGCTGCCGCGGCGGCCGCCCCTTGCCCAGCGGCCGCCAGCGCCTCTGCTGCGGGGGGACCCCCGGCGGCCGCGTCGGCCGCCGCCGGCCGCGTCGGCAGCAGCGTCGCCGGCAGCCTGGACGGCAGCGGCGGCGGCGGCGGCGGCGGCGGCGCACGCTTCTCCGCTGCCCTGCCCTCGTCCGTGCCCCCCCTAGACGCGGCGCACCCCGCCCAGTGCCCCCCCGACGATGACATTTCGTCGACGGCTGCGGCCGACGGCCTGCAGCTGCGGGAGCTGTCGGACAAGCTGGGGGAGGAGCTCCGCCACGGCGCCAAGGTGATTGTTTTTGACGCGCGGCTGCGGGAGCTGGGCCTGGGGTGGGCGTTTGCGCGGCTCGCCCACTTTGTCGACGACGCGGCGTACAGCTGGGCCAATGTGTACATGAAGCTCAACGCCCAGCGATCGTGCGAGCTATTTTGAACGCCCCCGCTGCCGCCGCCGCCGCCGCTGCCGCCGCCGCCGCCGCCGCCCGCCGCCACGTGCAATGGCCTTGTTGTCCCGTTGCGTGCGCGCGGGGTAGCGCGTGCGGCAGCGCGCGGTGCGGTGGGGGGGGGGGGTGGGGGTGCGGGCGTTTTTTCGTTTGTTCGCGCGTCGTTCGCTTCTTTTTGTTCTCGCCAACGGTGGCGCGGACGTGTATGTTGGGGGGGGTGGGGGGGTGGATGGGCGGGCATCCGGGGGGGGGGTAGCGCTGGGCTGTCAATGTCAATGGAACCTTTTTTTTCTGTCTCTTCTCTTGTTGTGTTTCCTTTGGTGGTTGCAGCAAACGCGGCGCGCTACCGCGCGGCTCCGTCGGCCTTGACGAGCGGCAGCGGCGGCCGCGATGGGGACGGCGACAGCGGCAGCAACGGCTGGCAGCCGTGTCGCCATCACGCTGGGGACGGTTGACGCCTGCGGGTTGGCAACACAGCGCCCTCTCCCCAGACACTCCCCCCCCATCCCCCCTCCCCCCCCCCCCCCCCCCCCCCCCCCCCCGCCTTCCCCCTGCTCACCGCTCAAACAGCACGACCGCCTCCACGTGCGGGGTGTGGGGAAAGAGGTCCACGGGCACGGCTAGGACGGGCACAAACGGCTCGCCCGGGTAGGCCTTGGACGGCGGCCGCAGCAGCGGCAGGCCCGTTGCGCCCAGGTTGTCCACCGCGCACGCCACGTAGACGAGCCGCCGCACGTCGGGCGCCGCGCGCAGCGCGCGCAGCACCGCCGCGTGGACGCCACACCGCGGGGGGTCCACCACCGCCACCACCCCTGGCGTCGCGTCGTCGCCGGCGGCGGCGGCGGCGGCGGCGGCGGCCGCTGCGGCGCGCACCGTCGCGACGGCGGTGCGGGTGGTGGCCTGCGCGGGTCCGCCCAGCCACGTCACGTTGGCCACCCCGTTGGCCGCCGCGTTGGCCGCCGCGTCGGCCAGCGCCGCCGCGCACAGCTCCTGGCCAACCACGTGCGCGACGGAGCGGGCGAGCGCCAGCCCAATCGTGCCCGTCCCGCAGCAAACGTCGAGGAGGCCCGCCTTGGCGCCGCCGCCGCCACCGACGCTGCGGGCGCTGACGGGCTCGCCGCCGCTGGGGAGGGCGGGGGGGGGGGCGACGGCGCCAGCGTCCGCGTCGGAGGCAGAGGCGGCGGCGGTAGAGGGCGGATGGGACGCGGTGGCGGCGGCGGTGGCGGCGGTGGCGGCGTCGGCGGCCGACGGTGGAGGGGCCCCGGCCGTGGCCGCGGCGGCGACAGTGGGGGATAGCGGTGCCCTATTGACGG
Source organism: Pyropia yezoensis (assembly GCA_009829735.1). Taxonomy (NCBI): domain Eukaryota; phylum Rhodophyta; class Bangiophyceae; order Bangiales; family Bangiaceae; genus Pyropia; species Pyropia yezoensis. Next base: position 17,435,583 of record CM020618.1, on the reverse strand, counting down.
CACCCTCCGCCGCTGGCACCAGCGACGCCGCGGCGGGGGTGGCTGCCGCGGTGGGTGGGGGCGACGGAGCCGCCGCGCTGGCGGCCACCACCCCATCCATGGCGCTCCCGTTGGCGGCTGCAGCACCGACGGTAGGGGTAGCGGCGGCGGCAGCGTCGGCGTCGGCAGCGTCGACAGCAGGGGCGGCGGTGGCCGCATCGGCCGCGCCAGCGGGGGCAGTGGCAGTGTCGGTGGGGGTCGCAGCAGCGGCGACGGCGGCGGCTGCAGCGGCAGCGGCGGCGGCGGTCGCGTCCTCCTCCCGACGGCGGCCCGCGTCGGCAACAGCGGTGGCGGCGGCGGCGGCCTCGGCGGCGGTATCCCCCGCCACCCACCGGCCAATGAGGGCGTAGAGGCGGGCGGCCATGGCGGTGTGGACTTGGAAAAAGGCGCCCGCGCTGACCCGGTACGTAATGCCGCCAATCACCTCGGTGACGGCGGGCGGCGCGGGCAGCGGTGAGGCGGGGGGGGTGGGCGTGGCCGCCGCAGGGACGGCCGCAGGGGCGGTCGCGGCAACGTCGGTAACGGTCGCGCCGACGCCGGTAACGGCTGCGGCGCCGTCGGCGGCGGCCGCAGCGCCGTCGGGAACGGCAGCTGCCACGCCACCGGGAACGGCAGCCGCCGCGCCGTCGCTGGCGGCGGTGGGGCTCTTTTCCGCGACCGCAGCCTTATCAGCGGCAGCGACGCCGGCAGCAAGGGCAGCCGCAGCACCGTTCGCTGCGCCGCCACTGGGGACAACCGCCGCACCGTTGAGGACGGCCGCAGCGGCCTGCCCGGTGGCACCGCACCCCCACGTCGCGAGCACCTCAATGGGCCCCACCTCCCCTGCCGCTGCCGCCGCCACCGTTGACCGCCCATTGTGTACCTGCCACGCGGCGGTCCACAGGGGGTCTGCCACCTCCCCCCCCGGGCCGTCTCGGGCCGTACCTGCAAGGTAGGCCACCCGCGCGGCGGCCACGGCAGCAACATACGCTTCCTGTGCCTCGGCAACCGCCGCCACCGTTGCCGCCGCCGACGCCGGCGTCGACGCTGGGGAAGTGGTGGCGGCATCCCCCCCGACCCCGCTCCCCCCCACGCCCGCCGTCTGCACCTGCACCAACGCCAACACGTCGCCGGTGGCGTAGCCCTGGCGGACGGTGAGGCCCCGCCAAAAGCCCCGGTGACCAGCCCGGTCATACGGCGGGTGGGGAGAGGCACGGAGGGTGGCGGAGAGGGCGGCTGCGACGGCCAGAGCCGCGTGCGACGCGGTGACGCAAGCCCCCGAGGCGGAACCGACCAGGTGGTTGCCGTGCCGGTAAAGGCCGAGGGAGAAGCCCACCGCCGGTGTGAGGCCGGGCGGGGGGGACGCCCCAGTGTAGTTGAGGGGGGCGGGGGGGGAAGGAATGTCGCCCACCCCCGCCTCAGTGGCGCCGTCCGTAGAGGGTGCTTCGGCGGGTGACTCCCCAGTAGGCACCGCCACTGGGTCGGCCGAGCTGCGCCAGTCACACTCCCCCTCCGCCGCCACGGCGGGCGAGCCCCCTCCCTGCACCGCCGCGGCGGCCTGCTCCCCCTCCTCCGCCGCCGCCCACCCAATGGTGAATTCATTCTTGTTGCGGTAGTGCGCCCGCTCCTCTGGCGGCGCCTGCACCACGGGCGCCACCATACAGGCGGGTGCGGCGCGGCGGCCGCCACCGCCCCCCCCCCCCCGCCCCCCTTGCCTCCCCGGCCGCCGCCCCCCTCCCCGCGCCCCGCTGTCCCGGCGGTGGCGGCAATGAGCCACGGCGGGGGGGACCGCGGCGCCGCCCCCCCGCCCCCCGCGTAGGTTGCCGCGACCGCAACGGTCACCTTGGCCAGCGCCCGCCGGACGGTTCGCGCCTTTGCCGCCACCTGCTTGGCATAGGGGGTGTCCCGCCAGGGCGCCGTCACCGACGCGGCCGTCGGCGCGGGGGCGTCGCCGCCGCCCACGTCTGGGCCACCGCCGCCGCCGCCGCCGCCGCGGCGGCCGTCGCCGTCGAGCCGCCCCCGTTTGGCCCCCGGCTGACGGGCGCCCCCATCCCCCGCAGCCCCCCGCACGCCGCCAGACGCGGCGGCCGCCTCGGCGGCGACCCGCTTGGCCGAGTGCCCCGCCTGCAGCACCGCGTCCAGCCGGGCGCCCTTGACCGTCAGGCCGTTGAGGCGGGTGGCCGCCGCCGCCGCGTCGGTGGGGGTCCCAAAGGTGAGGAACGCCACGTCCTGGCGCGCGAGCTTGAGGAGGGCGTGCGGCGGCAGCGGCGGGGGGGAAGCACCAGCGGCGCCCGCGGTAGCGGTGGCGGCAGTGGCGAGGGCGGTGGCGAGGAGCTTGGAAAATGTCTTCTTGGTGGAAAAGTAGGGGACGTTGCGGAGGCACACTTTCAGGGGGGCAGGGGGGGTGGCCGCCGCCGTCGGTTCCGCCGCTGCTGCTGCTGCCGCTGCTGTCACCGTCGCCGCTGCCTCCGTCTCTGCCGGCGCCATGGCTGCTGGCGCCACCGCCGCTCCGGCTGCCGCATCGGGGGCCGCGACCACCGGCGCCCTCACCTGGGACGCCGACGGTGTTGCTGCCACGGTAGACCCAGCGGCGGGGGGCCCCTCAGACGGGGCCGCCCCAGTGCTCAAGTCAACGACCACGGGGGTGGGCGCCGCCGCGGTCACGGCCGGCGCAGGCGGCAGCGCTGGCGGCAGGGGGGAGGTCCGCTCCTTCGCAGGTGTGTCGGTAGGGGATGCATCCATGATACACAGGGCAAAGAGAGCGGCTCGAGGATAGTTCTTCTCAAGTACCAAACGGGTGAGGAGAAGGGGGGGGCAGGGACGTGGCGGAGACGACGGCGTCGCGGTGACATTGCGGGTGGTCCGTCGCCACGTGGCCGCCGGCCCGGATCCCCAAGCAGGGACAAATACGAATTCTCGCGCTACCCAGTCCTCTATCTATGTATTGCTGATGTATGAATTCTGTCCTGTGTCGGTGCCCAATCGTGTAACGCCAGTTGACGCCGTTCTACTCAAGTCCATCCGAATCGGTTGGGGCATCAGGTTTGTAAATGGGCACTCCACTCACAGACCGCCACGTGCCATACGTGGCATCCTAGAATGAATATTTGGGGCGTTGGAATGGAAGTGGTTAGTCGTGCTCTGAGGGGGGGTCGACGCAGGTTCTACGTATGCACGTTCTTGCTCGAGAATTTCCCTAAAAAGCAAAAAAAGTTTGACAGGCGATAAGCAGTGCTGCGCAGGGGTCGGCTTCTGTTGCGCCTTGGCGCCAAGTTCACTTTCCATCAAACGGCAGCCTGCAAATTTCTAGTCTACCGGAAAGAAGGCCAAATGAGCCGGTGCTGAGGCTCAAATGAGCCTCACGAAAATAGTCGATTCTGACCCCTGGAGGCACTGTTCGACCCCATGCCTTGGCGTCGCCGCCGTCACACTTCAGCTGCGCCGGTGAGCCGCCTGTCACCTTCATCCGTTGTCGCACATCCTCGTCCGCCTCGGACCCTGCCCACCCCATTCCACCCCATACTGCACCTCTCCCGTTCCATACGCGTACTTCCCACAGCTGGGATGCTCCAGAGATGTCCCAAGAGTAAACAGCCTGCGCTGAGACCGTTTCTGTGGTCGAACCGAGCAGGAGACTACGGGAAGTACGAAAAAAAAATGACCCGAAAAAGTGGCTCAAATCAGCCGAATCGGCTCAAACGAGCCGGTCGGTAGACTAGACACTAAGAGCCTGCGAGCGGCGGCACCCAATCAAAAACGGGGGGGGGGTGAGGCGTGGCGCCCCCCCGGTACATGCTGTCCTAACAGTTCATCCATGCCTGGCACCCCCCCGCTGACTGGTGCAGTGAGGAGAGAGGGGTGGCGAGGCGTGCGCATGTGCATACATGCAAGGCATCTACAGATTTTGCCACAAAAAAAGAAAACACAAAAAAAGACCAAAAACGAAAAACCCTACTCAGCAACCACCGGCTTGCCGTACTTGCTTGCAATCTCCAGCGACACGGCAGCCGGCACGATGTCGTATGAGTCGAGCTGCATGGAGTAGGAGGCACGGCCCTTAGACATGGACCGCAAGTTGCTGATGTACGAGAACATCTGAGCGAGCGGCACCAGCGCCGTGATGACCTTGGTGTTGCCGCGGTCGCCCAGGTTCTGCACCAGCCCCCGCCGGCTGTTGATGTCCCCCAGGACGTCGCCCATGTACTCCTCCGGGGTCACCACCTCCACCTTCATGACGGGCTCCATCAGCTTTGGACCCGCCTTGCGCATGCCCTCGCGGAACGCCGCCCGCGCCGCAATCTCAAACGCAAGCACCGAAGAATCGACATTGTGGTAGGCACCGTCTGTGAGAGTCGCACGAAGGTTGAGGAGGGGGAAGCCGGCAATCACACCATTCATCAGCTCCGACTCGACGCCCTTCTGCACACCCGTCCAGTACTCGCGAGGCACGGAGCCACCCTTGATGGTTGACGTGAACTCGAACCCAGTCGACCCACCGGCCTTGTCCTCCTTAGACTCCTCCTCGCCAAACGGCTCGAACTCCATCACAACACGAGCGTACTGGCCGCTGCCGCCCGACTGCTTCTTGTGCGTGTAGTCGATAACCGCCTTCTTGGTGATGGTCTCGCGGTACGCCACCTGCGGTGCGCCGACCTCGCACTCAACATTGAACTCCCGCTTCATCCGATCCACAATAATGTCCAGGTGGAGCTCACCCATCCCCTCAATGACCGTCTGGTTCGAGTCATCGTCACGAGAGAAGCGAAAGGACGGGTCCTCCTGAGCAAGCTTGACCAGAGCCAGGCCCATCTTCTCATTGTCAGCCTTGGACTTGGGCTCCACCGACACCTTGATAACCGGCTCGGGGAACTCCATCCGCTCCAGGATGACTGGCGCCCCTGGGTCGCACAGCGTCTCACCTGTGATCGTGTCCTTGAGGCCCGCCACCGCAATGATGTCGCCGGCGCGCGCCTCCTTCACGTCCTCCCGATCGTTCGCGTGCATGAGCAGCATTCGCCCAATACGCTCCTTCTTGTTCTTCACCGTGTTGAGAACCGACGTGCCCGTCTTCAGCACACCAGAGTAGATGCGGCAGAAGGTCAGGGTGCCCACAAACGGATCAGTGGCAATCTTGAAAGCCAAAGCCGAGAAGGGCTCCTCGTCGCTCGACAGACGCTCCATCTTGATCTCAGCATCGTCGACCGAAACGCCCGCAATCGGGGGCACGTCTAGGGGGGATGGCATGTAGTCAGTGACGGCGTCCAGCAGCGGCTGCACGCCAATGTTCTTGTACGCCGAGCCGCACACAACGGGCACAATGGACAGGTTGATCGTGCCCTTGCGGATGCACTTCTTGATCGTGGGGATGTCAATCTCTTCCCCTTCCAAATACCGCTCCATGACGTCATCGTCCTGCTCCACGGCAAGCTCAATCAGCTCCTCACGGTACTGCTCAGCGCGCTCCCTGAGGTCCTCCGGAATCTCCTCCTCGTGGAAGGAGGCGCCAAGGGTATCCGAGTCCCAGATGACAGCCTTCATCGTCAGCAGGTCGACAATGCCCGCAAGGTCAGACTCGGCACCGACAGGGAGCTGAAGCACAGCCGGGACGGCGCCCAGGTTGGTCTTCATCATCTCCACCGTGTTGTAGAAGTCCGCACCAATGCGGTCCATCTTATTGGCAAAGCACATGCGGGGAACCTTATACTTATTCGCCTGACGCCAGACCGTCTCAGACTGGGGCTCCACACCCGACACCGAGTCAAACACCGCGACGGCGCCGTCCAGCACACGGAGGGAGCGCTCCACCTCGAGCGTAAAGTCGACGTGACCGGGAGTGTCAATAATGTTGATCCGGCAGTCCTTCCAGAAGGTGGTGGTGGCAGCCGACGTGATGGTGATCCCGCGCTCCTGCTCCTGTGCCATCCAGTCCATGGTAGCGGCGCCATCGTGCACCTCGCCAATCTTGTACGACTTGCCGGTGTAGTAGAGGATGCGCTCGGTGGTGGTGGTCTTGCCGGCCTGTGTAGATACAAAACAGAATGCAAGGAGAGAGGGAGCCAGACATGGTGTCGATTAAAGCAAGCCACAAGGTCAGGAACGCCATCGTCCGACGCAGCACCCCTCTCGGACACAGACCCGCTTGGACAGGGAACAGCCACACGCATCGCGTCCACCGGTCCACTCACGACCACGTCGCCAGCTCTCGGGCATCTGAACCCAGTCGGGCACCTGAACCCAGTACATAAAGCAGTCCGTCTACCTCTCCCCACGGCAACACCGCTTCCCTCCACCTCCACGACCTCCTCCACCCGTCACCCCTCCCTAACCTATTCAACACAGCCACTCCCCCAACGTACATCAATGTGAGCCATAATCCCAATGTTGCGATAGTCCTTCAGGTGGAACTCACGCCCAGCCGCGGCCGCAGCAGCGTCAGCTGCCATGCGAAGCGGCGCAGCCGACGGGACCGCCGGCAGAACCGGCGGGGCGACGCGGGTGGCACGCAGCGGCAGTGGTGCCGCCGTCGTCGTCCGCAGGCCGCTCCATGTCGGTGCCCGCACGTCCGCGCGGGTGGCGCCGCGGGTGGTGCCGGGTGCAGCCGCGATGGGCGTCACAAAGCCTGTCGACGCCATCGTCACAACCGTGTAGTGGGACCAACGAGGGGGCAGGCAGCGCGACGTAAGCCCTTTCCCGCCGGTCGAACAGAGGGGAATCAAGGAAATGGGCAGGCGCACAGCAACAGATGCCAGGCAACGGACGTCGTGCGTGGCAGCAACGCGCGGCCGGGATTTGGACCGAGTGCAGGAGTATGTGAGGGTCCGCGGAGCGCTGGCAAAGCAGACCGGCTGAACGCGGATGGTCGTTGGACAGGCTCAAGAGGCCACCCACGCCAGACAGGGCTGGTGGCTGGAACACCAAGGGCGGACGAGATCCTGGCGGGGCCGTCGGCAGGGCTACTACCGTGAGGGCTGGGACCCTCCTTGGCGGCCGCTGGGCTGAAACCGCCGACGGGGGAGATTGCGCGGCGGAGCGCGGCCGGCGGCGACCGCGGTCAGCCACAAACAGGCGACGCCTCCACAAACCGGTGGAGAGGCGGGGGGAAACGGCGGCGGTGGCGGTTCAATTCTAGGTGTGGTACTACGAAATACTCTACTTCGGTAACACGTCTCACGGCTTAATTGGATTTCCGCTGCTCGCGGAACCAGCGAATTAGCAATACAAACTGGAGGGAGCCTGGCCAGTTCATGCGTCAGTCCATATGCCCACTGGCACTTACCTGCCACGTGAAACAAGCTTCTGCTGAGACACTAAGTGTCACGAGTCTGATTTGTGAGACTTCTTGCTGAAATGACAACTTCACCGATGGTGTATGAATGACAGTGTCTGATTGGGCGGAAGTCTGCTTCCGTGCCACCCATTGGCTGAGATACATTTTTGAGCGGACTCATCAGTTGAAGTTCATATCCGTCCGACTCAAATCTACGACCACAAAAATTGTTTCTCAAGAACTAGCGGCCCGTTCTCCAAGTGGCGCACACCAATGGGCTCGTCAGAGGTCCCAAGCTCAGGGGTATCTTCTTTTTTTCTCGTAGGTCGCCCGTCTTCATACAGTGCGTACGCGGTTTTATTACAGGGTCGTCCGAGGAAGTAGCCCGCCGATGTTCCAGCCCATGTTCCTCCCGAACGGCACCGTATCGCATGTGTGCACACAAAATTAGTTTAAATCAAGAGTATTTGAACGTTGGCAATACAGGGGGATGGCAAGCAGACGACCGAGTGTTCCGACGGACTCAAAGCAAGCAGTCGCTACAGTACGTGCGGGGCGGAGGAGCGGGGGCAGCGTGCTGCTACGCCTGCTACGGATGAGACACGAACTCGTCGAAGTTTTGAGCAGCACACCAGCTGGGCTCACTCTCCCTGCACTCCACTCAGAACCATATCCACCGTCTCCTCCATAGCCTCCACATCGTCCTCGGCGGTGAGCCACCGACGCACAGCCCTCGCCTGGCCGGCAACCGCAACCCCCTCAAACTCTTCGGAGATAGCAGTGTTGGCATTCCGCGAGGTGATCTCGGACACGTCCGCGTCGACAGCACAAGCGATCGCCACGGGTGCTCGCTGGGGGGGCACCGGCGCGGGGGGGGTCCTGGCGCGTGCTGCAGGTGTCCCGCCGACGGCTCCGTCGGTGCGCTCGATGGGTCCTCCCCCCCGCCGCGCGCCCGGCCGAGTGCCATGTTCGGCCGCGATCCCCGCCGAAGCGATAGGCTGATAATCAGGAAAAGGTGGAACGGCTGCAGTGAAAACCGTGGTAGCCGAATCGGGATGGTGGCTGTAGGTGAAGCGCAAGGGAAGCGTTAAGAAAGAACGAGGGTGGGTACCGCGAACTGTGCGTTGCAGGTGCGATGCGGGTGGCCGCCGCGCATGTGCGTCGGACAAGAGCCAAATATTTAGCTGTCCTGCTGTGTCAGTCGAATTATGTCGGCTGGGAAAGACGAGGCCATGTTTGATGCGGAGCATTGGGTCGAGCTGAGAACGCCTCTCGTGCGATGTGCGGCTCGGTTATGTGACAGTGGTCACATAACCGAGCCGCACATAACCGAATACACACTGTAGCGAAGAGGAGGTGGGTCCGATGAGGGGGGGTCGGCTAACCGCGACCACCAATTTTTCGTATGAACGCGCGCTGTGGAGCCACTCTTCCGGAGGAGTTGAAATCGGGGACGTGAAAATCTGACACAGGGATCGCAAGCGCATCTCTCCTACGCCCCCACGTCACCAGAAACGCGCGTTGGAGGGGGCGAGCATCCATGTCAGTCTACGCCGTCCACCTTCCTGGTGACCGGCACCCCCCCCCGCTACCCCTTGACGTCGGCGGCGGGTACAAATCTGACGGCTGGGAGCCGGCTGCCCCGCCCCGCGGTTTTGGCAATCTGGCGGCACACCCCCCCCCATCGCATCACCACGGTAGCAGGTGCTGTGCGGACGACAAGCTGCCTCCCACCTACACCCATGTGCCGTGGGACTGGCTGGTTGCCTCCCGCCTCTCCCCTGTTTTGGCACCCCGCCCCGCAGCCGCCGTCAACCCCCATCATACCTCGTCACGGCTGCGACCGGAGTGCTCACGGTGGCTGGCTATCCCCCCCCTCCTCCCCTCCGTGTGTTACTGCAGTCGAGCGCCCGACGGCGCCCCCGCTCCCCCCTCCTACTTCGGCACGACAGGGGCGGGTGTGGTGACGATGGCTGGCTCCCCACAGCCCCCCCCCATGTGGTGGGTGACGGAGCGCTCTGGATACGAACTGGTCCAAAAAAAACACAAAAAGAGGTATTAAAGAGATGGCCGGGACACAGTCATCGAGAGAATTCAGGCAGGAAGAGGGGGGAGGCAAAGCAGTGACGGTCATGCCCGGTCGCGAGACCTGTGCCCTAATCGGTAATACCTTTTGAAAGCGCGGATGTGGAGGCGAACGCCGCTCTGGGACGATCGAACCACCATGATCGGCCATGGAGAGGGGGTGGCCAAGAACCGAGGCGTTGGGACCACATAACTCGAGCACATCCGCAATAAGTGAGAACAAGTACCAAACGGCGCCGACTGAAACTTCGCCGAGAAATCACACTAGCTGTTGGCAGCCGTGTGTTTGTGTGAGCGACGGCATGCCTGTCCCCGAGACGCGACTATCGGGACTCGCGTGTTTCCATGCGGGCGCGCATGAGAGCATCTCATCCACGGGTCCCCCTTTACCTGTTTTTTTTTTTAGCGAGCTGAGGAGTAAACATGCCTCGCCCTCCTGTCTCTTCTACCTCCCCCGACACACCGAGCCGCGCAGGGGCTGGCCATGCCCGCGGCTCTGCCCACCCCCCCGCTCATCCTATATCTGCCCCTCCTCCCCCCTCTCCTGCTTCTGCCCCTCCCCCCCCCTCTTGTGGCACTGTTGATCCCTCCGCCCATTCTGCCAGTGCCGGCCCCTCCCCCGCTCTCGTGCTGCTGCCTGGCGATCGTCAGCGGAAGCGCCGCCGCTCGGCCACGACGAGCCGCGGCACTGTGACAACGCCGGGGAAGAAGAGCAAGAAGCCAAACGTAAAGTGAACCGACGTGGCGACGCGTACGCTGCTCGACCTGCTGGGCGCATCCATCGAGTGCCAGTTGCTCAAGCAGACCAACCAGCATAAGAAGCTGGGAAAATTCTACGCCCGCTTTGCGGACACGCTCAATCGGGCTGGTCTGTCGACGCCGTTTACCGGGACGAAGGTGGCGGCCAAGATCAAGAACCTGAACAGCGCGTGGCGGTCTGTAGACGAGGCGATCTCCAAGCTGCGCAATCGAAGCGCATCGACAAAGGCGGTGGAGCACAAGAAAGGTAGGCACTGTGCTCCACAGATCTGGTGCCGCTATATGCTTGCTTGTGTCTCTTTTGGTATTTCTTCGTATTTTAGCTCGCCCATTGGTTGAACCCTTCGTGGATGCCCCGTTGTTCTGTTTATGCTCGGATATCATCGGCTTACACGTACGCTGCTGCGCCCATGGCGTCCCGCTGGTCTTTTTTTGTTTCTGTTCTGTCGTTTCGTCTTGGTTGGTCTTACTTGTTTCTCAACAGACGAATTTTTTGACTATGACAAGGGCTTTGACATTTGGGGAACGACGGCCGAAGTGGAGCGGGGGATCACCTTGGCGTCTAGGGCCCCCCCGAGCCGGGCGACACTCGCATCTTCGTCTTCGTCAGCTCCTGGGCTGCCCGACATCAACGACTTTCTCGCGAGCGGGGGCGAGGCGTCAGGCTCAGGTCCGCCGTCGCCCCGCGACGAGTCACCTGACGCAAGATCGGCCAGCAGCCGTAGCAGCGCCTCTTCCCCCCCCCGCCCCCCCCAGTCACCTCCTGCTCCCGCGCTAGTGACGGAGGCGCCCTCGGAGCCGGGTGCACAGGCCGCTTCTGCCCCGGGCGCTCACAACGCGCCCGTGTGTCGAGCCCAAGCAGATGTGGACAGCGCGCGCGTGAGCTCCGGGCAGCCCTCGCCGGCGCACGGCAGGAATGCGGGGGAGGGGATATCCAACGCGGCGGCCTCCCATGTTGTGCCGCAAGGGGGCCTGAAGCGGAAGCAGCCCGCGACCGGCATGAAGCAGGCCGCGCTTGACCGCCTCGCGGACACCATGGAGCAGATCCAGGGAGACCGCGTAAACCGGGACGAAGCTCTGCAGGACCAAGCAGTCTGGAGCAAGCAGTACCAGAAGAACCGCTTGGAGCTGGCGGCGCGCATGGTGACCGTGCGCGAGCGAGAGGTGCGGCTGGAGGAAGCGGCGAAGGCTGCTGAGACAGAGCGCCTTCACAACGAAAGCATGACCCCTCAAATGGTCAGGCTATCTGAGTCAAACCTTTCAGGATCGCGTCTGCAACAGATGCGTCAAGAATACGAGACCATGATGAGACGCGGTCGTCTCGCCAGCGGCGGGCCGGCGGCCACCGCAGGCCCGGTGGATAGGGGGGGAGGGCCGGGAGGGGGGGCGGGCGGGGGGGATGGAGAGGAGGCAGAGGTTGATTGCGGTGTGGCCGATGGGCTGGAGGGAGCCCGGGCGGGCGCAAGCTGTGCCCCTGGGCAACGGCGGGTTTAGATGATAGACGCGTCTTCGCAGAACAGGGTGCCCTTTTAGCGACAGGCTTGATGAATATACATGTGCATAAGGCGTCTCCGAGGGTGCTACGGCGGCACATTTGGGGAAGGCATGCGGGATGGACAGGGGATGAGCGGAGGTGGTGCCTCGGCCTTGATCTACCATGTGTGCAAGGCAGTGGCGAAGAAGCCGCAGTGGGCGAGCTTGTCCTAACAATTGCTGACCCGTTACAAAAGGATAAATCAATCAAGCCCGCAGAGAATCCGGGGGCGCCGCTCGTGCCCCCAGAAGGGAGTGGCGATGAGGCGAGGGGTGAGCCCTTTGCTGATATTCAGGGACGGGTTGCGAAACAAGTCTTGTTGCCCACAATCTAACTACTCATCCCCATACTCCTCCCAAAGAGCATTCGCTAAGTCGTCTCGCATTAGCGCGGCCTCCAGGTATGCATCGTCGTCCTCCTTTTCCCCTGCCGCAGCGTGAGCACCGTCGTGGTACGGGTCGATGGCATCGTTCCACTCGTCTCCTTGGTCTTCCAAGAAATTGTGCAGACGCACGCACGCGCCGACCACGTAAGATGCAAGCTCCGTCTCGCATGACACCCCCGAGTGTAGCAAGCGCCATCGGCCATTCAGCACACCAAAAGCGTTTTCGACCACAGCCCGCGGTGAGCAGACACTAAGATTGTACATCCGCTTCTTGGGTGTCGTCAGCTGTTCCTCGGGGTAGGGCTTCAGGAGCCACGTCTCGAGGGCGAATCGTAGCATCCCTGGCCCCGACTTGGCGTCGACCCGGGATGGTGACCAGAGGGCACCAGGTTCCAGAACACGCCCGCCGTGTGGTGATGGTTGGCGGCCGTGGCCCGTGCCCGGCACTGGGATGGTGCCCAACACGGCGTTCTTCCTACGGGCGAAGCAGACCTGGGCGTGACACCCGGTAGCGGACTGGAGTCTACAGGCGGCCAAGTACCTCCAGCTCCCGTTCCTCCGGCTGTCCCTCCTGTGGGAGCCACCCCGGGGTCAACGGCGTTTGAGTCCGCTCGCAGCAGACGTCTCCCTCCTGTCGGTTTTACTCCTGACCTTCCAGGGATAGCCCCTAGTGTGTTCACTCCTGGACCTACACATGGCAGCTGGGTGTATACACCGCTTCTTGTGGGCGCTAGCAGTGCCAGAGGCACCGCCATGACTGGTTCTACGGGTCCCCCTGAGACCTCGACTCCTGGGACCGGCCAAGCTCTTCCTCCCCTGGCGTACTATGGGGCGCGGAGCTCCAAGACCGGTAACCGGAGCAGCCGGAGGCGGCGGCGTGGTCGTCGTCGTTCTAGCACCAGCGAGACCAGTTCCTCCAGCTCTGAGGAGGGATACGACTGGGACGCATCCCCTGGTCCCACCCGGCGCAGGCTAGTCGAGTTTTACTTCCCTGCCCACCAAGTGGGGGATGCCGCCCTGAACAAGGTCACGCATTGGGGTAACTACCGGCTGGAGAACCAAGACCAAGGTTACACCCGGAAGATGGCCAAGAAGATGGCATCCCTGAACCGGCGCATGCAGCCGAGTTTCGGGGGACATCCTACGTTTTCCGGGAAGAGGCCGGCGCTTATCTTTGCCTTCCTGCGCCGATTTTTCAAAGCATGCAACGACAACGATGTGTCCGAGGGCAAGGCACTCTACCTCCTGGTTTACTTCATGACCGACGAAGCGGAACAGCGGGTCGCACAGGTTCTACCAGACTCAGCCGGACACATTGTCGGGCATACCGTTGGGAGCTACCCGGAAGCGGTCAACTGGCTCCTGTTCAACTACGCTGACGCGGACTCCCTGCGCAAGGCAGTGGGCAAGTTGAACCGGGCTATCATGGGACGACAAGAGACTCCGGAGGCCTTCGCCCGCCGTGTCCGGGAGATGAGCGAGGCTTGTGGCAACGTTTACCCTGAGGACAGGCTCAAAATGATCTTCTCGGAAGGGCTTCCTGAATACCTTCAAGTAGACGCTGAGAACTACAACCAGGAACACCAAGAACATACCTTCCAGCAGCTGATGGCCTACACCCAGGGCAAGTACCAGCAAGCCTAGGCCCTCCAAGCTCCCATGATATCAACTTCCAAGCCGTTGTCGCGAGTTCGTCCCGGACCCGACACGTAAAAGGGAGGTGGTAGCCCTGCACCGGTACTGGCAGTTGGCGAGACCTCACCCGTGGGGTCAGAAGACAAGTGGGGTGGCTGTGTCTCTAAGGAGCAACCTTCCTTGGTCGCCTCCAAGCAGGTCAAGAACCAGCAGTTCCGGTCTTGTTAGCTGTGCCAGAAGGAGGACCACATGTCCTACCAGTGCCCGACCATTCCCAAGGACCTCCAGGAGAAGCTCAAGCGTCAAGGACTGGTGTTTGCGGAGGCAGGCAACTGGGCTGACCGGCGAGCACCCTCCAAGATGGACAAGGCACAGGTACACGCAATCCGGGTGGCAACCTCGCAGAGCATCACGGAGGCTCTGGCAAAGGAAGCTCCTACGGACTTTGACCTGGAGACCGAGACCTCCAAGGAATCCTCGGACCCGGGAAACGAGTAGGGCAGGCGCTCTCCCCAAGTGTCTTCCCGAATCTCCGACGGCAGGGTACTTCTACCCGTTCTCCCCCTGCGTACCGGGAGAAAGGACGGCAGATACCTGCTCAACTGGTAGATGCCCGGACACCCTGTTTGTTCAAGGGGACCTTGCTCGTTCTGCGTAAGGAAAACCTCAAGATCAATGCTCGTATGCGTGTGGGGGATAGCCTCCCCCAAGCTGCTACTCCGGTGGTTGACACGGGAGCCGGACCAAGCGTCATCTCTGAAAACCTGCTACCTCCGGGCTGGCGTCGACATGCCTGGAGAGCTCCTACCAAGACCCGGATTGTAGACGCTTCGGGTCAAACCCTACGACCGCTTGGCCGCCTTCCTGTCGCCATCTATGTCAACAACGAACCAATGCTTCTTCCCTTTCTAGTAGTCAATACTCTATCAGTCCCCCTCATTCTAGGCTGGGACTTCCAGAAGCAGCATGTCAAGAGTATTCTGCCCGGAGAAGTAAAGGTGCAGTTTCACCATGGGTTTGTGTCACCGGTGCTGGAGCATTTGGACGCCAAGGTTCGTGTTGTCAAGAACAAGAAGGAACGCATCCCACCCTCTACCTTGACTCTCTTCAAACCGGTGCTCCTACCTCCTCGTTCGGAGACCAAGGTTCAAGTGACCACCCGGACTACGGGTCAATGCCTGATCTACGGACGTAAGGAGTTTCTGGCGAAACACTGGTTATACTTGGCCCACGGACATCACAAGAAGGTGGAGAGGCACACCCCATTCTCGGTGCTAATCGTCAACGTGAGCCGGAAGCCGACAACTCTCACCAAGGGCACTCGAGTTCGAACAGCAGAGCCTTACCGGAGGTCTGCCCGTGCCATGAGCAAGGAGGACCTCCTGAACCTGCAACAAGAATTGGCATCCAACCTAACGGCCCTAGACGTACCTCCGGAACAAGAGCAGGCTGGCAGCGGTACCCCGAAGCCCGATCAAGCACCACCCGGGAGGCCGAAAGTCAACCAAGAAAATGTCCCTCCCGACCTGAAAGGGGCACTGGAGAAGCTTCTCCAGGAATATCGGCACCTGTGGCCTGGAGCGCTGGGCAAGATGGACGCCACCCTACACCGGATTCAACTCAAGCCGGATGCCAAGCCAGTGCACCTGCAACCGTATCGGGCTGGACCACATCGCCGGGATGAGATTGAGAGGCAGGTTAAAAAGATGCTGAAGATGGATGTTATCGAGCCCTCCGATGGCGAGTGGGCCTTTCTGGTGGTAGTCGTCCTGAATCCTGGCGGTGATGCGTTTCTGCGTCGACTGCAGGCGCCTGAACGAGATGACGGTCAAGGATGCACACCCAATACCACGGATGGATGATTGCATCGACTTTCTCGGTGATGCCACCCTCTTCTCAACGCTGGGTTGTAATGCCGGGTACTGGCAGATCCCTCTGGCCGACAAGAACAAGGACTAAACCCCCTTCACGTGCCATATGGGGTTATTCCGGTGCACGCGTCTTCCTTTTGGCCTCACCAATGCTCCGGCTACCTTCCAGAGAGCCATTGACATCATCCTGTCAGGACTAAGATGGAGAACATGTCTGGTTCACTTGGACGACATTATCGTCTTCTCCAAGACCCCGGCGGAACACCTAGAGCACCTCCGAGAGGTTCTGGCTCTCCTGTCCAGTGCTGGAGTTACCCTGCAGGCAGACAAGTGCCACCTGTTCGAGACGGAAGTGGAGTACCTGGGGCACGTGCTGAGTCCGAAGGAGCTTCGGGTCAACGAGAAGAATATCAAGGCCCTTCGGCAAGCCCGGCAGCCTCAGACCCAGACGGAACTCAAGAGCTTTCTGGGTATGTGCAACGTCTACCGCCGGTTTGTACGGGACTATGCCCTGATTGCCAGGCCATTGACCAAGCTCACCAGCAAGAAGCTCCCCGCACAACTCCCGGTGCTCGACGAGAAGCAGACAGCTGCCTTCGAGGAGCTCAAGAAGCACCTGACCACGACTCCAGTACTGGCGCTACCCAAGCGGGAGGGCCAGTTTGTTCTAGAGACTGACGCCTGTGGCGTCCAGGTGGGGTCCTCTCTACTGCAGCAACAACCTGATAGGCACTTCCTCCCGGTTGGCTACTACAGTCGCGTCTTGACTCCAGCAGAGAAGAACTATACACGACGGAACGCGAGTGCTTGGCGGTCGTCTGGGCTTGTTTCCTGTTACGCCCCTACCTAGAAGGACAAGAGTTTCTCATCCAGACGGACCACGCCAGCCTAAGGTGGCTGCTATGCATGGACAGCAGCCAAGAAAGGGTCGCCCGGTGGCATCTACGCCTCTCTGCATTAAAGTATAAGGTTTGCCCCAGAGCAGGGAGGAAGCACCACTGTGCCGACACCATGTCCCGGTTGGAGACTCCTGCAGCCGATACGGGCCCTATCCCGGAGGAGAGACCTTGTTTCCTCCTCCCGAATGTCGGACGTGGCTGGCATGCTCCCTTGCATGAGACACCTGAAGCTCATCAACCGGTAACTATTCACTGGATGCTGGAGGCACAGCTCACGGATCCTCACTGCTTAGAGCTCCGCCACGTGATGGACCTGAACCGGAATAGTCGCTTCTCAGAGTCCACGGATGGACTCTTAATACGGGTATCACCCTTTGACGGGGCAACTGAAGTCTACGTACCCCGAAACCTACGAGCTGATATCCTCCGCCTGGAACACTCGTCTCCCCAGGCCGGATACCCTGGCATCAACCGGATATATGCCTCGATGCGGCGGCAATACTCTTGGGAAACCATCGTCGGCGACCGGAACCACTATATTTCAGTGCATGTTTTCCTGTATTTCAACGCCTGTTTGAAATGCAGTAAATACAGGCAGATGCTTGCAACTCAGGCATCGAAAAAGAATCAGCTCACTGGCGTCGGTAGATGCGCAACTGAGCATGTTCAGTTGGGGATGTCAAAAAGTAGCCTCCGTGAATGGAGGCTCGGGCGAGGCTGTGTGGTCAATCAGATGTCGTGAAACGTCCGGACCGCGCGATCGGAAGAATTGGTGGCCTCTTCAGCGATGTATTTTAAACGACGACGACACTGGCGGCCGGCAGCGTACGCGTGGAGAACGAAAGGTCAATGTTCCGTCGTCCGCGACTCGACCAGCTTGTCCGATGCGACTGTCGGAGTCGCATTGGCCAGTGTGTGAGGAGCGGTGAGGTTCATGAGGGATCTGTGTTGCAGGGAAATACAAGAAGATGCGGCGATACACAAGTCATGACATGTATTGCAGTTGTGCTCTTTTTTCATCAGGGGACGGTCTTCGCGTGATGTTGCAGTACATTGCAGTGGAAAATTGTGAAATACAACGCCGTGCAGTGTGTGTGATTGAGTCGCATGTGGTTCCGGTCGCCGACGATGGCAAGTGACGTCCGCAAGCATCTAGAGGCTTGTGTCTTTTGTGCAAGGAACCGGTTGACCCAGAGGAAGAAGACTTCTAAGCTACGTGTGGCGTTGTGGCCCTCAGGTACCGTTGGGACCCGGGAGGCTGACTTGGGACCCGGCTGGCAGCGTTACGTGGAACCACGCGCTGGCTTGGGATCCTTGCATCGGTGGCCCGGGGCAGTGGCGACACGCCCGGTGCCCTGATTGGTCCCCCGGAGCGGAGGACTTGCCGGGTTGGGGCATACTGACCTTCGGGTTATTTGTTTGATTTTTCGCATTTGTTTTCCTTGCGTGATTTCGTGTCTTTCCCCTTTTTCCCACTGGGTTTTTTTTTGGGGATTGACATTTGTGTGTGGGGGGATTTCGCTTGCTTTTCGTGTGTTGGCCCGGTGAGCGGCCGGTGCCTTGCTGGCACTTGGCCCGCTGGGGGCGCCCTCTGGGGGCCTCGCTCTGGGCCCCTGGAGGGGCCAGGGGGGGAGGTTCTTGAGGGGTGTTCCAGGGTTCTCCCCGGGGCCATCTTGAAAAATCAACAGTGCTTTGGGTTCCTTCTCCCTCGGGCTTTTGTCCTGTTTACCTTTGCCTCGTATCGTGGCGGGCGAGTGGATCAGCAAGGGCTCTTACCTGTTCCTTCCTGGACTCCGGACTGTGGTCTCTGTGTGTGTGTTTGTGGTTTGTGGTTCCGGGAACCTGGGTTCCATTACGCTACACTTCGCCTGTTCCCGGCGGCGGAGCCCTTTGCAAGTTTGAGTATGGACATCCTGGGACCCCTACCTGAGACATCCAGTGGCAACATTTACCTGCTCATTATCTGTGACCGGTTCTCCAAGTTCACCCGAGCAATCTCGCTAAGGACCATCACGGCCCTGGACGTTACGTCGGCCTTCTGCGAGTACTGGATAACTGCCTATGGCCCTTCGGACTCCGTCTTGACCGACAACGGTCCCCAGTTTGCATCCCTGTTCTTCCAAGGAGTCTGTGACCTGATAGGTATCAAGAACTTGTTTACTACGACATATCACCCACAAACGAACGGCTAGGTGGAACGATTCAACCGGACCCTCGTGGACATGCTTCCGCACTACGTTGAAGAGCATCAAGAAGACTGGGACGAGCTCCTTGCCGTCCTCACTCTATCCTAAAACTCTCGTGTTCACCGGACAACAGGGGTAGCTCCACTAGACTTTGTCACCCCAAGGCGGCTGACCAACTTCTTCCTGGAAAGAATACCGGACGGTCTCCAGCCTGCCCTGAAGTCGGGCCCCAAGGCAAAAGACGAATTCCTGGAACAACTGAAGCTCCTTCTCCCACGAGTCAAGGAGTCAATCGCAAAGACCCAGGAGCGATACAAGCGGGACTACGACAAGAATGTTCGGGAAAAGAAAAAGGAACTGGGTGGTGGCGACTGGGTCTTTGTGGACAATCATAGCAAGACCCGGGGAAAGCTGGACTCCAAGACGGACGGGCCCTATGAAATCCTGAGTACGGACGGCTGGGCGTTCCTTCTAGACGTGGATGTCTCCCCGTACCGGGTGAGCAGCGACCACGTCACTCGAGCTCCACCGCCAAGCAAGCGGGACCTGACCCGGCGTAAGCGTGCCGCAGTAACCTGGTTATCTCAAGAAGAAGGCCGAGAGTACGTCTACGTCAAGTTTGTAGACCATGCCTGGAGGGAGGGACGCCTGTACCTGCGACTACGCTGGTTCGGTTTCAACCCGGCTGATGATACCTGGGAACCCTCCAACTGGTTGCCCATTGCTGATGTCTGCGCCTACACACGGCGGAACGGGATTGAAGGCACTCCAGTAGCCAGAGCTGGTAAGATCCTGGAGTCGGACTCGGAGGATAACGAGAAGGAAGGAGCTGATCAGGGTTTGCAGGACGAGTCGAGCTCGGCCGCAACGGACGCGGAACAAGAAGATTGAGAAAAGGGAACGGGTGTATCACGGAAGACAAGAAATACAAGCATGGAACTACTAGAAGACAGAAAGCACCCGCTCGAGCAACCCTTCTCTCCGCCTCTTCCCTCCTCCCTTCTCCCTGGACTCTTACCCTCCCTGCCCTCAAGTGTTACTCCCGGCGCGCACGCTGCGCCGCAAGAGCGTCCTCCAGCGCCGCGTCAGCAGCACAACGGGACCCAGAGGATGACTGGATGACTTAGTGAGGCGGCCGAGACGCCTCGACGTACTCCGCCAACGGAACAGCACTAGCGATCGCCGGACGCTCCCGCTCCTCCAAGTACACCCGCCGACGCTCCTGGAAACTCGTGAAGGTCCCTGACCAGCGCTGGGCCAAGCCATGCCGGGTCAAGGTTGCAAGGAGCTCACCAACCACCGGACCGTCCGACATCTGGCCGCTGTCCGCGCAAGCAAACACCTGGTCGACTACGTCTTTCAAGACGCTGGCATACGTTCCCAGCACCAAGGAAGACCCGACGCCCTCGACCTGCACCGGAAGTCGGCCCAGCTGGTCCTCGATCATGCCCAAGTCGTACTGGTCGCATGCCGGGCCGCCAGGGGATCCTGACCCAGATGCATCTCCGGGAGACCCGCCGGGGGGGTCTCGACCGGGCGCGACGCTGCAGCCGGGGGCACTTGATCCGTCTCCTCCCCCGTGACGACCGGCGTCCGCACCGACACCCGAGGAACCGTAGGCAGGAGAGGGGCACGGCCACCCGATTTCCCCTCCGCGACACTCGCCACCGGAGCTACGGGCCCGACCAGGATCTCGGAGCTGGACATACCGTCCGGAACCGAGGGGAACGGGAAAGCCAAGGTGAAGGAGGGGGGGGGCAGGGCTGGGGAAGGTGATCACGCTCGGGGTGAAGATGCTCGACCTCGGCCCCGGTGTGGGCGTGCTCGAGGCTGTGCACGGTGGCACCTGGTACGGCCCGAGGACGTGCCGGACTAGGGAGGGAGCTATGTAGCATCCCTGGCCCTGACTTGGCGCCGACCTGGGATGGCGACCAGGGGGCACCAGGTGCCAGGACACGCCCGCCGTGTGGGGATGGTTGGCGGCCGTGGCCCGTGCCCGGCACTGGGATGCGGTGGACTACGCTACCCACACATGAGAGAGGGACTTCTGATGGGTTCTTGCATATATGTGAGGAACTTCATTTGAGAGAATTTGAGTGTGAGATTGATGAGGGAGAATAGAATTAGTAGTGATAGTGGCCCCCGACCTGACGAGGTTAGACTCGGGTCGGGGCCACTCGGGGCTAGGGGGGGGCTACCTGGCCAACGTGCCGAGGCTCCGCCAGATGCACGTTAAGAGGGACAGCGAGGCGCCCTTGGCCCGCGCCCTCAGGGAAAAAGACAACTGCGCGTTTGCTTTCCTCTTCCCCGTGTGCACTACCGTGCGTATCTGTTTGCTCTGCGAGCAGGCACGTGAGGCAACAGGCATACCATTCTCGTAGTTCCCCTTTCTGTGTTACCTGTCCCTTTCCCCCGAGGAATATTGACACGTGTATGAGAGGATCGACATGCGCGTCGTGCGCTGCATCCATGGCCTGCGCGCTAGGAGGTCGAGCAAAGGCGTTCACTTATCATCGCTACCGCCGGCGCTCGCCGCCGGCGCCGCAGCCGCCACCGCTCCAGATGACGCCGTCGCTGCTGTTGTCGTCAACGTTGGCGAAGGGGGTTCCTGGCGTCAGCGCCGCCCCCACTCACCGCTGCCGCCGCCGCCGCCGCCGCCGCCGTCGCAGAGACGGTGCGCTATGGAGGGCCACCCCCCCCTCCCCCCGCCACCGACACCACAACCGCCACCACCTTCCTCCAGGCGACCGCCGCCGCCGCCGCCGCCGCCCCCGCCAGGCGGCGTGCCACACCTTGCCGGCAGGCCGGACCGCACGGGCGGCCACGCGTCGGTAGCCGCCGCCGCGGCGGCTGCGACACCCAGGTCCAGCAAGCTGGACATTGTTCTGATGGTGTTGCCCGTCTGGGCGGCGTTTGGCACAACGCCATGGGCTCTGCAGGATCGGTTGTGAGATTCTGAAGACGGCTGCAAGGCTAGCTTGACCTTCGCGCCTCGACGTCGAGGGAGGCGGCCGTTGATGTAGCTAGCCACCAGGAGCTGCCTCGCTCGCCGGCACACCACCATCGGCCCGCAGCCGCGATGCCCGCCGCCTGACGCGCCGTATGCACAACTCGCGCGGGTGCGGGCATCCGGTGGATGGTCAGGGTCCGGGCGGCCGCGTTTGTGGCGGTGGCCAGCACCACGGCTGCCGCTGTGACTGCGTGAGTGGTGGTGACCAGCATCACCGCCGCCGCCGCCACCGCCGCAACATATCGGCGTGCGCCGCGGGCGCCGGCGACGGCCAGTCGATGAGCACGTGGCCGGGGCGGCCAAATTTGGACAGGTTGTCCTTGTGGCCGTCCGTGGCAGCGTCGGCGGCGAACCCGGACGGGAGGCACTCGCAGCGGAGCGCAGGGCGCTGCAGGGGCAACGGGGTCGGAAGTGCGGGAGGTTTTGGGTCAACCGCAGCTGCCCACTCCCCCGTCGCTGACACGACGGACCGCACATATGTGCTGGGGGGGGCGAAGAAGTGGGATGTGAGGGGCCGACCCCTGACCTCCTTCCCGTTCGCTGCTGACGCGGTAGTTGTGTCCCCTGTCGGGGGCGGGAAGAAGAAGCTGATGGTCTGGGACCGACCCCCCACCATCCATCCCCTAGCTGCCGACGTGGTGGCCATGGCTTGTCTGCGGGGGGGGGGGGAGGTGCTGGAGGTTCTTGGCTGGAAGAGAAGCCTATTCTGCTGGCCTCCCAGTGCCCTCGCCGAAAGCGCGCGGCTGTGACTCGTCCAAAACACGTTCGCGGGTCGGGAAGGACCGCACGCCCATGTTTTCCTGACGCGACAGATGGCAATTTCCAGGGCTTCAATCAAGCCATACGTACAAGAACTAGAGACGCCTGATAAAAGCGCGAGAACATCGAGAGAAGACTCAAATGCATGCATCACCGCGCGACTCAGCAAGAGACACCCCACTCCCTTTCATCACAATCTCCCTCACTCTCATCCGACCAACTGCCGCTGACCTCATTGACGACATCAATAAACGTGTCGGGAACAAACGTGTTCATGCGTGCACGAAACAGAGTTGCGTCAGCATGGGTCAGGACGCCGACGGCCTTCGTGTCACTCGGAACGAGGTCAGCTTGAGCGGAGACGAAAGAGTGCAGCTGAACGCTGGCCGACGACAACGTGGACATCTTCGCTCGGACCAAGCGACCAGCGACGAAGAAGCCCCGCTCTCAGGCGGCAGACGATCCCGCTGCACCAAGCCCAGACGCAGCCACCATAAAATGCATAGGAAAGTGCTCACGATGGGCCCACCAGAACTGATGGGCGTCGCGGCGGGCGAAACCGGCGGACAAGCGGGCGCGATGAGCCAACTCCGCTTGCACCACCTCACTCTTGTCCAGCACGGCAGGGGCAGGGCCTGTCAGGTGCTCGCCTCCTCCGCACTGTGCAAGAAATGAGCGAGCTGCGCGACGTCTCTCCAAGAATTGGCGCCCAGCAGTCGCCCCAGCCGGCTGCTCCACCGCGGTTATGCCAGTTGGGCTCTCGAGACCGGTCAATGGCTTGGCACACACCCGCCCAACGGCTGCCACTGCGTCCGCCGTTGGGTTCTCTAAATTCAGCCAGGCAGCGACTTCGTCCAGGATCTTGCCGCCCCCAGGAGTAAGAAGTAGAGCCGTTAACACGGCCGGGTTTTTGAGCCAGTTCTTGGCGGTGTCTGTGCGGCTGAAAACCAGGCGGTCCATTTCAGTGCGCAGTTGGTAGACCGCCAACCGATCCTACGTACATAGATTGTCGGACCCTTCTGTTGCCTCGACGTAGATCAGCTCGCTGCCGTACAGCCGGTTGTCCAACTCCACAACGTCTTCTTCTGGGAAGCCCTTGTGGTATGCCTCGATAGGGTCGTTTTCTTGCCCACGGCAGCGCAAATGCGGCAAACAGCGCAGATGTCCGACGTTCCTGATCGCTTGTACGAATCCACGAGGACCTAAAAATGTGAGCGCTTCGAAGCGGATCCAGGGCTGTCATCAGAGTGAGCCCAACTCTCTCCGTCATGCGTGACGGTTGGGGGAGGGTCGCCGATAGATACAGACCGCGTGATGCCGACCTCGGTGCAAAGGAAGTTAAAAAATCGTCGTCCTTTGACGAGGTAGAATCCGTTTCAGGTTGCGACCGCTTCCTAAGTTGGCTTGTCGCCGGCGCTGGGGCCTCCTCATCGTCGGTGATCTGGGATGACGGCAGCGTCGGGGGCGGCAGGGGGCGAGTGGTCGGAGAGTGACGAGGGCGGCGCACATCCGGAGCGTCGGACTCTGTCGTGGTAGTCCACATGGTGTGCAGCAGGGGGGATCCCACGTGGTGCGGGAGCAACTCCTGTCGCCGAGGTGCATCGATGCTTGCCCAAAAGGCCTTTGATGCAGAGGCAGGGTATCTTGAACTTGAGCGCTTCTCTCTGGCCCACATCCCTGCCCACAGGCCCAGCCGAGTGAGCCTGAGGGCTTGCGCAATGGTTTTCAAACTTTGCTCGGCTCGCTCTGTTCCTGCTCCCCGTGAATTGCAGGGGCTCCTGTGTCGGTGCTCTGCGGAGTGTATGTATCCTGCCACTCGCGTTCCACAAACCGCAGTCTTGCGCCACTCCTCGCCACAGATAGCCATGAACTGTCTTGGCGCTTGTGCCTAAAAGCTGGGCCGATGTTCTGCGGATGAGTCCCCATGATGGCGCGCTCGTCGCACCATCGGTACGCTCTCACGCGAGCCAAAAACTACCCATGTAGTGAATGGAAGGGCTGTCATTCCAGATGACTGTAGAACTGGGGCAGACAAGGGCTGTCAGCTGTGACCATGACCAGTACTTACTCGGCAGTATCTGCGAGTATGGTATGTGACTCTCTGACCAGATCAAGTACCGAATGTAGCTCTCGGAAAAACGACGAGTACGGGTACACCCGTACTCACACCCATGGGAATACTCACTCAAAGTACTTATGGTAGGGCCTGGTCGTCATGACCTGCTGTGCAAAATGGGACACGACTACAGTCTAATGGATGGTCTGCGCATTTTGTACAAGGTACTGTACACTTGAGCAGGATCTGTTGCGCGTCGGGGGGGGATTTCGTCGGCCGTCGGCCGCTTGGCTGGCCGCCACGGAGGCCTGCGGGAGGGGCCACTGTGCCACTCGTGAGGGGGCCACTGGGATATGGGGGTGTTGCTACCAACCCACCGCACCTCCCCAACGTGACCACTCCCCACCTTGCTCACCCTGCGTGCTGTCCAGCCCCGAGCCTCGTCGCTTGGCCATTCCCCCACCCCCCTCCCCCCCCCACCCGCCCCACTCCCTTCCCCCACTCCCCCCCTCCCCCCTCCCCCTCTTCGTTGTGGCCTTGCGATGGAGTCGCCAACGGCCACCCCCCTCGTCACCCCCACCCCCCTCCCCGGCGAGGGGGTGTCGGTGAGTGAGACCCTGAACAACCGCAACCAGAGTGGGCTTCTGATCTCTTTGATTATCGGCTTTGTCGTCCTCGCCCTGTCTTTAGTCCTCTATGACGTCCTCCGCCGCCTCCTCCCCGCCGTCTACTATTGGCGCAACGTTTATGCAGGCTACACTGAGGTGGCTGCCGACGATGAGGGGCGGCCACTGCCGTCAGAGCCCATGCCCCCGCGGTGGCCCCTGTCGCCCATATGGCGCGCCATGCACATGTCGAGCTCTGAGATACAGGAGGTACGTTGCCCGAGGAGGGGAAGGAGGAGGAGAGGGGGAGGGGGGGGGCAGGGGGCATGTTGCCGCCCCGGGGGTCGCGGAGTGGTGGAGCCGTCGGAAGGGGGGTGGGATGGCAGTGCGGGCGGTGCTGCCTTGGGGGTTGGTATGCGGGCGGACGCAGTGCCGGGGCTGTCGCGCCTCCCTTTTTGAGTGGCGGGCGGGTCAGGGAGCAGGTTGGGGAGAGGGGAGGGACTGGTGCCCTGCCCCCGTCAGCGAGTGCGCTTGGTTGGTGGGGGGTGGACGGTGAAAAGCGGAGGGGAGATGACCCTCTGCTCGCGGGGGGCTCCTCGCCGGCCCCACCTGGTGCCCCCTTCGCGGTGTCGCGCCACTGTGAGAGGGTGGGGGGGGTGGGGGCGGGGCTTCCAGGGCGGATGTTTGCGGTGAGGCACATGTGCGGTGGCTGGGCGAGGGGGGCTCGCTGGGAGTTTGCTGCTGCCGCTGCGGCCGACGGCGATATGCCGGTGCGCGGCGCTCGGGCTCGGTTGTGATGGGTGGCAGCTGCGGCGGCCTTTGCTTGGCACGATGGGCCCGGGTGAGAGGGGGCTGGCACTTACTGGTTGTGACCTGGTGTTTTGGCTCTTCTTCGCGGCCCCCTGAATGTGGTTTCCCCTGCCGGCGCTGACTCTGGGGACATTCTTTGTTTGCATACTCGCGTGCGGACCCCTCCACCCCTCCACCCCCCCCCCCTCCATTATTCACTCATGGCCTTGCAGAAATTCGGTCTGGACGCGGTGATGCACCTCCGCTTCCTCCGCAACCGCTGCCGCATCTTTTGCATTCTCTTCTTCTTTACCTCCATTGTTCTCTTCCCCATCTATGCGCAGGGCCCCAACCGGCGGCTGCCCGACGATGACCCTAAGCAGGTGGTGGGCATTCTGGTAGTGTCCCTGTCCAACCTGGCAGACGATGACTTCCGGCTGTGGTTTACCCTCGTCGCCGACATGCTGATTCTTGGCATGCTCCTGTTATTCATGTACCGGGATATGTCCACCTTTGTGGCCAAGCGACGCGTGTACCGGGCACAGAGTATGCCGGCCAACTATACGCTGCTGGTGCGGGATATGCCAATGGAGATGGCGTCGTCGCCCACTGCCGTGCGGGCCTATTGGGAGCGCTTCTTTCCCGACACAGTTGCCGCCGTCATCATCGTGCGCGACGATGCGCTGTACACCAGCATCAAGCGGCGGTATGTGGCGGCGATCACCCGGCGGGAGGTGGCCGAATGGCGGTGGGTTCACAAGGCCGACCGGGCGCCAGACGCGCGCCCCCAGTACAAGTACCGCGGCTCTGTGGCCACCCGGGTGGACGCCATTGCGTACTGGCGGGCCGAGGCGGCTCGCCTGGCCGCCCTCCTCGTGGAGCTCCAAGGGTCGGTGGGTGCAGCGTCGCTGGCCCCGCCCACCCGCGCCGCCTTTGTGGTCTTCCACGAGCGCCGCAGCGCCGCCCTGGCTGCCCAGGCCTACCTCGGCCACGTTGCGTCGCAGCATGTTGTGTCCCACGCCCCCGAGCCGGCTGCGGTGAACTGGCCGAAGCTGGCACGGGTGGCTTGGCGGTCCCCCATTCGCAAGATCCTGTCTCTGGTGTTCGTCACCTTTCTCTGCGGCGTGTGGGCGCTGATTGTGGCGGCCATTCGCAGTCTGAGTGACCTGCAGGCCATTGCGCAGCAATTGGCCAAGAACTCGGCGTTTGAGTGGCTGGAGGACCTTGTGAATGCCAACGAGAAGCTGACCACCCTGTTGCAGGGCACGCTCCCGCCGCTGCTGCTTTTTATTGTCCTCAAGCTCATTCCAGGTACGTCTGTGTGGCGGGGGTGGGAGGGTGCAGGTTTGCCGGGGCTGGCCCCTGCTTTGTTAACTGTACCGGGGCGCTGCGGGGCTTTCGTTGTCCCGGCCGTTGCGGGGGCCGCTGTGCAGAGAGTGTGGGGAACTGACGTGTGCTTGCCCCTTTTCTGGTGTGATGACCACCGCGCTCACGCACGCTGCCTGCGTGTGACCCCCCGGCTGCTGGGCCGCAGTATTTATCCGTCTGTTCGTCGCTCAAGAGCGCATCCACGCGCGGCACCTGGTTGAGGCCAAGATTCAAAACTACTACACTATTTTCCTGATTGTGGCCACCTTCTTCACCGTCGTCATCTCGGGCTCCATCGTATCTCAGCTGCCGGAATTTATCGAGAACCCGAGCAACGTCCTTACCCTCCTGGCCAAGACGGTGCCACAGCAGGGGGTGTTTTTGAGCAACTATGTGCTGGTCAACGCCTTTCTTGGTACGTTGACGTGGTTTTCAGTGGGCGGTGGGGGGCGCCGCGGTGCGTGCTTTCCTACCATTGCCGTGGGATAGGCGCTCGCGGGGCGGTCCAGGTGTGCCCTCCGTACTCCCGTTGTCGCCATGATCTGTTGCCGTCCGCCTGGAACATGACGCTGACTCCCTCCCCTATTTCTGTCTCCTCTTGATGTCGCCTGTGGTCGCCTGGTCGTGGGATCCACCGCTGTTCTTGTGCCCCCTGTGCTCCCTCTGCGGGCGGCTGCACCCCCAGGCTTTTCCATTCTGCTGTGGAACCCGGCGCGCCTGTTTGTCCGCGGCTGGCTGAAAATGTTCGCCAAGACGCCGCGGCAGCACCGGAACGCCAATGCCATTTTTGGGTGGGTACGTTTGTGGCGTGCTCACATTCTTGCTGCTCCCGCGAGATGAATGCCGGCCCCAGTCTCTGCTGATGCCTGGCCGCATGTGCTTGTGCTTGTCGTGTCTCTTGGCATTGCAGCTCGCTGACGCGTCTGTCCATGCTGCCATGGTGAGCCTCTTCTTGTGCGCCTCGCTGACGTTTTGTTTGGCATTCCCCCTCTGGTCACTGGCGGTCATGCTGCCGCTATGCTGAACCGACATATTCACTCTTCTACAGTACCCCTACTTTAAGCTCTACCCCATCTCGACCATCATTGCGCTGCTTGCCATTGTGTACTCTACGTTGCTGCCGCTGATCTCCCTTTTTGCGGTCATTTTCTTTGGCATTGCGTACGTAGTTGCCCAGGTGAGCATTGTCTACCAGTTCACCCCGCTGTTCGAGTCGGGCGGCTACACCTACCGGGGCGCCTGGAATGGCCTTCTCTACGCCATCCTCTTGAAGCAGTTTGTCATGACGGGCGTCTTTTCTCTCTTCACCGCGAAGTACCAGGCCATCATTGAGGGCTGCTCCATCCTCATCACCCTCTACTTCACCTACTGGTGCATGGTGCGCTTCCGTGGCATTGCGAAGCACGGATCCCTCATTGAGACGCTGGACACGGCCTCGGCGGCGGGGGGGTGCTACACCTCCACCACCCCGTCGGTGGCGGCCAGCCCGCCGGGCGCCTTCCCGGAATCGTCCATGTCGCGGCCCGTCCTCCGCGCCCGGGTGGGTCCCCCCCCGCCTCCCATTATCTACCCCTCCATCTCCCTCTCCCCCCCTTCCGACCCGGAGGTCAATCCGTCGGCGGATGCGTTGCCACAACACTTCATCGGCCTGTACGTCCCGCCCGGCTTTCGGCCCCTGGAGCCAGTCACCAACCTCAGCGGCGTGGACGTGCACCCCCGGGAGGACCCCGCGGACGATGCCACCACCGCCGCAGTGGCCGAAGCGGTGGCCCTGGCGGCCGCCAAGGACACCAAGGCGCTGGCCAAGCGGCACTACTCGTACGTGTGGAAGGGGGCGGGGGTGGGGGAGGAGTATGATGAGGCGAGGTCGCGGGTAGACGAGGCGGTGCCAGACGCCGTCTTCTTTGGCAAAGAGGCGGGGGGGCAGCCGTTGGCTGCTTCCTCCTCTTCCGAGGAGCAACGGGGCGGGGAGAATGACGCTGGCGGGGTCGCGTGAGTGGCGGCAGCCGGGCAGAGGGATGTGCTTTTTTTCGTGCCCCTACACTTGGCTCTCCTCCCAACAAGACCATTTTTACTCATCACTTGACGCACGCATGGGTAACCACTCCACTCCCATTATCAATGACGGTGCCAACAACCTTGGACCCAGACAGTCATTGAGCCACCCCACTACTGCTGATGCAGCGGCTGCGTCGACGACCAGCGCCGTGCCCATCCCTATGTTGAACGCGCAGTTCTGTACAGTACAGTGCGAGCCAGAGGAATCTCTCCACTCCCGACACACGACGTGGTACGCCCCAATGGCCTCGACGCCAGCTTGGAAGGCCACCACCATCAGCGGGCCGCCGGCGCCCCCGCCACAGTCTCCGCCCCCGTCCCCGGTGGCGCGTCGGAAGAGCCGGCCGTCGTGGCGGCGGTGGCCGCCGCCACCGCCACCGCCACCGCCACCACGACAGCCACTGCGGGGCGAGCTGCCGCCAACCTCCTGGCCATGGATGGCGCCCGGTGGGCGGCCGAGAGGGAGGCCGCCGTGGGGTTTCTGTCTCACTTGATGTCGCTGGGCGAGAGGATGCCCGGCCCCCAAGGCAGCGACAGACGGTGAACGTCACGGTGATTGCCGCGGCTGCGGTGGCGGCGGCGACGGTGGCGGCAGCGGCGACGACAGCCACGAAACAGCGGGGACGGCGGCGGCCGCAGCCGCGGGGTGTGTGTCAAGTGCGGGGCGCCGTCCACGCGCGGCGGAGGTGGTCTGCCCACAGCGGCTGACGCGACGCCGGGGGGGGGCGCGCCCGCCACCTGCCGCGGTTGTTGGTCCGCCGGGCACGGCAGCGGAGGCGACGGCAGCGGCGGCGGCGGCGGCGGCGGTGGCGGCGGCGACGGCGTCCCCCCCCATTGCCCCTGCCGCCACGGCCCGTAAGGGACTCCAAAGAGGTTGCAACGTCCGCCGCGGGGTCCCCTCTGGTGGCCACGCCCGGCGACACGTCACGGCGGCGGTCGCCGCCTCGCCGTCGACGCGCGGTGGCAGTATCAAACGCAGGGCCGACGGGGGTAACCCTTCCCGGGGGGGGGCAGGCACCGACAGCAGCAGCGGCGGCGCGGAGGCCTCCCTCCCCGCGGGGGAAGCGGCGGCGGCGGGGAAAGCGGTGGTGGGGCGGGCCGCCGTGGTGGTAAGGACTACACAATGACCAATACAGCAATCTCCAGGAATGCCAGTGCACGGAAGCTCTGTCAAGTGCCGAGTGCTTTACGCCTGTGGTGAACAGTGCCCGAATGGCCTTCGCTCATTGGCCAGACGATAAGCAGATAGAAATGGCGGCCGCCATTTCCATCACCATATCGCGCAAGAATGGCGATGCAGATGGCGAATGGGGGTGAGATTCGGCAGTTTGCTTGTCCGATGGACATGCCCGGCGCCAAATATATGGCGATTGGCGCACCGATAGAGGTGCTCTTACTCTTTTTGCCGCCATGCGCTGACTTCGTGCGTGGAGACGTGGACGCCACCCCCCACCCTTGGAGCGTCAGGCCCGCCGTCCCACGCTGTCTCCCACTCCCTTCATGTCTTTGCCGTCGTGCCTATTTAACCCCCCTCCCCCCCCTTCCACCATAACACTATCTCCTCGTTCTCTCCTTCCCCCCCTTTCCTTCTTGTAACACGTCCCTACATCCTGACCTTTCCGTTCTGTCTGCCTTCACTCCCCATTTCTGCTGACCACCCAACGGCGGGGGTGCCCCCTGGGCGGGTCCTGCCCTTCCACCCCCCCTCCTCCCTGCGCCATGCCCCGCGCCAAGGCCGCTCCCACTCGACATCCTGTCGCGAATGGGTCCCGAAGCGGCAGCGACAATGACGCCGACGGCATTGCCGCCGGCGGGCTGTCCCTTGCCCTCTCCCGCGCCGCCGCCGCGCGGTCCCTGGCGGCGTCCTTGTCCGCGGGCGGCTGGGGCGCCGGCGCCGGCGCCGGCAGTGGCGGCAGCGGTGGCAGCGGGAGTGGCGGCGATGGCGGCGGTGGCGGCGGTGGCAGCGGCGGCGGTGGGCGTGGAAGCGACGACGACGGTAGCGGCCGCAGTGGCGACGGCGGGGGTGCGACGGGGGCAAGCCCCAGGGTGGGTGCTGCTGCAGCCACCGCCGCCTCTGCCGCCGCCACCACCGCCGCCGGGGCCCCCGCCGTGCGGCCGTCGCTGCCGTCGGGGGGTCGGCGGCGTCGGCGGCCGCCACCACTCGCAGCCGCCGCAGCGGTCGACACCCCGTGGCTGCCCCTGCCGTCCACCATCTGCTGGGACGGGGGGGGGGTGGTGGTGGGCGTGCTGGACGCGCCCCTCCTGCCCGCCGCCGCGGCGGCCGCCGCAGTGGGCGAGGCGGCGGCCGCCGCCGCAGCGGCGGCGGCTGCAACAGTGACGACCGCGGCGGCGGCGGCGGCGGCGGTGCCCACAGACGGCAGCAGCACAGACGATGAGGACGGCGACGGCGACGGCGGAGGCGGCGCCCCTGCGGGTCCCGTCGCTGCTACGTCCGCCGCCGCTGTCGCGGCAGCGGCGGCGTCCCCACCCGGCGGCAGCGTGTGGGTGCGTTGCTGGGGCGGCGCCGGCGCCGGCGCAGAGGCGGTGCTGTCGTGGGCTGTCGCGGGCGCGGCCGGCGGGGCACCGCCCGCGGCGGCCGACGTGCGGTGGCCCGCGGCGGCGGCGGCGGCGCTGCTGGCGCTGTGCCGCCGGCGCCTCCTCGCCGTCACCGTCACGCCGCTGGCGACTGAGAGGGGGGCGGCCGGCGCCGGTGGCGCCGGCGGCGGTGGCGGTGGCGCCGGCGGCGGCGGTGGGACTGCTGCCGTGACCCCCATCGACGGGGCCGCCCCCCTCGGCGCCGCCGCCGACGCGGCCGGCCCACCCGTGACTGGCCCGCGCCTCCGTTTGGCCATCCTCGTTCCCGCGGCGTGCGTGGCGGGTGGCAGCGGCGGTGGCGGCGGCGGCGGCGGTGGCGGTGGCGGTGGCGGTGGCGTCGGCGGTGACGCTGGCGGCGCCCCGCCACCGCTCCCGCCCGCCGCGTTGCGGGCGCTTATCCCCGCCCTCCATTCGGCGGCGCACCCACTCGACTGGCCTGGCCACCCCCCCCCGTCGGCGGGGGTGCCGGCGGCCGCTGCCACCGCCGCGCCGTCGCCTGCGGGGCTGGCCGCCCTCGACGCTGCGTGGCTCCTCGGCGTCACCACCCGTCGTGCCACGCCCGGGCCTGCCGACGCCGCTGCCGACGCGGCCGCCCGCCGTGACAAGGAATCGGCGGCGGCGGCGGCGGAGGCGGCGGCGGCGGTGGCGGCGGCACGTCGCCGTGTGGCGGCATCCCTCCAGGTTACCCTCCGCCCCTACCAGTGGCGGGCGGTGGCGTGGATGACCCGCCGTGAGGCGACGGGCGGCGGCTGGGGGGAGGCGCTCGCGCCCACCCGGGGGGGCGGTGGGGGGTGGGTGCGCCTGCCCACCGTTGCCCCCGGTCGGGACGGGGACCCCCTCCTGGCCGCGGCGACGGCGGCGGCGGCCGCGCCGTTGTCCCTGTGGTACTGTGCCTGGAGGGGGGAATTGGCGGCGGGCGTCGGTCCGCCGGGGGGGGGAGGGGCGCCTGCCAGTGACGCGCAGGGGGGTGGGGGGGGGGGCGGCATCCTAGCCGACGAAATGGGCCTCGGCAAGACCGTGGAGCTCCTCGCGCTGGTCGTGGGACACCCGCCACCGGCCGACGGTGGGGTGGCCGCGGGGGGACCCGCTACGACTGCCGCCACCGCCGCCTCCATCGCTGCTACCGCCGCTACTGCTGGCACCGCCACCGCCACCGCCGCCGCCACCGCCGCTCCACCCGCCATGGACACCGCGTCAGCGCCGCCTGCGGTGGCTGAGGCGCCGGCCGTCGCCGTGGGGACACCCCCCCCGGGCCACGCCGCCGCCGCCGCCTCCCGCGACGGCGCCCCCGCCGACGTGGACGGGGAGTGGGCCACCCGCGCCGCCCGCGGGGTGTGTGTCGAGTGCGGGGCGCCGCCCATGGGCGGCGGGGGTGGTCTATCATCCACCGCAGCTGACGTGACGCCGGGGGGGGGGGCGCCGGCTGTGCCGGATGTTGGTGCACCGGACACGGCAGCGGAGGCGACGGCAGTGGCGACGGCGGCGACGACGACGGCGGCGGCCGCGGGGGCGGCGGCGGCGGCGGCAGGGGTACCGGCGTCCCCCCCCTTGCCCCTGCCGCCACCGCCGGCGAGGAACCCCGCGCCGGGTGCAACATCCGCCGCGGGGTCTCCCCTGGCGGCCGCGGCCGGCGGCACGTCGCGGCGGCGGTCGCCGCCTCGCCGTCGACGGGCGGTGGCAGTATCCAACGCCGGGCCGCCGCCGCCGGCGGTGCCACCCGCGGCGGAGGTGGGGGGCGCCGTCCCCGCCCCCCCTGCCCCGCGGCCGCGGCGGGGCCGCTCCAGTAGCAGCGCCGGCGCCGGCGCCGGCGCCGGCGCCGGAGTGGCACCCCGCCGTGCCGTGCCGCGCCGTGCCGCTGCGTCGCGGGCGGCGGCGGCGGCGGCGGCGGAACCCGCTGGTAGCGACAGTGGCCGTGGCGAGTGCGGCCGCGACAGCAGCGGCAGCACCCGCAGCAGTGGCAGTGGGGGTGGCAGCGGCAGCGGCAGCGACTGGGCGGCGGGCGCGGCCGCGCTAGTCTCTGCGGCGTCCACCGACAGCGATGGTAGTGACGCGGGCAGCGGTGGCGGCGGCTGCAGCAGCAGCGACGGTGACGCTTGCGGGACGGCCCGGGCTGCAGGCGATGCGGGCGGCGCCGCGCCGGGCCCCTGGCCGGCCGCCCACCGCCGGCGACGGCTGCCAACGCCCCCGCCGCGGCGGCGGGTGCGCCGTCGGCGGGCCCCCCCCGCGGCGGTGCCGCCGGTGGGCGCGGTGGCAGCGGCGGCGGTGCCGTCGGCAGCGCCGCCGCCAGGGGCGGCTCCGCGGGCGGCGACGTTGGCTGGCGGTCCCCTTCCCCCCCACCCCCCCCGGTCGCCGCCGCCGGTGGTGTGCGGGGCGTGCCGCGCCGCCTTTACCGCCGGCGCCGCAACCGCCGGCCGCGCGACGCTCATCGTCGTGCCTGCCACGCTGCTCGACCAGTGGGCGGCCGAGGTGCGCCGCCACTGGGGGGGGCCGCTGGCTGGGGGGGAAGGAGACGGCCGTTGGGCGGACGCCGGCGGCGGCGGCGACGGCGGCGGCGGCGACGGCAGCGGCAGTGCTGGGGGGGAGAGGCCCCCCCGCCGGCCGCCCGTCGTGCGCATTGACCCCGAGGCGGTCCCCCCGCCGGCGACGGGCGGCGCGGCGCGGCCGCCCTCGCCCCCCTACATCCCGTCGACGGTGCTGGCCGCCGCGGACATTGTCCTCTCCACCTACGAGGCCCTCCGCGGGGGCATTCACCGCGCCGCCGCGGCGGCCGCCCCCCACACGCGGCCGTCCCGCAGCGGTCGCGGCGGCGGCAGCGGCGGCGGCGGTGGCGGTGGCGACCGGGGGGGGGGGGGGGGGGGGGGGGGGTGCCCCCCCCCTCCCCCTGCCATCGGCGCTGCTCCGCGTGCGGTGGTGGCGGCTAGTGGCGGACGAGGCGCAGCTGGCGGCAGGCGGCGCCGGCGGGGCGGCGGCGATGCTGGCCCGCCTCCCCGCCACGCACCGGTGGTGCGTGTCGGGCACGCCCACCCGCCGGGGGGTGGCCGATGTGGGCGGCCTGCTGCGCTTCTTGGCGTCCCCGGGCTGTGGCGGCGGCGGGGGGGGGGGGGGGGCGCCGGCGATGACAGCTGGTGGACGCGGGGGGTGGTGGCGCCCGCCGCCGCTGCCATTGTCGCCTACCCCGCCACCGCCCGTGGCGGTGGCGGTGGCGGCGGCGGCGGCGGTGGCGGTTGCGGTGGCGGTGGCGGTGGCAGTGGCGGTGGCGGTGGCGGTGGTAGCGCCGCCGCCGGCGCTCCCCACCCCGCGGTGGCCCGCCTCGTTGCCGCCCTGCGCGCGGTCACGTGGCGGACGGCCAAGGCGGATGTGCCGGTGGCAGAGCTCGGGGTGCCCCCGCTGACGGTGCGGACGCACACGCTCGCGCCGTCGGCGGTGGAGGTGGCGGTGGTGGCGGAAACGCACGCCCGCACCGTTGACGCGGCGCGGGCGGTGGGGGCAACGGCGGCGGGGGGGGGGGGGGGGGGGGGGGGGGGGCGGCGCTTGCGCCCGCCGACGGCGCGCGCGTCGCGACGCTGCTGTCGCGCCTCACCGCGCTGCGGCAGGTGGTGACCCACCCGGCGGCGGTGACGGGTTGCGGGGGCGGCCGTGGCGGCGGCCGCGGCGGCGGCGGCGGTGGGGGTGGCGGCGGCCGTGGCCGGCGCCTCGGCACGGGCGGCGGCGGCGGCGGCAGCGCCACCGGCGGGGACCCGTCGCGGGCGGGCCACGGCCTCCCCCCGCTGCACCCGTCGGGCGCCCCCCTGTCC
This sequence comes from Pyropia yezoensis, assembly GCA_009829735.1. Lineage (NCBI taxonomy): Eukaryota > Rhodophyta > Bangiophyceae > Bangiales > Bangiaceae > Pyropia > Pyropia yezoensis. The sequence continues at coordinate 17,399,910 of CM020618.1, read as the reverse complement.
ATGGCCGCCGTCCTTGCCGGCCTCGTCCGCCGCGCCACTGGCGACGCGGAGGAGGCGCTGCGCGGCGCCGCGGCGGCCGCCGCGGGCGTTGCCGCCCTGTGCCTCCTCGACGCGCCCCCCGACGCGGGGGGGGCCGTCGCGGCGTACGGGTGGGTACTGGGCGCGGCGGCCGTCGCGGGCGGCGGCGGCGGCGGCGGCGGCGGCGGCGGCGCGGCTGGGGGGGGGGGGGCGGCGGCTGGGCTGGGCGTCCGCCTGGACCGCCTCCAGCGGTTGCACGTGGCGGCCAACCTGGCGCACGCACTGGGCGTGCCGGGGCTGGGCCCGGCGCTCGTGGCGGGCACGACGCCGCCCGTGGGCGCGGCGGCGGCGGCGGCGGCTGCTGCCGGGGGGGGGGGGGGGGGGGGGGGGCGCGCCTTGCCCGGGGCGGGCGCCCGGGGGGGGTGGCCTACCCGGCGCTGCTGCCGCCGCCGCCTGGGGGGGCGGCGGGCGGGGGGGCGGCGACCCCTGCCGCCCCCCTCCCCCGCCGCGGCGCGGTGGGCGCCGTCGAGGCGCGCCTGCACGCCTCCCTCGTTGCGGCCATTGCCGCTGGCGCGGCGCCCGCCGCGCTGGCGGCGGTCGCCGCCGACGCGGCGGCGGTCGCCGCCGCGGAGCGGTCGGCCTACACCGCCGCCGCCGCCGCCGACGCGGCGCGGCGGGCGGCCGACCTGGCCGCCGCGTCGGCGGCGGTGGCGACGGCGGCCGCGACACGCCGCGCCCGCGTGCGGGGGGGGGGGGGGGGGAGGAGGAGGAGGAGGAGGAGGAGGAGGAGGAGGAGGGGGGGGGGGGTGGGCGGTCCACGTCGTGGCGCCCGCCGTTGTGCTCGCCGCGGACCGGGCGGCGGCGGCGGCGGCGGCCGGGACAGACGCGGGGCGGCGGCCTGCCAAGCGGGCCCGCCGCGGCCGCGTCGGGGCGCCCGCGGCGGCCGAGGCGGAGTGGGTGGCGGACCTGGCGGCGGCGCTGGCCACCCAGCTGGACGGTTCGGTCGCGGGCGGCGGCGGCGGCGGCGGGAGGGGCGGCGCCGCCCGCGGGGGCGGCGGCGGCGGCGGGGGGGCCCCGCCGCCCCTCCTCGCTGCCCTCCGCGCGTGCCGGTCGGTGGCGGGGGTGGCGGCGGCGGTCGGCCGGGAGGCGGCGCGCCTCGACGCCGCCCGCGCCGCGGCGGTGGCGGCGGTGCGGGCGCTGCCGGCCGTCGGGGGGGGGGGGGCGTCGGCCGCCGCGGTCGCCGCGTCGGGGGCGTGCCCGGCGTGCCGGGCCGTCGACGGCGATGCGGGGGGCACGGCGGCGGGCTCGGCGGCGGCGGTGGCGGCGGCGGCGGCGCGGGGGGGGGCGAGGGGTGGGGCGGCGTGGCGCGGTGCCGCCGCTGCCGCCGCCGCCGGCCGTGGCCGCCTCGGCGCGGCAGCCGCGCCCGACCGGTGCGCGGCGTGTGTGGTGGAGGGGGGGCCGCTGGCTGTGTACGAGCGCCGGCTGTACGCCGACGTGCCGCCGGGGGCGGGTGCGGCGGTGGCCGCCGCCCCGTCGGCAGACGGCTCGCCCGACGGCGACGGCGACAGCGGCGGCGGCGGGGCGGCGGCGACCAGCCGGCTGCCATCTCCGCTGGAGCGCCTTCTCCGGCTGCTCGTCGCGGCCACCCGCCGGCTGGCCGCCGCGGGCGGCGGCGGCGGCGGCGGCAGCGGCGGCGGCGGCGGCAGCGGCGCCGCGGCGGCGGCGGCGGCGGCGGCCGCAGACGCCCACCTGGGGGCCCTCAAGCGGGAGCACGCGGCCGCGGCGGCGGCGCTGGGCGCCTCCCGGGCGGCGCTGGCGGCGGCCGACGAGGCTGCCCAGGCGGCCCGCCGCACCCGCCTGGCCACCCCCGCCGACGGGGAGGCGGCGGCCGCCGCCGCGGGCGGCGGCGGCGGCGGTGGCGGCGGCGGCGGCGGCGGCGGCCCGGCGGCGGTGGTGAGCGCGGCGGCGCTGCCCGCCGCGTCGGTGGCGGCAACGGCCGCGGCGGCGGCCGCGGCCGCCGACTGGGCCCGCGCGCGGGGGCGGCTGGTGTACCTCCGCGGCCTGGCCGCCCCGCCGCCGGCAGGGGGGGGCGGGGGGGGGGCAGGGGGGGCGACCACCCCCGCCCCCGCCGCCCGCCGGGCGGCGGCGGCCGACGCGGCCACCCGCCGGGCGGCGGCGGCGGCAGCGGCGGCGACGGCAGCTTCGGCGGCGGGCCAGGGGGCGCCGTCTGGGGGTGCGGACGGTGGGCGGGCGGCCCCCGTCCCCCCCGCGCCACCCACCGCCACTGTCACGGGCGCAACCACCGCCACCGCGGCCACCGCCACCACCACCGCCACCACCTCCCCCACCCCCACCGCGGCCGTCCCGGCTACGCCCCACCCCCCCCCACCCACCCCTTCTCTGGCAGCGCACCCCCTCCTCGCTACCCCCTGCCGCGTGTGCCTGGGCGCCCTCGACGCGGCCGCCGGGGGCGGCGTGGCGCTGCTCCCCTGCGGCCACGCCTACTGCGCGCCGTGCGTGGCGGCGCTGGTGCGGCGGCTGGGCCGCCGGGGCGTCGCCGCGGGCCTCCCCTGCCCGGCCTGCCGCGGCCGCGTGCCGCTGGGGGAGATCCACTACCTCGCCCCGCCGCCGCCCGCCGCGCCGCCGCCGCCCGCCGCGTCGCCGCCGCCGCCCGCCGCCGCGGCACCGCCGTCGCCGCTGCTGTCGCCGCCCGCCGCCGCGGTGGCGGCAGCGGGGACGCCGTCGACGACGGCGCCGCCGCCAATGTCTGTGGCGACGACCGCCGCTGCCGCAGGGGCGCAGCTGTCCGTGACGGCGGCCAGCGGCAGGGCGTTACCGCTGTCGCCGCTGCCGCCGCCGCGGCCGCCGCCGCCGCCGCCGTCGGCAGCGGCGCCCCCCCCCGCTGGCCCGGCGTGTGGTGAGGGCGCGACGGTGGCGGCGGCCCCGCTATCGGTACCCTCACCACGGGCTGACACCTCTTGCAAGGCAACGTCGTCGCCCGCGCCCCCCACCCCCCCTCCCCCTTCGCGGGCAGAAGATGGGGCGCTGCCGCCATCTCCCAACGGGACCAACGGCCAGCAACCCGGCCGCAGCAGCAGCGGTGCGGTGGTCCCCCCTTGCCCCCACCCCGCCCCTCGGCTCGTTGACGATGACGCCCTGCGGGCGGCGTACGGCACCAAGGTGGCGGCGGTGGTCGCCACCCTCCGCTCCATCGCGGCGGCTTCCCCGCCGGGCCGGGCGCTCGTCTTTTCCGCGTGGCCCGCCGTGCTGGCCATTGTGGCCGCCGCGCTCGCCGACGCGGGCGTCGCGTACGTGGCGCCCGCGGGGGCGGTGGGGGGCGCCCGGGCGGCGTCGGCGGCGGCGGCGGCGGCGGCGTCGGCGGCGCCCCCGGCGGGCGCTGTGGCGGCGCCTGCTGGCGGCAGCGGGGGGGGGGGCGGCGGCCGCCGCCGTGGTCGTGGTCGCCACGGGGGCGGGCACCCCCCCCGGCTCCCCCAGACGGTCGCCGGGGCGGTGGCGGCCTTCCTCTCCACCCCCGCCACCACTGCGCTGCTGCTGCTGTCGCGGTCGGGGGGCGCGGGGCTCAACCTGACGGCCGCCAACCACGTGCTCCTCGTCGAGCCCGCCCTCTCCCCCGGCGTCGAGGCGCAGGCGGTCGGGCGGGTGCACCGCATCGGCCAGACCGCCCCGACCACCGTCCACCGGTTTGTGGTGGCGGGCACCGTTGAGGAGACCATCGTGCGGGTGCTCCACGGGGGGGGGGTGGGCGCGGCCGGCGGCCGCGCTGACGGCAGCGGCGGTGGTGGCCAGGGCGGCGCTGGCGGCAGCGGTGGTGTCACTGGCGGCGGCGGCGGCGGCGGCGGCGGCGGCAGCGGCGGCGGCGACGGCGTCGTCGGTATCGGGGAGGAGGAAGCGGCGAGGGGGGTGGCCGTGACGGTTGCGGCGGCGGCCTCCCCGAGGAGGGAGGGAATGGCCAATGGTGGGTGCGCCGCGCCCGCGCGCGAGGCGGTGACGCTGCGGGACATCCACGACCTGTTTTTGAGGGGCCCCTGAGGGTGTGCACCTGCGGGCGGCTGGGAGGTGGGGGCGGTGGGGTACGCGGGCCCGTCGACGTGGGCCACGACGGCCTGGGGGCCGTCCCGCCTGGGGGTAGGGCGGGTGACCGGAAAGGGATGGGAGGGAGGGCTGGGGGGGAGGGCTGGGGGGGGAATGGCATAGGTGAGGTGCGCATATGCTGAGAAGAGGGCGGTGAGGCCGTGACCGAACTGTACATACAGAACAGTACCTCAAGTGGGTTGAGAGCGGTTCAGCCTGTAAACTGCGCTTCCATCACCTCTCTTTGCCGGCGTCAGTTGGAGGGGGCGGGTGGCGGGGGACCTCGCTCCTCCGGAGAGCGATGACTACGGCGGGGGAGGGCAACGACGACGGCGTAGGCACTCGGTAGGCTAATGTACAGTACCTACCCAATATTACTTGTCCACTTTGACACGCCCTTTTCGACGTGTGACCAAATCGGAAAAACGATCTCTGCGGTGCCGACTTGTGGTCATCGGTCGACTTCGTCGCTGAGTGGCTGTGTGGCTCGCTACAGAAAAATGCTCACAGCTTTGCCGTTGGGGCGAGTAGAGTCTCACAGGCGCCATGGGGAGAAAGGTCAGAACCCCTCTGAGCCCCCAGCAGGTGGGAGCCATGCACAAGATGGTCGCAACCGGAAAGTTCTATGGCGCCATCGCCTTTTTCTTGACCATAAAGCAGAGAACGGTTGCCTACGTGACGGTACGGGCCGGGTGCCCCAATACTGGGCCTCACAAGGAGACCAGAGGCCTTCCGAAGGCTATGAGCGCTCAAGAGCTCCAAGACCTCAACGGATGGAGAACGACAACCCTTTCGCGGCAATGACCGAAACAGCGGAAAAGCTCAATAGGGAGCGAACCAAGCCTCTGGCGGGGTCCTCCCTCCCTCCAGTGCCCCTTTACACCGTACGAAGGACCGTGAAGGTGTTGGCTTTGTCGTCCCATACTCCCGCCAGAACATGGCTCGCGGCGTGCGCGCGGTGGTGGCGGCCAGAGGGGCATGCACTGAAGTCTTTCTGGGTTTACTGCACCGTGCAGGACGGTTCCAAGCAGGATCAAAAATATTTTCAGGATTGGCCGTCTTGGGTGGACAAATAATATTGGGTAGGTACTGTACGGTACATACGATTGGTTCGGTGTGCTTCCCTCCCTTCGTGAGCGTCCAAACCTGGACGCTACTAATTCCACGTGTCTGCGTTTTTTCAAAGGTCACGGGCAGTCCACTGCAAGCCAGGCTTAACGGTGGCTTGGATCGGGTGGCAGTCGGGGCAGCCGCATTGGATGGGTGCCCATCCCCGAGGCGCCCCAGCACCCTCTCGCCCTCCTGCCCGCCCACGTCCTCCCCCCCAAGCCCCCTTGCTCCGCGTCGCTCCTTGCCGTCCATCCCTTTTTGCCCATCGAAGCGGTGCGGGGGTGCCTTGCCCTGGCGGCGGTGGGTGGCCATGGCGGCCGGCCGTCTGTCGGCGCGCCCCCCCGCCCACCACCCCCCCCCCACCCCCGCCCCGCGCCTCGACGTGTCGGCCTTTTCGCGCCCCGCCTTTAGCGTCGTCGCGTGGCTGAACGACACGCTGCCGTCGCCGGCGGCGGCCACCCCCGCCGCGACGGCGCGCCTCGCCGGCGCCCTCACCGACGCGGCCGCCACGGCGCACGGGGAGCTGGAGGCGGCGCTCGCCGACGGCATTGCCGCCGTACCCGCGGCGGTGCGGGCGACCGAGGTGGTCCGCCGCCGTGCGACCGCCCTCCGCTCCTCTGTGGCGGGCGTGACGCAGCGGGTGGCGGGGGTGGAGGCGGGGGTGGCGTCGTCGGTGGCCACCATTGCCGCCGCCGACGGGGTGGTGCGGCGCGTCGAGGCGGCGCGGGGCCTCCTCCGCGCCGCCGCCGATGCGGAGCGTCTGTCGGCACGGGCAGACACCCTGCTGGCCGCGGCCGCCGCCGAAGGGGCGGCGGCGGGCGCCCTGCCCGCGGCGGCCGACGCGCTCGCCGCCCTCCGGTCGGCGCTGGCGCCGCTGGGGGGCGTGGCCGAGCTGGCCGCCGCCCGGTCGGCGCTCGCCGCCGCCGACGGGCGGCTTGACGCGGCCGCCGCGCCGCGCGTGTCGGCTGCCGTTGCAGCGCGCGACGCGGAGGGCCTCGCGGCCGCGCGGGCCGTCTTTGTCCGCGCGGGACGGCAAGATGCCTTCTTCAAGTACTATGTCGGCGCCGCCGCGACGGCGCTCCGGCGGCTGTGGGCAGACGCGTGGACGGCGCCGCTGCTGGGGCGGGGGGGGGCGGGGGCGCCCGACGGCCAGGCCACCGACGGCGGCAACGGTGGGGGTGGGGGGAGGGCTGCGCCGGGTGCCGTCGCCGGCCGTCTTGACGGTGGCGGTGGCGCGGGTGAGGGGGGGGCGACGGTGGGCGGCGGCGACACCGCCGACGGCAGCGACGGTGCTGGTGGTGGCCGCCCTGGCTCCCCCCCGCCCCGGCGGGTGGCGGACCTCACCACCCCCGACGGGGTGGTGCGGCTGGGCGCGTTTTACGACGCCTTCACCGCCGCCCTCACCTCTGAGGCGGCCTGGCTCACCGCCGTCCTCCCCGACATTGCCGGCACGCTCCTCCCGCGGGCGGTGGCAGCGGCGCTGGCCGCCCTGGGCGAGCCGGCGCTCGTCTCGTCGGCGGCCGTGGAGCGGGAGGCCGTGGAGCACCATGGCGACGATGCCGACGCGGCGACGGCCGCCGCGGCCGCCGTCGACGCGCTCTACGCCTCTGCGGGCCTGTCGCAGGCGTTTGCAGCACGCCTGGCGCGGCTGCTCCTCCAGACGGCGGGGGGGCACAGCGACCTGGACCTCCCCTCCTGCCAGGTGGAAGTGTGGAACCGGGCGTCAGAAGACGGGGGGCTCGCCGAGCTGGAGGCCACTGCTGCCGCTGTCGTGGCCGATGGGGCCGCGGCAACAGCAGCGTCGGCGGGGGTGGCGGCGGGAGTGACCCCGGTGGACCCATCCGTCACTGACGCAGGGGGGGATGGTGGGGTAGCGGCGGCGCACGCGGGGGGCGGCTCATCCCCACCGCCGGCTGCTCTCCACACTGTGGACTATGAGGCGGTGGAGTGTGCCTTGACGGCGGCACTGTGGCCGTCAGAGCTGCTGCTGGACACAGGCGCCACCGTTGAGGCCGCTGCTGCTCGGTCGGGGGCGTCCGCGGCGGCATCAGCGGCGGCTGCCGCCGCCGACGCCTCGTCGGCCACGACCGGGGGAGCCGGCGACGTGGCGAGGGCTGTGGAAATGGCGGGCGCGCCGCTGCTGTCGCTCGCTGCGGCTGCCGCTGACCGGGTGCGGGACATGGGCCGCGGCGCTGGCTATGGTGGGTGGCGCGCCACGACGGGGATGTTGGCGGCCGTGGCGAGCCGTCGCTTTGCCACTGCGAGTCACGGGGCGGGCGGGGCTGCGAGCGCCTCGGACGCGACGGCGGTGGCGGCGGGGGGCGTTGGCGGCGCCGGCGCCGGTTGGCCCGCCCTGTCGGCCGCCCTCCGCCTTCTTCGCGCTTTGTCGTCGTTGGCGCGGGAGTGGGACGACCTAGCCGCCGCGACCGCCGCGTCGCACGTGACCGCCGCCGCGCCGCTGCTGCAGCGCGCCGCCGCGGCGGCCGACGCGTCGGCAGCGGTCAAGGCGATGGTCTTTGCGGCCGCACCGTGCGCCGCGGACGGGGCGGTGCTGTGGGCGCTGGTGGTGACGCCCGCGCGGCGGCGGCGGCTAGTTGACGACCTGTCCGCGGCGCCCGCGGCGGTGGCTGACGTGCCAGCGGGCGACTGGGCACCAGCGCTGCGGCTGATCCAGCACCGCGTCTATGACGCCATGATGGCGGGCGTGCGACCGCGGCTGGATGCTCTGCCAATCATGAGCGTGTGGCGGGCTTCGGGGGGGGATGCCGACCCCGACGGTGGTGGCGGTGGTGTTGGTAGCGGCAGCGCTGGAGGCGGCGGCGGGAGCGCAGGTGGTGGCGGGGGAGGGGGCGGTACGGGGGCGGATGTGGACGCCGACGGCGGCGACGGTGGTGACGGTGGTGACGGCGGCGGCGGCTTCTCCCACTCCCCCCTGGCCTACGCCACGGAGGTTGCGGAGCACCTCATGACGCTGCCACAGCAGCTGGAGCCGTGGGTGCCCGACGCCCCCGACACCCCGTACGCCGTCCCGTGGGCGGTGACGGTGCCGACCGTGTACGTTGGCGGCGATGCGGCGGGTGCCCCCCCCTCGCAGGCCGACGACGACGACGGCAGCTGGGCGGCGCGTTGGATGGCCGCCGTCGCGGGGGGCACCATGGCCCTCTACGTGGAACGCCTGTGTGGCATCCCGCGGCTGACGCCTGGCGGGGCGGCGCAGCTCGCCACGGACGTGGAGTATGTCATGACCGTCGCGGCTGCGCTGGGCGTCACGCCCGTGCCGGCGCTGGCGCTGGCTCGGCGGCTGCTCGAGGTGGAGCCCGCCCCTGACGCCATCCGGGCGGCGGTGGAGGAGACTGGTGGGGGGGCGGGGGCGGGGGGCGAGCTTGTTGAGCAGGAGCGCAAGAAGCTGGGGCGTCGGGTGGCGGCCGTGCGGGGGCTGCACGTCGACCTTTGATGGCGGGAGCGGGGGGGTGAGGCTGGGAGGGGGGGAAGGGTGGCTGATTGGAGGACGCGGACGGACAGGAGCGCAGCCGCCAACTGTTTTTGGTCGTCTAGACATCTGTACACAAGCTGGCACCATCCTGTTGTGTGCCCCTGTGGCCGGAGCAGGCCAAAGCGACGACGCCGCAGCCAACGCCACTGCGGCCGTTCTGGTGGCCCCCGCGTCTGCACATTCAACGGGTGTGTCAACCTGTGCACGCTTGGTGTTCGGTCAACAGGAGAACACACAGAACCAGAGACAGGTGCCCACCTCGCCGGCATATTTACGGCCCCCGCGTTCCCCGGCCCGCCCCTGTTCCCCGCTCACACATTCATGGAGCGCGCCCGCGCCAGCGGCTGCAGCAGCCACGGGTCGCGCCAGTACTCCCCCGCATAGTTGGCACGATCGCCTAGGTCCTCCTCAATCCGCAGCAGCTGGTTGTACTTGGCGACCCGCTCCCCACGGGCGGGGGCCCCCGCTTTGATCTGCCCCGTGCCGAGGCCGACCGCGAAGTCGGCGAGGAAGGTGTCGCCCGTCTCACCCGACCGGCCCGCGACGACCACCCCAAACCCAGCGTTGCGCGCCTGGTTGTTGAGCTCAATCGCCACCGACACGGTGGGGGCACGGCCGAGCTCCAGGCACAGCCCATTGACTGCGTCCTGCTGGATGGCCTCCTCCACCTTCTCCGCATTGGAGACGAGCAGGTCGTCGCCCACAATCTGAACCATCTCGCCCAGCGCGCCAACGAGCGCGGCGTGGCCTTCCCAGTCTCCCTTGTAAAAGGGGTCCTCAAAGGAGACCACCCCAAATTCGGCAGCCAGCTGCTTGTACAGCGTGGACAGCTCCTCCGTCGTCTTGACCCCGTCGCCCGTGCCAGTGTTGCGCTTGCTTTTCCGCAAGAACCGGTCCAGGTTGTAGCCGCCCCCGTCGGTGCGGCGGAACAGGTCCGACGCGCCCGCGTCGACAGCCAGCTGCACCACGTCGGTCGAGTGGCCGGCAGCGGTAATGGCCTCTTGCAGCAGCGCCAGGCCCTCTGAGACTTTGGACAGCCCCGGCGGGGAAAGGCCGCCCTCGTCACCCACCGTCGTGGCCGCGGCGCCATACTTATCCGTCACCAGCACCTTGAGCTTGGCGTACACCTCGGTGCCCATGCGGAGGGCCTCGGCGTACGACTCAGCGCCAGTGGGCAGGACGAGAAGCTCCCGAAAGGGCATGCCCCCCAGGCCGAGCCCCCCCTGGATCATGGCAAACGCGGGACACGGGAGGAGCATCGTCGGGTTGCCGGCCAGCGCATTGATGTGCTTGTACAGCGGGATGCCCTTCTTGGCCGCACCCGCCCGGCACACGGCCATCGACACGCCGAGCAGGGAGTTGGTGCCGAGCGGCCGGCGGCCTGGCTGGCCCCCATCGTCGGCCTCGGCGTCGGCCATGGCCTGGTCAATCCCCTCCTGGTCAGTGGGGTCCATCCCCACCACCGCGTCCGACAGCTCTAGGTTCACTCGCTCCACCGCCGACGCGACGCCACGGCCGCCGTACTTGTCCTCATCTCCATCCCGGCGAGTGCCGTCGGCGGTCTCCGCACGGAAGCCACACGGGACGGCGGCGGTAAAGTCGCCGTCGGCGGTCGAGACCGTCACCTCCAGCGTCGGGTCGCCGCGGGCGTCCAAGATCTGCCGCGCGTGCAGTTCTTGGATGCGCGACATGGTGCCGCCCCCGCCGCCGCCGCCCGCCCGCCCGCGCGAGGGCACACCAATAGCAAGGATGGCAGGAGCGGGGGGGCAAGAAAGGAGAGAGAGGGGGAAGTGTCAAACGAAGGAACAAAGGGAAACCGGGGATAAGGCCGACGAGTCGAGAGGGAAAAGGGGGGGGGGGAAGCCGACCGGCCGCCCTGCCGACGGCAGAGCGTGTGCCTGTCGACCGGCCGAGCCGCGCTGCCCGCTCCCGCGCGAATGCGCGGGTGGACCCACCGCCGCGGGTTGGGGGGAGGGGAGGGGAGCAGTTGACCTGCGGCTGGCGCCCGCCGCGCCGGGCGCGACGAGCCAGACGCCGGACCGGGGGGGAGGGGTGGGGTGGGAGCCGCGGCCGACGTAGACGACACACGGCGCCTGGCTGGGCCTTGACGCACCCACCCCGCAGCGCGAACACGACTAGCGCGGCCGAGGGGGTGTGAACCGCATGGCCCTCTGTCGTCGTGCTCGGGAGAGAGCCTGAGGGGGGGTTCCTGCTGCTGACAGCTCTGGGCGGGGGAAAGCGATGAGCGGGTGAGACTGACATTCGTGCCTGCTCTGGTGAACATTGACGTTTTGGTAAAGAACTGCTCTGTTTACCCCCGAGAGACAACGAACACCTCTACATAAGTGACGCAGTTTGGGAGGTTGCGAAACGATTTCGCTCATTGGGCACTGTGCCCATAGGTACCACTGAAGGTTGTATGCAACAGACGCGTCGTGATCAAGGCTTTGTAGGCTGCAGAAGAAAAGAAAAAAGACGAGCCAGAGTACTGCCGCTCACCGTCCATCTGAGGTTAGGGTTACGACGACGCCTCAGCCACCTCCATCCTCCGCCGTGTAATGGCGTCGATGAGCGCCGCCTGCCCCGCACGGGAGGCTAGCCCCGCCGGCGTCTGCGGTCCTGTGTCGGGGTCAGCAAACGGGGAGGTGTGCTCCCGAACCACGGTTGGCGTCTTGGAAAAGACGGCGGCGTCCACGTCGACGAGGGCGGCCGCCGCCGCCCAGTGGCCCGCGCGCAGCGCCCCCATCAGCGGGGGCTCCCGAGACACGGACGCCGCGTCCACCGCCGCCCGGCGGCGGGGCGGGTCTGCGGGGGCGCCAAGCAGGTCGGCCACAAAGCCAATGGACAACGGGGAAGAAACAGCGAGCGATAGGGACGTGCTGCTAGTGGTTACAACAGTGTTTGCTGCAGCGCCGGCGGCAGCAGCCGCCGCCATTCTGCGGCGTCGTCCTGGCGCTCAGCAGTACTGAGGGGAAACAGACACCCCTTTTCGACACCGTATCGGTCATGAGTGCCGGCCGCATTCACCGCAACGGCCATGTCGGCCGGTCGCGGCACGGCTGCGGCATACGCCGCCTCCCACTCCTCCGGTTAGTCTATCTCAGTCTGGACAGGCTGGCGGTCGGGTAGATATCGTCGGACGCAAACCTGCCCCGCTCGCAAGGGTGATGGCGGGTCGGCCGCCGTGCGCAACCGCCATGCGCACCAGCGGCAGGCACAGGTCGGTCCGACCTCTCGCAAAGAGAGTGAAGTCCACCTGCTTGACCCCCCACAACGCCTTGTCCAGCACCACGTCCCACACCCCCCAACACAGTCGACACGCCGCCATTGGCCTTCACGTGCGCCAAGAGGCGGTCGACCAGGTAGGCGTCCCCGCGGCGATAGGCGGTGGCCCGGGCGTAGCCCGACACGCGCACGCCAGGGGCAGACAGGGACGGCCTCGATGTCTGCAGCTGGGGCGGCCTCGGCGTCTTCATTGGGGGAGGCCTCGGCGTCTGCGGCGCAGGCGACCTTGTCTTCTGCTGTGGGAGCTGCCTCGGTGGCAGCCTCGGTGGCTTGGGCGAGCAAAGAGGCCGCCGCAGCACCCTCTGCCGCTGCTGCCTCCGATACTGCCAACGACGCAGCCGTTAGCACCACCGCGCCTCTACTGCCGTCGGCCGCCGTCGCTGCCGGCATAGTAGCTCGTCGTCTCGTGGCCGGGGAGCTGCCGGCGCAACAGCGTCCGCCGTCTCGGTCACCACCACCGCCGCCGCCGCCGCCGCGGCCTTCACCACAACCACCAGGGGGACCGCGCTGTCGCTCTGCCGCGGGCCCTCCGCGGCCATCGCATCGCCTGCGTCTTCTCTAACATACGTGGCCGAGGGCGCCGTGGCATCGCCCCCATCTGGCCATGCCGCCGGCGCCGCCGCCTGGGGGGCGGCCGTGGCCCCTATCGCGCAGGCAGACATGGGTAACCGTGGGGTTCCCCCGCCGTCTGCAGGCGGTGCAGTCGCTGTCGTTGCCGCCGGGCGGAGGATGACTCGGCCCTCCGGCACAGCCGTCGAAGTCGTCGTCAACGCGGGGGTGCTCCCGTGCCGCCTGGCCGTTGCTGTCGCTGCCGACGGCACCGCCGTGTCCGCGTCCAACGGCCGAGCGGTGGCCGCCTCCGCCGCCGCAGACGCCGCCGCCGACGCCGCCGCCGCCGCCATCACACGTGATACTGTTGTGAAGCCTTGGTGGGTGTACCGCACCGCCGACTTCGCGTATGCGTCCCAAGTGCCCCGCAGTGTTAGTGTCGGGGTCGTCGTCCAAAAGGGTAAAGACTTCTCCTCCTCTGCGCATCCGCGTGGCTAGCCAACGCGGCACGCCTACATATACCACTCACGGTCCCTCCAGGCGGCGTCCGCCCTCCCGCAGGCGCACCTCCCGGCACGGCGCTTCAGCCCGTGCTGTGCTCAGCCCAGTGGGCCCTCCCTGCCCCCACAGTCCGTCCCACGGCTCCTCCCCTGTGTGGTGCCATGGTACACCAGCTTGTGGCTATCAGCGCGCCCGCTCAGTATGCATACATACGGGGGCGAGCCAGCCAACCGCTCATCGAACGGCTGTTGGCTCTCCCCCATCCGCCTGCCGTCTGGCAGCGGTCACCTCATACAAACCCTCGGCGTGGGCGTCACTCGCCGTAACCGCCGCCACCTCCAACCCCTCCCCCAGCCGCGGTCACGGCTCCGGCGCTTCAGCGCCGCACACCGTCGGTTGGGTGGCTGGAGCGCCCGGGGGACGCAAGAGTGTGACACACACTCCTGACGGATGGCAAGTCCATCCTCCAGACTCCTCCAGGGGGAGGGGAGCACTTAGTACTTGCTTCCTTCCCACAAGTGCGCCTCACAACAGATACGGCCACACCTGCAGCCGTCCCCGCCGCCCCCGCCAGCGTCTTTTTCGCCGCTGGAGCCCGGGGCTCCCTTGCGGCCCCCGACGCTGCCAAAGTCTCTGCTGCCACCACCGCCGCAAGAATTGGTGTATCCTCGTCTGACCCGTCGTCTGACACCTCAATGACCTCAGCCGCACTCGCGCTGTATCCTGCCGCACCCCCACTTGGCCGGGCCGCCGCCGCCGACCTCGCGGCCGCTGCATCGGCATCCTCCTCCTGGGTCAGGGCCGCAAGGAGCCGTCGCAGGCTCGCCTCCTCGGCCCGACCCGCGGACGCCGCCTTGACCGCTGCCCCGTGGAGGTCGCGCGTCCTCCTCAACTCTACGTACGCGTGGCGGCCGCGTCCGCCCGGGGTGGCGATCGCCGACCACCCCTTGGCGACGTCCAGGCCGCATCCGAAGTCATCGGCCACCTTGAGAGCGGCTGGCAGCCCGGTAAAGCCGGTCAGCTGGGTCGTCACGTCGGTGGAGCGGAAAAATCGAGTTGCCTCCGGGTGGTTTCTGACTGCAAACGGCAGCGATGTGGCGGGCATTGCCCACCTGCGCAGGTAAAGGCAGGGCCGTCCCCGCCGACGGCCCGCAGGCGCGCCGTGGCGAGGGCGCGCACGAGTGCGACGCTGGGGTGACCGCCACGGCCTGCCGCTCGGACGGTCTTGTCTGCCAGCACCGCCGCCAGCACCGACGGCGGGGGGGGAGCCCGAGCGCCACACCAGAGCCACGTTGCCGGTCCGCTTCTGACACGGCGGCCGCAAACGCTTTGACCCCGACGCCTGTCGCAGTGACCACCTGTGCGAGCCTCATTTCCACGTCGGTGCAGCCGCGGTCGCCGTAGTGGCGACCCGAAAAGGCGGCCTCAACGGCCGTCCGCAGCAGCGCCCCAAAGGCAGGCACCCCCGCCAGGGCAGTGCCGGGCCCCGCCGCCGCTGCCACCGTCACCGCCGTCTCCACGGCCGTTACGCCGAGATCATCAGGGAGCGCCCGCACAGCCCTCAAAGCAGCCGTCCGACTATCACTCACAGCGACAGCGCCAGCGCTCCCGGCGGGCGCATCTGCCGCAGAAGAGCCGTACAACACACGCACCGCGGCGGTCAGCGCATCCCGATAGTCCCCCCCATGGTACCACTTCGCTGCTGCCGCGGTCCGCAACAGCGCCGTCACCGCTCCTGCAGCGGCTGTCAGCAGTCGCGGCACGGCCGATGGCGTCGTGGCCGCCAGGCAAGCAAGCAGCACATCCACCCCCACCGCTCCGCCTCGCGAGATACTTGCCGTCACTGCGTCTGTCAGAGACGGGGCCAGCGCATCCACGGAAAAGGCCAACACAGCATCGGCGACGGCTTCTCCCACTGCAGCCGATGACAGGCCCGTCAGCTCTAGCAACCCGCCCGCGTACGAGGGCTGCCTAGTGGGGGCCAGTTCGGCCAGCACCCGCCGGGTCACACCGCCATCACCGGAACGGGTGGTCAGGCGGAGCAGCCGTACCACGTCGGGGCCATGGACAAACTGCGAAAATTCAAGGCAAGACTGAAGCTGGATAAGCAAGTCAGCGCGGTCAGCGGGGGTGGCGGAGTCAAAGCGGACTTCCACCACTTCCAAAGCCGCGGATAACCCCGTTCTTGCCGCCACTGCCAGAGTGTGCGCGCGAGGCCGGACGATTAGGGCGGCAAGCGAATAGCGAAACTGAACAGTGGTGCCCTCGTTGCCTCTCGCTTCTACCTCTTCGTCAAATGGATCCGAGTCAAAGTCGGAACGATTCCCAGCGCTCACGATGTCTGTCACAGGATCCACGGGAAAGGGAGACAGGAGTGACGGTTTGCCATCGGGAGTCACCCACGTGTCCACCTCATCTCCACGTTTTATACGTCGTCAATGCGGGTGACCGGCGGCGACGACAGCGCTCGCGGGACGGGGTTGCCGTCTGAGTTCCAGCACCATCACAGGCTTGCCACGCTCCACATCCCACGCTCGCAGCGTGTTGTCGCCCGAACCCGATACAACCCGCTGCACCGTCCCCTCCACCTCACCACGGCCAGCCCCAGCGCCCATCTCTACCACGCACACGCAGGCGACTGAGTCCGTGTGGCCCTCCAGCATCAAGGTCCCACCCTCGCATCGTGCGGTCCTTCGACCCCGATACAACGACTGGCCCATCATCGCGCCGACCACCATCCAGAGCAGCCAAGCACATCACCCAGTCGGTGTGGCCGCACCGCTGCTCAGGTACCACACACGCACTCTCTGGTCGCGCAATCCCGGCAAGACAAGCAACCCGCCGTCGCGCCCACAGCCGCCCAGTGCTTCCAAGCACATCACCGCGCCGGCGAGGCCGCTCAGCATTGACATGCACCGGCCACTGATCAAGTCCCGCACCCGCCTGCTGCGGTCGTGCGATCTCGACACGACGCGCGCCGAGCCGTCGTCGGCGCCGCCGTCCAGCACTGCCAAGCACTCTACCTCGCCTGTGTGGCCGCTCAGTACCGCCAGGCACTGTCCGCTGTCCACGTCCCATTCCCGAACAATGTTGTCGCGGGATCCAGTCACGATCCGCCCCTTGCCGTGGCACCCGCCGCCGTAGAGCACAGCCAAACAAATCAATGAGGTGTGGCCGCTCAGGTATGACTAGCGGAACAGGGAGGGCGCGCGGGGTGGGGTCGGGTCTGGTCGCTGGTAACGCGCTTCCCCAGAGAGAAGGAGGCGTGTTGAAGGGGCGTTTGGACGGCACTGGGGTTTTGACGGCACCGGGGTTTTGACGGCACCGGGGTTTTGACGGCACCGAGGTTTTGACGGCACCAGGGTTCTGACCGCACCGGGGTTTTGACGGCACCGGGGTTTTGACGGCACCGGGGTTTTGACGCTACAAGGGGTTTTAACGGCACCGGGGTTTCGACGCTACAGGGGTTTTGACGGCGCCGGGGTTCTGATTCCACCTCCCCGTCCTCATCCACGTACTCCTGCTCTTGGCGGTACCGCTCCATCTCCTCGTACGGATCCCCGTCCATGGTACCCGACACCTGCTTGTGCAGCACCGCCAGGCGCATCTCGAGGACCGCCGCGCCGGACTGGTCTTTCCTCGGACAAGAGGAAGTCTGCCAGCGTGGCGTCGCACGGCTTCAGTGCCTTCATCGACAGGCGACCGGCCGTGTACTTGTGCACCAGCCGCAGAACCACGTGGCGAAAACCCGCATCAGGCATCTCCGTCGCCCACCTGCGGATCGCATTGCGGACGCGGGTGGTGGCGGGGCAAACCCGTGGGGCGCGCGGCGCGACGCTGACGCCACCCCCCGCCGTCGCCGCTGGCATCACCAGGTTGTACAGCAAGCACAGCCGCGCGCCAGCCGTGACGGGGCGCAGCTTGTGGACGCAGCCGGCAAAAAAAGCGGTGGCGTAAAGCGGGGGGCTCGGCCCTGGGGGCGGGGACGTTAACGCCAGCCGCCGTGGGACAGCGGTCGGAGAGCCGTCAAAGTCGAGGCACTCCCCAGCGTGCTTCACCGACAACACCCCCCCCGTGTGGCCCCCGACAACCAGGAGTTGGAGAACGAGCGTGCCGACCATCCCAGGCTCCTTTTCCGTGGCGGTGTGAAGCCCCCCGTCTCATATAGGGCCAGCTTGTCCAGTCGGGGGGTCACCCCCGCAGATGGAGGGATGCCCAGGCTCTCTGCCAGGGGGCCCCTGAAGTGGGCGGCCAGGCGTGCCGCCCAGGCGTCATCTCCCACCGTCACGGCCGCCGCCTTGACCTGCTGGCACACACGCACCGCAGGGTCCACCACCGTATCAGCGCCACGGCCAAACGGAGCGGGCTCCGCGGCGGCCACAAGCCGGCGCACGTCCACGGCAGCCAGGGGCAGGGGCATCTCCCCGGCACCGCCAACGGTCAAGGACGGGTAAGGGAAGCCGGCCAGCGAACCCCCCACCGCAAACGGCGGGGGGCGAGCCGAGGCGGACCATGCCCGAAGTGCAGAGCCCACGTCGTGGAGGACCTACCCCGGCCGGCTCGACAAGGACGACGAGGAACGCACTCCACCAGGGGAGGGGCCTTCCATGCTGGCGCAATGTGAGCCACGTACGGCTGACCTGGTCCCGTGTGCAAAGGAGCACACGGGAACAGGTCAGCCGTGCGTGTCTCACAGGGGGCTCCCGCGCTCCCCCGGCCGAAGCGGGTGGAGGTCGGACAATTCAATGGTGCTGCGCCTACCGCTGCGCACAGCTGCCCTCAATCTCGAGAGGTGGGGCAGACGGGCGGATCATGGTTGTGCGTGCGCAGGTGAGCGCCCGCATGTGCATGTAGCCTGGCAGGCGGCCTTTAGGGTTTGTTCATTGCGCTTGCCCACAATCTCTCAACTAAATATATACAACTTGGTCCATAACACGCACTCAAAATAGACAGCGTGACACCAATGCCCGTGAATGGGGGGGGGGGGGTGACAACAGCGGGGGGTGATAACTGCGGGGGGGGTGATAACCTCTGGCTGGTTTGGAGAAAGTAATGCAGCCGTGTGAAAGACAGTACTGCGTCTTCGTGCCACCGTGCATCCGAATGAGCAGACGCAGTCGAGTGCCTCGCAGGCAGGCACTCTCTCGCGGGAGTCGTCGCCCTGCAGCTGCTCGCTGTCGCCGTCCTGCCTGTTGTCGTGCATTGCGCGTATATAGCGCGCACCCGAGCCTGCCAGGCCCCCGCGGGGGTGGGTCGCCATCCGCCCGGTCACCGCCGCTCCCTGCGTTTTCCCCCCTCCCCTGCGTATCCCCGAGCCCGGTGACAGCGGGATGGGTGGCGGTGGTGGTGGCGGCGGGGTCGCTGGCGGTGGCTCGTTAGGCAGGCAGGCGCCCTTCGTCCGCCGCCCCTCTTGTGAGGGGGCTTGTCCGTGGCGGCGACGTGGGGGCAAAATTCTTTGACGGCACCACCCCCATGCCCGAGCGCCGGACCGGATACGTGCAGGCAGGCGGTGGGGCCCCACCCACCAGCCGGCGGAGGAGCTGGGAGCGCCCTCCCGCCTGGCTCTAGACCCCATCTGCTCTTCCTGTGTCCCGTTCTTGCATCATCTCTTCCGCCCCCTCCCGCCCCCCTCCTCCTCCCACCCTCTTTCCCTCTCTTCCTCTTCACAGCGACTAGGGTGCTGCTGGGACTCGGGTTCCGATGTCCTCGCTGGTGCGTTGTAGTCCTCGCTGGTGCGCCGTGATGTGACTCGTGCTGGCCCCACCCTTCGGGAGGACGCAGTTGAATTGGGTGGGCGCTTGTCTGCCGGGGGGTGAGGTGGACTGGCGGGGGGTGGGCTGGGGGGGCGGGAAGAGAGCTATTGGAGGGGCTTGCGGCTTGACCCGGAATCGCGGCGCTCCATGAGCGGCAGCTGCACCACCTGCAACGCCCGCCGCCGCGGGGTGATTGCGATACGGGAGGGGGAGTTGGGAGGGGAGCTCGGCCCTCTCCTGATGCGCGCAGACCTCTCCTTTTGGTGGGAGGGGCATGGTTCTTTAGGTGGAGCGATGTTCCTTCCCCTGCCCCACTCCCCCGATCGATGGCCAGGCAGTGATGCGCACGACACCCCTGAGGAGAGCGCTCCACTCCCTGTAGGACTGCGAGGGGTGGAGGGGAGGGGGGAGGGGGGGGTGGGAGCGAGTTGGGGTGGCGTCGAGCGCAGCTGACGCCACTGGGGAGGCTGCCTTGCCCCTCTCGGCGCGGCTGCTGTGCTGTTCGCCGCGTCAGCGGTGGGGGCCACGGGAGAGCGCCAAAGGCGGTCGCCAGCCAAGCCGGAACGCGGCGTGCGGGCCATCGGGCGGGGGAGAACACCCCCGTATACATGCGCCCAGCGCCGCTACCAGCAGCGGTAGGTGGGTCCTGTTGGCGGCGCTGTGCTGTCGGGGGGGGGGGGGGGGGGGTGGGAGGAGCGGCTGTCGCTGACGCGGACGCCACCACCGCTGCTGCCGCCGCCTTTTCCTTGACACCCATCCTGCCAGAGGGGTGGGGGAGGGAAGAGGGTGCCGCGCCTGCACGCCTCGCACTGGGGGTGGTGTTCGGCCGTTTTTGGGGTGGGGGGGGGATTCCGCGGCAGCGGCCGGGTGGGGGGGGGATACCGCGGCAGTGGCCGGGTGGGGGTTGCGCGAGTGCGGAGTGGGGGGAGGGGTGGTGGGCCCCGTTACAATCGGCGTGGCGCCAGGACCAGCACGGCGCGAGCTACGGGGGGTTGCGTCGCGACGCCGCGTCGACGCGGCGGTGTCGACGCGGTTGTCCAAGCAGGCAGTGTGCCTCTTGTTGGCCCCCCCTGGGCCGGCGTCTCCCCCCTGCCCCTTGGCGTTGCGGCGGCGGCGCTAGCCCTGCTCGGTGAGTGGTGGGGAGCGTCTAGGGCAGTCTGCTACTGAGCGTCACGACGCCAAGGGCGCTTTGTCTCCGCCCCCTTTCCCCCCCCCGCCTCCTCCCCATTGCTCTCCTCATCGCTTCACCTGTGCCAGTGCACCCTCCTTGGCTGCCACGATGAGGACATTTCGAGACATTGTCCTGCGGCGCAACCGCAAGGTCAGCAGCCGCCCGCCAGCGGCAGCGCCGAGCCCCACGTTGACGCATGGCTCCCGCCCCGTGATGCGGCGGGATGAGAGTGCCGCATCGGTGGCGCTGACGGAGGACTCGTCGACCAACGGGGGCCGGGAGCCATTGGATTCGCCGCCCCCGCCAACGAGTGCGCGGCCGCCGCGCGCCACGCCGGCCGCTTCCACAGAAGGAGGCGGCCGCGGCGGTCTTGTTGGCGGCGAGGACGAACTGGGCGCGGAGCTCGGCTTTAGCGAGGATAGCGCGGCAAACAGCAGCGCCAAGTCGACCGACATGATGGCCCCGACGAGCATGGTTGTGCGTGTACAACCAGACGGGTCGGCGCGGGGCATGAACGGCAAGGTGATCAATGGGCAGCGGACGCCAAGTGTGCCTAAGAGCATCTCGGCCCTGCGCAACGTATTTGGCGGCAGTCGCCACAGCAGCAGGTCAATGCGGAGCGGGAGCGTGGACCACACCGCTTCGGGCGTGGAGCGGCTGTCCATTGATGGCGACGGCCGTCCGTCGCCTGCATCGGAACGAAAACAGCAGCGGAGCAAGCGGCCGCTCCTATCTGGCAGCGGCCACGCCCTCGAGACAGGTGCGGGCGGTGTGTCGCTGGCTGCGTCGGAGGCACGGTCGTTGGCAAGCATGGAAAGCGGCAACACCTCGTCGGCGGCTGCTGCGGCAAGGAAAAGCCGCGCCTCCCGCCTTTCGGCCTTGTCCTCGATGGGCATCAACACGGGGGAGGGCGTCATGGTGCTCACCGAGGCGAGCCAGCTGCGCGTGCAGGTGGGCGCGTCCTCCAAGCCCGGCTCAGAGCCAGTACCTCCTGGACAGCCAGGTGACGCGCGGGAGACACAAAAGGAGAACCAAGACTCGTACTGTGTGCACGCGCCGTTTGCGGGGCGGCCCGACAATCTGCTCGCAGCCGTCTTTGACGGCCACGGCGCGGTGGGGCGGCCCATCTCGCATTGCATTCGCGACGTACTGCCAGCGCTTCTGGAACGAGAGCTCGATGGTAGCGCGCCGCCGACGAGTACGGCCGGACCGTCGACGCCTCCGACCGCCGATCATGCGCGCCGGGTGGCTGCGCTGATTGGCACATTTGCTGAGGCCGAGGCGGTGCTCTACGACGAGGACCGGAGGATTGACCACGTCTTTTCCGGCACCACGGCGGTGATGGCATGGATGACGGGCCAGCAAGACCTCTACTGCGCGTGGGCGGGCGACTCGCGATGCATCCTCGGCCGCCGTCTGCCGCCCGCCATCCCCGGCGGCAAGGACCGCTTCACCGCCATAGACTGTACGTTTGACCACAAGCCCGGGCGGTTAGACGAGAAGCGGCGGATCAAGGCCGCGGGCGGCCGCGTCGCGCGCTGGCGCAAGAACATTGGCCCCGAGCGGGTGTGGCTACCCCGCGACTGGCTCCCCGGCCTGGCCATGACCCGCTCTGTTGGGGACACTGTACTTAGCGACTATGGGGTTGAGCCAAGACCAGACGTGACGTACACGCGGCTGCAGACCAACGACTCGTTCCTGGTGCTCGCCAGTGACGGAGTGTGGGAGTTCATGCCGTCCCAGGAGGTTGCCGACTTTGTCGGCCGTCTCCGTCGGGAGGGGGTGGCGCCCAAGGAGGCGGCCGACGCGCTGGTGCGGGAGAGCGTCCGCCGCTGGCGCCGCAACGAGGTGGTTGTCGACGACACCACCGCCGTGATTGTCTACATTGACGCGGCGGGGCAGGCATCATCGCCGTCTGGCCCCGCGTCGTCGGTAGACTGGGGATCGGCGGGCAGCGACGACGACGTGGACATGTCTGCCCCGCGGTCGACGCTGGCTAAGCTCCTCGGCAAGGCCGCCGTGCCGGCGGGTTCCCGGCCGGCGCAGTTGGACGGCGCGGGAAAGCTACTGCCCTTTTCCCCAAAACACGAGGACGTCAACCAGGGACAAGGATAGCACCGGCAGGGGGGGGGGGAGAGGGGGGGGGGGGCGCACTGGGGTCACCAGCAGGGGGTGGGGTGTTGGCGGGGGCGAGAGGGGGGGGCGAGGTGTACGGATGTGCGTGGGCGCGTACAAAAGCTGTCGTGACTGTACCGTGAGTCTATCGGCAGAGGCGTCCGCGAGCGGCGGCCGCCCTGGCGGTCGCCCCATCGTTACACGGGGGCCGTGTGGGAGCCGCCGGCGCCAGCTAGCGCGCGCTCACCACGCTCCCCCCCCCCCGGGGCCCCGCACACCCCATCCCCCCTTTCTCCCCCCCACACCCCCGATCCCCCCCCCCCCCCCGTTCAACCGGGCGGCATGGGTCGCATGGCCGCCACCCCCCCTTCCCCTCCCACCTCCACCAGCCACTCATGCCAGGCGCGGAGCCCCCCCCCGTGGGCGACGGTCAGCCCCGCGCCTGCAGCGGCGCGGAGGGCGGCCATGACGCTCGCCGCAGCGGCGGCGTCCAGCGGCGCCGTTGGCTCGTCGGCCACCAGCAGCGCCGGCCGGTGGTAGACGGCGCGGGCGGCCGACAGGCGCGCCGCCTCGCCGGGCGTCAGCACGTCAGACCACATGTCGCCGTGCGCGGCGGCGGCCACAGCGGCGGCTGCAGTGTCTGGGGACGATGCCGGCGACGGCCGGGACGCGCTCTCGCCAGCACCCGTAGCTCGGGCGTTTGGGGTCGCAGCAGCGGTGGTCGCCGCCGCCGCCGTCGCCGCCGCCGCCACATTGGCCGCCACCGCCCCCGACAGGGGCACGTCTAGCAGCCGCCGGGAGAGCGCACGCGGGAAGCCCACCGCGTCGACGGCGGCGAGAACGGCGTCTCGCTCGGCGGCGGCGGCAGGGGTGGCGGCCACCGCGGGCGGGTCGGGGTAGACAATCATCTCCCGCAGGCTGCGGGCGGTGCCGAGATAGGGGCGCTGCGGGAGAAAGAGAACGCCCCGCCGACCACGGCGTCGGCGGGGGGGGGGGAGCGTGCTAGAGGCGGGGGAGCCACCCGCGTCTCTGGCAACGGCAAGCGCAACGTGGTCGGGCGTGCCGCCGCGGTGGGCCCCTCTCCTGGCGACGCCCGCGTCGGCAATGTCGTCGTCATTGTTGTCGTTGTTGTCATTGTCATCGACGTCGGGCAGCCACGCGTCACGGCGCAGGAACACCTCCCCCGACGCGGCTGGCCACAAGCCCGCAAGGACGCGGAGGAGGCTGCTCTTACCCGCCCCCGACGGCCCCTGCAGCAGTACCCACTCGCCGGGGCGGATGGTCAGCGAGACGGGCGCCGCGGCGAGGAGGGGAGTGCCCCGGGGGGCCGACGCGCTCGGCAGCGTCCGAACCGTCACGGCGGTCAACGCCGCGAGGACCAGTGGGGTAGGGGAAGACGCACTCCCGAGGCCGACGAGGGCGGGTGCGCCCGCCATCCCCAAAGTTCCGTCCGCAGCGCCCGCCCCCGCGGGCGACTCCCCTCGCCCGCCGCGAGGTGACAGCGACACAGCCGTCAGGGCGTAAGGGGACGTACCGGGGGAGCGCGCGCCTGTCGCCACACCCGGAGAAGCGTGCCGCTCGCCGCCATTGTCGTCACCAACCCCAGCGCCAGCGCTAGCGCCATCGCCGCGGGCGCCGCCAAAGGCGCGGGCAACCGACGGCGGCAGCAGCACCAGCTCCTCATCCTCCCCACCGCTAGACGGACGCCCCCGCCCCTGCCCTTCATCCCCTGTGTCGCCTCCCAAGACCACGGCGCCTCCCCTGAGCCCGGCGTCCCCCTTATTGCCCCCCTGTGGCTCCATCGCCGTGGCCACCCCCGCCACCCGTGCAGCATAGGCGGCCAAGTCGGCGACTTGCGTGCCCAGCTGGATGAGCGTCGTGAAGCTAAACAGCAGCTGCATAAAGACGCTGCCCGTTTGGGACACCCAACGTGCGCGGCCGGGCCCGTCGGTGGGGACACCCCAGGCGCCCCCGCTGCCATCGTCCGCCTGGCCGCCTCCAAAAAAGAGGGCGTATCCGAGCGCCCCATACATCACGCCGTTGACATAGTAGCCGTACCCGTACTCGAGCGCGTTCAGCCGCACGTGAGCAAAAATGACAGACCACACGCGCTCCACCGCGGACGACAGGAGGACGTCGAGACGGCGTCGTTCTTCCGCCTCCCCCCCAAGAAATGCGACTCCCTCGGCAGACCGCCGCAGAGCTACGTGCTCGTTGCGGAGGCGGGCCTCTGCTGCCTCGGAAGCTGCCACCCGCGGTGCCGCCACGGCCGCCGCGTCTACCGTCACAAACGCCGCGACGGCCGACCAGGCAACGGCGACGCCCAGTGCGGGCCACCCAGCACGGATGGCAGTCTGGATGGCGTACCAGCCCACGCTGCCGCCCGCCTCCAGGGCACCCCCAGAGCCGATATCGCCGCCCGCCAGGACGGTGAGGAGGGTAGCCGTCCCGTCGCGCACGTCCGTGACCATCCGCTGGTCGGGCGCGTCGAGGGCGCCGCCGTCAGCAAGCGCCACCAGTGGGGGTACCACGTGGCACGGAGGGGCGCCGTCGCTGTCGCCGCCGCCGCCGCCACGGTGCTGCTCCCTGGACGCATTGGGCGCGTGTAGATAGCGCGCGTGGAGTGCGCGCGTCAGCGCGGCGCGGCCTCCCACTGCGGCGGCCTCCCTCAGGTAGGAGCGGCAGACCTTGGCCGCCACCGTTGCGGTGGCAACCGTCAGCAGCCACGCAAGCGACCGCCGAAAAGCGGCCGCGTCGGCCGCCACGAGCGCCGCGTAGAGGTCCCCCGGAGCGAGGATGAGGAAATAGCCCAGCGCCGCGTAGACGGCGATCGCAACGGGCAGCGCCACCGCCACGCGGCCGTCGGCTGGGGTGGTGTAGGGGAGCGCGATGCGGGCGAGGTAGACAAGCTGCGCGAGGAGGGGGCGGCCCACCGTGGCCTGGGGTGGCGGGGGGGGGAGGGGGGGGGAAGCGGGGTCCGCGTTTGACCAGCCACCGCGGCCACCGTCATCACGGCCGCTGCCGCCGCTGCCGCTGCTGCAACGGCTGCCGCTGCTGTCACCGCTGCTGCCGCTGACGCCGCTGAAGCCTCTCCCATGGGTTCCACCAGTGGCGACACTGCCACTGCTGCCGCCATCCATCAAAGGGGCGCCCTCGGAAGCGGCAGCGGTGGCAGACTTCATGATGGGGGAAGACGCGATGACGGCACTCAGCCAGCAACAGTGGCTCTAAGGCAGGGGAAAGAAGGCTGGCGATGGGCGCTCATTCCCTAGCCAAGCCGGTGGGGAAGGCGTGGGTGTGACAGTCAAGGTGAGGGAAGCGACAGCAGCAGGAGGCCTTGGTGGACCGCCGTACCTCTCATGTGCTGCAGCAGCCACACGTCCTCGCTCGCACGGCGTGTGCCTGCCTCTGCTGTGATCATTGGCAGGTCTCCCTTGCCTGTCGAGTAATGGAACCTTTCTCACAAACTCACAGAACACGTGGCAAGAGTGATCCAGTCGACCTCTGGCGGCTGCTTCCGATCCTTTGCGGAACACGTGGCGCGACGCTATCAGGCCAAGGGGGCAGGATGTGGCCACACTCGCATCGTGTTGACAAGGGCTCTGGCTCAGGGGCCATCGTGCCCCTTGGTCTGGTCCCCCCTCCCCCGCTGTGATGTTCTGCGACGGCTCTCCATCATCATGATGGTCTCCCATGGCGGTAGACAGCTTGCACCGAGAGCTGTCCCAACGACGTCGTTGTCTGGAGCTAGTCTGTCTGTCTTGTGCCTCGGTGTGTCCTTGGCCTCCGCTCTTGGCGCGCTCTCTGAGTTGTCGTTGTTGTCTGGCTGGGCTTCACTGGGTGGGCGAGCGTCTGTGAGAGCTCGCTGGGATGGCTTTTTCAGCGGCCCCCACCGGTGCGCTCACCACGCTAAGGGCCCGCGGCGGCTTGCTGGGCGGTCGCCCGTGGATTTGCGTCAGGCCGTCGGCCTGGCGGGGCACGACAAGCTTGCTCGCCCGCCCTGTGCAGAGTGGGGCCATCCGTTGCAGTGCACTTCCTGTGTCAGCGGAGAGCGACTACAAGCTGAAAGAGGTACGGTAGTTGATGCTCCGTCCGAGCTTGTTGGTATCAGTGCGTTACGTGCAGGGTTGGTGCCCGTGGCTGACGCGGCACTGTCTATGTGGGGATGTGCTGTCTGCTCTTGTTTCCCGTTCTACTGTCGTGTAACCTCTCCCCTCCCCCCCCCTCAGCTGTTTGCTGAGGACGTTCGCTATTTTCTCCCCGCCTACCAGCGCAATTATTGTTGGAAGCAGGAAACGGCCGTGGGGTTTCTCCAGCAAGTGCTGGACAGGGTGCGCGACGGATACGACGAGCTGCACTCCGCTCTTGAGGTGACGCCAGAGGGCCACGAGAAGCGCCTGCCCACGGATATCATTCGGCGATGGACGCTAGAGCAGATTCCAGAGAGCATTGGTTTCATCGAGCTCTATCGAGGCCGTGAGGATGGACAGTTTGGTGTCATTGATGGGCAACAACGTATGGTGACGCTGGGGTTTATCTTTGCGGCTCTCCGCGAGTGCTTCCTCCAGTCGGGCAATACTATCGATGAGGCGTGTGCAGAAGAGATGCACGACCGCATCTGGCAGGGGCCGCACTTCTCCCGTGGTCTGGCAGCTACTGCGCGTTTGACAGTGCGCCGCATTGATGTGGACCTGTACCATCGGTTGTGTCTCGTCCCCGGTGGTATGCAGGCGTTCTTGGATCGAGAGGCGGATAACGAAGACATGTCGACCTCCGAGTCACACTCCAAGATGATAGGTGCCCAGCGCATCATCCTTGACACCCTCATGGAGCAGCCACCTTGCGTCTGGCGTATGCTAGCCAGCTACCTTCCGGAGTGCCAGTACAACATGCTTCTGTCGCAAGACGCTATTACTGCGCTCAAGATGTTTGGGAGCCTCAACTTCAAGGGTGCAGAACAGATGGGGGCCGTGGACCGCTTTCGGAGCGCCATCATCATGGAGGACGAGGCGGACCTGAATACCAACGTCGCAGCCGCGGCCCGAGCTGTGCCTTCCCTGACGGGTGGGGCACCGGCGCGCGTGGGCTCCCTGCTCGAGCCTGTGTGGGACGAGCTGCAGGCGGACTATGGGCGACAGTTCATCGCAACCGCGGTGCTTCGCGCCATCCAATGCCGGCTGTGGTTGCTTGAGGGCAAGCACAACTACTAGCAGGACCCGTCGAGTCTTACTCTGGCGGACAAGTACGACGCCGAGGCGCGCCTGATGCTGGCCGAGGCAAGCATTCCTGCCGCTTCGTTCTTCTGTGGCCCGTTTTCCTGTCTGCTGAAGCAGTATCGTGTGGTGGAGCGAGCTTCCCTCCCCGGTGGGGCGCACGGCAACGCCGTTGACCGTCTGCTGCAGTCGCTCAAGGGGTGTACCCTCGTGGCGTGGGAGCCCGCTGCATACGCCTTCATGCGGACGCGGCTCGACGACGACGGCGTGCCCCTTCCTGGCGTGGTGCCCGAGATTGATGCCTTCTTGTTGACTCTGGACCGGTTTGTGTTTTACGTCCTGCTTGTCGAGGGCGGCGTCCAGTGGTTGGCGCGCCTCAACGCTGTCCTAGAGGCCGTCACGTCCGGGAAAGATCCACTGAAGCTGATGGTCCTTGGCACAAAGAGCCTGGAGAAGCTAGAGGCGGCGCTCTCTTGCCCACGCCTGGGTGGCCGTGACCCAGCGCTGGTCAAGGCGGTCTTGCTGCGGGTGAATTCAGCTGTACACGCAGCGTCTGACACCACGGTGGGCGGAGCTGCCGCGGCCACGCCTGCCCTGGACAGCGCTGAGTGGTCGGTCGAGCACGTTCTCCCGACAAAGCCGGTCGCCAAAGGCGCCTGGGTGAGGGCCTTTCCTGACGAGGTCGAGCGGAAGAGCCTCGTCAACCTCCTGGGCAACTTAGCCTTGTTGACTCCAGCTGCCAACAGCTCCGCCGGCAACGTGGGCTTCTCCAAGAAGAAGGGCAAGTACCAGCGGCTGCTCGGGGCGGGCATGCCGCGGATCACGGCAGATGTCGTGGCGGCTGACGAGTGGAACAACGTGCAGCTGATTATGCAACCATACTGGGACTGCAGCATGACAACCTGGCCTCTCTCTCTGAGCTCCCTCGTCTCGGGATTCACCTACGAGTGGTTCGCCTCGTGCTTGGGCCAACTGTAAAGGGAGGAGGGTGATAGAGGGGTTGGGGGCAGCCAAACTGTGCACGGAAGGATTCCACAATCGTCCTCCTTCGTGTCCGCTGCTCAACCGCGCTTGGCCGACGCAATAACAAATGCCCCACTCCGCGTTCGGATGCTGTTGGAGATCAAAACAATCGGGACTGTGGGCGACACAGCTGCGCAGAGACAAGGCAGGCACGGTTGTTACGAATTTCAATGAAATCATTTAAGCTTTCCTTAATGTATCAATTAATTAATACATTATGAAAGGGTCCCAGGGACCCACCGTTCATTGAATGTCTACTTATATATGTGACCACTTATACTGAAAACCATGGACAATTTGAACTTGGTTCGTAGTTGTTCCGGCATGCTCTCCGCACGCTCGCCGTGCCGGCGGAGGCGACGACAACCCCTCTCTCCGTTCATTGCCATCTTCGGGTGCCCCTCCGTCGAGACCGCGCGAGGGCTCTGCGAAGAGGCTGAGCCAGCGACCCCCTCATATTCGACTTGCAGACTGTTACACCTCCGAGGACCGGAAAAACGACATGAGGATAAGGTCCCCAGATCCGAAGCGTCCTATGACACTTCGGGGCGACAATATTGTGGCGGACGACGATAGAAACCTCATTATTCTTGAGTCGGTCGAACGGCGATAGCGGGCTTTGAAGATTGTGCAAGTTCTGAAGTCATTCCGGAGTCGGCCTGTACGGGCCCTGAGAGGGCGATTTCTAAAGTCATCGCAATGTTGAACATTTTTCTCTCCTCCATTAGTCCGCGGCATCAGGTTGGATCAGATCGATTCCTACGGTAATCGGAGAGATCTCGTCCTGCTCGTCACGACGGTGTGTCTAACACAAAAAGTGAAAAGCCACATCAAATGAGGTTTCTATCGTCGTCCGCCACACACATATTATGTATTTATGGGTCACCTCTCTGTGCGCTAACCGACCAGACGTTGTCCCGGAAAGGTATCTGGCAGCTTTTTCCCAGGACGTTGGATGAACTCTGAGCTGAGCGTGGCAGCCACGTGTGTGTGGTGCGCGTGCTCCCATGCCGTCCAGCCAATTGCTGTCGCGTTGTCCCACTGACACTGGTCCCACTGGTTGCTGGCCGCCTCTTCAGCCGGAACTGTCCCGTTGCGCAGCACCGCTTCACTGCGGCATCGACGCGTGCCCCGTGGCTGACGGCAGTACGCCCGACATAAGCCAAGGCTATCCTCTCTGCCGCACTGTCGCCTGCCCCAATGCCCCCCCCCATGCCTCGATGGCACACATGGTTTCCCTCACCGCTCGGCCCCTCTAATCTTTGTCCCCGGCACTATTCTCGTTTCGTTTCGTCTTTCTCCAATACCCTGCAGCGCACAGGCAAGGTACGTTTCGACGCTTGGGACTTGGGGGGACTGGGGAGGTGCGGTATGCGATCACGCGCTGCGGGCCCTAGACGATGTAGATGAGGACTCTGGCAGCCATTGGTGTCCATCCTTCTGCTTACACTGCCTCGCCTTCTGTCCGGCTTTCGTGCGTCCAACGCTGGCAGCGCGTCCCCACTCACTTCCCCAACAGTGCTTGTCGCATGCTTCCCCCATGCTTCCCCAGTGAGCGCAACTCCATCGGACCTTACGCGCGGTATGGTCGCATCGGCTGCGTGGCGCACTCACCACGACCCCATTGGTACTACTCCTCTGGGCCCCGACGTCCATGCTACGGCTACGGTGCTATGACCGTCTACGATGTCTTGCCTGGTGTGTGTCAGCAATTTTGTACATGTGTGTTGAGGGGCTCGTGGCAGGCGCTTCTTGGGTGGGTCGCGTGCGAGGCATTGGACTGATGTGCCAGCTCTGCTGCGACGTTTCGCCATGACTTGCTCATCTGTCCCACGGCTTGTGTTTTTTCATCTTGATTGTTGCTACTGCTGGGTACTGATGGTGTCGATGGTCTTGCAAGGGGTGGAGGTCGTGGTGTATTGGCGAGCAGAAGCGAGAGTAGGACGGAGCGGGAGCTTGCTTCGGGTGGGCCCGGGGTACGCGGGAGGACGCGGGAGAACACGGGAGACGGCCCGCTGCACACCGAAGCAGATGGACCTTTGAGCACATGATGTCAAGTCATTGAGAAGCACTTGTGAAAAGAGCACCATGCATATCCATCATGGGCACGCGGCATCATGGTGCTCTTTGCCAGTTGGGAATACTCCCACAAGGACCTTTCTCCATGCCAGTCGAACAGTTCTTCAAATGTCCTCCCCATCACTTGAACAACGAGTCGTATAATTTAGTCATTACAGATTGCGACGATAGTGGGACCTCTGACAAAGGCTTGGGCATCGGAACTGGGCAATATCACCAGGACCTCCATGGAGGTTTTTTAGGCCAAATTTGACAGTCTAGTGAACCATGCCGGGACGCTCATCACCTGGAGAGCCAGTACAGCACGTGGGGAGGGCCACGATACGGCGGGGTGGTGGGGGCGGTGCCGCGGCCGGCGTCGACGACGGCAGCATCATTGGCAGCATCGACGGCAGCATCGACGGCGGCGGCGACAGCGGCAGCGGCGCGACGGCGGCGGCAACGGCGGCAACGGCGGCGGCAACGGCTGCGGCATCGGCGGTAGCAACGGCGGCGACACCGGCGGCGACACTGGCGGCGTCAACGGCAACGACGACGGCAAGGACAGCGACGGCTACGTGGACGGCGATGGCGGCGACGACGTTGCGCTTGGGGGGGGGTGGGCGGGGGGGGGAGGGGGGCGCCGCCGGTGACCGCGTCGGCGACGGCGCCGGTGGCGTCGGCTCCTGTGGCCGCGGCCGCCGCGGCGGTCAAGCGTGTGGCGGTGGCCACCCCGCCTGTGCCGGTTCCCACTGTGGCGGCCACCTCTCCTGCCGCGTTGTCCATGGTGACGGCCGCTGCATCCGACGTGGCGGCAGTGGTGGCCACGACGGCAGCGGTGGCGACGTCGGTCACGGCGGCGGCGGTCGGCGCGGGGGCGCCAGTGGCCATCGACGAGGCGGCGGCCACGGCGGCCGCCGCGGCAGCCATCGAGGCGGTCGCATAGACGGGCACGCCACAGGCGGCTGTGGTAACGGGCTTTGGGGAGGGAGGAGGCGGGGACGGTGTTTGGGGGGGGGGGCGGGGGGGGGCGGTGGGCAGACGGCCGTGTGAACTTTTTGGTGGGGGTGAGGCAGGCGTCAGGAAGCTGCGGCCACGTTTTTTGGGGGGGCGGTGGTGCCGCCGCCGTTATGGGGAAGGGGGAGGAGGGCGGCTGGCCGCCCGCGGGGACCGTGCGCAGGGGGAGGGTGGGAGGACGGTGGGGGCGCTTTGTGAGGGGGTCGGTGTAACGATTTCCCCCTTAATCCCATGCCTCATACCTGAGGGATAATATCTGGGACCTCTCCTTACAGATCCTGCCGAACCAACTCCTGGCAACATGGATCAATTCCTTGTATTGTGGGGCATGACGCGGTGTACCTTCCAGACTCAAGATGAGTCAGCCGCTGTCTCACGGTGTCTGCTGGCCGCACCACAGCTGCCATCGACGACCCATCATGGCCTGTCGAAAGGCGCCACCGTCAGCACCCATGACGAGCCACATCTGCCACAGCTGGCGAGTCTGTTAGAATGTCCTCGCTGCAACATTGCAGCGATGTGACTGGCTAGCCGGCTGGCAGATTCGGTCGACTCGATCGAACCGTGCTTACACGCCTCTCGGACCTTCGGACCGACTGGCGTCTGGGGCCGGCTGGGACGGCGCACTAGGCGCCGCACGCCGGACCCCTTCGTTTGGGGCAAACGGGTTAGGGTTAGGGTTAGGGTTAGGGTTAGGGGTTAGGGTGGGTCTTGTTGTACACGCTGGAACGCTGCTTAAAGCTGCGCTCCCCAGCGGCCGAGGTTGGTGCGAGGGAGAAAAATCTGGGCCGCCACAGCACGCACCTCCGATGGGGCACCCTCCGCGTGCAAGGCCCACCAGCTCGGCGGAGTCGATAACTAGGCACATTCAGACGTTGTGCGCCTCCCAAAGAATGGGAAACTCCCCAATATTGCCTGCGTAACCTGCGTCACAACGACGGCCTGCTCAGTGTCCGGAGAAGGGCGGATGAGCCGCTTTGCAGCCGCCAGGCACATCGCCGCGTCCGTGCCCGTGAATGGCTTCACGACGGGAGCACGGGAAGCCTCGTGGAAAGGTAGAAAACGCGGTCCGAGGTAGAATGCGAGCATGTGCGCGTAGGAGAAGATAGTGCCGTACCGAGACTTTAGGAGACCCAGGATGCTCTCCCTCGTGATGTGCGCCTCAGCCGATGGCAGCAAGGATGCCTCCAGGCAGAGGAACGAGGCGTGAATGCCGGAGAGCGGCGTTGTGTCCGCCTGTAGGTAATCGGTAATGGCCGTGACGCAGCGTAACACCGGCTCCCACATTCTCAAGTTGTCCCAGTTCTTGGGCTCCATGACTGCGTCGAACAGCGACGGGGGAAAATCCATGCCGATGGTTTTTTGCTTGGCCTTGAACAGGACCGTCGAGATGTCGCCCCGATTCGAAAGGATGGTCCCCAAAAGCGCAGCCGACCCCGTCAAGCGTGTCGGGGAGAAGAGTTTGATGGTAGGTGTTCTCCCTGGTTCGAGAGCCTGCTGCCGCCGAAGATGCTCGCGTGGAAGGTGATAATTTCCGAAGAACCTGGCCAGCGCTGTACAAAACGACAGTACATGGCACGCACCCGGCAGTTTGAGAATATCTCGGCACAGGTTGTTCATGGCGTGCGACGCGCACCCGTACGCGTAGGTGAAATCACCGCCGTCAATCAGCTTCCGCCGCGCGCTGCGGTTGACGTTGGGTGAATCAGTAACAATGCCGGTGTTGTGCTGGTCCCGCCACGTGGTCCCGGAAGGCATGAACGGTAACGCCATCTGCTCCTTAACTTTTGTGACCAGCACGTCATCCGTCTCCCGGTCACCATGTAGGCGGAAGGATGAGATGTAGAACGGAAGTGGGCCACAGAAAAGTGCCGAGAAGACTTGGTCGCCGTTAGGCCCGGTCCACCCGTCACATTCGAAGCACCCTCCGGCCATCGAGCGAAGGATCTCGCATACGTCCGCGTCCACCTTGGAAAAGACAAGGTTGACATACTTTGACGACATAGTTTGGCGTGAAGGCGGTCGCCACGCGCCGCCGAGAAGCTTCTTCCCAAAAGATCCCCATTCCTCCCCATCGGTGCAGTAGCCAAACTTCCCGCCACTCGCAAACACTGCCTCCGCGTACAAGAGGTTGAGGGCCTCGCAGTGATTTACAGACACAAACATGTAGAAGGCGTTCGTTGCCAACACCATCCCAGCCCCAGCGCTGGGGCCCCCAGCCGATGACCCAGCGGCACTAGCCCGGGCAGACCTCGCGGGGTCCGCCAGTCGATGGAAGGCGTCGGAGTTGTTGCGCCTAAAAGTCGCGCACGACAACAGATGCACCCTGTAGCGCGCGGGCTGCAGTGATAGCGCATTGCCGCACGCCCGACAGGTCATCTTCTTGTTCGGCTGATCAATGTTGTAGTGGGAGGAGGCCTCTCCCGAAGGACGGCCGCGTTTACGCGGCACAGGGGCCGCGGAGGCTGGCTCGTCATCGGTCCTGTCCGTGGTCTCCGCTAGGGGTGGTAAGGGAGGGGAAGCGTCCATCGTGGCGCGGCGACGTCAGGGGACGTGGGAGGGGAGGGTTGACACGCCCGCAGTCTGCCAACGTCAGCAACGACGGCGGCCAGCGTGTCAGAGATGGCGCGAATCCACAGATAGACGCACGTCTGAGGCACTCCTGGGGGGGCCACTGTGCGAAGATCTAAGTGATTACAAACAGGTGTGAATTTAAGTTATTTAATCAATTAAAATCAACGTGATTGTAATCAAATTGAAATAACTTAACACCTCGCTTGGGTCACGCGAGGGAAGGGCAGGTCTTGGTTGCACCCCCACGGTTGCTGGCGCGTCCTCGACAGCCCACAGCGCCATGAGCCACCCTCGACCGCCACCACCCATTTGCGAACCAGCTGTATCGCACGCCGCGGCACCACAATCGCAGCCGGTATCTCTTCTACCTGTCGACGTTCGTCGTGGACCGCCTCACGCAGCCAAGAGACAAGACTATTCTTGGGCGTCGCTGAGCCGCTGGTGCTCAGTCCCGCTCTCACTGCCGCGTGGATACGCAAGACCTTGCAACAGGGAAAGAAAGAGAACAGAAAACGGCCTCTGCAACGGCCAGATGAAACGGCTACCGACAGGAGGCCACGCTCCAGACCCATGTCTTCAGAACCAGGTGCTGTAGCAAGCAAGAGGGGAGTCATCGCCCAGAAGCCCTGGCCAGCGTGATTGAGCACGTATATCTTGTTCTTTATCATACTCTCCGATGATACGCACACACAAAAGCCGGGCAACAATCGGTCCCCTGTCCTGCGGTGTCAGATGCAAGCGGAGGCGGCAGCCGCCAGTGTAGCCTCGACAAGCCAGGAACGACGCCGCGACGAAGTACATCACCGGCGACCTACCGTCCCCGGCGACAAGGGACACCACAGGAGACCAACACTTGCCTGCGCATGGCAGCAAGCCACCCCCCCCCACACCCAAAGCACACGCACACAAAACATACACCAGACAGGCGGCGTGCACACCACGGCAGCAACACCCTTAAAACACACACAAGCACACACACACACAGACGATACAAGCACGCGCGCACAAAGCGCACCACGTCAACGCAACCGCAAGAAAAAGAAGACACCCACACCCCGTAGCCCACAGCGCACGGAGCACGGACACCCGCTGGTACCAACGGGGTCCGACAATGAGTGCCACCGCAAACCCCATTGCACAGCCAAGAGAGAGGAAGTACCGCAACCCGTAGCGGACGCGTGGTGGTAGCGCTGCATTGACCCCGCTGCAGGGAAGCAAGCGAGGAGACCCCCACGCACAGGCGCACAGCTTACTTGCTGCTCTTGGCCTTCTTGGGCGACTTGGTGGTAGCCTTTGCCTTCTTAGCAATCACCTTCTTCGGTCCTGTCGCGGCAGCTGCCTTCTTGGTGGGCGTCTTGGCCTTGGTCGCCGCAGCCTTCTTCGGCTTGGCCGCCGCAGGCGCCGCCTTCTTGACCGTCTTTTTCTGTAGCAGGAGGAAGCAGAAACATCCAAAAGAACAGAAGAAGGCACAGCCGAGATACCAAGCAAGAGGACGGCGAGAGGGAAGCGAATAAGAAAAAGCTCGGCAGCGACGGCGGTCACTCGCCAGGAAAAAGGGCACGTACACCACAGGGCCCCACAGCAAGGTACAGCGACGGACCACCCACAGCGCATCAAGTCACCCGGCACCCCACCCTCGTATGACACCATGCCATGAAGAGGAGGCGCACATGGCCCCACAACCACGCCGTGCGCACGGGGTGCCCTCACCAGCCCACCCCACCCCCCACACCGCACGACAGACACCAAGCCAACATACCTTGGGCGCCGCCGCGGCAGCCGCCGCGGGCGCGGCCTTCTTCTTCTTCTTGGGTGCCTCCTTGGCGGCAGCCGCAGGCAGCTTGTACGAAGCCTTCACCTTGATGAGCTTCCCGTCGCTGACGCTGTCCCGCAGCGCCTTGTTCAGCGCGTGCTTGTTCACGTCAATCGAGTAGGTGGTGGTGATGTACTTGGTGAGCGCCGGCAGGCTGCTGCCCGACCGCTCCTTTAGCGCCTTGACCGCCTCAGCCGACATGACCGAGTAGGTGGGGTGGGTCTTCTTGGCCGACGGGGCCTTGGCCACTTTGGAGGCCATCGCGGCTGACGCTGCGGGGGAGGGGGGGCGGGGGGGGGGTGGCAGGGCCGGGGGGCAGCCAAAGGCTGGAGCGGCGGCTGCAAGCGCAGGCGCCCAGGGAGAGGAAGAGGGCCAAGCGGGGACAGCAAACGATCAAGCAGACCGCGTGGAGGTGGACAAGAGCAGCGGCAGGTACGCGGGGAGGACCAAGAAAAAAAAGGGGGGGACCGGTTAGAAAAACGGCCGTCGGCGGCAGCACGCACGCCCGCCAGCGCTTGCGTGGCGCCTGGCCCCACGGCGCGCCCGCCACACCAGCAACTGCGGCGGAGCAGCACGGTCCCCCCAACCCCCCCCCCCCACCCCCCCCTCCCTCCACCTTCCCCCCCCCCCCTCCACAAGCCAGAGAGGCCCGCCCCGGCGGCGGCGGCCGCGCGCGCGCGCGCGCGTGCGTGCGGGCGTGCGTGCCCGCCCCACTCCCCCCCCCCCCCCCAAATGGCCCAAATTCGCCGCGCAACCCCCCCCCGCGGCGGCCCCCCCCCCCCCCCCCCCCCCGCAAAGGCCTGGCGCCCAACGTACAGAGGGCAACGGCGGGCACGACGAGCGCGTCGGCTACAACGACGGCGACAGCGTGCGGGGGGTGTCGGTGGCACTGGGTGGCGGCAGGGGGGGGGGGAGAAGAGCAGGAACCTGTCGCGCGGGGGTGGCGGGCGGCTGGCGGGGGGCGTGGCGGCTATATGCCCCTTTTTTTGTTTCCCCGGCCGCCGCTGTCGGGGCAGAGTCAAGCGGCCCCTGGGGGGGCCCAGACGCACCACCCCCCCCCCCCCCAGCCAGGCGGCCTGGAGCCTATGCCCAGCAGGGGTGGGGGGGGGGCGGGGGTGTGTGCGCCCTCGCCCAACCAGGCTGCAGCCGACGGGGCCCCCCCCCCACCCCGCGTCTGCCTGGGCTGCCGGCTGGCCGGCCTCTACGCCAGCCCATGCTGCGGGCGAGGCCCCCCCCCCCCCCCCCCCCGCCCCGCCCTCCGCGCCCCCGCCACGCCGCCGCTCTCCTCCGGCCCAAGCCCGCGCGCGCGCAGCAGGAAATCGGCAATGCCAGCTCCCCCCCCCCCCGCGCCTCCCCCACCGTGACGGTCTCGGGCGTGAGGGCGGCCTGCGGGGGGGGAATGGCGGATTTGGCGCACTTTTTTTTTCCCCCGCCCCCGTGGCGTGGCGGCGGCTGGCCGTCCATTCCTCTCCCCCCGCTGTGGGGGCCCACGCGCGCTCCCGCGCCCTTGCCAGGTTTTGGGGGGGGCGGGGGGGGGGGGGGGGGGGGGGACCAAGGTGTTGCATGCAGGATGAGCTTCCCGCGCGCGATCCCACTGCGCCACTGCTGCGGGCGCGGGGGGGGGAGGGGCGGGCGGGGGCGCGGCGGGTGGGAGGCGCGCTTGCTGTGGTCCTTGTCGTGGCGCGCCAGCGCGGGAGCCGCAGAAGTCCCCGCGCGCGCCAACACCCCCGGGGGCGGGGGGGGGGGGGGGGGGGGGGGGGGAGGGGGGTGAGCGCCCACGCGGGCCACTTGTCGGGCTGACAACCACCACCGGGCGGGGGGGCCACGGCGAGCGCGCGCGCGCGCAGTGGGCGCGCGCCCGCCGTCGTGCCGTGGGTGGATGGGCGGGCGGTGAGAGTGGGGGCGGATCGAGGACCATCGTGGCTGCGACCGTGTGTGGGGATTGGACCAATCAGAGGCCGTCTGTGGTGCGACCATGGGCTCTGGATCGGGGCACCGTTTTGCATGCATCTTTCAAGTGTTGATCATGCAGGGGGACAGAAAAAAAAGACAGACGTCCGTACCATTTGGTTTGGCTGTCTCGCGTGTCCTGGCGTGGTCCCCTCGGTTGTCTCTTTACCGCGCGCCCGAGAGGGACGCCGTCCTCCCCACGAGTGCTCGAGAGGGGACACGCTGGTGCGCATGGTGGTGCGAGTGGCCTTCCCGGGGCAGAGGGGGAGGGGCGCTCTGCTTTGACCGCGTGGCGAGGACGCCTCGAATGGAGCTGTGCCCAGCAGTGGGGTGTGGGGGGGACGTCCATGGAAGCAGCCCCAAAGATAATAGCAGGAGGGTTCTTCCTCCTGCTCTTCCATCATGCAGTCGCTTCTGTCCACGCGGGTGGGGGGCTCTTTCTTCCTGGGAGCGCCCCTGTCCGCCCTCTGGCGTCTCCTTGCCCCCGCTGCACCCCTTTCTTTCGCCCACCAAAGCAACCGCGCATCGACACGGCCAAAGAGCGGGGGGGGGGAAAGGACGACGCGGGGAAGCTACCCCCCCCGCAGTCGCCCTGCCGGCTCACCCCAAGTAGCGCAGCAGCACCCCAACGACCGCGTCGGCGTCGGCCCTCTGGAAGAAGAAGCTCCAGTGCGTCACCCGCGGGAGGGCTGTGTACCGCACCCGCGCCACCCCCCGCAGCAGTCGCCGCACAATCGCGGCGGACGCGGCGATCAGCGGCGGCGGCGCCGTCGCGTCCTCGGCGCCCGCCACCAGCTCCACCGGGTACCCCCGCCGGTGGTGGTCCTCGTAC
This sequence comes from Pyropia yezoensis, assembly GCA_009829735.1. Classification (NCBI taxonomy): domain Eukaryota; phylum Rhodophyta; class Bangiophyceae; order Bangiales; family Bangiaceae; genus Pyropia; species Pyropia yezoensis. Next base: position 17,361,343 of record CM020618.1, on the reverse strand, counting down.
GTGCCGGGCACGCGCGCCAGCCGGCGGGCGTCGGGGACAAAGCCCTGCAGCGACACAACGGCGGTGAGGCGGGCGCGCGACTGCAGCGCCACGTGGGCGGCCATGGCGCCGCCGAGGCTGTGGCCCAGCAGCACGACCCGCCCGGCGGGGGGCGGGCCCCGGCCGCGGCCGCGGCCGCCGCCGAGCACCCGGTGCTCGGCGGCGATCAGCGCCTCCACCCGACGGGTGGAGAAGAAGAGGCCCAGGCGGTCCACATCCTCGGTGGCGGCGAGCAGGCCTCGCTCCACGGCGGGAGCGTCTGGCGTGGCGCCCCCCAAAAGGTCTGCGAGGCTGCCCGTCAGGCTCGGGGTCGGGTCAAACCACGCGTACGGCCCCCGCACGGGCGAGTCGAACAGCTGCACGGGCACCCGCGGCGCAAACGGCACCACCCACCGGGTGGACGCCCACGCGTCTGGCGCCGACGACAGCAGCGCCCGCAGCAGCGTCAGGTACACCGCCGGCGTGTTGGTGTAGCCGTGGAGGAAGACCACCGACGCGGTCGCCCGCCGGGGAGGCACCAGCACAATGCCGCCCAGCGGCGGTGCCGCCCCGCACAACACCGTGTGGGCGGTGCCGGCCAGGCGGCGGCCACACGCGGCGGGGGTGGGGGGCGGGAGGTCGCCGGGCGGCAAGCCCCCAAATGGGTCGACCTGGGGGGTGGTGTTGGCGAGGAGCGCCCCGAGCTGGAGGCGGGACAGGAAGGGGTGGCGCCCGATCGAGGGGCGCGTATGCCGCGTTTGGGCGTACGACACTGGTTCGGCGGCGGCGGTGGCAGAGGTGGGGGTGCCACCCAGGAGGGCGACGAGCAGCAGCAGCACCCCCACGAGCGCCGCGGCGGTCATTGTGCGGCGGCGCAACCACCGACGCCGAAGGCAGGCCAGCGGCACTACCGGTGGCGGGTGGTGGGCGCGGTGGGGCGGGGGCGGGGCGAGAGCGCGGGGTCGAAGCTGAGGTGGGAGGTCGGCCTGCACACCTTGTGCTGTTGTTGGCAAGTAGACGGCGCAGGCCGCGCTCTCCCACTCCGCCCCCCCCTCCTCCCACTCTTGTACGCTGGTTTTGGGAGGGTCGGGATTGCTTGACTCACCGTGCCGGCCCCTCGGCCCACGGCGGCATGCAGAACCGCCCCGTGCCACGACATGTGGAGGTGAGGCCCCGTGCCACGGCAGGTGGGGATGAGCCCCACCAGAGGCACCTTAGGCACCAGTAGGGGCGCGCCCACTCCCCTTGTCCTGGATCCCATTGGCGTATGTATGGATACTTCCATCAAAAAGGACAAGGACCCCAGCGAGGGCGCACGACCGTGCACTGGGCCATAGACATATGTACGACCCGTGGGAGGCAACCAACATGACACTGTTGGATCCACAACCGACTCGGGGGCCCCGCGAGCTCCGGTCGCAATCGGGTCGCCATCGGACTCGGGTGCGTAGGATAGGTAGGGAGAGGGATGTCGTCCCAATGAGACAAAGAACCCCGGAGATCTCACGTGGAGGGCGGTGGCGCTCCATGGAGATGCACTTTCCCCCGCTCCCCCGACTCCACCGGCCCGCGGAGAGCCGGTGTGGTCAAGGAGAGGAGCACCAAGAGGACGTGGGCTGTGAGGGAAGCACAACCTCCCCACCCTTTCCCCATCCCAGTCATCGTTGTGCACCCACCGCCGCCGCCGACGCCCGCCTTTGGCCACGGGGAAAATACCAAAGGCCGGAGTGGGAAATGGTCCGGGGACGAGGAGGATGCGCATGGCGGGGTGAGGGGCTGAGGGTGGGACGGGCACGCAGCGGCCTGATCGCAACCGCTAGGCGATGCCGCCACGGCTGCGGCGGCCCGGGCGGGTGCTCCTCCCAGCGCTGGCGCCGTTGCGGCCGTCGGCGCATCCGCCGCTGCCGCCACCGCCGCCGCCGCCACCCCAGCAGCCTCCACCGCTGGCGGGGTGTCGCTGGAGAGGTGTTTGGACTGGCAGCGACGTTGATGCAAGGGCGGGAATAGGCGCCACCGCCGGCGTTGCTACGCGGCAGCGTGAACCGCTCGACCATCAGTGTATGAACGGAAGGGACGGTCGTCCGCTTGCGTCCGGGGGGGCGGAGGGGATGGAAGCACGCGCCTCGGAGGACGTTGCCAGCCGGCAGTGGCATTTGCGTCCGTGTGGCGACGACTGGTGGCGGGGGTGGCCGCAGTGGAAAGGGCCACGACTGGCTGGGAAGGCGCTGGGGCGAGGGGCGTAGAGGAGCGGGGGAAGAGGCGGGCGGGGGACAAGGGAGGGCAAAGGACGGAAAGGGCGCGGGATGTTCCCCCACTCGGCAAGAGGCTGCGGCTGGCCCGCGGCGGCGGGCGAGGGACGGCGGCAGGGGCGGCGGGCGAGCATCAGGCGCGGGCCGACCGGCCACGTCCCAGCCACGGCTGTGGGGGGGGCAGCGCCCGTAGCGTCTACCAGCTCCCCATCTGCCAAAGGGCACGCGCTCGCACGCGCTCGCGTTACCCGCACCCTCTGTACCGCCCACACGGCCAGCCTTCCAGACCCCCCGCTTGGTGTACGCCAGCAGCAGCTGCACTCGCCTCCCCCTCCCTGTCTATGCCAGCAGCAGCAGCACTCTCCCTCCCCTTTTGGTTTGCCACCTCCTTCCGCATCTGATGGTCCCGGCGGCGGCCGTCGCCAGCGGTGCTCGGCATCCTCGCTGGCTCGGGCTGGCTGCACCACGCCGCTGCCGGGGGTCCTCAGCGCCACGAGGGCAGAGGGGGGTAGGGGAGGGGCGGGGGCAGTGGGCGCCGGCGTCACTGGCGGGGCCGACACTGGGGACGGACGGGCGCGCCCGCTCTGGGAGGTTGACTGTCAACCTTGAATTGGGAGAGGGGGGTGGTGCGGGTGACGGCCAAGCAGCAAGCGTGAGGGCCAGGGCCAAGTCACCGGTGGCGGGTTGGCGGCGACGGACCCGCGCACTGGTGGCTCGCGTGGGGGCGCTCGGAGGGGGTGGGCGAGCGAGCACCACGGCTACCATGGTCGCTGCAGCGCCGGGGGGGAAGCGATTGGAGGAACTCGGACAAGCGGGCTGCCGACCCAGCAGCGGGACCCAGGACGAGGCCGTGGCGAGGAAGGGGGCGAGACACGGGGAGGTGCACAAGGTGGTCCCGCGGTGACGGCGGCCCGGCGCGAGAGGCGACCGTCGAGCGGCGCGCGGTAAAAGGGAGATTGACATGATCACATGACTCAAGGTGTCCTTCCTGATGCCTCTTGAGCATGACAATACCTTTTTTTGGTCGAGTGTCCGCAGCGGTGCGGAGGACCAGTCAAGGCAAACGTCTCGTCAAACGTGGCGGCGGACGCCTCGACGACCAAGGCGCGAGCGCGGCAGCGACGCCAAGACCTCTTCCCCCCCCCCCCTTGCCCCCCCAACCTACTGCCGCTTTTTTCCCTTGAGTGCCCGCAGCACCTCCGCCACGTCCGCCGCAAAGCGCGTCTCCAGCAGCACCCCCTCGTCCGTAAAGTACTCCTCGTACGGCCGCTGCAACGAAGCGACACCCGCAGAGCGCCCGACAGTGCGGAGCGTCAGGCAGTACATGCTACGGCACGACGACGACGCGGGCGGCGGCACCCCACCGCCCGCCACCGGCACCCCCGGCGCGGCCTTGCCCACCACCGACGTGGCGTAGACGCCACCGGGGAGGGGGGCGGGCAGGCCACTCGCGCCGGGCGGCGATGCGCCGCCGCCAGCGGCGGCAGCAGCGGCAGCGCCGCCCTTCTTGCCCCGCCGGCGGCCGCCGCTGCCAGCCGGCCGCCGCGGACGCACCGCCGGGACGGCGCAGAAAAAGGAGTCGCGCTCGACAATGAACCCGATGGCTAGGATGGCCACCACCGCTGCCACGTAAACAGCCACGCACGCAAGCAGAAAGGGCCGCGTCTCTGGGTAGCTGCCCGGTGCTAGGTGCGAGTAGAGGGAGGCGCCAATCGCGATACAGGCGAGCACCAGCTTGACGTCGATGGGGCCCGTCCGCTCCACGTAGCCACTGCCCTCCAGCAGCACGATGAGCTCATCGTCCAGTGCCCGCTTTACCGTATGCGCATCGTAGAGGGCGTCCGGTAGAACGGCGGGGGTGGGGGGTTCCTCGCTACAGGGGGTAGCCGCCACAGGGGCCGCCGACGTCGAGGGAGATGCAGCACTTGAGGGCTCCTCACCCGTGGGGGGTGATGAGACAGCCGGCATCGCTATAGGGGGCGGTGGGCGAGCGGGGGGAGACGACGTGAGGGGGGGTAGGGTGGTAAAGCGGCGGCACGGCTGCGTCCGCGAGGAGGCAGGAGCGTCCCTAGCAACACGATGTTGGCCATGCGTCCGCGACACAGCGCACTAAGTCTTCGTCACGGCCCGAGTCGGTACTGACAGCAGAAGTGGAGTTATGCACGGATCACACGACACTTTACACAAGACCCTACTTACCTACCACCACAGCGCTGCATCTCGACGGTGTGCCTCTACATGCTGACAAGCATCGCCCGTCGAGCCAGCTGGGTAGGACACGTCCTGCCCAGCTGGGCGACACCGGGGCTCCAAACTATCCCGCCCTCTGCTGCTGCGGGCAACCAGCAGAGGCCCTCTGGCATGTGGAGCAAAAAGGCCGCGGAAAAGCGCGAGAGTAGATAAGGGGAAGCGACGGCAAGAGCCGCACGGTTGGGAGGCCATGACCCGCCGCCGCCGCACCAAGAAAATGGTGCGTCTGTCATGGCACCCGCGCGGCCATCAGGCCCGCGGCGTCCATCTCGGAAAACATATACCCGTTGGCCTTGTCCACCACCTTAACCAACGCGCCAACGCTCTCTTGCGACTGCGCCAGACCACGACGAGCGCCACCCACCAAGAGGATAGCAAGGAACATGCCAGCGAGGAGCACAAGGAGAGCGCTGGTAGAGGTTAATGGGATACCATGGCACACACATCCCACAAACGCAGCAGACAGAAACCCACGAGACGATGGGGCTGCCCAGTGACAGCAAAAAGAGCACGACAAACGGGTCCCACAGAGAAGGCACGCCTGCACCTGCGCGCGTCACGTACCGTGATGCTCAGCGTTTGAAAGCGCACGTGGGAATAGTCATCCACGAGTCCCACTAGCGCACGGTTCAGCGCTGCGTACTTGGTCAACCGTGGATCATCGTCGAGGGCGCCGACCAAGTACTCCAGGTCCATGCCCTCGGCATACTGTTCAATGTTCTCTGTGGGACAAGACGATGTCCAAACACTCCATGTGGGGAGGGAACGGCCAGCACGGAGACCGCACAGGGGCACACCAGGGCAATCGGGCAGTGGTCAGCACCAAACCTGCACTCACACAGAAGGCTCCACAGGGCGCGTGCCCACGCACGAGCGACGGGCAGGCAGCGGAGCTCGCAGCCCATTCGCAAGACACGTAGCCACAGTCGCCAGCGCCAGTGCACCCGCTCGGAGCGAGCCCCGCCCGCTCGTCCCGCCAGAGCTCGCCCACTCATCCCGCCAGAGCACGCCCACACGTCTCGCCAGAGCACGCCCACACGTCTCGCCAGAGCACGCCCATGCGTCCCACCAGAGCACCCCATACGTACCCAGCCCCCCATACGCCTCGACCAGGTCCACCTTGGACAGCACATTAACAATCGGCAGCTCTACTTGGAACATTACGGTGATAGACACGAGCAGGGCCGCCACCCACTTGCCCACATCCGCACAATGAGCAGCATCCACCAAGTTGACCGCCGCCAGCCGCACCCCCCCTCCCCGTGTCAAGGCGGACAGAAGCCCTCGAATGGCATCGTTATGGGTGGACAGCTCCACCTGCCCCGGCATGTCGAACAACCAGTATTTTCCCCGGTGGGGGCGAAGGGCGGCCACCAGCCAGTCTGTGTTGGCGGCCAGGTACTCAAAGGCATAGATGAGCGCCCCGTTGGGGCCCAGACCGTGGGTGGCTGCTACGGCGGGGGTGGTGACAAGCGCGGCCACATCAATGGTGGCGTCGTACGGGGTGGACGGCGCCGCGGGGTCTAGGTTGATGATGGCTACATCCCTGAGGGGGGGGGGACGAGGGGGAGAGGAGCCACATGACAAGGGCCAGGAGCGCGGGTAACGCAGGCAGAGTAGAATTGCCGTACACAGCGGTCCCGGGGCACGGCATTGATGATGGGGTGTCCGTCAGCTTGCGTCCCTGACACAACATCACCCAAGCGACTTCCCTTTCAACTCCTCCCCTATCCCCCTTCCTCGAAGCCAGTACACTGCCCACTGCACCGCCCCCCGTCAATTGAAACGCGGCCCCACCCCTCATATACTCCGCTCCGCCCCATCGCACGGTCGCCAACCCAGCTGCCTGACACATACCGCCCGAGCCCCCGCAGGTACTCGGCCATGCCCTTGCAGTAGGTGGTCTTGCCGCTGCCGGGCGGGCCCAGCACCAGTTGTGCATAGGTCGTCACGGGTGGAGGCTCCATTGAAAGGGAGGGGAAGGGACTTGCACTGTGGACGGGGGAAAAGGAGGGCGAATGTCGGCAACGCGCGGCGAGGCAACTCGCGGCGTGGTGATGCACGCTGTTGCTGCAGTCGCCCTAGCGGCCAAGACGGAGGACTCAAGCGGATCGCAGTGGACGAGATGGCGTGACGAGGAAGAATTCTCAAACTTCCATTGTAATAAATACAACAGTAAATACACTCGCGTTTCTGGTGTGAGTGGTATGTCACCCCTGGTTAAGGGAGGACATCTGGGTCGGACACGTGGAGGTAATTCACGTGCCACGTTCCCAGTTCGAACGGCCCTGCGAAAACTTATGATCTCTAACAGGCGCTTCCAGACCTCACCTCGGCAGTCCTGCTACGGCCAGGTCTACCCCTCCAGTCCCCGCATACACCCGCTCTCTTCGACAAACACCATCCCCGCCCGCGACAACAATCGTCCGCAAGCCTCGTCTTCCTTTTTTTGATCTGTCAAGTGCTACAGCCGGGTGCAGTGGCCGCTGCTATGTCCATGGGCACTTTTGAGCCCGCCCTTCCGCCGAGGTACGTGCACGTTTGTCAAAAAAGCAACTGAAAAGCAGACCCTCCTGGCCTGCTTCCCTACGTCATTATGAAGAGAAGCTCACGGACAACAAGGGCATGTTCTTACGTAGGTGCTTTTTCTCAACGACTTTTCTCGTGTGGCCATCAGTACCTTTTTTATCTTCTCATGCCATTATCTCTGGCCAGGTACACGTCCTCCCTCAGGATTGAGAAAGTTTTTATTGGTGCTGCTCCTGCGTATGTGTCAGTGTGATCACGCACGCCGCAATGTCAGCCGCCGGGTGCCAATGGTTGCTCGGGTCGTGCCAGCGCAAGCCAAGCCCCGTGCGGGGATGGCCTTCCACCTTGGTTGAGACGTGTTGCTCGCTGGAGAAGTGACAGCTCTTGGCCACTGTCCCATCGAGGGAGTCCGATTTCATTGAAGAATGACAAGCTGTCGCTGCCAGCAGCGCTGGTCTGCACCACACGATGGACACACACCCAATGCCACGACTACGTTCCCCTTGAGAAATGAATAATGACCGTGCCACGTATGAAGCAAGTCAAAGGTATGCCCAAATAGAGCGCCAGCCAATGAGAGGCCGAGAATGGCAGACGACCGCAAAGGGGGGGTCTTAACTAGGGGTGATGTATCGGGAAGGAGATGACGAAGGCGGGGACACGGTGCAGGCGGCTTCGGTGATGGCTGCGCTGCAAAACCCCGGCAGTGGACCATGCTGAAGGACGCGCAGAATCAATAGTGTGGCAGTATTGACCCCCAGGTAGGGGGGCAAAACGTGCCATACAAGGGGCGGCAGGCCACTAGCCTGACCCGTTCCTCCCCCTGCATTTGGGTCCGTATTCCCTAAGTTTGGGATAGTTAGCTTAGTAGTAAATCCAACTTGGATTTGAGGGTTTTCTGCACTTATCGTCTTGAATTTTCGTGTGGCCCGGTGGGCAGGTGCTGGGGTGGGAGATTCTGAGTGGCGAGATTCTGAGGGGACCCTGGGGGGATAAGGGGAGGGACAGCGGGGCTTGGCCCTGCTTCCCCCTCCCGACCAAGAAACTGTTGGACCACACACCATCTTCTTGTTTGTCAGTGGGGGGATTGCCCCACAACAGGGATCGAGTGTGTGCGACTTGCACTTCGTCCGGTTCCCCCGACACGGGAGGCAGCCCTTGTACACCGCCCCAACTTGGGTGTCGCGTGTGCGAGAGGTTTTTGCCACATTTGGTGGAGCAGCAGGGGACAGAGGTAAACTTTACCTCCGGGTGCACCCGGGTGTAGGGGGCCCTCTGTCTCAGAGGAACAGTGGACTTGGACCGTGTCATACGGATCGTTAGCCAACATGGCTAGTTCGGACCCCCCGTCGTCTGGGGAGTACACGGGTGACGCACGTACTTCAGTGCCTTCGAATACTGGTGAGACACAGGTAGGTTTACCTGGGGTCGCAGAGGGACGAGAGGTCCCTCAAGCCAGCAGGACTGGAAGTGCGGGCGGGCAACAGGCCACCCCGACTCAGTCGGGAGTTCACTCGGGTGACACTTCTAATGTGGGTGGGCCGAAGTCTGGCCATCGTGTGGTACACTCAACGGGAACGTCCCAAGGTGAGAGGACTGTCCCCGCGGGTTCACTCGGGTTGGAGCCAACTTTGGCTTGGAGCCGTCGCCAACTAGGCTTTCGGAGGACGGCGGACCTCCGTTGGTCGGCGATGGGCTCGCGCCCATGCCCCCGGTTGAGACCCCTGAGGATCGTGGTTACCCCTCAGGTGGACTCCCGGAGGCGGACCGAGACTCAACTGGAGTCAACAATTCACTCCTCGCGGAAACTGTCCGTCGGGAGGCGACCAATGTGTTACGGCAGACTTTGCCGGACCTGGTGGTCACGATGACGAATACTATTCTGAATCAGATTGTGGCGAGTTTGCCAGATGGCCTTAATGTCCAGACGGGAATGGGGCTTTCGAGCCTACAGGCGCAGGGGGAATCCCTCCTCACGCCTGTCTCGGGTCGCCCCGAACAGGGGGCGACCCCTGTGACTCCCAACGAGGAAGCCACACCATTCTCGGTGGGGCGTACGCCCTTCACGGGGGAGTTCCCCTCGGAAACGCCGGCGGCTACACCAAGCTCGCCGCGGCAGACAGCAGGCACTGCGGGTCAACTTACCCCAGTGCCTCAGCGGCTTTTCCCTCAATGTGAGGTGCCGCCCAAGATCCAGGTAGCCAACCCGGTCTACCAGAGGATCTTTGACTGTGAGACCTACGCCCTCCACAACAAGTCGGTGGCGTATGGTCCTGTCCAGGCCCGAGCGATGGGCCGTGCCAAGAAGAATGCACTTCACTCTTTTGGGCACAAAGCGGAGTGGGATGGAACTCCCCCCCTCCGTGTCTTTGAGTTTCTACGTCGTTTTACAAAATCCTGTGACGACAATGCTATAAGTGAGGGCATGGCTTTCTATATGCTACAGGAGTTTACGAAGGGCGACCTGCGGACAGAACTTATGTCCGTCATGCCCAGTTCCTCAAGTGGAGGCGCTGGTGAGGTGACGTCCTATTTGGAGCTCGTCAACTGGTTGTTGAGAGCCATGGTGGATGAAGCAGCGTTGGCTTCTCAAGTTGAGGAGTTTACCCAAGCTCACCAGGAAGAGGCTGAGGACGAGTTGTCCTTTGCGGAGCGAGTTCGTAAGCTCAACAATCTTTGTGGGTTTCTTCATCCACAAGCTGTGGTGAAGAGTCGGTTTGTGGAGGGACTCCATTGGTCAGTCCGGATGGAGACCCGGGAGCATAACACTGCCCGGGCGACCCTGGCCGAGTTGGCTAGGTTCGCCTACCGCAGAGGTAAGGCCTACCGCAAGTTGCGGGAGGAACAACGCCAGGAGCGTCAGGCCGAGTTGGCCAAGGAACGCGAGGAGGCGCGCCAGGCCAGAGAGTTGAGAGAAGCACGCCGAATCCGCAAGGAAAGGGTAGTAGCTGCCGTGGGAATTTCCCAGGATACCTCTTCGTCTTCCCCAGTCGGGAAGACCCCTCCGGGAACTGATAATCGGTGTTGGAACTGCAGCTCCGATGGACACTGGGCATATGATTGCCTCAAGTTGAGTAAACGCATTCAACAACTTGTTAGGAATGCGAGTAAGAAGTCGGCTACGAACGAAGTAGGTTCACGCCGCGAGGGTGGACCTCGACCGGTAGTGGCGGTCGCCACACCCTCGGCGGAGGGGGCGGACACGTCGTCCTCGGACTCGTCGTCTTCCCCTTCGCCCTCAGATTCAGACGCCAAGTCGGCGGGAAACGAATGACCGTTGGAGCTGGCCGTTCGAAGCTCACAACGGCAGCCTCGGCCAAGTGGGTCAAGAGGACGAACCAACCCTGCCAGATACTGCGACGACCTAAGGGAGTCCGCCCACCTCGGGTAGGACTCCCCAAGAACGTAAACCTACGTCGGGTCATCGCGGTGCTGACGGGTGAGAACTTCCAGGTGGCTGGACGGGTGCAACTAGCCCCCGGCCGTGCCTGTTGTGCCCGTATCGTACTTGATACCGGGTCAGGAGCCTCCTTGATACGCAAGTCGCTATTACCAAAGGAGATGAAGCTCCAACGCTGGAAGTCTAAAGCTGACCATCTGATCGACATCAATGGTGGGGTACTTCCCATCGTTGGTGCCGTGACCCTACCAACTAGGTTGGGAACCCATGAGGTCGACGTGACCTATGGAGTAGTCGAGAATATATCGGTACCCCTGCTTCTGGGTACCCCTTATGTTGTAACACAAGTGCCTTTGATTTGTGGCCCTGAGTATTGGGTCAAGTTGATGAATGGGGAGACCATCCCCATCCTTGGTAAGGGAAAGTCTGTGGCTCCTGTGACAGTCTCACAGTCGAAGCCTGTTCGCTTGGTGAGAGAAGGGTTTACTGCTACCCTGCGTTTAGCCCGTAAAGTCACGTTGCCCCCCAACTCGGTGGCGCACGTTGACGTTGTAACTGATTATACGGGGAACGGGTTGGTGCACCCTCACCCCCGTCTTGCTCGCAAGCACCAAGTGCATGTTGCCCTTGGCACGATGGACTCCAAAGCCGGGGTTCCGTGGAGGATCCAGGTTATGAACCTGAGCTCGTCGCCCAAGTACTTCAAGTCGGGAGCCAAGTTCGGCTATATCGACCAACATGAGGGACCGGTAGTAGCGGTCACCCTCAATGCGGGCGCGAGTAGCGACCCGAAGTCCCGGAAGGAGAAGCACCAAGCCAAGTCGGCCGCCTCTCCTCGGCCCCATGTGACCATGGAGAGTGTTCCACCCAGGTTGAGGGTTCAAGTTGAACGCCTCTTGGACCAATATCACAAGTTGTGGGATGGTCAATTGGGACTCATGAGAGCCACCCAACACCGGATCGAGTTGAAACCCGGTGCACCCTGTGGTGGTTATCTGGGCGTAAGCCCACACCAACGGGGTACCTTATCCTCCTGAAGGAGATGGTGGGGAACCCGGGGTATAAACCCTGGAGTCAGAACCGCCGGAACGTAGAGCTCCACGCGAAGGTGGCAGCGTCCGGGACGGGGAACACGAGGGTAACGCAAGGTTGATTTTTTGTGAGGGGGATGCAACGGGCACAGCCCCACGCGCAGATATCCCTCTTTGGCCCGCCGGTCCAGGGCCCGCTGTGGGACCTTGGAGTGCAGGCCAACACTCCCTACACTAAACACCCAATCAAAACACTCAGAACCCTCCAACACATCTCTCGACGCAAAACACGCTCAGTGGAGGGATCTCACTAAATCTCGGCCAGATTAGGGCGGAAGTAGCCCGCCCTAGTGTCTATTCTACTGTGTTCGAGGATCAAATGATCCGCACGTGAGGATCATTTGATCCTCCTAAGAATCGCCGTTTGCAGTACCTTGGGACACGATTCTGGCCAATGTGGTGCCTACGACGTCTCTCCCAGGCTGTTTGCGTCAGACAGACTGAGAGGAACAGAGCGCTCAATAGCTCATGTTGAAGCTAACGAGCTACAGCAGCCCATGCACTGAAAAAAGTGCGACCCGTGGAGCCGGGGGCGAGAAGAGGGAGGGGAGAAAGGGCGGGGCAGCAGTGCGTTTGCGCCGGTACGACCAGCGCCCGCGCCCCCGTGCATCGGGACGGCCACCGCCGAGGCACCGACCGGCCTTTTGGGGGTAACACGCCATTGCTGGACTGCAGGTGGACTAGCCACCGCAACAAAGGTTGAGAGAGCCCCCTTGGCAGCCGCGCCCCGCTTATGGACACAGGGACCTACGCCCGAGAGGGGGTCAGACTGGCGGAGGCACCACCGTTGCGCTCCGCCGTGGGGGCGTGGACTCTCAGGGGAGCGCAGTCGGGCGAGTAGATGCCCGTGTGTGAGCCGTCGGCGAACTGGGGGGCGACCGCCCGCGGTCGGTCGGCCGGAGCGGCTGGTGCGGCCGTCCCCGCCGTGTCCCGCTGTTTTGCGACGGCCTCCAAGGATAGGAGAGCTGGGGAGACGGGCGCCGGGTGGCGCGGGCGCGTCGCAGCCTCTGAGGAGAAGAGTTGGAGAGGGAGACACCCGGCCGTGCGCGGTCAGCGGTCTCCGGGCCGGCCAGCACGCCGGCGATTCAATCAGATGCAGTCGTCTCCGCCGTGCCCCACGCAACGCGGCGCGGATAATCATGGAGGACGGTCTGGGGAAGGGGAGGAGACACCAGGCCGCGCACTGCCGGTGGACACGGGGCCGGTCAGCCCTCCGCTCGACGGTCGCTGCTGCGGACGCGACGGGGCGTGCCGCTTACGCGCGTCGATGCGGTAAGTGACACGCTCCCCCATCACTGTGGAAGCTGCCGCAAGGGCACGCGTGGCGCGGGGGACGCTCACCGGTGCTCATGGGCGTGGCGGCAGCGACCGCCCATGGGATAGGAGGTGGCCTTCACATCATGCTCGCGCTTCTCTCCCACTTGAGTCGCTGGTACACTTCCGGGCGGAGTCAATAGAGAGCTCGCCTCAAACAAATGCACGCGCGGGTGCAATTTGAGCGCACGGAAACGACTTACTCGCGACCTCTGTGGCAGAGATACAGCGTAAAACAAGAAATGTCGAGGCAATCGCGTAAACTACTAGATTTCAAACTCGTGCACTTCCCGCAAGTGCAAGTCAAAGCAGTGGCGACCGGTCTTGGAGGTACAACAGAAGAGCTCCTCCCTGTTGCACTCCCGGCAATGCGAGCACACCATGGTTGTCCTGTGCTGCTTGCACACTCGGCACACACGCTGAGCACGTTGGTCAGCCTCCTTCGCGGACGCCCCTGTGCGTCGCTTCAAGGTAGGGGTCAGATGCACGCTAACGCCATAGCGCACGGCCGAGGTCCCATCCCCAGGCTCAGCGGCTTCAGGAGCTGCGCGGCGCCGCGTACCCACAGTGTCAAACGTGTTGTCAATCAGCTGCGCGGCAAGATCCTCGTAGAACTGGTTCTGGGTCAGGACGGCAGTGGCATGGCGGGCCCCCGAGTAGAGGAGCCATGAGTCCACAACGCAGACACCGAGCAATGAGAGATTCACCCTCCTTGACCAATCGTGGGTTATCAGCTTGTGCTCCAGCTGTAGGCCGTCTTGGCGACACCGGTTGTGCCGGTCAATCTGCGAGCAGCAGTTGTAGTAGACTTCCGCGACCTGCGATATCGGGATGGAGAGGGCCACACGCTGGGCTTCTTCTCCAATCTGCAGCCACCGCACGCGCCGGCAGGGGTCCCCCGGGAGAGTAGATGACGCGGAGGAGATGAAGTAGCGCCGCTCGCGGTCGACCCACAGGACAGCCATGAGGTCAATAACACCGTCTGCGGTCCTGTGCAAGAAGGAGCGGTGGTCTCCACGGGCCTGCAGGCGAACAACGGACAGGGCCCCCATCGGAAACCCCCTTGTCGCCGTCTTCACGACGCCAATAAACCGTAGGCCCATGTGGAGCAGGTGCACAGCTGTCGTGACGCTGGCAAAATAAGAATCGGCGCATACTATGCGCTTGCTCCCAGCCCATGGGGCGACGAGCTTCTTCAACACGGCTGTGCCGTGTGGTAGGCCGTCGCTCTCACCGTCGTCAGTTGACCGTTGATGCTCCGCCGTCGTGACAACGCTTAATTGGAGCATAATTCCGCTGTGGCCACAGGCTGCATTCTGGACTTCGCAACCGTTCTCCGGCTTACGATCAATTGCCACATACATTGGCAGCCCCTTGGAAATCCAATGGCCACCTTGGCCGTACCACTTGCTCATGGATTCATCCACGCAAATTAAGTCGCTTGGAGTCACACGGGCGGCTCGGTGGCTGTTGATGGATGCGACAAAGTCCTTGATCAGCTCCCATCGGCTCTTCTCAGACGTCCCCGCACCCGTCGACTGCTCACTGAAGGTCAAGCAAGACCACAGCGCGTCGTACCGAGGGCGAGGGAGGCCCGTACGCCGGCCAAACGCCGGAGCCAGCATGTACTTGTTGCGGGCTGTAGTCGACCAAAGGTTGGCGCGGGAGCAAAACTCGTACCGCGTCGCGAGCAGGGTCACCCCGATGAACTTGAGTACTTCCCCCGCCGTGGTCGGCAGCGCTCCTCGCGCCTGGAGCTTGACAGAAGTCAAACGCACCATGCGCTGCAGCTGGTCGAGTGGAAACACTGCCATGAAGTACTCGTACGGCGTCCGTGAAGTTCCGGGACCCATGGAGTCCCCCTCCTTATGGATGAGCTCCCCGGTAAGGGTCCGCACCGACCACCACTGTCGCGGAACTGGTCCACCAACTGCTTCAGTGGCAGCGCCTTCCTTCCAAACGTAGCCGTGGGCTGTCGCACCCCCTGTCGCGGGTGCCAGCCGAGTGGCAGAGGGACCCTCAGAGCCACTGACCGCGGTGTTGAGCCCGGCTGAGGGCACAGGGAGGGAGAGATCCGCATCAGGTGGGGGGAGGACCTCCGACGGGTCACCGGGGGCCTCAGTGCGGCTCGCCCCGGCGCCACCAAGCTGCGACTCTTGGGTCACCGGTGAGCCCCCCTCCAGCCCTCCAGCCTCGACCGGCGAGGTCGTACCGGGGGGCGCCCCTTCCCGCACACTGCGCAAAGCCAGCACCTTGTCCATCTCGCGGCCCAGCCACTGCCACTTCACTCGCAGGTCTGTCCTGCCCCTCCCCGCCTTGGTCTTTCCGCGGACGACCTCGATAACCACCCCCGACACCATCGTGGTCTTCGCGGCGGCGCCCAGGAAGCGCGAGCACTCAGCGAAGTTTGAGAGGTTGATGGCATCCGTGTGTACCGCCGTGCCCACCACCAGCCGTGCGTCGCGAGCCTTGCTTGTCTTCTGCCGGGCGGGGGTCTGGGGCACTTCAGGAGCGAGAGGAGGGAGGGGGGGGGGGGGGGGTCCAGGGGGGAGGAGAGGGGCAGGGGGGGGGGGCAGGGAGGAGAGGGGGAGATCGGCAAGGGGGGGGGGGGGGGGGGGGGCAGGGGGGCCAGGGGACGAGGGGAGGCATCAGGAGGGGGGGATGAGGACGGGGCCTGAGCAGCAAGAGCGGCAGCAGCCGCTCTGCGGCGCTTGTTCCTTGCCATCCTGCGGTGCGTATGTGGTGAAGTGGGCAGACAGGAGCGAGGAGACTACACAGAAAGAAAGTCAGCTTTATACGGAAGGGGGGAGGGACGGGGATGGGGGGAGAGGGGGGGATGGGGGGAAGGGGGGGGAGTGGGGAGAAGGGGGGGGGAGGGAACGAGTCGGCGAGGAGCTTGGGGGCAGTAGAGCGAGGGCGAGGGAGGGGAGGGAAGGGTGGGGGGCGTTTGCAGTGGAGAGTTGGGTGGGACGGGCATGGGATGCAACAGCGAGGGGGGCAGGGGGGGCTTGCCATAGCAGCTGGAGGCGCGCGCGCGGGTAGGGCGTCTCCTCAGACCGCGGGACCGCGCTCTCAGACGGTCCGTTACAGTCTGATGGCGGGAACGAAAGACGCGCACAAAAGTTCGCTTACCCACGTGCCTTGCCCAAACTGGGCAGCAGTTCAGGTCAACTGAGGGTGAACCGCCACCGCTGAGTCCATCTCTGCTGTCAACGAGAGTAGGTGAGGTCGGGAAGTAAGAGTAAACAGAGAGAGAAAAAAAGGATCATTTGATCCTAAAAGGATCAAATGAGGCTGTCAGTAGAATAGACATTAGGTAGCTTCCCTGCACTGGCCAGAAGGCCAATTCCAATCGGGCGGGCGTAATCGCTCTGCCCGATATTATCTTATCTCCCCCCCCCATTCATGGGGGGGATCCAGCGAGGATGACGTGGCGTGCCCCTCCCGAGGGAGGAGCGACCCGCTCCTGCCCCCGATTGGTCAGGGGCAGAGGTCGCCACGATCCGCCTCCCCCTGAAGGGGGATGCCCCTAGTCCGAGGGGTGCGGTAAGCCCCCACACTCCCCACGCCTCAGGCCACGCGTCCCGTGTGGCATATGCCGACACTGACGAGAAGGGGTCGTGTGACGCACCCCTCAAAGGGGGTGCCGCCTTGGGACGGCCATCGCACCCCCTCCCCGCCCTGGGCAGCCCCCTTCAGGGGGGTGCCCTCAGACGGAGCGCACAGGGGGTGTATACACGCACCCCCTGCTTACCGCTCTTCACCCGGGGTGGCCAACCCACGTGCCCCCATCCGGGGGCACCGGGCCTGCGCGGAAAGGGTGCGACCCGGGTTTTCCCAGGCGTCTTCGCTCATCGCACCCTCATACGAGGGTGCAACCGCTGGGTCTGTAGGGGAGAGAGAGTGTCACCCCTCCCCTCCTTGTCGACCTCGTCCTTGGCGCCACCATACGGTGGAGCCACCGGCCTCCTTGTGGGACCCCACCGTTTCTCGGCGGGGCACCTTGGCCCTTAGCCGTACTCGCCCCCCCCCCTCCTTTAAATAGGGGTCTCCGCTCGGAGTGTGCCGGCCTTCCGGGCGGCCACCATCGGCTCCTCTGGGCTGCCGCCGCTGCGGGCGCGCACCTCTTTCTCGGCGCGCCGCCGCTGCGGGCGGGCACCGTTGCTGTTGTCCGGCCGCTGTGGGCCGGCGATGTCGTGGCCGCGCTGCCGCTGCGTGCGCGCCGCTTTGCTGTTGTCCGGCCGCTGTGGGCCGGCCTTGTCGTCCTGCTTTCGGCGCCGCTGTGGGCGGTCGCCGTTGTCCTTGTCCGGCCGCTGCGGGCCGGCGCTGTCGTCGTGGCTGCGCCGCCGCTGTCGGCGGACCTCTTCTTCCCCATCGCGCCGCCACCAAGGGCGGGCGCTCCTGTTGTCGTCGCGCCCCTTTTGTGGGCGGGCAACTTCTGGCCGGACGCGTCGCCGCTGTGGGCGGGCGCCTGTTTTCTTTTTGCACGGCCGCCCTTCTGGGCGGCCGCTATTTCGTCTTCGGGAGACCACCCCCCTATGGGGGTGGATGACATACCGGAGGGTGACGGTGGGTCAACCCCTGATGGGGTCGACACCCACCTGGGCGTACCGCTCGTCCCTCTGGACGAGGATCGGCACGACTCCACCAAGGGCAAGGGCGAGCGGTCGTTGTTGCCACCGTCAAGGGCGGCAACTGTGGGAGGGTCTTATGACCCTCTCCCGTCACTCTGCTTGCACGCCCTTTGCCTGTGCACCCCCATGGGGGTGACGACGGCCACGTGCCAAGCCACGCACACGTGTAACCGTACGCGTCCACCACCCCCTTCTGGCGGGTGAGTTGGCCAAGTGGTACCACGATACCAGTGTAAACGGCCGTCGGGGCGTACGCCATCGACGCCGTTAGCAAGGCCACCCCATACGGGGTCGACGCAAAAGGTCTTGGCGACGATGACGGCGTCCGCCATCGTCGTCAGTCTTGCGCTTCCTCACGTAGGTAAACAAATGTAATCATTCTATCCCGCACCCGTGCGTCAGCTGGAGCACTCGGCCGTTCCCCACACCGGCGGGCGTCTATGCGCCCCCGGGGGCGTCATGGCGCCCCCGACCGTGTAGGGCGCCAGCCGTGCCGCTGCAGGACGCCAGTGTTGCGCGTGAACTTGGACATAAATACAAACATTCAAACCGCCAAGCCGCGGTCACCCACTGCCGCCCTCCGCGTCGTCCACGTCGTGCATCCAAAAAGCACCTCCAGGGGTCAAATTGGGACACTACCCGCATCGGGGACGTTGCGCATGGGTGGGACGCGCCACATTATCATGAAAGGCTGGGAACAAAAGTTTCCATTCCATCCCGCACGCGTGCGTCAGCAGGAGCACTCGTCCGTATCCCACACCGGCCGGGGCGTCTATGCGACCCCAGGGGCGTCATGGCGCCCCCCACCGTGTAGGGCGCCAAGCGTTCCGCTGCAGGACGCCAGTGTGGCGCGTGAACTTGGACATAAATACAAACATTCAATCCGCCAAGCCGCGGTCACCCACTGCCGCCCTCCGCGTCGTCCACGTCGCGCATCCAAAAAGCACCTCCAGGGGTCAAATTGGGCCACCACCCGCATCGGGGACGTTGCGCATTGGTGGGACGCGCCACTTCCTCACGGGAGGTTGGGAACAAATGTACTCATTCCATCCCGCACGCGTGCGTCAGCTGGAGCACTCGTCCGTTCCCCACACCGGCCGGGGCGTCTATGCGCCCCCGGGGGCGTCATGGCGCCTCCCACCGTGTAGGGCGCCAACTGTGCCGCTGCAGGGCGCCAGTGTGGCGCGTGAGCATGGACATAAATACAAACATTCAAACCGCCAAGCCGCGGTCACCCACTGCCGCCCTCCGCGTCGTCCACGTCGTGCATCCGAAAAGCACCTCCAGGGGTCAAATTGGGCCACTACCCGCATCGGGGACGTTGCGCATGGGTGGGACGCGCCACTTCCGCACGGAGAGTTGAGAACAAATGTACTGATTCGATTCCGCACGCGTGCGCCAGCTGGAGCACTCGTCCGATTCCCACACCGGCCGGGGCGTCTATGCGACTCCGGGGGCGTCATGGCGCCTCCCACCGTGTAGGGCGCCAACCGTGCCGCTGCAGGGCGCCAGTGTGGCGCGTTAGCATGGACATAAATACAAACATTCAAACCGCCAAGCCGCGGTCACCCACTGCCGCCCTCCGCGTCGTCCACGTCGTGCATCCAAAAAGCACCTCCAGGGGTCAAATTGGGCCACCACCCGCATCGGGGACGTTGCGCATGGGTGGGACGCGCCACTTCCGCACGGAGAGTTGAGAACAAGTTTACTCATTCGATCCCGCACGCGTGCGCCAGCTGGAGCACTCGTCCGTTCCCCACACCGGCCGGGGCGTCTTTGCGCCCTCGGGGGCGTCTTGGCGCTCCTGGCCGTGAAGGGCGCCAACTGTGCCGCTGCAGGACGCCAGTGTGGCGCGTGATCTGGGACATAAATACAAACCATTAAAACCGCCAAGCCGCGGCCACCCACTGCCGCCCCCCGCGTCGTCCACGTCGCGCATCCAAAAAGCACCTCCAGGGGTCAAATTGGGCCACTACCCGCATCGGGGACGTTGCGCATGGGTGGGACGCGCCACTTCCGCACGAAAGTTGGGAACAAATGTACTCATTGGATTCCGCACGCGTGCGCCAGCTGGAGCACTCGTCCGTTCCCCACACCGGCCGGGGCGTCTATGCGACCCCGGGGGCGTCATGGCGCCTCCCACCGTGTAGGGCGCCAACCGTGCCGCTGCAGGGCGCCAGTGTGGCGCGTGAGCATGGACATAAATACAAACATTCAAACCGCCAAGCCGCGGTCACCCACTGCCGCCCTCCGCGTCGTCCACGTCGTGCATCCAAAAAGCACCTCCAGGGGTCAAATTGGGCCACCACCCGCATCGGGGACGTTGCGCATGGGTGGGACGCGCCACTTCCTCACGGAAAGTTGGGAACAAATGTACTCATTCGATTCCGCACGCGTGCGCCAGCTGGAGCACTCGTCCGTTCCCCACACCGGCCGGGGCGTCTATGCGCCCTCGGGGGCGTCTTGGCGCTCCTGGCCGTGTAGGGCGCCAACTGTGCCGCTGCAGGACGCCAGTGTGGCGCGTGATCTGGGACATAAATACAAACCATTAAAACCGCCAAGCCGCGGCCACCCACTGCCGCCCCCCGCGTCGTCCACGTCGCGCATCCAAAAAGCACCTCCAGGGGTCAAATTGGGCCACCACCCGCATCGGGGACGTTGCGCATGGGTGGGACGCGCCACTTCCGCACGGAAAGTTGGGAACAAATGTACTCATTCCATCCCGCACGCGTGCGCCAGCTGGAGCACTCGTCCGTTCCCCACACCGGCCGGGGCGTCTATGCGACCCCGGGGGCGTCATGGCGCCTCCCACCGTGTAGGGCGCCAACCGTGCCGCTGCAGGGCGCCAGTGTGGCGCGTGAGCATGGACATAAATACAAACATTCAAACCGCCAAGCCGCGGTCACCCACTGCCGCCCTCCGCGTCGTCCACGTCGTGCATCGAAAAAGCACCTCCAGGGGTCAAATTGGGCCACCACCCGCATCGGGGACGTTGCGCATGGGTGGGACGCGCCACTTCCTCACGGAAGGTTGGGAACAAATGTACTCATTCCATCCCGCACGCGTGCGCCAGCTGGAGCACTCGTCCGTTCCCCACACCGGCCGGGGCGTCTATGCGCCCTCGGGGGCGTCTTGGCGCTCCTGGCCGTGTAGGGCGCCAACTGTGCCGCTGCAGGACGCCAGTGTGGCGCGTGATCTGGGACATAAATACAAACCATTAAAACCGCCAAGCCGCGGCCACCCACTGCCGCCCCCCGCGTCGTCCACGTCGCGCATCCAAAAAGCACCTCCAGGGGTCAAATTGGGCCACCACCCGCATCGGGGACGTTGCGCATGGGTGGGACGCGCCACTTCCGCACGGAAAGTTGGGAACAAATGTACTCATTGGATTCCGCACGCGTGCGCCAGCTGGAGCACTCGTCCGTTCCCCACACCGGCCGGGGCGTCTATGCGACCCCGGGGGCGTCATGGCGCCTCCCACCGTGTAGGGCGCCAACCGTGCCGCTGCAGGGCGCCAGTGTGGCGCGTGAGCATGGACATAAATACAAACATTCAAACCGCCAAGCCGCGGTCACCCACTGCCGCCCTCCGCGTCGTCCACGTCGTGCATCCAAAAAGCACCTCCAGGGGTCAAATTGGGCCACCACCCGCATCGGGGACGTTGCGCATGGGTGGGACGCGCCACTTCCTCACGGAAGGTTGGGAACAAATGTACTCATTCCATCCCGCACGCGTGCGCCAGCTGGAGCACTCGTCCGTTCCCCACACCGGCCGGGGCGTCTATGCGCCCTCGGGGGCGTCTTGGCGCTCCTGGCCGTGTAGGGCGCCAACTGTGCCGCTGCAGGACGCCAGTGTGGCGCGTGATCTGGGACATAAATACAAACCATTAAAACCGCCAAGCCGCGGCCACCCACTGCCGCCCCCCGCGTCGTCCACGTCGCGCATCCAAAAAGCACCTCCAGGGGTCAAATTGGGCCACCACCCGCATCGGGGACGTTGCGCATGGGTGGGACGCGCCACTTCCGCACGGAAAGTTGGGAACAAATGTACTCATTGGATTCCGCACGCGTGCGCCAGCTGGAGCACTCGTCCGTTCCCCACACCGGCCGGGGCGTCTATGCGACCCCGGGGGCGTCATGGCGCCTCCCACCGTGTAGGGCGCCAACCGTGCCGCTGCAGGGCGCCAGTGTGGCGCGTGAGCATGGACATAAATACAAACATTCAAACCGCCAAGCCGCGGTCACCCACTGCCGCCCTCCGCGTCGTCCACGTCGTGCATCCAAAAAGCACCTCCAGGGGTCAAATTGGGCCACCACCCGCATCGGGGACGTTGCGCATGGGTGGGACGCGCCACTTCCTCACGGAAGGTTGGGAACAAATGTACTCATTCCATCCCGCACGCGTGCGCCAGCTGGAGCACTCGTCCGTTCCCCACACCGGCCGGGGCGTCTATGCGCCCTCGGGGGCGTCTGGCGCTCCTGGCCGTGTAGGGCGCCAACTGTGCCGCTGCAGGACGCCAGTGTGGCGCGTGAGCATGGACATAAATACAAACATTCAAACCGCCAAGCCGCGGTCACCCACTGCCGCCCTCCGCGTCGTCCACGTCGTGCATCCAAAAAGCACCTCCAGGGGTCAAATTGGGCCACCACCCGCATCGGGGACGTTGCGCATGGGTGGGACGCGCCACTTCCTCACGGAAGGTTGGGAACAAATGTACTCATTCCATCCCGCACGCGTGCGCCAGCTGGAGCACTCGTCCGTTCCCCACACCGGCCGGGGCGTCTATGCGCCCTCGGGGGCGTCTTGGCGCTCCTGGCCGTGTAGGGCGCCAACTGTGCCGCTGCAGGACGCCAGTGTGGCGCGTGATCTGGGACATAAATACAAACCATTAAAACCGCCAAGCCGCGGCCACCCACTGCCGCCCCCCGCGCCGTCCACGTCGCGCATCCAAAAAGCACCTCCAGGGGTCAAATTGGGCCACTACCCGCATCGGGGACGTTGCGCATGGGTGGGACGCGCCACTTCCGCACGGAAAGTTGGGAACAAATGTACTCATTGGATTCCGCACGCGTGCGCCAGCTGGAGCACTCGTCCGTTCCCCACACCGGCCGGGGCGTCTATGCGACCCCGGGGGCGTCATGGCGCCTCCCACCGTGTAGGGCGCCAACCGTGCCGCTGCAGGGCGCCAGTGTGGCGCGTGAGCATGGACATAAATACAAACATTCAAACCGCCAAGCCGCGGTCACCCACTGCCGCCCTCCGCGTCGTCCACGTCGTGCATCCAAAAAGCACCTCCAGGGGTCAAATTGGGCCACCACCCGCATCGGGGACGTTGCGCATGGGTGGGACGCGCCACTTCCTCACGGAAGGTTGGGAACAAATGTACTCATTCCATCCCGCACGCGTGCGCCAGCTGGAGCACTCGTCCGTTCCCCACACCGGCCGGGGCGTCTATGCGCCCTCGGGGGCGTCTTGGCGCTCCTGGCCGTGTAGGGCGCCAACTGTGCCGCTGCAGGACGCCAGTGTGGCGCGTGATCTGGGACATAAATACAAACCATTAAAACCGCCAAGCCGCGGCCACCCACTGCCGCCCCCCGCGTCGTCCACGTCGCGCATCCAAAAAGCACCTCCAGGGGTCAAATTGGGCCACCACCCGCATCGGGGACGTTGCGCATGGGTGGGACGCGCCACTTCCTCACGGAAAGTTGGGAACAAATGTACTCATTGATTCCGCACGCGTGCGCCAGCTGGAGCACTCGTCCGTTCCCCACACCGGCCGGGGCGTCTATGCGACCCCGGGGGCGTCATGGCGCCTCCCACCGTGTAGGGCGCCAACCGTGCCGCTGCAGGGCGCCAGTGTGGCGCGTGAGCATGGACATAAATACAAACATTCAAACCGCCAAGCCGCGGTCACCCACTGCCGCCCTCCGCGTCGTCCACGTCGTGCATCCAAAAAGCACCTCCAGGGGTCAAATTGGGCCACCACCCGCATCGGGGACGTTGCGCATGGGTGGGACGCGCCACTTCCTCACGGAAGGTTGGGAACAAATGTACTCATTCGATTCCGCACGCGTGCGCCAGCTGGAGCACTCGTCCGTTCCCCACACCGGCCGGGGCGTCTATGCGCCCCGGGGGCGTCATGGCGCTCCCGGCCGTGTAGGGCGCCAACTGTGCCGCTGCAGGACGCCAGTGTGGCGCGTGATCTGGGACATAAATACAAACCATTAAAACCGCCAAGCCGCGGCCACCCACTGCCGCCCCCCGCGTCGTCCACGTCGCGCATCCAAAAAGCACCTCCAGGGGTCAAATTGGGCCACCACCCGCATCGGGGACGTTGCGCATGGGTGGGACGCGCCACTTCCGCACGGAAAGTTGGGAACAAATGTACTCATTGGATTCCGCACGCGTGCGCCAGCTGGAGCACTCGTCCGTTCCCCACACCGGCCGGGGCGTCTATGCGACCCCGGGGGCGTCATGGCGCCTCCCACCGTGTAGGGCGCCAACCGTGCCGCTGCAGGGCGCCAGTGTGGCGCGTGAGCATGGACATAAATACAAACATTCAAACCGCCAAGCCGCGGTCACCCACTGCCGCCCTCCGCGTCGTCCACGTCGTGCATCCAAAAAGCACCTCCAGGGGTCAAATTGGGCCACCACCCGCATCGGGGACGTTGCGCATGGGTGGGACGCGCCACTTCCTCACGGAAGGTTGGGAACAAATGTACTCATTCCATCCCGCACGCGTGCGCCAGCTGGAGCACTCGTCCGTTCCCCACACCGGCCGGGGCGTCTATGCGCCCCGGGGGCGTCATGGCGCTCCGGCCGTGTAGGGCGCCAACTGTGCCGCTGCAGGACGCCAGTGTGGCGCGTGATCTGGGACATAAATACAAACCATTAAAACCGCCAAGCCGCGGCCACCCACTGCCGCCCCCCGCGCCGTCCACGTCGCGCATCCAAAAAGCACCTCCAGGGGTCAAATTGGGCCACCACCCGCATCGGGGACGTTGCGCATGGGTGGGACGCGCCACTTCCGCACGAAAGTTGGGAACAAATGTACTCATTGGATTCCGCACGCGTGCGCCAGCTGGAGCACTCGTCCGTTCCCCACACCGGCCGGGGCGTCTATGCGACCCCGGGGGCGTCATGGCGCCTCCCACCGTGTAGGGCGCCAACCGTGCCGCTGCAGGGCGCCAGTGTGGCGCGTGAGCATGGACATAAATACAAACATTCAAACCGCCAAGCCGCGGTCACCCACTGCCGCCCTCCGCGTCGTCCACGTCGTGCATCCAAAAAGCACCTCCAGGGGTCAAATTGGGCCACCACCCGCATCGGGGACGTTGCGCATGGGTGGGACGCGCCACTTCCTCACGGAAGGTTGGGAACAAATGTACTCATTCATCCCGCACGCGTGCGCCAGCTGGAGCACTCGTCCGTTCCCCACACCGGCCGGGGCGTCTATGCGCCCCGGGGGCGTCATGGCGCCCCGGCCGTGTAGGGCGCCAACTGTGCCGCTGCAGGACGCCAGTGTGGCGCGTGATCTGGGACATAAATACAAACCATTAAAACCGCCAAGCCGCGGCCACCCACTGCCGCCCTCCGCGTCGTCCACGTCGCGCATCCAAAAAGCACCTCCAGGGGTCAAATTGGGCCACCACCCGCATCGGGGACGTTGCGCATGGGTGGGACGCGCCACTTCCTCACGGAAAGTTGGGAACAAATGTACTCATTGGATTCCGCACGCGTGCGCCAGCTGGAGCACTCGTCCGTTCCCCACACCGGCCGGGGCGTCTATGCGACCCCGGGGGCGTCATGGCGCCTCCCACCGTGTAGGGCGCCAACCGTGCCGCTGCAGCGCGCCAGTGTGGCGCGTGAGCATGGACATAAATACAAACATTCAAACCGCCAAGCCGCGGCCACCCACTGCCGCCCTCCGCGTCGTCCACGTCGTGCATCCAAAAAGCACCTCCAGGGGTCAAATTGGGCCACCACCCGCATCGGGGACGTTGCGCATGGGTGGGACGCGCCACTTCCTCACGGAAGGTTGGGAACAAATGTACTCATTCCATCCCGCACGCGTGCGCCAGCTGGAGCACTCGTCCGTTCCCCACACCGGCCGGGGCGTCTATGCGCCCCAGGGGGCGTCATGGCGCCCCCGGCCGTGTAGGGCGCCAACTGTGCCGCTGCAGGACGCCAGTGTGGCGCGTGATCTGGGACATAAATACAAACCATTAAAACCGCCAAGCCGCGGCCACCCACTGCCGCCCCCCGCGCCGTCCACGTCGCGCATCCAAAAAGCACCTCCAGGGGTCAAATTGGGCCACCACCCGCATCGGGGACGTTGCGCATGGGTGGGACGCGCCACATCCGCACGTAAAGTTGGGAACAAATGTACTCATTGGATTCCGCACGCGTGCGCCAGCTGGAGCACTCGTCCGTTCCCCACACCGGCCGGGGCGTCTATGCGACCCCGGGGGCGTCATGGCGCCTCCCACCGTGTAGGGCGCCAACCGTGCCGCTGCAGGGCGCCAGTGTGGCGCGTGAGCATGGACATAAATACAAACATTCAAACCGCCAAGCCGCGGTCACCCACTGCCGCCCTCCGCGTCGTCCACGTCGTGCATCCAAAAAGCACCTCCAGGGGTCAAATTGGGCCACCACCCGCATCGGGGACGTTGCGCATGGGTGGGACGCGCCACTTCCTCACGGAAGGTTGGGAACAAATGTACTCATTTCATCCCGCACGCGTGCGCCAGCTGGAGCACTCGTCCGTTCCCCACACCGGCCAGGGCGTCTATGCGCCCCAGGGGGCGTCATGGCACCCCCGGCCGTGTAGGGCGCCAACTGTGCCGCTGCAGGACGCCAGTGTGGCGCGTGATCTGGGACATAAATACAAACCATTAAAACCGCCAAGCCGCGGCCACCCACTGCCGCCCTCCGCGTCGTCCACGTCGCGCATCCAAAAAGCACCTCCAGGGGTCAACTTGGGCCACCACCCGCATCGGGGACGTTGCGCATGGGTGGGACGCGCCACTTCCTCACGGAAAATTGGGAACAAATGTACTCATTGGATTCCGCTTGCGTGCGTCAGCTGGAGCACTCGTCCGTTCCCCACACCGGCCGGGGCGTCTATGCGACCCCGGGGGCGTCATGGCGCCTCCCACCGTGTAGGGCGCCAACCGTGCCGCTGCGGGGCGCCAGTGTGGCGCGTGAGCATGGAAATAAATACAAACATTCAAACCGCCAAGCCGCGGCCACCCACTGCCGCCCTCCGCGTCGTCCACGTCGTGCATCCAAAAAGCACCTCCAGGGGTCAAATTGGGCCACCACCCGCATCGGGGACGTTGCGCATGGGTGGGACGCGCCACTTCCTCACGGAAGGTTGGGAACAAATGTACTGATTCGATTCCGCACGCGTGCGCCAGCTGGAGCACTCGTCCGTTCCCCACACCGGCCAGGGCGTCTATGCGCCCCAGGGGGCGTCATGGCACCCCCGGCCGTGTAGGGCGCCAACTGTGCCGCTGCAGGACGCCAGTGTGGCGCGTGATCTGGGACATAAATACAAACCATTAAAACCGCCAAGCCGCGACCACCCACTGCCGCCCCCCGCGCCGTCCACGTCGCGCATCCAAAAAGCACCTCCAGGGGTCAAATTGGGCCACTACCCGCAACGGGGACGTTGCGCATGGGTGGGACGCGCCACTTCCGCACGGAAAGTTGGGAACAAATGTACTCATTCGATTCCGCTTGCGTGCGTCAGCTGGAGCACTCGTCCGTTCCCCACACCGGCCGGGGCGTCTATGCGCCCCAGAGGGCGTCTTGGCGCTCCTGGCCGTGTAGGGCGCCAACTGTGCCGCTGCAGGACGCCAGTGTGGCGCGTGATCTGGGACATAAATACAAACCATTAAAACCGCCAAGCCGCGGCCACCCACTGCCGCCCCCCGCGTCGTCCACGTCGCGCATCAAAAAAGCACCTCCAGGGGTCAAATTGGGCCACCACCCGCATCGGGGACGTTGCGCATGGGTGGGACGCGCCACTTCCGCACGGAAAGTTGGGAACAAATGTACTCATTCGATTCCGCTTGCGTGCGTCAGCTGGAGCACTCGTCCGTTCCCCACACCGGCCGGGGCGTCTATGCGCCCCAGAGGGCGTCTTGGCG
Organism: Pyropia yezoensis; assembly: GCA_009829735.1. Taxonomy (NCBI): domain Eukaryota; phylum Rhodophyta; class Bangiophyceae; order Bangiales; family Bangiaceae; genus Pyropia; species Pyropia yezoensis. Next base: position 17,333,704 of record CM020618.1, on the reverse strand, counting down.
CTCCTGGCCGTGTAGGGCGCCAACTGTGCCGCTGCAGGACGCCAGTGTGGCGCGTGATCTGGGACATAAATACAAACCATTAAAACCGCCAAGCCGCGGCCACCCACTGCCGCCCCCCGCGTCGTCCACGTCGCGCATCAAAAAGCACCTCCAGGGGTCAAATTGGGCCACCACCCGCATCGGGGACGTTGCGCATGGGTGGGACGCGCCACTTCCGCACGGAAAGTTGGGAACAAATGTACTGATTCGATTCCGCACGCGTGCGCCAGCTGGAGCACTCGTCCGTTCCCCACACCGGCCAGGGCGTCTATGCGCCCCAGGGGGCGTCATGGCACCCCCGGCCGTGTAGGGCGCCAACTGTGCCGCTGCAGGACGCCAGTGTGGCGCGTGATCTGGGACATAAATACAAACCATTAAAACCGCCAAGCCGCGGTCACCCACTGCCGCCCTCCGCGTCGTCCACGTCGTGCATCCAAAAAGCACCTCCAGGGGTCAAATTGGGCCACCACCCGCATCGGGGACGTTGCGCATGGGTGGGACGCGCCACTTCCGAACGGAAAATTGGGAACAAATGTACTCATTGGATTCCGCACGCGTGCGTCAGCTGGAGCACTCGTCCGTTCCCCACACCGGCCAGGGTGTCTATGCGCCCCAGGGGGCGTCATGGCACCCCCGGCCGTGTAGGGCGCCAACCGTGCCGCTGCGGGGCGCCAGTGTGGCGCGTGAGCATGGACATAAATACAAACATTCAAACCGCCAAGCCGCGGTCACCCACTGCCGCCCTCCGCGTCGTCCACGTCGTGCATCCAAAAAGCACCTCCAGGGGTCAAATTGGGCCACCACCCGCATCGGGGACGTTGCGCATGGGTGGGACGCGCCACTTCCTCACGGAAGGTTGGGAACAAATGTACTCATTCCATCCCGCACGCGTGCGCCAGCTGGAGCACTCGTCCGTTCCCCACACCGGCCAGGGCGTCTATGCGCCCCAGGGGGCGTCATGGCACCCCCGGCCGTGTAGGGCGCCAACTGTGCCGCTGCAGGACGCCAGTGTGGCGCGTGATCTGGGACATAAATACAAACCATTAAAACCGCCAAGCCGCGGCCACCCACTGCCGCCCTCCGCGTCGTCCACGTCGCGCATCCAAAAAGCACCTCCAGGGGTCAACTTGGGCCACCACCCGCATCGGGGACGTTGCGCATGGGTGGGACGCGCCACTTCCTCACGGAAAATTGGGAACAAATGTACTTATTGGATTCCGCTTGCGTGCGTCAGCTGGAGCACTCGTCCGTTCCCCACACCGGCCGGGGCGTCTATGCGACCCCGGGGGCGTCATGGCGCCTCCCACCGTGTAGGGCGCCAACCGTGCCGCTGCGGGGCGCCAGTGTGGCGCGTGAGCATGGAAATAAATACAAACATTCAAACCGCCAAGCCGCGGCCACCCACTGCCGCCCTCCGCGTCGTCCACGTCGTGCATCCAAAAAGCACCTCCAGGGGTCAAATTGGGCCACCACCCGCATCGGGGACGTTGCGCATGGGTGGGACGCGCCACTTCCTCACGGAAGGTTGGGAACAAATGTACTGATTCGATTCCGCACGCGTGCGCCAGCTGGAGCACTCGTCCGTTCCCCACACCGGCCAGGGCGTCTATGCGCCCCAGGGGGCGTCATGGCACCCCCGGCCGTGTAGGGCGCCAACTGTGCCGCTGCAGGACGCCAGTGTGGCGCGTGATCTGGGACATAAATACAAACCATTAAAACCGCCAAGCCGCGGCCACCCACTGCCGCCCCCCGCGCCGTCCACGTCGCGCATCCAAAAAGCACCTCCAGGGGTCAAATTGGGCCACTACCCGCAACGGGGACGTTGCGCATGGGTGGGACGCGCCACTTCCGCACGGAAAGTTGGGAACAAATGTACTCATTCGATTCCGCTTGCGTGCGTCAGCTGGAGCACTCGTCCGTTCCCCACACCGGCCGGGGCGTCTATGCGCCCCAGAGGGCGTCTTGGCGCTCCTGGCCGTGTAGGGCGCCAACTGTGCCGCTGCAGGACGCCAGTGTGGCGCGTGATCTGGGACATAAATACAAACCATTAAAACCGCCAAGCCGCGGCCACCCACTGCCGCCCTCCGCGTCGTCCACGTCGCGCATCCAAAAAGCACCTCCAGGGGTCAAATTGGGCCACCACCCGCATCGGGGACGTTGCGCATGGGTGGGACGCGCCACTTCCGCACGGAAAGTTGGGAACAAATGTACTGATTCGATTCCGCACGCGTGCGCCAGCTGGAGCACTCGTCCGTTCCCCACACCGGCCGGGGCGTCTATGCGACCCCGGGGGCGTCATGGCGTCCCCGGCCGTGTAGGGCGCCAACTGTGCCGCTGCAGGACGCCAGTTTGGCGCGTAAACTTGGGCATAAATACAAACCATTAAAACCGCCAAGCCGCGGTCACCCACTGCCGCCCTCCGAGTCGTCCACGTCGCGCATCCAAAAAGCACCTCCAGGGTCAAATTGGGCCACTAGCCGCATCGGGGACGTTGCGCCTGGTTGGGACGCGCCACTTCCGCACGGAAAGTTGGAAAAAAATCTTCGCATTCCATCCCACACGCGAGCGCCAGCTGGAGCACTCGTCCGTTTCCCACACCGGCCGGGGCGTCTATGCGCCCCCGGGGGCGTCATGGCGTCCCCGGCCGTGTAGGGCGCCAACTGTGCCGCTGCAGGACGCCAGTGTGGCGCGTGAACTTGGACATAAATACAAACATTCAAACCGCCAAGCCGCGGTCACCCTCTGCCGCCCTCCGCGTCGTCCACGTGGCGCTTCCAAAAAGCACCTCCAGGGGTCAAATTGGGCCACCACCCGCATCGGGGACGTTGCGCATGGGTGGGACGCGCCACTTCCGCACGGAGAGTTGGGAACAAATGTACTCATTCCATCCCGCATGCGTTCGTCAGCTGGAGCACTGGTCCGTTCCCGTCGTTGAGTCTCTCGAGGTGTGACGTTGTAATGCATGCCAGGTACTGAAGTACATTGTCTTGGCAGACTAGACGATGGATGTGACCCTTTCGACGGACTCGGGCGGGTTCGTGGGTCGCTGGCAGCGTTCGTATGAGCATGTCTTTGACCTGCGAGGAGCGCGACGTCTTCTCGGTGAAGCCTCTTGCTGGAGAGTCTTCAGCAACTGAGCTGTAGCGGCGCCGGCTCCGGCGCCGGCGGCTTGGCCAGAGGCGTTATTCCTCTGGTCAGCCCCGGCGGCGGCGACGGCGGCAGCGGCCTCCCCGGCGGCGGCTGAGGCGGTTGTGGCACGGCAGCGGTGACGGCGGCGGCAGCGACGGGGGCGGCCCTCCCGCCTCCTTTGGCCAGTTACACCCGTCGGCGGTTCGCGCCGCAGCCGCTAATCGTCACCGCCGGGACCGACGGCCGGCATGCGCGCCGCGCCGCGGCTGGCCCTCCCCATCTATAATGGGGCTCGATCTCAGTCGCCCCACGCGGGTGCTGGTCGCCACGCTCACTTCGGCCCCTGTGGCGCCGGCCGCGGTGGCGGCGGCGGCGGCCGTGTCGAAGGCGATGGTCGGGGCGTCCACCAAGTCGGCGATGCTTCGAGGGGAGAGGGGGTGGGCGCGGCGCCTATGGCGCGGGGGGGGGGGGGGTACGTGACCGTGGTGACGGCCGCGAGTCGGCGTCGTCGCGGCTTCCGCTCAGCTCCACGGACGCGGCCGGGCGTCCCCACGATGCGGGCGGCGGCCGCTTGCCCGGCTGCCGTCTGCCTGCCCGGCGGGCGCCTGCCACCCTTCGCGGCGGCGGGGGGGGGGGCTGCCATCGGCAGGGAGAGAAAGCGAGTGGTGAGTCGCCGTTTGCGGAGCCGGCTGCGGCGGCCGCGATGGCGGCGCCGGGTGCGGACGGAGGGAGGGGGTGCCCGCACTGCTGGGCGCGGTGCGGCGGAGGCTGCCAGCGGTGGTCGCCACGTATGGGAGGGGAGGGTGAGGCAGAGATCCGGCGGGAGAAGTGGGGGGGGGTGGGGCGGGGGGGTAGCCGGCCTAGCGCCCGGGCGTCGCGCGGGATACGGCGGCGGACCGCGGCGACGGCGCCGGCCTCCGCGCCAGCTGCTGTGATGGGTGGTCAATAGGCGGCGGCGCTGCTGCGCCAGCTGGGCGCCCTACGACGGATGGTCCCGCGCGAGCGCGTCCACCTCGCGGAGGGCGCGGCCGCCGCCGCCGCGGCCGCCGCCGCCGCCGCAACCGCCGCTGCTCGCGCCGGTGGGGGCGGTGACGGGGGCAGAGTCGATGTCGCATCACCCGCCCTCTCCTCCCCCTGGCCCTGGCGCCCAGCCACGCTGCAGCCGCGGCGGCCTCGTTAGCCGCCGCGCCAGTTCGGGCACTGCTGTACCTGGTATCGCCACCGCTGCCACACACGGATCATGCATGGCGGCGCTGCAGACGCGCGTCGCTGAGGCGGCGGCGCTGCCTGTGCGGCATGCCGTCTGGGCGGCTCCCGCGGCGGCGGTCGCCACCGCGACCGGCTCGCCGATTACCACCGCCGTCACCACCGCCGCCGCCGCCGCTTCTTCGGCGAACCTCGCCATTCGCGGCCAGCCCTCGGTGCTCGTGGCGGCGGGGTCGGTGGCGGCCGACGCGGCGGGCTACCACTGCGCCTTCGCATACACGGAGGCCGCCGCGCGGGTGTCGCCCGTTTTCGCCGCCGCTGCTGTAAACGCGGCGGCGGATGGGCGTCGGGGGGCGAGGGAGCCGTGGCGGCGACGGAAGGGCGTGACGACGGCGCTGGGGGGTGTGGCGGTGGCCAGTTGAGGCGGGGACGCCGCGGCCTCGGCCACTGACTCGGAGGGGGGATGTGGGTGGTGGGGGGGGTGGCGGCATTGGCGGCGACGGGACAGGCACCGCCCGTGCTGGCGAGTCGCCGCTATCACCGCCGTCTTGCGCTGGCGGCCTCCGCCTCTGCTTTCTGATCGCCGCCGCGGCGGAGGGGGGGGGGGGGGCGGGGCGGACGCGGGTGCCACCGCCGACAGTGACACCGCCGACAAGGGGCTGTCTCCCCCTGCCGAGACCGCCACCGCGCCCACCTCCGCCGCTCCCGCCCGCGGCGCGCGGAACGAGAGCGCCCTCGCCGCGGCTGTCGCGAACGCGGCGATCAAGCAGTCAGCGCAGCGCGTTGGGGGCGGGTGCCCATCTCGCTGCTGGGGCTACGGAGCGGAGAGACGGGGGGGGCACCGTCCCCCGGCTCTTGGGCGTACGGGCGGGCGAGCTGGGTGCGCGGGAGCGGGGGGGAGCGGGGAGGGAAACAGCCGGGGGTGGGGGCGAGCGTAACGCAGGGGGGGTAAAGCAGGTGACAAGAAATGGTCCCCGCACTGCCAATCTGGTGGCGCGCCTATACGACACGATTAAGCGCGATTATCTGTCCAATGTCGGCCACGCCGGATGGCACACATAGCACAGACATTGCACCCGGACCAAATCGCTCTCGTCGTCCCCACCAAACAAAATAGAATGTCGAGTAAACAAACAAGATGTGTCTCCCAAAAAGACCGCTGCTGCCTCCGACGCGAGAGACGTCGACTGCTGCCTCTTCTTGTCTGTTGACAAAGCCTGGGACAGCTGCTCACACGATGGAGGCTTCTCACACAGTCGTGCAACCGTAAATAGAGCGCCACGCCACTCAACAGGCTGCACGACAACAATCTAGTTGCTAGATCGTCCGCGGCTCGCACCGAGGCACAGGGAGCGCCCATACCTAGCTGAGCAAAGTGATCAGAGCTCGCGATGTCAGCTACGGCGCAGCGTGCTATAGCGCTCCCAGGCGTACATAAAGGGCGCAGAAGCGCGTACAGGAAGTTCGCGGCGTTTCCGGAGAGTGTGGCCGGTAGGCAAAGCCAGTTTGGACCGCGCCGCATACTGCAATGAGCGTGCCCGGCCTGTTCGAAGGCCATATAGGACGCCATACCCAAAACCCGGAGCACCTCGTCCACCCGCTGCACTTGGATGCCTCCGCCTTTTAAATCCTTGCCCTCCATAATGGCACTCGAGCTGGTTCCTAGGTCTGGAAGCACGACCCCGGCTGCCGCCTTGACGTCTGCGAAGAAGACTGCCGCTCGCGTCGCTGCGCGCCGCAAAGGTCCCAGATCAGAAGGGTTTGAGGACAACAAACACACAGCAATCTGACCGTCGCGGCCACTGCGTCCAACCTGCCGGGGGTACATCTCTAAAGAGTCCGGCGCAGACTGAGAATGGTTAGCGTCACGAACAAGGAATAAGAGAGTCTCAAAATGAGCCTGGACTTCACGCATAGCAAGATACAAGCACGTCGAAGAGAGAGAAGGGCCGACACGTACCATATGGACTACCACACGAACCGCAGGGGAGTTAACGCCCAGACAGAAAGCTACAGTGGCAACGACTATGACACCTCGCCGAGCGGCAAATGGGGCCTCCACAGTCTGACGGTCACCTCGACCAGCGTGGTAGGAAAAAACACCGACGTGGATGCGTGGGGGAGGTTGCACGCGGGAGTAGAGGCGTTGCAATTTGTCGGGGAGTTCGTCCGACTGACGACGAGTGTGGACGTAAACTATGGCATTGCCATTATGGCGCGCTGCATCCATCGTCTACGGAAGCGCACGTTGGTGCCGGTAATCCGCTTCCGCGTCGCACTAGCTTCGTGAAGCGGTTCCGCCACGCTCAAAAATTGATGGGGGACGGTGCTCCACGCGCAACGCCAGGTTGGCGCCGAAAAAATAGTGCCGAGCGACGTCTGACCCTTCCATTCCCCGCGCTTCCTGCAGCAGCGGCGCTGAGGAGCATCGCAATGTGGCCGTCATCTCCAGGCGCCGCACGCAACACAGTACACCTGGTGCTCGTGCCATCGCCGGACGCCAGGAAAGCCACGCCAGCCAGGTGTGCGCCTCGTCAAAGACCACCATCTCCACACAGCACCTCTCCAGAGCACAGACGACTCTGCTGTTGCATGCAATCTGCTCTGAAAACACGATCAGCACGGCGAGTGCCCTTCTCCGCAGGCAGTCCAGGGCAGTTATGCGAGCGGCCGGGGCCGTCTCGGACGTGATATGAGGAGCAGTAATCCCACACGACAAAAGGTAGGCTTCATGCTGCATGCAGAGAGCAATAAGGGGCCATAGAACAATTGTAACACACCCCTAACGGCACCAGAGCATTGCCGCGCTGAGGTCAAGGACTAGAGTCTGATGAATTTAAGAGACGAGGGATAGCTTCAGTGTGATGAGCAGTCCCGACTCTGCTCGAGCAAGAAAAGGAAATCATGTAATCAAGTCACGTCTGTAACGAGCATGTCAGTCCGTAGCATAGTCCACGTACAGTCACCTAGCAATTTTATCCGCACAATTGTGCCACCGTTCGACGGTCCCCAATCTGGTGCCCGAACCCCTCTCGTGGCACCAGATTGCCGCATTCGGCCCGACTTGGTGCCACAGCGCTACGGCGTGCTCCTACTTCAGCGGCGCCCAGCCCGTCCCCCAGGTTGAGACTGAGGGCACCAAGCACCATGGCGGGCTCAAAGCGTCGTCCGCTGTCCGTCGCCGAGCGCGAGGTCATCCAGCGCAAGCTGAAACAGGGCAAGTCCCTGGCCACCGTCGGACAGCGCTGGGGCGTTCCAGAAGCACCATCGCCTACGCGGCTCAAGCTGCTCGCACGGCGGCCACCCGTGCTCGTCCAGACAAGCGAGGGCGTCTTAAAGCCCTGTCCGACCGGGAGCTCCGTACGCTCAGGCGGGCGGTCGACACAGACGGTTTCTCTTGTTTGGCCTCGCTGACGGAAAAGGTCAACAACACGCGCACCCGCGCCGCTGGGGGTCCCAACAAGGGGCCTGTGTCCATCTGGACGGTCCGCAGAGCCGTCAAAGCCATGGGTTTCAACTCGCGTGTGGCCGCCAAGAAACCCTTCCTCTCGAACGCGAACAAGGCCAAGCGTCTGGTGTGGGCCACCGAGAGGAAGGGCTGGACTGTGGAGTGGGCTTCAGTGCATTTCACCGACGAGAGCTCCTTCGTCGTGCGGGACGTCAGCGCATCGCGCGTTTGGCGGCGCAATGGCGAGCGCTACGACAGCCGTCGTCTGCGCCCTATGTTTAAGAGCGGGCGCCAGAGCGTGATGGTCTGGGGAGGCTTCTCGGCGCGAGGCCGAACCCCCCTGGTGCGCTGCGTCGGTTCCATGAACGCTTCTTCCTATGCTGCTGTCCTGGAAAACCGTGTGGCCTACCAGATATGCGCCGACTATGGCGCGCCAGAGGCGGCGTGGTTGCAGGAGGACCTGGCGCCGTGCCACACGGCGAAGGTGTCTAAGGACGTCAAGGAGGCGCTTGGTCTGCGCGTTCTTCCTTGGGTGGGGCAGAGCCCGGACCTGAACCCGATTGAGAACGCGTGGGCAGAGCTGGAGCGCCGCCTGCGACTGCGCACGAGCGCACCCAAGACCAAGGACGAGCTCTTCTCAGCGCTCTGCGAGGAGTGGGAGGCGATCCCTGAGTCCTTCTTCAAGGAGCTCGTGGAGTCGATGCCTCGCCGAGTGCAGGGCGTGTTGGCGGCGGATGGTGCCAGCACCAAGTACTGACGAGCACATCACTGGGAAACGATGGTGCTGCTGGGGCAATTGGATTTGTACGGATTAGACTTTTCAGGTGTGCGGATGAAATTGCTAGGTGACTGTACCTTCCCAGAGCCCGTCGCCATCGTACACATCAGACAAGATGAGGACCGCCCACCCAACAGGACCTTTAAGACCGCCTTCTGTTGCCCAGGTCTAAACGAATGCACATGGAAAATTGACTGCAACACATGCAACGCCAGACGTTCCATAGCGTGGGAACCCGCTCAATCTCCGCTAGTCAGACAGGCCGCGTAGGCGACGACGTCGTCGGAACCGTCGCGGCGGTGGCCACGACCACGCCGCGACCAGCGGGGGTCGCCGCGACCAATGCGGGTCGCCGCGACAAGTGGGAGGTCGGCACGACAAGTGGGGGCCGCCGCGTTCCGAGCGGCGTGCCGAACTCCCCGTCGACTACAGGACTCGATCACGGCGGTATATCTGCTTCATCGGGGACAAATCTGGGGATCATGAAATACTTCCGCGGTAGTTCCTCATAAGGTGTTGATAATCGTCACAACACCACCGCCTCATTGTCTTCCATTCTTGCGAGGGTCCACTTTGACTAAAACCAATACAACCCAGAAGCAAGCATCGTTCGCAAAGCTCATTGGTCAACGAGGAGCTTCGTGCCACAGTACCAGCGTTCAATGCATCGACTTGTGACCGTGAATGCTCCGCCGCATCCGGATAAGTGGCTTGAGCTGACACATACGCGGGCGGCAAGACGTGCGCCTTCGACGAGCGCCACTGGCACTTCTTGACAGGGCGTCTGCAGCCCAGTCTGGGGTGATCCATAAAAAACTGCGCCGCGGCGGCGCGCCCCGCCGCCTGTGCGGGGCACTCCTCGTCTTGTGGAGGGGCGCCGGCACACGCCGCCATGATGTGGCCAGGACTGATCACGTATGGCTGTCTTTTGGAGGGGCGCCGGCACATGCCGCCATGATGTGGCCAGGACTGATCACGTATGGCTGTCTTTTGGAGGGGCGCCGGCACACGCCGCCATGATGTGGCCAGGACTGATCAAGTATCGCTGTCGGGCAGCCTCAAACTCGGCCCTTTCCCCGCAGGTCGAGCAGTCAGGCTGTAATCATCCTGTCCAGAGCCCTCACCAGCAGGCATGCGAGGGACTGCTTGGCATCTCTCGCACACCCGCACCGCTCCCATAGCACTACGGAGTGTGCATGTCCAAACTCTTTCTGCACATCTTCCCCTCTGCCTCCCGTGCGAACGTGTATTAGCGGTCAGGCCGCCGCCTACGCCGAGGTCACAGCGTTGTCTTGCCCCCTTCGCAGCGGTACACGACAAGTGGTTTCTTTTCCCCATTGTGCACAACCATTGCTTGCTCCTGACTTATTCCTAGTGCCCTCTCTGCGCGTCACGCCTACCCAAGGCAAGAATGAACCCTTCTCTTCCCCCTTTGAGAGCGTTTCGGACCCCCGAACCTGCCGCTGCCATTCCACGAGCTGCACCTGCGCCCATGACACACAGAGGGTCCATACTGGGCTCCCTAGACAACGGGAGCTCCGTTACTGTCGACGAGTCGAGCTGTACGGGCGGGGCGGGCTTGTACGGCCGCCAAGCCCTTGACGTTCCTGACAGCGCCGTTCGCGACCTGTACAGCAGACTGGACCATATGTACACGGAGCGGGTGGCCGCCGTGAAAGCCGCAGAGCTGACGAGAAAAGCCAGCAGACAGCACGTCAGGATCATGGACCTGAACGCTGAGTCGGTTGGCGAGCGCAGCGTCGCCATGCTGCAGCGCCTACGGGATGCAGTTTCTTCTGATCTTGGCTTTCAAACGTTGCGGCTCAATCGGCTCGGGCGCGCGCGCTCGGGCGGAGCCAACTTTGTCAGCGAGCGCCAAGGCAGGAGCGGCTTGGTGCCAGGTGATGAGCGCGGCCCCGCAGCACTGAACTCTCAAGATAGTGGTGAATGTAGCAGACGTGGTGCGGCCACCCCCGGACCTTTAGCCAGTGACTCTCCCAGGCTTGCTCATCGTGCCCCTCTCCCTGATGCTACGGTTTCGCACGGTGCGGACTCTGGCCGATCACAGCTGGCGGAGGTCTGTGACGCGCCTTCCGCAGAAGCTGCTGATGCACCAGTAGCAGCATCTTACTCCATTTTTTCCGCTATCGCTGCCTATCTTCACCACGCTGGCGCTGGAGTGGCATCAACAACTCCGGCAAACGCTGGAAGCGCGTCTCCAAGATCGGAAGCGGCAAAAGCTGTCCCTCCTGTTGCGGCCCCTTCAACATCCGTGCCTTTGCTGCCGTCCACCTTTGGAGTGGTTGAGCAAGGCGGTGTGTCTGAGCTTAGTGTTCCCCTTATCAAGTCTTGCCGCGAGCAAGACAACGTTTGGCATCATGGGCGAAAGGGTGCGGCTGGAGTCGTCATCTGTCCACCATCGTCCCTGCTGCGTAACGCAGAAGAGCGGCAGAAGCTGCTTCCCGGCAGGCTCGCTCCATCCGCAAAGACGAAGGTCTCGCGGTACAAGCGAGTTGCAGAGGGGATATGTGCCGTGGGTGGCATCGAACCCTTTGAGCAGAAGTGGGGCGAGAGCATTGTCGGACGTGTGTACTCCCAGCTCTCGAAAGGCTTTTCCAAAAAAGGCAAGCGAGCGAACATCATGTAAAGACGAGGCCCTTGTAGCAAGTAAGCCGATCGGCGCTCGCAGACCTGCACGCGGGCCCTACGTGACGTCCTTCGTAGACCGCTTTGTGGCCGAGCACGGCCGCCGGGGGATGGGCGAGCTGCGCCAGCGGAGGCGGGGGGAAGAGGCACCACTGACGGCCGCACGACCGTTTTCGCCGTCGCCGACGCGGCCACCACGCGACCGAGCGCTGGCAGCCACTCCACGGAGGCGGCTGCCGGGCGGACTGGCGGCAGGTGGGCCTCTGTAAGGATATGCCCCCTAAATCCTCAAGACTCTAGCTTCGGGGATAAGGACTGGGGCCTTTCCTTCCCAGTCCTTCTCAGCCAATTCCTTCCAAGACGCATCAGCTCCCGGGTAATGTGGAGATGCCGCGGTGTCCGGCCGAGGTTCTTCGGGTCGCGGACGGTCAGCACGAGAGCCGCGGATCGGCTTCACGTTAGTACCCTGACTCATCCCCGGACGGATACTGTCTCTCCGCGGATCAGAGGACTAACGGACAACAGGGAAAGCCACATCTCTGACTCATCGGCCAGCCGGAACAATCTTCCCACGAGCCAATGGGAACGGCAAGATTTGCTGGCCCTCGGGAGATTTTCGACCTGAGGACTGGCGTCTGGCTTACACGCCTCTGCGGCCTTTCAGGCCGACCGGCGTGTGTGGCCAGCCGCGCGGCGCCACGAGCGCCGCACGCCGCCCCCGCCCCAGCTTGGGGCTATCTGGTGGGGCGCATTGGGGCGCGCACACCCACCTTGACTTGTTTTGAGAGTCTATGCCTTGTTTTGAGCCCATTGGTGCCGCCCCCCCGGCGGCACGGGCAATCGCATGCTTTGGGGCACCCTGGGAGCCCCCCCGGGGGTATATAATGCGTGAGTGCGGGTGCCACCCGGGGAGACCTCGGGGGGAGCAAAAAACACAGACACAACGACCTCCGTTACCCTCGAACCCCTCGACCCCCTCGACCCTCACCGACGTCACGCCCATCATCTTCCCCACTTCCATCACCGTCACCCCGCCCGTCACCTTCCCCGCGCCCCGCAGCCTCATTGGCTTGCGCGGGCAGCTGGCAACGTTCACCAGTACGTTGAGGGCTGCCCGGGTGTGGGTGGTGCCTCACATGTGGTAGCTTCAGATAGTTTGACTTCCTCCTGGCGGTGACGTTGCCATTCCGTTCACGATTTGGCCCCACCTGCGTTTGTGCCCTTGTGCCGCCCCCTGTGTTTGGCGTGCCTCGGGCATTGTAATACAAACGCAGCGGGTTTCACGAATCACACCGAAAGGACACTGCCCTGACACTGCCCTGGTGGCCCCTGTCATGGGTTTTTTCTTTTGGTCAACGGATTGTTGAAACCCAGTGGGTGCCAAATCAGGTTCCGAATATTCTTCCTCGGCCTTGGCGGGCGCCTCGACTTCCTCGGCAGGGACTGCGAGCGCCCCGGCGGCGCGCGCGACCGCGGAGGCACGCGTCACCCCGGCGGCGCGCGCATCACCGGCGGCGGCATCCACGTCATCCTCTGTGCCGGCGACGGCCGACTCGGCGGCGGCAGCCGCATCCAAGCCCCCCCTGTCGCGCAAGGGCAAGGGCCCCGCCACGCCCGGCTCGGCGGGCTCGGCCAGTCGGGGCCTGCTGCTGCCCCCACTGGACCCCGCGCCGCGATACACTGCGCCACCCGCCCCACGTATTGGGCACATCCGACCCACGGCGGCGCATGTGGCAGAGCAGCGGGAGCAGCGCCCGATCGCCAAGAGCATCCCCAAAGAGAAATACGTGTGCAAGCCCTGTGGCGTGCGTTGCAACAGCCTGACAGTGCTGCGCGATCATCGCTGGTCGCGGCGCCACCACAATACGGTCAACCGTCCAGCCACGCGCCCGCGGTGCGACATCTGCGATCGTGAATTCGAGACGGTGGAACACTTCGAACGCCACTAGCGTGGCAAGGATCACCACCGCACGCTTGCGCGCCACACCGGTTGACACCTCGCAACACCCCCCAGGATCTGTGCGAGAGGCGCGATTTGCCACGTGGATTATTCCCCGCTTGGAAATCCGGCGCGACCCGACTCGGGCCCGCGCGCGGACGCCAGCAGCAAAATCCGAGTGCATGCTTGAGTCGTCGAGTTCTGTTTCATCGCATCACTTGTGAACCATCAAATAGTGTTTTACATCTTTGAAATCGTTGCAGCCACTACGGCCGCACACGTCCAGAAGCTCGTGTACCTCTACTTTGACGGATCAAATTACCTTGCACATCTTTAAGGACCTGCCCGGCGCCCAACCGGAGTACGTCGATTTAGATCTGCTTAGTTGTTTTGATCGTTTCGAAATTTACGATGGATCCCCCCAATCCTTCTGGTATTAGCCCGACTAATCCAGGCACGGCCTTAACCGCACCCTCAGCGGAATCATGGAATCAGCTAACTGCGTTCGTCTCGCAGATGAGCGCCGAACTCGAGCCTCACAAGGTAGAACTGGCGGACGCCAAGAAAAAGCTGTCGGACGCCCAGGCCAAGACCATCGGTGCAGGCACAACGACGGCGAGGCCGCACAAGCCCGCGCTGTTCTCCGGCAAGCCCGGGACAATTGAAGCGTGGTGCTCGCACATGGACTATTATGTGCGGCTGACTGACCCTGACGAAGCGTGCCGGATCGCCTGCACCTACCTGGACGGTGAGGCGTTCACTTGGTGGCATACCTACAGTCGTACCATCGCGGTCCTCGACTGGACTGCCCTGCGGGCTGCGCTCATCCGTCGCTTCAGCCCACTGAACAAGACGCAGGCGGCGCGGGACAAGCTGCACTCCTGGTGTCAAATCAAGGACGTCGGGACGTTCAACAGGACGTTCCTCAGCGTCCTCTTGGATACCCCCGACATCACCGAAGCGGAAAAAATCGACCGCTATAGCCGAGGCCTTAAGCGAGACATCTGGCAGGCACTGTGCCTGAAGACCTACACGGATCTTGAGTCCCTTATGACGGACGCCCTGCGCGTCGAAGCGGCCAAGGTTTGAGCGTCCCGTATTACCAGCAATGGTAGCAGCACTTCTGGGAAGCCACCGACAACGGGTGTTATCCCAATGGACATTTCCAGCATCTAGGTCCACAAGCTGACGCCAGACGAACGCCAGCGCTGTATGCGCGAAGGTCTGTGCCTCCGCTGTCGCGAGAAAGGGCACTTGGCTAAGGACTGCCCAAAAGGCCAGCGGAACTGAAGCAGCAACCGTCATCAACACTTGTGAAAGACGCTTCTTCGGTTCCTGAAAATATGTCGTCACCCTTTGAAGGCCCGCGACTCGGGCTTCTGCTTTCTACTGCTTCTGTCAATGGCAAAGTTATTAAGGTGCTGTTTGACAACGGATCTCCCATCAACTTCGTCTCAAGGCGCCTCGTGACCTCCTTGCTTGTGAACAGTAAGAAAACGGACTTTGCGGCAAGCATGCCCGATGGCCGCTCTCATGTCCTCGCTGAAACCATTGAACCCTTTGAGATTCACGTTGGACCGTATCAAGAGCGACTACGATTTGCTGAATGTGACATAAACGCATACGACCTCATCCTGGAAAAGACGTGGCGCGATGACAAGGACGCCAAAATCAACAACAAGAAAAACAAGATCTCCTTCAAGTTCAACCACAAGAACATCTCTATCGCAGCCTCCCTGAAGAAGCCTGAACCCCTGATCAGTCGGCAACGTCTCGCCCGGGACCTCGTCCGGGGGTTCCCGGTTTTTGCCATCTACCTGCAGTCCGAAGATCCCTCTCCCAACTTCGACATTGACGTAATTACGATGGGACACGCCGACGACAAGAGAGAAGTTCAAGAGATCCTCAAAGAATACGCCGACGTCTTTCCAGACGAGCTCCCCGACGGACTTCCTCCTGAGCGCAGTCACAATTTTAGCATCAAGCTTACCGACGATGCCCAACCACGTCGTAGCGGAATTTACCGCCTAACCGAATAGGAGCTCGAAGAACTCAAGACTCAACTTGCCGTCCTAATAAGGAAGAGATTCATCCATCCAAGCGCCTCACCGTGGGGCTCTTCCGTCCTTTTGGCGGCAAAAAAGGACGGTGGCTGGCGAATGTGCCTCGACTACAGGGACCTAAACAAGGCCACCATCAAGAACGCGTATCCACTACCACGCATCGACGACATCTTCGACCAAATGCGAAAAGCCAAGTACTTTACGAAGATCGACCTCCGTTCTGGCTACCACCAGACTCGCCTTGATCCGGAAACAATACCTCTGACGGCGTTTCGAACCAAGTACGGACTCTATGAGTTCACGGTCGTACCCTTTGGTCTTACGAATGCACCCGCGGTCTTCATGAACGTAATGAACGATGTATTCAGACCCTACCTGTACGACTTCATCTGCGTCTACCTCGACGACATCCTAGTCTACAGCGAAACCTATTGTGGCAGTATTGACCCCCAGGTAGGGGGCAACACGTGCCATGCAAGGGGCGGCAGGCCACTAGCCTGATCCGTTCCTCCCCCTGCATTTGGGTCCATATTCCCTAAGTTCGGGATAGTTAGCTTAGTAGTAAATCCAACTTGGATTTGAGGGTTTTCTGCATTTATCGTCTTGAATTTTCGTGTGGCCCGGTGGGCAGGTGCTGGGGTGGGAGATTCTGAGTGGCGAGATTCTGAGTGGACCCTGGGGGGATAAGGGGAGGGACAGCGGGGCTTGGCCCTGCGTCCCCGTCCCGACCAAGAAACTGTTGGACCACACACCATCTTCTTGTTTGTCCGTGGGGGGATTGCCCCACAACAGGGATAGAGTGTGTGCGACTTGCACTTCTTCCGGTTCCCCCGACACGGGAGGCAGCCCTCGCACACCGCCCCAACTTGGGTACTGTGTGTGCGAGTGGTTTTTGCCACATTTGGTGGAGCAGCAGGGGACAGAGGTAAACTTTACCTCCGGGTGCACCCGGGTGTAGGGGGCCCTCTGTCTCAGAGGAACGGTGGTCTTGGACTGTGTCGTGTGGATCGTTAGCCAACACGGCTGGATCGGACCTCCCGACGTTCGGGAAACTCTCCGGTGACGACTTTACCCCGGCGCCTTTGAATACTGGCCAGACACAGGGTGTACCTGGGGTCGCGGAGGTGCTAGAGGCACTCCAGCCAGCAGGGCCGTGGGTATCGGTGCGGGCGGTATGCCACCCCGACCCAGTCGGGTGTTCACCCTGAGGGTCTTTCTCGGACCGGTGGTTCGCACTTCGGCCACCGGGTGGTACACTCAAAGGGAACGTCCCAAGGTGAGAGGACTGTCCCCGCGAGATCCACTCGGGTTGGATTCAACTTCGGCATAGAGCCGTCGCCAACTAGGCGGGTGGAAGACGGCGGACCTTCACTCGTCGGTGATGGGCTCGAGCCTGTGACAGGGGTCGTAGCAAGTTGCTACCCCCGCCACCCTCAAAGAAAGTATCTTTGATCGGGAGCCAAGTTCGGCTATATCGACCAACATGAGGGACCGGTAGTAGCGGCCACCCTCAACGCGGGCGCAAGTAGCGACCCGAAGTCCGGAAAGGAGAAGCATCAAGCCAAGTCGGCCACCTCTCCTCGGCCCCATGTGAACATGGAGGGTGTTCCCCCCAGGTTGAGGGTTCAAGTTGAACGCCTCTTGGACCAATATCACAAGTTGTGGGATGGTCAATTGGGACTCATGAGAGCCACCCAACACCGGATCGAGTTGAAACCCGGTGTACCCCCTATACGCCAACAACCGTATAGGGGAGGGCCCCGTTCAAGGGCCCTCGTCAAGGAGCGCTTCAACAAAACTATTGTTAGGCAGCTGCGCCACTATGTGAGTGAGCATGTGAAAACGTGGGACCAATACATTTTTATTCTTACCACTGCCTACAATTCGCAGGTTCACTCATCTACCGGGGAAGTACCCCTCGCTTTTGTGACCCCCCGTCGCGTGCGGTCTATTGCTGTGCGGCGGTCGCTCCCAACTAGGGAGGATGATGGCAGCACGCCTACTCCTACTGAGAGTAAGGCGGAGTTCGCTGCTAGGCTTGAACACCTCATCCCTAAAGTCAGGGCTGAGATGGACAAAGCACAAAAGCGCTACAAGCGTACCTTTGACAAAAAGGGGCGCAATGCTAAGCATGTCCCCGAACAGGGTGACTGGGTATTGGTCCACTCACACACCCCAACTGGGGGTAAGTTGGTGTTCCAGACGAAGGGGCCGTACCAGGTCCTTCGTACTGATGGGCGGCGCTTCACCATCGAAAGTGACGATGGGGTCCGCACAGTGAACGGACAGGACGTGGTCAAAGTTGCACCACCGCCTGCAGGCGACCCAGCTTGGGCGCGTGCTTTGAAAACGTGGCGCCTGCCTTCGCTGCCTGCAGCCAAACAGGGCCCGCAGGAGTACGTGTTCGACAAGTTCATCGACCACGGCTGGGATGAGGATACTGACCGCCTCATGTTGAGGGTGCGTTGGTTTGGCTACAAAGCCAAGGATGATACGTGGGAGTATGTGGAGGACCTTCCTGCTGAGAAGGTCCGGGCGTACTGTGCCCGGAACGAGATAGACCCTAACAGCCCTCCCTCAACGTGAGGGAAGGCCGAGCAACAGTGCCAAGAGAGTGCTTCAAGTCGAAGTGGTACGCAGAGTGGCTTTAAACTACAGCCCTAACCCTCACACTCTCACAACAAAGGCAGCTGCCAACTAGGCACGCATGCTAGACTCTCCCACTCCACGGCCCTCGCCCTCACGTGGAGGCGAGCGGCGAGACCCACGCCGATAACGGTCTCCACTCGTTGGAAGGGGCGGCGGCTCCAAGTCGGAACCGTCGCGCCCCTCACGGTCGCGCAAGTGGCGCCGACCGTGGCTACTCTTCTGCCTGGTCTTGCGCGCAAGTTTGCGACGCAGACGCTGGACAGACTCCGTCTCCGATGGGGTAGAGGACTCCGAGACGGAGTAAGACAACTCGTCTTCCGACACGGAGGGAGAGCGCCGCGAGTGACGGCGACGACGGCGAGGAGGCGAGTATGCCCGGCTCGCACGACGCTTGCCACGCCCAAGTGGGGTTGGCTGGGGCATAATAGCCCCAATGCGAGCCAACTCGGCCGTCATAAACTCCGCCACCGACTCGCAACTCGCGGTCGCCACTGCAGTACGAACGCGCTCCTCAAGTTGAGGAGTCTCGGAACTTTGGAGGGTTGCGGTCGACGCGGCCAACCAGGAAATGGTGCGCACCAACGTGGTGATCATCATCTCTGAGGTTAGAGGCGTGGGCGGTAACACCAACTTGGGGTATACCGTCAGGAGGGTGGCCCCCAAGTTGGGAGACACCGGTGTGGATGACTCCACGGCCACGCTGATCGGGATGTTCCCGTGAGGCTGGAAAGGAACAGGAGGAAGCGGAGGGGCACGCCGAGGTGGCGGTACCCGGGTGTAACTGCGACCCCGACTTGGGGCCCCCGCAGTAGGTTGAGTCATATGGTCATCATATGAGGGCACAGCCATAACTATGGGCTTGTCCGGGGGTGGCGCAGTGTGACGATCCACCCCCGGGGCATACGGGTAGTCCCCGATGCCCAACCCCTCTCGTAGGACCACACGGCCGTCGTGAAGTTCACGAGCGACCCACACGAACTGGCGAAGTGCGCCATCGTCCTTGGGCCCCCGAGTGGGGCGGCGCAACTTGTGCTCAATGCTCTCCCACTCGATAAACTTGTGGAGGCGGAGCATCTCCTCAAGTAGAGTGAGTTGTCCTGACGAGCACCCCTCAGCAACTAGCTGAGGGGTGAGCTGTTCCAAACCCTGGATGAGCCGGAGGGGGAGATGCCAGAGCATCCCCCGCCGCTGAACACATGACACCCAGGTCGACATGACCTCGAGGAGCCACTGGGTGGCCAACATGGCCCACACCAGATGATCAGGGCCAGCCGTCAACATGACGGAGCCGAAGTGGTCAAGCAACCGTGGCAACAATGCCGGGAACCCGTAGGGGACCTCAACTTGAGGCCACCACTCGGGCTTCTTCGGGTAGTATTGCTCCTTACTGGCAGCAGACTGCTGAGGAAACTCAAGTTGAGCCGAGGTCACCAAGTAGGGACCTCGCCGGAAGTCCTTCTCCATCCGCACATCAAAGTGATGAGTGTGCGGATCGGCCTCGTGAAGGTACGGGGGGCGAGTTGCCACCGCGTCCCAAGTGAAGGTCGGCAAGTCGCCGGGACCCGGGATAGTTCCCCCGCGGTCCACCATGGCCTTGGCCCGCTGCACGTCCTCGACCTCCTCGTCGTTCAGGAAGGCAAACTGGTCCGTCCTGAAGCCGGCAGGGAACCCGACCCTACGGGGATACTTCTCCCGTAGGCGGTCCCATACCCGACCCATCGCTGCGCCGAGTCGGCCACAGCGAAGAACAGTCAACCCCTCCTCATACAGAGGCCAAGCGGGGTAAAACCACCGCCCCAAGGCCTCACGCGGGACAACTTGTCCCGCCTCCGGGGGAGATCCTGCCGTCAACCCAAAGCCGGGTGACGCGGGAGTCCCACCCCCCGGAGCGATCGCGGAGCCCCCGCCGGAAGTCCCGGCAGGCGCTGCACCGTAGGAGGTGTCCTCCATACGCTCATCGAGAGAGTCCGTCTCCACTCCCGGAGTCGCCATGGCTCTCCCCAAGTTGGGGAGAGACGTCCTGGCTATCGCGGCACGAGACCCGCCTCGAGTTGAGGGGGACTCGAATCGTGGGTAAACGGGTGGCCTCCCCAGCGTGGGGTGGCCCCGTGTAAGGTGAAGGAGAAGTGGTGGTGGTGGTGAGGTGTGAACCGAGGAGAGCAAGCTGCCAAGTGGGCAAGCTTGAGGAGAGGGGCGGCCAACGTGACCGCCTCCACATCCGCGTTACGTACTCAAGGGGGGACAGCAAGTCGCGTCCCCCCCAACGCCGAGACGTGCGTTTACGCACCCCCTCACAGGGCCGACCGGGTCGGTCGGAACTGAGGAGAGGGGAGTGTGGCAGTATTGACCCCCAGGTAGGGGGCAACACGTGCCATGCAAGGGGCGGCAGGCCACTAGCCTGATCCGTTCCTCCCCCTGCATTTGGGTCCATATTCCCTAAGTTCGGGATAGTTAGCTTAGTAGTAAATCCAACTTGGATTTGAGGGTTTTCTGCATTTATCGTCTTGAATTTTCGTGTGGCCCGGTGGGCAGGTGCTGGGGTGGGAGATTCTGAGTGGCGAGATTCTGAGTGGACCCTGGGGGGATAAGGGGAGGGACAGCGGGGCTTGGCCCTGCGTCCCCGTCCCGACCAAGAAACTGTTGGACCACACACCATCTTCTTGTTTGTCCGTGGGGGGATTGCCCCACAACAGGGATAGAGTGTGTGCGACTTGCACTTCTTCCGGTTCCCCCGACACGGGAGGCAGCCCTCGCACACCGCCCCAACTTGGGTACTGTGTGTGCGAGTGGTTTTTGCCACACCTATGACGATCACCTCAAGCACCTAAGATTAGCACTCGACAAACTACGAGAGCACAAGCTCTACGCCAAGTTGAGCAAGTGCCAATTGGCTCGGACCACTGTAGACTACCACGGTCACGTCATCTCCGAGAAAGCCTTCTCCATAGAAGACTACAAGGTCCAAGCCATTCGTACATGGGCAACACTGAGAAGCAAAAAGGACGTGCAATCCTTCCTCGGTATGGTCAACTTCTATCGCAGATTTATCAAGGGAATGGCGGCCGTAGCCACGCCTTTGACGAGGCTGACTGGGAATGTCGACTTCGAGTGAACCCCGGACGCCCAGAAAGCTTTCGAGCAGCTGCAGAATCTGACAACAAACGCACCAGTACTAAGGCCTTTCGACAAGAGATATTCAATCTACGTGTCCACCGATGCCAGCGGATATGCTGTTGGCGCAGTCCTTGAGCAAGATGACGGACGCGGACGGCGTCCAGTGGCATACTTTTCGTTAACTCTCAACATCCACGAGCAACGCTACAGCATTCGTGAACGAGAACTTCTTGCAGTCGTACAAGCCATCCGCCATTGGCGCTGCTACCTCTCCGGAAGACCCTTTGAGGTCCACACCGACCATGAGACCCTGACATACCTAAGAACCCAAGAAAAGCTCAACGATTGTCAAGTCAAATGGCTGGAGCTTCTGGACCAGTTCCAGTTCAAAATTGTCCCCATCAAGGGCACTTCAAATCCCGTGGCTGATGCCATTTCCAGGCAGCCACAAGATGCTCCCGACAAGCACGCCCCCAATCAAGACCTCCTTAGTCGCGTGCTGGCCAAGACCATCAAAGCCATTCCCAAGAAAACTGAAATCAACAACCCCATGACCATCAACCAAAGTGATCAAGACCTTGCCACCTTAGAACAAGAGTACGACGCGGACCCCGAGTTTGCCGACCTAGTCAAAGACCCGGTATCTCCCTACCGGCTGCACATGAGGTTGTTGAAGCGAGGTGACCGTACGTATATCCCTGTCGGTACTCTACGCCAAAGACTACTCCACGACTACCACGATGTCACGTGCCAAGGGCACATGGGAGTCAAGAAAACAACGAAGGCCATTTCTTCCAAGTACTACTGAAAAACAATGCGGAAGGACATCCAAAGATACGTACAAACATGTGATTTGTGCCAGCGAAACAAGGCTAGCACCCATTCACCTCTAGGTCACCTCAAACCTCTAGATCCCCCGAAACAACGATGAGCTAGTGTCTCCATGGACTTTATCACGCCTCTTCTTCTGACTCCAAGAGGTCACAACGGGATTTACGTCGTTGTCGACCGCCTCTCCAAAATGATTCGCCTCGCCCCTATGAAGCCGGACTGTACCGCGCCAGTTGCAGCACAGCTCTATCACGATCATGTCTATCGACACCACGGACTCCCTGCTGATGTCGTCTGCGACAGGGACCGCATCTTCTTCTCCAACTTTTGGCGGTCACTCACGGAGATCCTCAAGTCAAGGTCAAGGCATCTTCAGCCTACCACCCGCAAACTGACGGACAGACTGAGATTATGAACAAGAAGATTGAGGAAATCCTGCGAAATTTCGTCAACCATCACCAGGGCGATTGGGACCTATTCTTGGTTGCTGCTAAAGTAGCCTACAACCAGTCGCCAAACGCTGTGACGACGTACTCACCGTTCTTCCTGAACTACGGATTCAAACTCAAGACAGTTCCAATGGACATCCTCAACAAGTCAGAATCAAGTACACCTGCTGTGTCTGACTGGCCAAGCGGTCTCCAACGTGCTCAGGAGACTGCCATATCAGCCATCAAGAGTGCAAATGAGCCGCGCTCGGCGTACGCAAATCGCCATCGCCGACCTTGCAAGATTGCCGTCGACGATCTGGTGATTCTAAGTACCAAACACCTTATGCCAGACGCCTTCCAAGGCGCTCGGAAGGTGATGCCCAAGTACTCAGGACCCTATCGCGTCACTGAAAGCATTAATGATGTGACTTTCCGCCTGGATCTTCCCCAAGCGGTGCTCGAACGCAAGGTTCACAACGCCTTACATGCGATCTTGCTAAAGCCGTACCGCGCTGAACCGTACGGCCGACTTCCTCCTGTTCCACCTCCGGTTACATTTCCGGACCGTTCTGTCGAGAACGAAGTCGACTCCATCATACGGTCACGAAAGCGCCGAGGACAACTACAGTACGTCGTCAAGTGGAAAGGCTGTGACGTCAGCGAGAACTTCTGGCTGACCAAGCAAGACCTTGCCACGCACCTGAGGTTTTGGACGCGTTCCTTCGCCACGCGTCCTAAGGGGGGGGAGGTGTAGGATATGCCCCCTAAATCCCCAAGACTCTAGCTTCGGGGATAAGGAATGGGGCCTCTCCTTCCCTGTCCTCCTCAGCCAACTCCTTCCAAGACGCATCAGCTCCCTGGTAATCGGGAAATGCCGCGGTGTCCGGCCGTGATTCTACGGGTCACGGACGGTCAGCACGAGAGCCGCGGATCGGCTACCCGATAGTACCCTGACTCATCCCCGGACGGATATTTTCTCTCCGCGGATCAGAGGACTAACGGACCACAGGACAAGCCACATCTCTGACTCATCGGCCAGCCGGAACAATCTCCCCACGAGCCAATGGGAACGGCAAGATTTGCTGACCCACGGGAGATTTTCGACCCGAAGATTGGCGTCTGGCTTACTGTAGCACAATAGGGTATCCGCTACACGTCCACTCTCAGGGAACACTCACCACGGGGGATCGGCACCAACGTCACCGGGAGGCCAAGGTTGCTGCCCTTGGAGCACAAGCCACGGGACCAAGATGGGAGCCCAAATGGGAGGGGTTTGTTGTTCGACCTTGGCCGGCGGTGGATTCGCCGCCGGCCCCCTCGTTATAAACCCTCGGAGACACTACTAACTACCCTCCACCCCAAGATGCTAGTCCCTCTGGTCATACGTAACTTATAGATACCGTGACCAGTACGGACTCCCTAATTGAAAGTTAAGGGTTAGAAGTAGCCCCCCCTTGTTATTAGGGTCACAATGCGGACGACCATATTGCTACATACAGTGCGACCCCTCACTTGCCCTGGGGTAGACCAAGGAGGTGGCCCCCCTTCCAGTGTCCGACAGTTGTTCTGAGATGTTCAGATTTCAGCGATCTGGACGGTATGAGCCAATCAGCACCCGTCAATCGCCCGAATATGAGCCGCCCGGCCGGGCCACTTCACGCGTACCCCCCCCCTCAGTTGTGCCGATCGGCACAACTGCGGGGCGGCCAAGTGAGGGGTCGCACTGTTTCCCCCCCTTACATTGGGCCCGTCCTCGGGTCAAGTTGCACTCGGGGTTCCGAATGTAAGTGGGTCGCGTGACCGTTTACCAGTCGGGTGGGGCTTTGCGCCCTGTCGCGACAGACACCCCTTTTCGAGGTTGTCTGAGAGGGGTGCCCCACTTTGTGTGGTACACACACGATCCGTTTTTCGGACCGTTAAATTCCCGATGCGGGTTTCTGTTCACGACCCCCCTTTCCGAGGGGTGGTGTAAGCGGATCCGCCACCAGGCGTCTGGTGAAAGGGGGGCCCCTCTCGTGTGGACGATTGAGTGGGGGGCGGTTGGGGGTGACCCCCCTTGATTACCCTGTGTGGGGGGGGCGTGGCTCCGGTCCAGGTGCCTGGGTGGAGCGCCCTCGTAGCTCGGCTGGCGTGGGTCGTCCCGCGCTGCCGTATCGCTCGTGCTGAGCTGTGTGGTTATAAGCGCGGGTGCCAGCGCTTCCCTGGCTCGTCCGCGCGATCGTTCCTTGTACCGGGTCGAGCCGGCCTCGGCTTTTTTGCACGGGGCGCCCCTGCTACCCCGGTTTCACCATGTCGGACCCCCAGGTACCCGTGGGCGAGGACGACCTCCTGCTTGAGAAGGAGGAAGAGGTGATGGCGGACGACGTTCCCGTCTCTGCCACCGCTGCCGAGTGCTTCTTGGCGAGCTCGTCCGAAGACGAGGGCGACCGGGTAACCGTCCGCGTGGCCCCGGAAGGTGCGCCGGGCGGTTTGTCGTCCGTGTGCAGCGGCACGACGGCTCCGTCGGGTGGCGGGCAACCGCGTGTAGCGGCTGCCTCTACCCCTACTTCTCCGGTGGCCCGGATGGCTCCTGTCGCCGGTGCCGGCGCGGCTCTACCTCAAGACGGCGTCGCCGGCGAGTCGGATGGTCGTGACGGCACCCCGGCCGGGACAGCGGGTCAATACGGCGCGGGTGCCCGCCCGGTTAGTGTATCCGCGGTGGCGGGTAACGGGTCTACCCCTGCTGCCCCCGTGGTGCCCACGTCGGGCCCGGGTGGCGGCGATGCTCTGCCCGCGGTGCCGCGGACGCTTGGTGGTCAAGAAGTGTGTACCCCGATGGCAGTGGACTCCGGGAGCTACTCCGGGCGGGCGCCCGCCCTTCTTTTTCCTCCTCGGCCCCGTGCACCTCCGGCACCGGCCCATCTGCCGGTGGGGCATCCCCCGGCACCCCCGATTCTTCCTGGTCCTGCCCGGGTTGCCCCGTCGGGTGGCGGCGTCGCCTTGGCTGCGGGTCAACCCGCCATGTCGATGTCTGATTTGGTGGCTCGGGTTCGAGGCATGACTGTGCAAAGTCGATGGAGTCCGCTGGGCGGATGCGGGTCGACTTTCACCAGCCGCGTCTCCCTGGAGAGACCTCCCGGCGCGTCAAGGTGAACCCGAGTTGGGAGCGGGAGTTGATGCGGCTGGTCAACCAGCCGAACGCGGTCCGGGTGGAATACCATTGGATCCTGAGTCAGCCGGACGACCGGCCTGCGCAGCTCTGGCGCACCCGGGTGGGGCGGGGTGAGGTCTACCTCGACTCCGCCTTCGGGGTATGCGACTTGATTGCCCCCGCGTTGCCGCGGGAGGTTGACTATCCGGCTAGTTCTCGGGGGGTTGCGGCGGCTGCGGAGCCGGTAGCGTTTGGGGAGACGGTGGGTGATACCGGCCGGTATCCCGGCTTTGAGTACTTCCCGGGGGTATCCCCGTATCTGACGTTGACGGCTTCCTACCCACCTATGGCGGGGCTGAAGTCGGCGTCCAGCTGGCGGTGCAACCATGGTGTCATGGCGGATGCGTTCCGCACCGATATAACATGTGCGTTGTAGACCGGCAACGGTCGTGCGCCGGTATACACTCCCGTGCGCCCGCCTCTGTGGCAGGAGGGGTGGGAACCCGCCCCTGCTTTCCGGATTGACACCGGCTCCTGCCTCCGATACTTCGGGAGTGTGTTGGCCTCCCGGCCGGTCCACCCGTTGCAGGGGACCTTCATCCTTGAGATTACCCTCGGGCAGGCTTCCTCCTTCTTGCTGTCCGTTCGCCGGCAGGGGCGCCTGTTTCATCTTCCGACGGGTGTCCGTCGGCACATCTGGCAGCTGGGCGTGGACATGATAGCTGCCAAGACCGGGTTGGCCCGGGGGTTCGAGGCCCCGCTGGCCGTTCACGACGCCGTGAACTGGGCTAGGGTGCTGGCCCTTCCCCCGTACCGGGACCCGCAGGCTGGGCCTACCCCCTTGCCTCGTCACTCGTTGCGTATCCGGCGTACTCAGCCGGGTGAGCCCAATTGCCGTGGGTGGGCGTCCACCGAGGCCGTTCCTGACCTGGGTATTCCCGTGGTTATCCATGACCCTCTTCAAGTCCTCGCCCCGTGGTTCGGCAACCCGGTACCGATGGCGGTTGGCCGTCGTCCCCGAGAGTGGGACTCTGCGGGTGGGGGGCGTGAGGGGTCCCGTCGCCGGGCGGAGCCCCGCCGGGTTTACGGTGGAGCCCCTTCGGTGGGGCCCTACCGGGCCTCGTATCAGGCGCCACCGGGTCCGGTGGTGGCCGTGTCGGCTCCTGTGGCTCCTCTGGCTGCGCCAGTGTCACCTTCTGCCTCTGTCATGCCTGACGGGGGTCCCCGTCTATGGTATGAGGGCGTTGACGCCCATATTGCCCGCGCGATGCGGGGGGGTCTCTCTGTTAGCTGGGGGGATATCCCCCCAGGTGCTGCGCTGGTTGGGTCAGCTCGTTGCTTCGGTGGCGTGCTTGACCGCCTCCAGACAGCTCTGGAGGACGTGGAGGCTGGCCGCAGCACCCTCGTCCAGCTATGCACCGAGGTAACTCGGGCGGTTGACCGTCGCGAGATTGCCGACCGGTGGAGCATGGAGTTGTACGCGATTACGCGTGAGTGGCCTCCCTCTGGCAGTGGGTCTACCCACTGAGAAGTGCCATTGCTTGTGAGGAGGAGGGACCCAGTGACCCTTATGGTGGCCGGGTAGTAGTGAGTATAAACTCATCCCCCGCTGGGGCGTTTGCATGATACCAATGCCTGCCTTTGGTTTCTTCTCGCGCCCCCAACCCATCCTGGTTGGTTAATACTCATGAAGGTCAACCTTCCTTAGTCCGTCACTTGCCCCATGGATGAGGGCTTACATTGGTGTAAGCCTCAGGTTACTTTGAAATTCTCGGAGTTAGTTATCTCCTTCAAGTAAACTTGTAAAAGTCAGTCGCTGACTCAGTTTGCCTAAGTCCGCTCCAACTGAGTGAACCTAAGTCTTGCCGAATCCATGTGACACCCTACTTAGTAGGTATAAGCCTCACCCCCCAACAGCCGAAGTCGGTGTCGGTTGGGTTGTTACAGCAGGCGTCGTCGCCTCATGTAAGGCATGAAGAGTTGGCGGGGTATATTTGCCGCTTGTTCCCAGGTGGGCGAGTCGTGTCCGACCCACATCACCTCGACGTACCAGGGTCCTGGTAGGTCTGGGTCGGTGTGTCCGACCACGCTCTCTACTTGGTATGGAATCCCATCCGGTCCCACCGGGTCATCTGACCGGTGGGTTGTAAGAGCTTCATGTAGCAACCCAGCCGGTACCGTCTGAGGCTGTTCCGGCTTCAAAGCAGGTGTCACATCAGTGAGGTTGATGCGTTGTATCTCCGTATCGGAGTGCAGGATTACAGAGTGATCATCTCTGTGTAAGATCTGGTATGGTCCCTTGACCGGTTGCATAAGCTTGTTCCCGCGGAACTTCTGGTGTCTGATGTAGACCCAGTCACCTGTTACCAGGGTTGCGTTGCGTACCCGTAGCCGGGCGTCAAAGTTCTTCTTGTATCGAAGTTGGGTTCTGTCAAGGGCACACTTGAGCTTAGGAATCATCCACGATAGCTTGGCCAACCAAGCTAGGTGGATGCGTTCGGCGGGTCGGCCCTTCGGTATATCATACCGAGTGCATCTGCCCGGTGGCAGCGTCAGGTTACCGACGCCCATCGGCATGACTCATTCCAAGGGGGCAATGGTGGTACTCCGGTGGGGCCTGGCATTGTATGCCAGGGTCAAGACGAACAGAAGCCTTTCCCACGTCTTCGTGTATTCCGCCACATAGCATTGGAGCATCTTGACGATGGTGCGGTTGAACCGCTTCACCTGCCCGTTAGACTGCGGGTGGTAGTCGGATGCCCGACGGGGTTCGATACCGAACATGCCCAGGACCTTAGTGCAGAATGCTGACGTAAGGTTTGCTCCGTTATCGGAGAGGAGTTGCTTCAGTACTCCGTAAGCACTGATCCAGTGGTCAACCACTGCGTTCATGATGGTGTAGGCCGTATCGTCCGGGATTGCTACTGCCCGTGACAGCTTAGTAAAGCGGTCCGACATGACCAGGATGTACCTGTTCCCTTCTTCCGTTACCGGAAGCGGTCCGAGTATGTCGATAGCGACTTGCTCGTTGGGTCCATCCGGGGGGAACAGTTTCATAGCGGATGCCCGCCTCTGAAGACTCATGCGATTCCGTGCGCACGGGTGGCATCCCCGCACGTGGTCGATTACGTCGACGGCCATTGCTGGCCAGAAGAAGAACCTTCGCATTGCTGCGAACATGGGCGAACCCCCCGGGTGTCCGGCTGTGGGGTTCTCGTGTTCTCGTTCCATGACGGCTTGCCGTAAGGACACGGGAACCACGACCTGATGCCGTCCATCGGCGGGTGCCCGCCGGTATATGAGTCCGTCCTCGCTCTCGGAGAAGATGCCGGCCGTGCCGGCCCGGAGATTAGCACGATGGCGTTTACAGTCATCGTCATTGGCCTGTGCCTCGCGGAAGTCCGCGAGGGTCAATGGGAAAGCAAGGTGTGCCATGGTATGGTCAACCATTCCTTGGGTGGCATTACCCACCATGCAAACCGGTACAGCCGGGATGTCCTCGTCTACCTGTCGGGTATCCCCGCTCGGTGTATCGAGTCGCGACAGCGCGTCCCCCAAAGGATGGGTTGAGCCGGCCTTATAAATGGTTCGGTAGTCGTGCTCGGCCATCTTCAGCCTCCACCGGGCTAGCCGACCGTGGCTGTCGGAATCCTTGTCACCAAGGTTGAGAAGTCATCGTAAAGCTTCGTGGTCGCACCTCACGATGAGCCTGGAGCCTTCCAGGTATGGCCGGAGCAGTTGCACTGCCCATATGACTCCGAGGCACTCGCGCTCGGTGGCACTATAGTTACGCTCAGCCGGGTTGAGTGTCCGGCTGAAGTACCCTACCGGATGTAGGTCCGGGATGGCATGATCGGTACCGATGATGGCCTCTCCCTGTAACAGGGTGCATCCCACTTGGGTGTCGCAGGCATCGACGTCGATGACGAAGGTCCCGCGTCTATGCGGCAACGCAAGTACGGGTGGGGCTAGCAAAGCTTGCTTAAGCAGCTCGAATGCTTCTCCCTCGTTGGGCGAGGAAGGTTGGAGTACCTTTGGCAAGGCGCTGCTCGTCAGAACCGTTAACGGTTTGGCTATACGAGCAAAGTCCTTGACGAATCGTCGGTATAGGTTGCACATCCCCAGGAAGCTTTTCAGCTGTGTCTGGGTGGTTGGGTATCGCGCATCCCGGAGTGCCCGGGTATTAGCCTCGAGCACTCCCAGTTTACCTGGTGTGATTTGGTGACCCAGATACTCGACTATCTGCTGAAAGAAGGCGCACTTCTTGAGGCGCAGGGTTACCCCGGCGTTCCGCAAGAGGGTGAGTACCTCATCGACATGTTGCACATGGTCATCTATGTTACGCGAAAAGACGATGACGTCGTCCAGGTACACCAGGCAGTTCCGCCACTTGACTCCCGACAGTATAGTGTCGATGGCCCGCTGGAATGTGGCGGGGGCGTTGGACAATCCGAAGGGCATCCTTAGGAGCTCGTACACGCCACTGTGACAGACGAACGCCGTCTTGGGGATATCCTCCTCCGCAACGGGGATCTGCCAGTACCCGGCATTGCAGTCAATAGTGGTAAACACTGTGGCCTCCCCCAGCGAGTCGATGCACTCGTCCATCCTTGGTAAAGGGTATGAGTCTTTCTTGGTAACCAAGTTGAGGCGTCGATAGTCGATGCAAAACCGAGGGGTTTGATCCTTCTTGGGTACGATAACGACTGAGGGTTACCCGTCACCGGGGAGTACCCCGTAGTCCGCACATACGGGACGCGCCGTCTCGCTCCCTTGTTAACCTGGAACTGGGTCCCAGCCGGGGCGATGTACGCTACCGTACCATGCTCATCAATCACCGGCGTCGCCGGTAGCAACAGGTGGCCCTGTTGGTCGACTAAAGGTTCATCCTCACCGGTAGGGGTATGTTCGGTCGCCACCAGTACTGGTGCGGCCTTACGTTCCACCTTCTCTTGCCTCGGTACCGGGGTAAGACTGGGCTTGCCTCCCTCACCCTTGGGCTTCGGGGCCATGGCGCATTCCGGGTGTAGCACCCGGTAGGCGTCCCCTAGGGACTTGCACATATGCATCAGTCGACTGAAGTCCGTCCGGGCCGTATTGGCTCCCCGTGCGGATATCCGCACGTAGTTGGGTACTCCTGCGAACAGGATGGCCCGTAGTTCCCCTTCACCGAGGAGCTTCCCCAGCTCGTAGTCGAGCTCTTGGATCCGGCGTCCAAACATCTCCTCATCCTCCCAGGACTGGGCGGTGGCAGTGCGAAGGGCCCGATAGTGGTCTTCGCACTTGTCCTCACTGAGGTAGCTGCTAAGCAACTCCTTCAATATACCACGGTAATCCATGGGGGTGGCTGCGACCCTCATTCCCGGCATCGGAGATGCCTGACGGAGGATGCCTCGAACCCGCTCGTCAACAAAGAACGGGAGGATCTCCAGAGCCAGCCCCTCGTTGACGAGTGCCTTGTCTGCGGCTGCCTTGAAGCTAGTCAAGAAGCCGATGACTGCCAACGGGCGTCCGTTAGGGCCCCCGAACACAGGGACTCCATTCATAAGGGTCTGCATAGAGCGAATCGCTCGGTGCGAGGTCGTACGCGTCGATTCCGATACGGCAGTGGATCGGTCCTCCAAACGATAACGTTCGGGAGTCAGTACCGACCTGAAGACTTCGTTGACAATCTCCGTGTCCGCGTCCTGGATATCCAGTCGCTTCGTCAGTTGATGAGTGAACTCATCGGACTCCAACCGCTTCAGTAAGCTCGCAGTAACCTGCGCTGTCATCGCGTGCATCAGTGACGCTGGAACTTCCGGCGTCGGCGCCTCGGGTACCCGAGTTGCCTGGCTGCCGTCGTCGAGAGGGTAATGGGAGACGGTACC
Organism: Pyropia yezoensis; assembly: GCA_009829735.1. NCBI lineage: Eukaryota > Rhodophyta > Bangiophyceae > Bangiales > Bangiaceae > Pyropia > Pyropia yezoensis. The sequence continues at coordinate 17,302,431 of CM020618.1, read as the reverse complement.
GTCTCCCCCCATCGCCGACTCTGTTCCGGCGTAAGTGTCCGCCGGACAATCTCCGCGGAGCCCGCTCTGGGTGCTCCGAGCGTAGCGCTCCGTATGGCTACGTTCCAACTCAGCCGACGAGTCGGATCCATAACCCGCCGTGTCCGAGGATTGTCCAGGAAGAGCAACACCGGGGTTGACCCTGGTGGCCTCCGAAAGTAGTCCGGCCGGTTCGAACCCTACCGGTGTGGGGGGGACCCGACGGGGTACCGTCGTATGACGTGCTGACAGCAGCACCGCCATTGCGTCCTCCGTACGCTCATGAAGGGCGTCGAGCCCGGTAAACCGGGCCTCGATGCGAGCCAATGATGCCATCAGGGAGTCCCCTGGTGAAAGTGGCTGCGGCGTGAGGTCGGCAGAGGACAGTTGCGGCAGCCCGCCGCCCCCGGCCGTCCGTGCCGTACCAAACGTCGATCCGGCACCGGAGAGCATCGGCGTCTCAATGTTGTCGATCGGGTTACCGATCCCGGTTCCCGGGTTCAGCTCCGGGGTCGGCGTCGACGCCGATCCGTCATCTTGAACGTTCCCCGTCTCTTGGGTAGACATAGTCACAATCAGTCAACCGACGTAACAGTCACCACGAATAGAAGAGCGAGGGGATAGTTGGGGGAGAGTAACCGTAGGTCGCAGTCAAACGCAATCACTCAAAACAATCAACAGATCGCTGCACCACGAGTACAAGAAAAAGACTGGATCCCTATCCGTGTGCCAGGGCCCAAGACGGCGTCACCACAAGGGTGACGGAAACCCGTCCCCTGCTGCTCCACCAATGTAGCACAAGAAGGTATCCGCTACACGTCCACTCTCAGGGAACACTCACCACAAGGGATCGGCACCGACGTCACCGGGAGGCCAAGGTTGCTGTCCTCGGAGCGCCAGCCACGGGACCAAGATGGGAGCCCAAATGGGAGGGGTTTGTTGTTCTACCTTGGCCGGCGGTGGATTCGCCGCCGGCCCCCTCGTTATAAACCCTCGGAGACACTACTAACTACCCTCCACCCCAAGATGCAAGTCCCTCTGGTCATACGTAGCTTATGGATACCGTGACCAGTACGGACTCCCAAATTGAAAGTTAAGGGTTAGAAGTAGCCCCCCTAATATTAGGGTCACAATACGGACAACCATATTGCCACACTTACACGCCTCTGCGGCCTTTCCGGCCGACCGGCGTGTGAGGCCAGCCGCGCGGCGCCACAAGCGCCGCACGCCACCCCCGCCCCCGCTTGGGGCTGTCTGGTGGGGCGCATTGGGGCGCGCACACCCACCTTGACTTGTTCTGAGAGTCTATGCCATGTTTTGAGCCCATTGGTGCCGCCCCCCCGGCGGCACGGGCAATCGCATGCTTTGGGGCACCCTGGGTGCCCCCCCGGGGGTATATAATGCGTGAGTGCGGGCGCCACCCGGGGAGACCTCGGGGGGAACAAAAAACACAGACACAACGACCTCCGTTACCCTCGAACCCCTCGACCCCCTCGACCCTCACCGACGTCACGCCCATCTTCTTCCCCACCCCCATCACCGTCACCCCGCCCGTCACCTTCGCCGCGCCCCGCAGCCTCATTGGCTTGCGCGGGCAGCTGACACCGTTCACCAGTACGTTGAGGGCTGCCCGGGTGTGGGTGGTGCCTCACAGCCTCCTTTATTTCAGGCCAAGAGTCGACTAGAATCGCGATCGCGGAATCACGCTAGGCTTTTCGTTGTTCGACAGCGGGGCTTTTTGACTCTTCCTGGCTTGTCCTGAGATAAATTGCACCTCCCGGAGCGGCGCGCGGCGACGAAGGTTCGCTGGCACCCCCCTCGTGCCCTCCTCAACCGTTTCTACCGCCACCGCCCACTCGGCCACGCCCGCTTTCACGCCGACGTCCACCGTCAGCCACACCTCCACGACGACGCCGCCACCCGCATACCCATCCTTGCCCCCACCGGCACCCACACCGGCCGTGGTGGCAACGCGGCGTCGGCGCCGCCCGAAAACCGTCCGCTTGAGCGCCTTGTCAGCCCAGACTGACAGCATCGCCATCGCGGTTGTCCAGGCGTGGCAGCGTCCGCGGCAGCCGCAATGCTATGTCCGTGAGCCGTCGCCCATTTCCCTGCTCCGTGAAGTACGGCAGAGTCAGGAGCGATGCTCGGAACGCTCGAACGGCGAGAGTAGCGGCGGCCGCCCCACGGCCGCCCCACGGCCGCCCATACCGCCGCATACACGGCGTGCCACCCGCTACAGACGGCGGCCGTGGCAGAGACGGCGCGGCGGCGGCGGCAGAGTGCGCTGCAGACCATCGGCGCGGTAGGGGAGCTCCTTTCGCCACAACCGGCGGGCGTGGCCGTGCGGAGGCGGGTCGCCGGCACTCGCTCAGCAAAAAAGCGGTAGAAACGGCAACACGCACACACCGAGAGTGACTCGTAGCGGCCCAACGCGGACGCGCAGCAGCGGCAGCTCGCCCGTGGCGCGCGAGTGCCCCAACTCACCGCCGCCGCGGCGTCACCGCCGACAATACGGGGCGCGGGGGGCGTGGGCATCGACGGCCGCTGCCCCCTCGTAGCCGCGCGCCGCCGCCCGCCGCCGCCGCACCGCCGCCGCTGCCGCCGTCACCGACGTCGGCGTACTGCAAGGGGCGCACAGGGTCAGCGAGAGCGTACAAGCTGTCGTGCCGCGACCAGGCCGCGGTGTTGGAGACGGCAGCGGCGGCGGCGGCGGCTGCAAGTCCGCCGCCGCCGCCGCTGCGGGGACGGGCGCAGGCGGGCGCCGGCGCCGGGGAGCGCGTCACAGCGGGTGGGCGGCACTGCCGGAAAGGGCTTTCGGAGACTCGCCAGGACTGGAGACTGGGCATCTGATTGGTCATCCAGCTCTTGACTGCCGGCAAAGGCTCCGTGGCTACCGACGAGAGGCCATTTTGACTGTTGACGGGGGCGCAGGGGGGGGGGCCGCCGTCCGAGTCCCCTCGGGGTTGCGCTCCCTCCGAGCTCCCCCTGGACACTCTCTCGAGCCCTTTCTAAGCATGGCTGTCGTTGCGGAGCTGGCTCGCCTCCCCCCCTTCCCTTCCACTTCCCCACGCCTCAGGCCACCCCTTCATCCAGAGGTTCCCACCGTCGGCTGCCAACAGTGCCTTCCCCTTTACCCCCCCCTTTACTCCTCCCGTCAGGCGGTTGCCGACCTCTCTTCTCCCGAAAAACATACATTCCGGGGTGTTACGCGGCCGCCTCTGACCCAACACCCACCAAGGGGTGGCCACACCCCGTCGGGCGTGTGGCCTACTTGGTGGGGGTGGGCAGCAAAATTGCCCGGGGGGTCGTCGTAGCTAGCCTAGGGGTCGTTGCTGCGCAGTGTCCGCTCCCCAGTAAGACACACGTGGAGGAGCCCACCATCGGGTGACGGATGGAAATGTACAGCAGGTCTCTATTTATGTGTACCGTATGTACTGTACAGGGGGGGGACGAAAGTATAGATCTGCCCAGGTTCGATATCGACTTAGCCCCCCCACGTCCGGAAAAGGCCACAGATTGATGCATTCAGTCGGGGGGGCCGACGCAACGACGCCTCCTTCTTCGTCCTGAACGTCATCATGGGTCGCCCCAAAGGGGCGAAGGAGGTGCCAGCGGCCACTAGGGCGGCCATGGCGGCCCTTGTCAAGGCCGGTTTGACCAACCGCAGGGTGGCTGATGCCCTCGCGGTGCCCATTGGCACCGTCAGCACGACTGCTGCACGCGTGCGCCGCGGAGAGTCCGCCTCCCCTCGCCGCAGGCAGGGGCGGCCCCGTCTCCTGGACACCAGAGGGGTGCGGCACTTCCAGTCAGTGGTGATGCGCAGTCGGCGCGTCACCCTGGAGCAGCTGACGACAGAATACAACGCCGGGATGCCTCGGCAGGTCAGCCAGCGGACAACCAGGCGCTACTTGCACCGCATGGCCATGCTTTACTATGCTGCGGTGACAAAGCCATTTGTCACGCGGCTGCATGTGTCGCGCCGCCTGGCATGGGGTCGGACGCACTCTCCGTGGTCTCTGGCGGACTTGGGGAACGTCGCTTTTTCGTACGAGAGCTCATTCACCGTCCCCCCTGCCAGGGGGGAGGCTCGGGTCTGACGGCGGTCTTACGAGCGCTACCTGCCTGCTTGTCTGCGCCCGTCGTTCGAGTCTGGGCGGAAAACACTCTCTGTACGGGCTGCCTTCTCCTGAAAGGGCAGGACCCCGCTGGTGCGCATTGAGGGCGCCTCAACCAACGAAAGTACGTAGGCATCATCCACGAGTATCTATTGCCCTTCCTTGAGCAGCGGCACGGCGGGACATCCAACTTTATTCTCTTGGAGGACAACTGTGGGCCGCATCGGGCCCTCTATGTCGGCAAGTACATGGCGCTGCATCGCCTGCGGCGCCTTGACTGGCCGGCGCACTCCGCCGACATGAATCCGATTGAGAACGCCTGGAGCGTCCTGGAAACTCGTCTTCGGGCGCGCGAGCGCATGCCTAAATCTTTGGACGGCCTCTTCACGGCGTTGTGTGAGGAGTGAGATGGTCTGTCAGACAGTTTTTTCCGAACCTTGTGGGAGTCGATGCCTCGTTGGGTCGGGGCGGTGCAGCAGGCTCGCGGGCACGCCACAGAATACTGAAGACAATCGGCCCTTGGGGCGTCTGAGGGCCACCTTTCTTTGACTCAGGGAAACGATCCGGGACCGATCTTGCAGTAAAGTAGCCCAGGCGGATCTATACTGTTGTCCTCCCCCTGTACATACGTATATGCAAAGGGGAGCCCCAGAGATCTTGAGCACGGGGCGTGCCTGCAGTCGTCGCGGGTGCTGTGCGCCTGTGTGGTGGGCGTGGCCGCGGGTGGCCTCACCTCTGTGACGGTTTGTAGCTGCGTTTGCCGCGTACGCCGCGCACGCCGCGCACGCCGTGCACATGTACCCACAGGTGTTGGCAGTCCTGCGGCGTCGTGCTCTTCCTCCTTTCCCTCCTGCCCGGCACTGGGACGGGTCTTGCCTTTGCCGCCGCCGCTGCTATCTTTGTCACGGCCTTTCTCCCTCGCCCCACTCCCCCCCCTCTGTTCCTTCCCCTCGCCGCGGCACGATGAACTGGCTCAACCGACAGCCGGGGGCGCCGCCGTCGGCGCCTGCGCCAGCCGCTGCCCCTGCACCACCGCCGAAGTCCCTCGACGGTACGTGGGCGCCGCCGCGTCGGCGGCCACGCGCGCACACAGGACTCGTTGTGCGTCTATGTGGCCGTGTGACGGGGTTGGGGGGGGGGGAGATGAGGGAGCTGGGGCGGCTCTTCGGTGTGTTTGTGTGACCTTTTTCGGCACCACGGGCGCGGGTCTTTCCCCGGAGCTTCTTATATTTTCTTTCCTGTCCAAGCTGATCTATCTTGGTACTGTGTGGATGGTTGTTATTCCTCGTCTCCCACCCGCGTTTTCTTGTATTGTTTCCTTCCGGTGTCGTCTCAGACAGTTTCTTCGGCATGAAGTTTACCGCCCGCGCCCTCAATCGGCTGTCCACCATATCAGGTGCCGGGCCGAAGGGGAGATGGGCTGCTACCGGCTGGGGGTGCGGCTGCCACCAGTGGCCGGGCGTCTGCTACCGAGGGGAGGGGGCGGTTGCTTCCGGCGGGGGGGCGGCCGCTACCGATGGCGGGGCGGGGAGGCGTGCTGCTGCTGCGGGGTAGGGGCTGCCACCGGCCGGGGGTGCGGCTGCCTGGGTGGGGCGGCGCCTGCTACCGGGGCGGGCAGGCAGCAGCTCCCTCTGTGGGGATGGCGGCTGCAACTGGGGTGGGGTGGCGGGCTGCCGCCTTCGGGGAGCAGATGCTGCCCACGGGGGGGCGATGGCTGCCCCCACACCTGTAACGACAGCAACACCCCCAGCAGAAGCTGCTGCTGCGGGTGTTGTGTCCTGCTTCTGAGGTTCAAGGCGTTATGTTTGTGCCTAGCGGGTGGGATCCCGATCTCCCCGGCGGAGGGGAAGAGGGTCGGGCTACTTGGTGTATCCGGCGCGGCCGGGCCACCTGTCCGCCCGACAGGTACAAGAGGAGAGGCGCGACGGCAGGATCGCACCGGCCGCCGTCGATCGGCACGTTCGTTTGCCCTCGCGCCAGACCCCCCCCGCGTGCGTGGCCACACCGACGCAGTCGTGTGGCCGCGGGTGGCGGATCTGCGCTCAGGCTCTCGGCTCGCCTCTTCGAGGCCGTTTGGTACATACTTTGCTGCACCGCCAAGCGGTATCAGCGTTTGGGGTCATCCCCCCCCGACGTCTACGGCGGGTGTCATGCCCTCCACTCGTTCGGGGCGCTCTTCCGCGCGCGGCGCCACTGCCTCCTGTGGGCCGGTTGCCGCGCCGGAGCCGGGCTCCCGCCAGGGCTCGGAGGTCGTGGCGGCGGCGGCGGCGGCGCTGGCGGCATCGGCCGCCTCGTCGGCCTCCTCTTCCTCGGCGTCCCCGACGTCTGCGTCTTCTTCTTCCTCTTCCTCTGCGGTGGCCACGGCGACCCCCGGCGCGGCCGACGTGGCGGTCCCCGCCGGGGCGGGCGCGGCGTCCGCCGCTCCGACGGGGTCATCTGCCGCTCCTCCCGACGAGGTCGTGGCGGTTGACACGCCGCTGGCGCCGCCTGGTCGGGCGGCTTTCCGCTGTCGGGGTGCGGCGACCACCACCCCTCCCGCCACACCACGCAAAAAGAACAAGCGCGCCGCACTGGCCCCCGGCGCCGCCCTCACGACACCGGATCCCTTGCGAGGCTTTACGCCCGAGACGTTGGCCGCCCTCGCTCGGGCGTTTGCCCAACCGGTGGCGCCGGCGGCGGTCGCCGGGCCGCCCGCACCTTCTCAAGGCACCCCTCCGGCGGCGTCCGCGGCCGTCGACGTCGGCGACGATGACGACTGGGTGCCCGAGCCGGCGCAGCCGTCGCGTGCGCGCTCGCGCAGCGGCCGCTTCCCGCCGGGCGGGGCCGACGACGGGGGGGGCTTTGTTGCCAGCGGCGCCGGGCGCGGCGGCCCCCGTGCCGCTTTTTCCCGTGCCGCGGTGGACGCCGTCTACGACGGCTGCCCCCGCATCCAGGGTCTTGAGCTCCCCTCCCGACTCGCCCGTGAGGGCGTGTTCCCCGAGCCATTCAAGCCCAGTGGCGACCCGGACTTCTCCGCCGAGTTTGGCAGCGGCAGGCGGAACGCCAAGGAGGCCACCGTGCTCTACATGGCGTGCGCGTGGCTCCAGAACCTCACCAACGCCATCGCAGACTACAAGTCGGCCGCCTCCACCGCCACCCCCACCCTCTCTGCCTCGCTTGACGTCACCGCCTCCGCCCGCACCCATGTCTACCAGATCTACAGCCTCCTCGCAACCCGATAAGAGGCTCTCCTCCGCTGGCGGACGGACCAGACGTACGCCGCCTCCCTGCACGACGCCGTCCTCGAGTCCAACCACACGCCGTTCACCAACGCCGCCACAGCCGGCTACCACGAGCTTGCCGCTCGGGTCCACGCCGTGCACGTCGCACGGGCCCAAGGTCGGGCCTTGGCACGGGTCCCTGCGGCCCCAGGCGGGTGGGACGCCCCCCCGCCCGCGTGGTCGCGTGGTGGCGGCGGGCGCAGCGGTCGCGGCGACGGCGGTCGGGGCGACGGGGGGCGCGGCGACCGCGGACGCGGACGCGCGCGCACGGAGCGGAACGCGGCCCGCCACGCCGCTGCCAAGGCCGCGGCGGAAACGGCCAAGGCTGCCGCAAGACCGCCGACCGGCTGACATGCCGGCTTTTTGTGCGGGGGGCGGCTGCCCAGGGCCCCCGCCGTCAATCCCTCTGGGCAGAGGCGCAGCGCCCCTAGCGCTGCACCACGTCGGCCCCTCCACCGACCTACGATTGTCTATCGCCACCCCCCCGCCCCCGCCGACGACGGAGGACTTGCCCGCCGGGTCGTGCCCCCCTCCCTCGGCCCCAAACGCGCTGCTGGCCAAGCCCGACGTGTTTCCGGGCCAGCCCTCGCCGTACGAGTCGGTTCGCGCCCGCCTCTCCACCTGGCGGACGATCGGCGCAAGCCGGTGGGTCCTTTCCACCCCGTCGACCGGTCTCATCCTGCCATGGCTCTCCCCACCGCCGCCGTACCGTGCCCGCCCTATCCGGCAGCCGCCCGACGAGACCCGCTGGGCGTCCACTGAGATTGCGCGCTGGGTGAGGCGCGGCTTCGTGCGCCAGGCCCAGGCGTCCGAGGCGCGCCGCGCCCCGTGGAACGCAGCGACCTTCGTGGCCGACGCGGCCCGCAAGCCCCGCTGGGTGGTGGACCTGTCCGAGATCAACTCGTACCTGGCGGATCGCCCCTTCAGGTACGAGTCGTTGGCGTCGTTCGTCGCCCAGCTGGAGACGGGCGACCACATGGTGTCATGGGACATCTCCGACGCCTTTCACCACATCTTACTGGACCCGGCCGACAGCGCGCGGCTGGCGTTCGAGGTGGATGGCGTCCTTTACTTCCCACTGTCCCTGCCCATCGGCCCCAAGTTGGCCCCCTGGGCTCTCACCAAGGTCCTTCGCCCTGTTCCTGCCCACCTGCGCGCGCGGGGCTTTGCCCTCATCGGCTACATGGACGACTTTGCGTCGGTGGCCACGGGAGGTCGCCCAGGATCGAAGGCCGCCGCCACGTCGGCGCGGCGCCGCGCCGTCTGCCTCTTCCGGCGCTTGGGCATCCAAGTCCACCCATCGAAGGGCGCCGCCACGGGCACAACGTCGCTGGACCTGGCTTGCAAGGACGGCGGGGGCGGGGCGCAACGGGGGGGGCGCGGCGCGGGGCGGCGGCGGTGCCCCGCTTTCCCCCCCCCCCCCCCCCATCCCCCCGCCCCCCACCTCCCCCTCTCCCTCGTGCTCGCTGGTAGGTAGGGAGTGGGGTAACGGGGGGGGGGGGGGAATGGGCGCGAAGGCGAGTGGGGATAAGTGGCCGCCCGTGGCGCGGCTGCCGTATCTGCTGGCACAGCGCTCCCCAGTGGGCGGTCAGATCTGGGGGTGGAGAGGCGGGGGACGGGGGGGTGGAGGGGGTGGAGGGGGTGAAGGGGGGGGGGGGGGGTGGAGGCGGGGGAGAGGGGGTGTGCTGCGGGGAAAGCAGCAAGGGAGCAGGCCGAAAAGGGGGACTTCTTGTCCGGCCGCTTCTCCGCCCCCCCCATCCCGCCCCCCATCCCGCCCCCCCCCCCCCCCGTAAAGGGGCCTCATTGATGCCTGGCCGGCCGGCCACAGCCAGGACCGCCTCTGGCGGTTGGCGCGTGCGTGCAAAGGCTTGCGTCACCACATCCGACCCCCCCCCCCCCGTTCCCCCCCCTCCTCGTCATCAGGGCCGTTGCCCCCCCGTCCGCGTGCTAGGTGAAGGGTGTCCAGGGGGGGGGGGGGGGGGGGGGGGGGGGCCGGGGCACGTCATCCGCCACCAGTGTGCGCAGCAGGCGGGTCGGCACGGGGGTGATTGGTTTTGGGATTGCAGACACCGGCGGGGGGTGCGGCGCAACGGGTCGTCGCCCCCCCCCCCCCGGCCACCGCGGCCGCTTTCCCGTCAGCGCGGTGGGATGCGGCTCCCCCCCGGCCACCGCCTTGCATGGCCCTGCCATTGGAGGCACGAGTACAATAGGGGGAGGAACCCCGCCCTTACGCGCGGCCGCGCTCTCTCGTCGCCTCCCCTGTTTCTTTTTGTTGGTTTTTTTTGCGCGTCTTGCAAAACAACAAGAGAATAGACCGACGGCAGAGGGCGGGCGGTGGTGCGATCATCGCGTGATGGACGGGTGGAGAAAAGCCCCGCCGGTCCCGAGAGTGCCGGGGTGGGGGGGGGGGGGGGGGGGGGGGGGTGGGGGGGGCGTGCCTCACGCCGCGTGCCCGACGGCGGATCACCGCCAATTCGCCAAAAAAAAAAACGGCGCCGCCGCTGGCCCCCGGCCCCCCCCGCCACGCGCCCCCCCCCCACCCCAGATCTAAACGCTTCCTGGGTCCCCCGCCCACAGAAGGGGGGAGGTGGCAGTGGGGGCGGCATCTACACAGTCGTATGAAAATCTCGCACGACGCGGGGGCGCTCTTCTGTCGTCTTTTTTCCGCCCACACGCTTAAATACAATTGGCCCTCCCCATGCACTGTTGTGGAATGGAGCGGGGCATGCCCTAGTACTTGGCCTGCCCCACCCAATCCACGGGCCACGTGGCCGTGGACAGGCGGGGTGGACCAGCGGTGACGGGTGGTCCGCTGGGGCGTGGGTGTCGGGCGGACGTGGGCGTGGCGGGCAGGCCTTGGGCGCCCAAGCCTCGTGAACGGGGGGCCCACCCTGTACCCCATGAGTCGAGTGACGAGTGCAACGCTGGCGAGGGCGGTGACCGTGGCGGGGGCGTACGCCCTGCCCACGTCCCGCTGGGGGTGACGGTCGGGCGGGAGAGGCCCGACGAGAGAGCGCATAAGGACGGGCAATTCGAGTGCCTACGCGGGGGAGCCCCACGAGGAGGTACCCAAGGGGAGTTGCGGCGGGGTGCCGCTGAGCTAGCTGCCTGGACCGTACGGCCGGGGCGGCAGCTCCCAGTCCACCCGATGCGGAGGGGGACACGCCGTGACGCGGGAGGTGCACGGTGCACTGCCTGCTGAGGGCGGGCGCTCCCTGGACGGTTGCATAAGTGTGAGGGACGAGGGGGGTAGCCCGAGAGTCTCACAAACGACTTCGCGTTGACCACGGTCCCTAGTGCCGAGGTGAAGGAGGGGCATGCTGGTACACGGCGGCACCCACGCAGGTGGGCAGCTGGCCCACCTTCCCGCACGTTCCACAACAGGCACCGCCACCACCAGTCGCCCCCCGCATCACGGGCGGTCTAAGAGGCGTTCCAAGACACGGTTATGAGTTTGTGGTGCGAGTTTGTGGCGTCGCAAACTCGGCGTTACAAGGGCTCTCGCAGTCCAGGACACCTGAGTTTGTGGCGAGGTGGTTGATAAATTTTCTTCCCATTTACTATTACGCATGCCCCCACTCCCCCACCAAAGAGCCCTGCCCACAGAGCCTCCAGGTCCACCCACTTTCGCCGTGGCGCTCCCCCTGCCAGCCCCTCCCCACGACCCCTCCGACCACCACAGGAACCCCCCCCCCACCGCATCCCAACGCACTCAACAAGCGCCCACACGGCTCAATCAGCGCCCGCGCCATAGCGCTCTTGGCCGTGTAGGGTCCCAATTGTGAGGCTGCAGGGCTCCAGGCCGGCGCTCGAACTTGTCCATAAAGCAGCCATTGAGACCCGCGAGCCGTGGCTACCCAAGGAAGCATTTGGTTGGAGAAGAGAATGATCCACCGAAGATGGGCCCTATCGACAACTTGCATCTTCCGTTGGGCACTTCTACGGCAGCGGCACCCGGAATTTTGCATGTCAGACTCCTGACGTACTTGGCTGTGATAGCCGATCCCTTGTGCATAGTAATTGGTCGACTATACTGCAGTTATCCGAATTTTGTCCCATGTGGACAAGAGCAAGAGCAAGTGTACAAGAGCAAAGGCCGATCGCATGCTCGCAGCAGAGGGCTGTCCAATGGCGTGCTGCAACACGTCTGTCGGAAGAACCTGATGATTGGCTATGGCCACAACTGCTCTCGCAACGAACGCTGGTTGGTCAAAACACTCTTGTTTCTTCATCGGATCTCGCCGGTTGGCCCTTTATCTCAGGTCATCTCTGTCAAGAATAGTCCGAAGCGCTCAGCCGGTGCTCGTTCTGCCCTTGAAGTGGTCAGAATTCCCGAGAGAACGCCCGATCACACTGTTCGTACAACAACGGACCCTCATGCAGAGCAGTCATTGGTCAGAGAGGCAGCATCTGAGTCATATCATTGGTCAAACACTGTTTGCTCTTGCTCTTGTCCACATGGGACAAAATTTGGAGAACTGCAATCTGAATGAGGGCTACGGTTAAATCGCAATATGAATTATAGTTGATTCGCAACAAATGAGTGACTGACAAGCACCGGCGTGCGTCGCAACAGTGTCGACCGATCCAATGGCACGCTCGCAAGCAGTCCATGTCATCGGGTGAGGCGAGCAGGGCCCACCCGTAAGACGCACCCGACAAAGTCGCTTGCCTGCGCACGATCAGTCACAGCAAAGAATAGCACGACGGCATCTACTCCTCCCACTCCTCCTTCCCTTCCCCTAGCGCCACGTCTACCATCTTATCCAACGCCTCCACATCATTCTCCGCAGCGAACCACTGCTCACCAACACGCGAGCGCTCACTCTCAGATACGCCCTTAAAATCGTCCCCCAAGCGGCTGTTAGCTACCAAAGTCACCACCTCGGATACGTTAGTGTGGACGCTACCCGCCACAGGAACGACCCCGTGCACCTCCCGGCGCACCTTTGAGACAACCTCGTCCGGCAAGACTTCCGCAGTGAGCCAGCAGTTAACCACCTGCACCGCAATGACCTTCTCCCACTCCTCAGCGATGATGTGCGCGGCGTCCCACTGGTACGCCTGCCTTCGTTGGTCGAGGCCCCCGCCACGCGGAACTCGTGGGGCTGGCCTACCGGAGGCAATCACCGCATCTAAATTGCTGATTACACGTGGAACCTTTCGGGTCTTGTACCGACGTTTCACCTGGGCGGTTGCCCCCTCGTCCAGTGGCTGGAGGATACCCGTCGTGTTTGGTGGTAGCTCAATGATAGTCACTTCGGGATGTTGAATCTTGGCGTGACAGCTGAGGTTGTCTAGGATCAGGTACACGTGCCAGGCCGTACGGAACCGCGGGGAGGGCACGCAGACCTCAAAAACCACCGTTTGATGATTTTCCCGTCAGTCCATGCAAACTGCTGGGAAGAGCACGGAAGCAGGCACCAGTTACCCGCCCCTGAGAAGCATAGCGGCGTGCGCAGCTTTTCCAATCATAGTGATTGGCAACTTGTGAGACCCGGTCGCGTTGCAGCACAAAGTGAGCGTCACGCGATCCTTTAATTGCATGACCTTGCTCCTTCTCGCCCGCCCTTGGTCAGCAGACGGCATGTAGGACCGCGACGGTAGACAGCGGTGAAGACGCCACTTCTCATCAACGTTGTAGATAAAATCAGGGTCTACGCCCTCCAGTTGTCGTCGGATGTCGGCCAGCCGGGCGGCTGCCTCCTCAACGTTAACCTGGTCAACGTGGCACTTCACGGGTGTGGTGCGTCGGCTGCGACGACCGGCCCAATTCTCGAGAAGTCCGTTTGACGCACTGAAAGCGGTGATGCCCAGAGATATCGCAATCTGTTCAGTCTTAGCCCGGAGCACCGCCAACGAGAGCGGCACGCGCTTGCGTCCGTGTGTATGAACGGAGAGGAACCACTCGTACAATCTCGAGTCCACGTCGAGATAAGAGCTGCGCTTCGCGGACAGGCAGCGGTCGGGGGTGCCGAAAGCGAGCCGCGTTCACACCGTGGACCGGTTGCGGTACTGTGAGGAACCACCCACACTTGGGCAGCCCTCAACGTACTCGTGATGGTGTCAGCGACCCGTGCCAGCCAATAGGGCGACAGGGTGCGGGGAAGAGGATGGAGGTGGTGACGGTGGTGGGTCTGGGGAAGAGGACGGCGCGACGTCGGTGGTGATCGAGAGGGTTCACAGGGTGAAGGTCGTCTTTGATCTGTGTCTGTGGTTGCCCTTCCGGTCTCCCCCGATGGCGCCGACACCCACGCACTATATACTCGCGTATGGGCACCCGAGGTGCCCCAAAGCATGCGTTTCCCCGTCGCTCCACCGGTAGGCACAAAACGGCCCAAAAACAAAGCATGGCTCTCAGAACAAAGCATGGGCGGGCGTGCGCACTAAAGGAGTGCAGCCCCAGTTTGCCCCAAACGAAGGGGTCCGGCGTGCGGCGCCTAGGGCGCCGCCCCAGCCGGCTCCAGACGCCAGTCGGCCCGAAGGTCCGAGAGGCGTGTAAGCACGACTCGATCGAGTCGGCCGAATCGGCCAGCCGGCTAGCCAGTCACATCGCTGCAATGCTGCAGCGAGGACATTTTAACGGACTCGCCAGCTGTGACTGATGTGGCTCGTCATGGGTGCTGACGGTGGCGCCTTTCGACAGGCCATGATGGGCTGTCGATGGCTGCTGTCGTGCGGCCGGCAGACACCGTGAGACAGCGGCTGACTCATCTTGCGTCTGGAAGGTACACCGCGTCATGCCCCACAGTACAAGGAGTTGATCCATGTTGCCAGGAGTTGATTCGGCAGGATCTGTAAGGAGAGGTCCCAGATATTATCCCTTAAGTATTAGGCATGGGATTAGGGGGGAAATCCTTACACCTCCCCCCCTTAGGACGTGCGTCGAAGGAAGGCGTTGAGAACCTCAGGTGCGTTGTCGAGGTCTTGCGTAGTTAGCCAGGTGTTCTCACTGACATCGCAGCCTTTCCACTTGACCAGGTACTGCAGTCGTCCACGGCGTTTTCGTGACCGAATAATGGAGTCCACTTCGTACTCAACCGATCCGTCCGGAAATGCTACCGGAGCTGGAGCGGGAGGAAGTCGACCATACGGATCAGAGTTGTACGGCTTGAGTAGACTGGCGTGAAGGGCGTTGTACACCTTTCGATCAAGGACTGCTTGAGGCAGATCCAGACGGAACGTAACATCAATGATGTTTTCAGTGACTCGGTATGGTCCCGAAAACTTGGGCATCAACTTGCGAGCGCCCTGGAAGGCGTCCGGCATAAGGTTCTTGGTGCTCAGGAGCACGAGGTCGTCGACAGCGATCGTACATGGTCGGCGTCGACGGTTAGCGTACGCCGAGCGCGTCTCATTGGCCTTTTTGATAGCGGTAATGGCAGTCTCCTGAGCTTTTTGCAGACTGCTTAGCCAATCTGAGACTGCTGGTAGTTTCGATTCCTTGCTCTCGACGATGTCGACAGGTACTGTCCTTGGTTCAAAGCCGTAGTTCAGGAAGAATGGGGAGTACGTCGTGACCGCATTGGGTGACCGGCTGTAAGCTACTTCTGCAGCAACAAGGAAGAGGTCCCAATCACCCTGATGATGGTTCACGAAGTTTCGCAGGATTTCTTCAATCTTCTTGTTCATGATCTCGGTTTGTCCGTCCGTCTGGGGATGATAGGCTGAAGATGCCTTGATCTTGACCTTGAGAATTTCGGTGAGCGACTGCCAGAAGTTGGAGAAGAAGATACGGTCTCGGTCGCAGACGACGTCGGATGGTAGACCGTGATGACGGTAGACGTGATCATGGTAGAGTTGCGCTACGACTGGTGCAGTACAGTCGGGCTTCATTGGTGCTAGTCGAATCATCTTCGACAGTCTGTCCACAATGACGTAAATGCCATTGTGGCCCCTTTGGGTCAGTGGAAGAGGGGTTATAAAGTCCATGGAGACACTTGCCCATCGTTGGCGCGGTGGATCTAGTGGTTTGAGGTGACCCAGAGGTGAATGGGTGCCAGCTTTGTTCCGCTGGCACAAATCACATGACTGTACGTATCTTTGAATGTCCTTCCGCATTGTCTTCCAGTAGTATTTGGAAGCAATAGCGTTGGTGGTTTTCTTAACTCCCATACGTCCTTGGCTTGGGATGTCGTGGTAGTCATGGAGTAGTCTTTGGCGTAGAGTACCAACGGGGATGCACGTACGGTCACCTCGTTTTAACAACCTCATGTGAAGCCGGTAGGGAGATACCGGGTCTTTGACTAGGTCGGCAAACTCGGGATCTTCGTTGTACTCTTGGTCTAGGGTGGCAAGGTCTTGATCACTTTGGCTTATGGTCATGAGGTTGTTGATTTCAGTTTTCTTGGGTAGGCTTTCGATGGTCTTGGTTAGCACGCGACTAAGGAGATCTTGATTGGGAGCGTGCTTATCGGGGGCGTCTTGTGGTTGCCTTGAAAGAGCATCAGCTACGGGGTTGGAAGTGCTCTTGATGGGGATGATCTTGAAATCGAATTGCTCCAACAGCTCTAGCCACTTGACTTGGCGGTCGTTGAGCTTCTCTTGGGTTTTCAAGTACCTTAGGGACTCATGGTCGGTGTGCACCTCGAACGACCATCCATGGAGGTAGCAGCGCCAGTGTCGAATGGCTTGTACAACTGCGAGCAGTTCGCGCTCACGGATACTGTAGCGCTGTTCGTGGATGTTCAGCGTCAATGAGAAGTAGGCCACTGGGCGTCGTCCTTTTCCGTCATCTTGTTCAAGGACAGCGCCAACAGCATACCCACTGGCATCTGTGGCGACGAAGATTGGGTACCTCTTGTCGAATGGCCTCAGTACTGGTGCACTTGTCGTCAGGGTTTGTAGTTGCTCAAAAGCCTTCTGGGCGTCAGAGTTCCATTCGAAGTCGACGTTCCCAGTAAGCCTTGTGAGGGGTGCAGCCACGGATGCCATTCCCTTAATAAATCGACGATAGAAGTTGACCATGCCGAGGAAAGATTGCACATCTTTTTTGCTCTGTGGCGTTGCCCATGATCGAATGGCTTGGACCTTGTAGTCCTCCATAGAGAAGCCTTCGTTGGAAATGACATGGCCGAGGTAGTCCACAGTTGTTCGCGCAAATTGGCATTTGCTGAGTTTGGCGTAGAGCTTATGCTCTCGCAGCTTGTCCAGGGCTTGCCTTAGGTGCTTTAGATGATCTTCGTAAGCTTCACTGTAGACCAGGATGTCGTCGAGGTAGACGCAGATAAACTCGTAGAGATATGGTCGGAAGACGTCATTCATTAGGTTCATGAAGACCGCGGGGGCATTTGTTAGCCCAAAGGGTAGCACGGTAAATTCGTAGAACCCGTATTTTGTTCGGAACGCCGTCAGTGGGATAGTATCAGGGTCAAGCCGGATCTGGTGGTAACCTGATCGGAGGTCGATCTTCGTGAAGTACTTGGCCTTTCGCAGTTGGTCGAAGATGTCGTCAATTCTTGGTAAGGGATATGCGTTATTGATAGTGGCTTTGTTCAATGCTCGATAATCGATGCACATTCGCCAGCCACCGTCCTTCTTTGCGGACAAGAGTACAGAAGAGCCCCACGGTGAGGCACTTGGTTGGATGAACCCCTTTCGTATGAGGGTTGCAAGTTGTGTCTTGAGTTCATCGAGTTCCCATTCAGATAGGCGATAAATGCCACTGCGACGTGGTTGAGCGTCCTCCGTAAGCTTGACGCTAAACTTGTGACTGCGTTCAGGAGGAAGTCCATCGGGAAGCTCTTCCGGGAAGACGTCGGCGTACTCGTTGAGAATCTCTTGGACGTCATTCTTGTCTTCAGCTTCTCCCATTTTGATCGCATTGATGTCAAAGGTGCTGGAAGGATCTTCGGATTGCAGGTAAATGGCGAAGACAGGAACTTCTTGAATAAGGTCCTTGGCGAGGCGTTGCCTACTAATCAGGCCATGGGGTTTCTTGAGGGAGGCAGTGATGGAGATGTTCTTTTGGTTAAACTTGAAGGAGATCTTGTTCTTCTTGTTGTTGATTTTGGCGTCCTTGTCGTCACGCCATTTCTTTCCGAGGATGATGTCGTACGCACTTAGGTCGCATACAGCAAACCGAAGACGTTCTTGGTATGGGCCGATGTGAATCTCTAAGGGTTCAATGGTCTCTGCGAGGACGTGGGAGCGACCATCGGGCATGTTAGCCGCGAAGTCCGTTTCTTTTGTGGTCACATTCAGGGTATTCACGAGGCGCCTTGATACGACGTTAATGGGAGATCCGTCGTCAAACAGCACCTTAACAAGATGTCCATTGACAGAGGCAGTAGAAAGCAGAAGCCCGAGACGCGGGCCTTCAAATGGTGACGACATGTTTTCAGGAACCGAAGAAGCGTCTGGCACCGGTTTTGATGACGGTTGCTGCTTCAGTTCCGCTGGCCTTTTGGGCAGTCCTTGGCCATATGTCCTTTCTCACGGCAGCGGAGGCAGAGGCCTTCACGCATGCAGCGCTGACGCTCTTCAGGCGTGAGTTTCTCGACTTTGATGCTGGATATTTCCATGGGAATGACACCCGTCGTGGATGGCCTCGCAGATGTGCCGCCGAGGTGCGTCGAGGCACCAGTTTTGGCAGCCTCCACGCGCAGAGCATCAGTCATGACAGATTCAAGATCCGAGTAGGTCTTGAGACAAAGAGCCTGCCAGATGTCCCGCTTCAAGCCTCGGGTGTAGCGGTCAATCTTCTCGGCTTCCGTGATGTCAGGGATGTCCAAGAGGACGCTCAGAAGCGTCCTGTTGAACGTTCCGACGTCTTTGATTTGGCGCCACGAGTGCAGCTTGTCTCGTGCCGCTTGTGTCTTGTTCAGTGGACTGAAGCGGCGAATTAGAGCAGAACGGAAGGATTCCCAGTTCGGGACAGCTGTAGTCTGACTGTAGACCTTCCACCAGTCGAACGCTTCGCCGTCAAGGAAGGTGCAAGCAATACTGCACGCATCGTCGGGGTCACTCAGTCGCACATAGAAACCCATATGCGAGCACCACGCTTCAACCGTCCCAGGTTTACCGGAGAAAGCCACGGGTTTGTTCGGCCTCGCGGATTTCATGCCACTAGTAGTGGCCCTGGCCTTGGCTTCGGACAGTTACTGCTTAGCGTCGGCTAGTTCCACCTTATGAGCCTCGAGTTGTTCGCTCATTTGCGCGACAAACGCTGTAAGCTGGGTCCAGGCTTCCATGGTCGGTGCGTTCGAGCCCGAGCCCGGATTGGCCGGGTTGACACCCCCTGGGATGGGTACATCCATGGTGTCTTGGGTTCAAGTCCGAGGCAAACAAACTTACAACCCAGATTTCACAAGACTTGCTTGGGGAGGACCCCAAGGAAGATCTCGGAGATGTGGGATAGGAGTTTGTCTGCAGCAGTAGTGGTGTACACGATTTGGATAAGTGCTGCGCTAGTTGCTGCAACGTTCCAAATGATGTACAGCACCACTTCGAGAAGCACGAGAAATTCGGTTGAAATCACACAAACGGATTATTCAGAAGCGTCCGTGCACAGGCCCGAGTCGGGTCGTGTCGGATTTCCAAGCGGGGGGATCAATGGGGGAAAATCGGGCTCCTAGGCCAGATCCAGGGGCGTGTCAACAGGTGTCAATCGGCGCGGCGCGCCAGCGTGCGGTGATGATCCTTGCCACGTGTGTGCCGCTCGAAATGTTCCACCGACTCAAATTCGCGACCGCAGGGTTCGCAACGGGGAAGGGTGTCCGGGCGGTTAATTACATATCGGTGGCGACGGGATCCGCGGTGATCACGCAGCACAGTGAGGCTGTTGCACCGCACACCGCACGGATTGCAAAGGAATTTCCGTTGCGCCCCACGGTGGCTCTTGGCAATTCGGCGTTGCTCACGCTGCTCAACCGCGCGCGCGGTGGTTGGCTTGATGTGACCAATCACCGGTGGCGGCGGGGCGGTGTAACGGCGCCCCGATTCTTGGGGGGGCAGTAACAGGCGACGGCTGACGCGGGCTGCCGTGTCCTTGGTGGCAGGGCCCTTGCCCTTGCCCGAGAGGGGGGGCTTGGGTGCGGCCCGGCCCGCCGAGGCGAGGCGGACTGGGACCGCCGGGGTAGGAATCGAGTGGGCGCCCGCCGGGGGGTTGTGTGCCCTCGGGCGGGCGTGTGCCTGCGGGGAGCCGCGTGCCGACGGGGGGCCGCGTGCCGACGGGGGGCCGCGTGCCGACGGACCGTGGGCCGTGAAGGCGCCACGGGTCGTCGGGGGTGCGCGGACCGTCGGGGGTGCGCGGATCGTCGAGGGTGTGCGCACCGGGGGGGTGCCACGGGACGTGGACCCAGTATCGCGCGCCGAGGCCGCCGAGGATGTCGGGCCGGCCGCCAGTGCTGAGGAAGAGTATTCCGAATCTGATGTGGATCTCACTGGGATTCAACAATCGGTTGACCAAAAGAAAAATTCCGTGAAAAAAAAACCACAAGGGTTGTGTCAGGAAATTGTTCGTTCGGTGTGATTCGTGGAACCCGCTACGTTCGTATTACAATGCCCGTGGCAAGCCGAACGTAGGGGGCAACACGACTGCAAAATCGCAGGGAGAGCCAAATCATAAACGGAATCGCATGTCACCGCCAGGTAGAAAAGCCAAACTGTCTGAAGCTACCACATGTGAGGAACCACCCACACTTGGGCAGCCCTCAACGTACTCGTGATGGTGTCAGCGACCCGTGCCAGCCAATAGGGCGACAGGGTGCGGGGAAGAGGATGGAGGTGGTGACGGTGGTGGGTCTGGGGAAGAGGACGGCGCGACGTCGGTGGTGATCGAGAGGGTTCAAAGGGTGAAGGTCGTCTTTGGTCTGTGTCTGTGGTTGCCCTTCCGGTCTCCCCCGGTGGCGCCGACACACGCGCACTATATACTCGCGTCGGGGCACCCGAGGTGCCCCAAAGCATGCGTTTCCCCGTCGCTCCACCGGTAGGCACAAAACGGCCCAAAAACAAAGCATGGCTCTCAGAACAAAGCATGGGCGGGCGTGCGCACTAAAGGAGTGCAGCCCCAGTTTGCCCCAAACGAAGGGGTCCGGCGTGCGGCGCCTAGGGCGCCGCCCCAGCCGGCTCCAGACGCCAGTCGGCCCGAAGGTCCGAGAGGCGTGTAAGCACGACTCGATCGAGTCGGCCGAATCGGCCAGCCGGCTAGCCAGTCACATCGCTGCAATGCTGCAGCGAGGACATTTTAACGGACTCGCCAGCTGTGACTGATGTGGCTCGTCATGGGTGCTGACGGTGGCGCCTTTCGACAGGCCATGATGGGCTGTCGATGGCTGCTGTCTTGCGGCCGGCAGACACCGTGAGACAGCGGCTGACTCATCTTGCGTCTGGAAGGTACACCGCGTCATGCCCCACAGTACAAGGAGTTGATCCATGTTGCCAGGAGTTGATTCGGCAGGATCTGTAAGGAGAGGTCCCAGATATTATCCCTTAAGTATTAGGCATGGGATTAGGGGGGAAATCCTTACAGGTACGCGCTGCGCAGGGTCGACCTGCGGAATGCGTCGTTAAGCTGCGGACCAATCTCAGGATTTCTAGTGCTCTTTCTAGGTGGTGATCTGGAGCTTGGTCACATGACTCATGCTTGTCCTCTGCTGGCGCTCCGTCGTTCCTCGGCGGGTCGGGGAGGACGGCGCGCGCTTCGGGATTAAGGCGGGTGTGTGGGTGTGCAGAGCGCGGCGGAAAAACGGGGGACAGGGGAGAAGGGGTCGACAGAAGAAATAGTACGTTGGCCGCCCGGGCTGCGCGCGCCCGCCGCCACTCGGAGGCAGCGCCAAGAGAGCTCCGCTTGCGGTGTCAGACACCGCCGCCGCGTAACTTCCCCCACAAGCCGTCGGGGGGGGGGGTGCGCTGGTGGGGCCCACATGCACAGCGGCGGGCTACCCGAGCCGGCGACGCCAAATCAACGTTTGCCGTGACGCGAGCGGCGCGAGCTGCCCCCCGGTTACCACCATTCAGTTCTGCCGCCGCGACAGGGTTTGGCTGAGCCAGAGTGGCCTTGGCCGCGGCCGCCGCGGCGTCAACCGCAGTCGAGAGACCCATGCTGGCGCCAGAGTCTCGCGAAGGTGCAAGAAAGCAGCCATGGAGCCATTTACAGGGGAGGGGTGGGGATGAGAGCGAAAACCGCGCCGGGGTGGGAGAGAAGCAGTGGAGGGGGCGTGTGAATAAACACTGTGTCATTTTATCCCCACCGCGGTGCGCGGTGCAAAAGAAGTCGCCGCGGGGGAGACTCTCACTGGGAACCATTTGCCGCACTCGACGATGGTGGACTGGCTTTCGGGGGCGGCTAAGGAGGCAAAACGCTTGGGACGAGGCGCCGCGCAGACTCCGCCAGTCACGAGCAAGAACATGCTCGCGGCCTGCGCCGCGTCGACCAGCTTCCTGTTGTAACGCGGACGTCAAATATGTCTACTTTATAGTCCAGCAGATTGCGCGCCGCACGCTGTTCACTATCATGGTCTTCTCATGGTACATGATGCTGCACCCAGACAACTCTTGGCCTTGCTGCTCGTGACGTTGCCTTTGCTCCTCGTCACGGAGCCAAGTCGGCCATCTTCAGGATTACGGACTTCCTCGGTGGGTAAAAATGTCGTACACACGGCTCAAGACGAGCGTGACAAGACAGCACCAGTGCCAGCCTACTCCTTCTGGTCCTCGCTGGCGGCGACGTAAGGCATGCAGGGATCGCATCAGTTCAAGGACTCAAGCCTGTGTGTCCGCTGCCCGTGGCTGTGGTTCGATTGCCCTTCTGGGCTTCGAAGTACACTCGGCTGCTCGTCGAGGACCCTGCGATTGATATGAGCTCTAGGATGCCTTTCTGTACCACGGCAGTTATTGGTGACGCTGATGGCGCAGGTACCCTTGGCACGCTGCATTTATCCTGGTGGTAGCAGCGGCTCAACCATCTCGCCGCACATTCAAACCTCCTTGGTAACATGGTGCCGGTCATGAGCATGGGCGTTGGGAGACCCAACTCAAATCGTTCTCTCTTCCATGGTTTGAGCTTCCATTGTAGAGGTACGATTCGCGCGCGTGTGCGAGACTGCTTCAGGCTCGACTGTCAAGACGTTACGGAGCGCCCTGACGGCCTCTTTGGAAAGTTCGTAACTTGGTTTGAAGAGCGTGTCATCGCGTTCCATGAGGAGAAATATGCAAACTTCTTCAGCGACAGCTTTGGTGTCGAAGTTGCCGGGAAGGTGCTGGGCATTGTCGATGTTCTTCTGCGTACCCACAGAGGCATTCTGGATAGACAGTAGCATAGGTGACTTCGAAATACGGCGTTGGTGCGTGACAGCAATTTCTTGTCCTCTTCTTTTCTGCGCACTTGAACTCTAGGGTTGAGGTTGGGTTGAGGAGCAGTGACGAACGACACAGCGTCAACTCAGAGGCCTTCGGGCCGACCTCCCGGCGGACAAATAAGAAAGCGAAGAGGGCTTGGACGTCTATGAGGGGTGTGGTAAGGATGAGGATGAAGGTAGAGAGGCGGGCGGGGGGGGTGACCTCAGTGGCATGGACATCATGTCATGAGTGACTACCTGACAAGAGCTTCCCCTGCTTTTCGTTGTCTAGATGGCGATGATTAAGGTTCATTTGACCGCAAATGAGACCTTTTGCTACCAGCTCGTAGCAACTACGCCACACGAGCCACGCTGACAGCAGGCCGACGCTCTCAACACTGAGCACTTTGGACCCCTGCCGCGCAGTGGCGAAAGCGACGGTGAGGAGCACACGAGCCGCACAGCCTGAGATCGCCACGGCTGGAGCATCCCTGCCAGTCACGTCCACACCTTGCGCGGCGAAGTATGTAGTTCACAACGTTGTCAATGGATCAACTCTCTGTGTGATAGGGAATGGGCCATATTGTAACCCCCATTTGGTCACATCAGACGACGTCAATTCGATTACAACGGCATTCGGTGCCAACAGGCGCGTCCAGATCCGGGGTACCGTTTTTATCATCGACACGTCCGACGATAAGCCTGTACGCAGGATTGCTGCAGGAGCGTATTCGGGGAAAAACTATCCGATAGCGTTGGTGCCAGGGCATGACCCTGAACACGGTCTCGGCACAGACAAGCGGGCATTTCCTACAATACGCAGTAACGAAGGCCTCTACGAAATGGGACTTCCTCAGCCGTTCTTTCGTGGCCCTGGGGGACCGTCTCATGTTCGACAGCGACCTGTATCCGAAGCTGAGTTAGTGGCTCATTTGTTGCGATTGCACCACAGGCGATTTAGTCCAGAAGCATCCTTCATTTTCTTTGTGCACTCAGTAATCCAGAAGCGCACTGTCAACGGGATAAAGTCTTCACTAGAAGAATCGAAAGAGCTCGCTACTTTGATGAAAGCCATTGTGGACAGCGTGGGTCAGGCAGACTTAACGCGCGAAGAAAATGCTGCAGCGCTAGACAGGTGTACAGACTCCATGACCCAGCAGATGACAACCGTGCAAGGATCCCAAGGGTATTGGCGATCAAACTCTACCGAAGTACAAGCCATGGTGCGATCTCCTGTGCTGCGTCAGCCAACCTTGCTCATGAATCTAAGTGCCTGCGACTGGCTCTGGTTGGACTTTTTGAAGCAGGCTCTTCCGACTACTACTCTCCCGAACGTAGCAGCACCGTCAAAAACACAATGCTCCGAGGCTCTGGCATCGAATCCAAACCTGGCGGTCGAACATTTCAACTCTCGACCGACTACACCTTGGGATGATATCACTATGGGAGAAGTTCGGCTCTTAGGAACTGTTAAGGACTATTTCTGGCTATTTGAATTGCAAGAGCAGGGCTCACCGCACATTGACATGCTGCTGTGAGTTGAATATTGTCCAGACTAGTCCCGTCTCTCCGTCGGGGTCATTCCAGCTCAGCTGCTGGAAGACGTCGCTAGTGTGTTGTCGGCAAAGCTAACTCCGGACATATTGGATGTCGGCATGTCGAAAGTGATGCATCCCTGCATGATGCGGGCTCGGCTGCATGAGATCTCATGTCCAATTTCTCAGACGCATGTCGCAGCCCTTGTCCAATGCGTCGAAGCACATCGCTGCAACAAGAACTGAAAGCCGAACGGCCGACACTCCCCGTGTAGGTTTGGTTACCCTCGTCTAAAAACCCATCTACAGCGAGGTTTTCGAAATGGAAAAACGAAGCTTGTTATCTCACCAGAAAGAAACCATCGCCGCGTCAATACGTACAACCCCAGCATTTTAAGTTGTTGGGGGGCGAACATGGATATTCAAGTATTGCAGGACGCTTTTGGAGCTGCAGTGGACAGAGCATCATACTTGACGAGATACGAAAAGTCCAAGTACACACCCAGGACTTCGTATCACATCTCATGAAATGCGTCAAAGCACACTGAAAAGAGTATGGTACGACGAATCGCTTTGCCCGTGCTAAGCACTCGGGATTCGTACTGGAAAGAGCATGTGCAGCTCGAGTCGAGGTTTTGTAGCGTTGCTCAGCCTGATTCTTCGCTTAGCAAAAGACCCGAATGCGGAATCCACGCAAAATATGTTCGTGACAACGGATGGATCGGTGAGTCAGACGAATGCATTGGTCTCGCTTTACATCGAGCAACCTGTGTCGTTGAACGACATCTCATTATTCGAATTCACGAATAAGTACTGTACGTCCACTGCGGTGACCGCTCTTTTGAAGCTAAGAACCCCCGTCGGCCGATACGAGTACGTTATTCGGCGTCGAACTGATGCCATCGTCTTTGTTCGCGCTCGAATCGAATCATCCGATGGCGAAACGTTTGACAAGGCCATGTGGTATCTTCATGCTCCCTGGCGCTCACTTAGTGGCATCGTTCCTGACGGCGAGGACTCTTCTTCAGTTCTTAGATCGGCTGCTGGACGAGATGCGAGCTCATCTATACGAAGTTTCATCCCGCGCTATAAATCGTTATTAAACCAGGAATCGCACATGCATCACCAGCAGGCTGCGGATAGACGCAGGACCGAAGAAGAGGAAAGCACTTTTTACATGGATGAATTTTCGGGTAGTGAAGACAGTGAAGCCGGCGATGCTGGAGGTTCACAATTGAATGCTAGAGATGATGCTTTGGACAAACCAGAACTCGACGTTGGCTTGGAATCCGATCCGATGAGGCTTCCGACCCTTGAGACAATGGCCATGCCAGGCATGCGAATCAGCCATGCTCGTAATACAAACACAAAACACGCAAGACGTGCACTCGAGCTCACAAAACAATTTTTCGCCAGCAACGGCCGCGCGGAGAGTGGCAATGAAGAAACGTGCGACGGTATCGATCCTGCTCTTCCTAATCTACGTGCAATCTTCGCGGACAGGGTTGCCTCTGTGAATTCTGAACAGAGAAGAATATACAAGGGTGTCTGGGCTGAGCTTGTGGGCGGCATGTGCTAGAAGTGAGTAGTTCTCACAGATTCTGGAGGAACAGAATTTTTCATACTTAATAGACACAATCGGCATGTTGTTGGAACTCCGTTCGAATAGTCGTACAGGTGAGCACGCGAGTACTGTCCGGCGGCGTCACTGCTCACTGGTCAAAACCGCATATTCAGGTGTTTGTGCTGCGGACGTTGGAGGTATGACACCACACAACGCCCTCGAAGTAAAAGGAAGCAGTTTGTTAGCGCTGTGCCCGACTCTTCATTAACGCGTTTTCAGCATGAATGACACGACGTTAGTGTCTTGGTAATTGATAAAATCAGCTTTTTGTCACCCGAAACTCTGTACAAAATCAGCGCCCGCCTAGGTAACATGTTTCCTGGCAAAAAGCGTATCTTTTTTCTTGACTATACGTTATAATGGCTGGAGATCCATATCAACTGGGCCCGGTTGGTGGAAAGACGTTGTGGCCGGGGAAGCATGAACGCAAACTATGTGTCGAAGAACTGGTTGGACGTGATTACTAGATGGACTGCGACGCGTTCTTCGAGCTATCCATAGAGCAACAAAACTTTGGCCCATTCTATAGTTTGTTATCACGGCTGCGATTGAGCATATCGACGCAGGAGGATATTGATATGATAAACAAGCGGGTTACGTATCCACGAGGACCTGTTAAAGAGGACGAGTTTGAGAACGCTCTTCTGTTCGTCGGAGCCAACCGTGTGGCCGTTATGCACAACGAGGCAACGTTGGTCGCTGCATGTGGGTCAACAAATGTTCATAGAGGACCAAGAGAAGCCGTCAGATCGTGCACCCATGTCAAGCTCAGTTGAAAAGCAAGGGGAGGCATCACGACAACCGAGCACGCCAACAACATTTCCTGATGCTTGGTGCGGCACCGAACGTCAGCAGCGCGTGAAAAGTTTGTCGCGAACGCGTTCTGTACATTTTAAGGCGATCGGGTTCGTTCAAAGGAGAACATATGCGTAGAACTAAACTTGTACAACGGGGCATGTGCGGCGGTGATGGAAATCTACAGCTCACCCACTGTCGACCCACACGAAAGTCGCCAAGCCGCGGCCTCCCGTATGGAGGACTGCTCAGATGTTGTCGATCTCCCAGTCGTTATAATGCAATTAGATGAAGGATGCTACCGCGGTCCTTCGATTTCTAAAAGCGCTCGTCGAGTGATAGCTATTGAAGCGCGGAAATCTTACATTTTGAACTTTTTCTCTGCCGTACTGTGGCAGCGACCTCTGGTTCCAGCTGATGCATCATCCGTACACAAAGTGCAATCTCTTACACTTCAATTGCTTCTCGGGGATGCAATTCATTTTCAAGCCGCTTGTTCTATCTATGTGTCCTTTTCACGTGTGAAGGAACTGGGCCATTTGGCGTTGTTGAGGCCGCTGACTTGGGACGATATCGAGAAGCACTGGCAAAAAATCACTATGATCACCTGTCACTTTGAGTACTTGCGCAGCCGCACTGGCCAATGATCGTTGCATATCGTTTGACATGCCCCATTGTGCCTATTACTTGCGAGGAGTGCTGCGCTATCAGCCCCCCTCTCGACTCCGAGGGGGGGCTTCCATTGATGTTTCCTAATTAGCGAAGCTCCTTTGTGAAGCATCCACGCTTGTTTTCGCTACAGAGGTGAGGGGGGGGCATGGGGGCGGCCCCCAATGCTTGGTGGGGCGGGGGTGTCCACGGATGGGGGGGGAGTACGTGGGGGAGCGCCCCGCTGCTGGAGGAGTCGTCGGCCAGGGGCTGTTGCGGCCGCGCCTCTGGGAACGTTGGCCACCGATGGGCTATGGCCAGCAGGGGCGATGTATTGGAATAACCGCCGAGAGACGTACCAAGCAGGCAGAAAATGAAGAGGAAAGAAAACTGCTGACAACACCGCTGTGTTGTGCTTCTGGTTGCCAGCCGGTTCGTGAAGCGCCACGTGGCGCCTGCCACATGTTCTCCTTGAAGAGGGTGTTGGGTATTTTGCACTTGGGAGTTCATTACAGTGACACAGATGACGAAGTCCTGCTCTGTGTGCGAAGCTTCGGTATCAGCCCCCCTCTCTTCCTGGAGGGTGCTTCCATTGATGTTTCATTAGAAGCATTAACAAGTCGTACTAAAAGGCAGTCTCAGTCCCGGTCTCTCGGGACAAAATGGGGGGATCAGCATGGAAGGGCACTCAGATTAGTCACAGGAGCTTCCGGAAGATCTATCTTGATAAACGTATTTTGGATGTATATTACATTAATAACCTATCTAGTTTTGTTGCGTGCCAACCGTGATGCCAGGATCGCCACGGAAAGCTTCCAAAGATCTTCTTCCAGGCTTTTCCAAGCCGGTCAATCTCAGTTTCCAGGAAGCGTCTACAAAGCGCTGTGCAGTGCCTTCTTCTGCTCGAGCAGGAGGTAGGATATACTCGTTCGAACTTGCAGACTGCTAGTTCGCTCGCGCGAGGCCCGCAGCCTGCGGATTCGTCTCTATCAGCCTGCAAGTTCGTCACACTGGGAAATTGACGCGTCTGGAGGGCGCAGCTACGGCCGACGATAGACCGCTACGGCCATGGGAGATGCCGGAAGTGGCGAGGGACCACGGGGGATGACTCAGGAATGCAGGGGGATGGTGTCTACTGCAGCACGGAGGTAGCGGGCCAGCCAAAGGGGCTGGGGCAGGCGCCAAAAAATGGGACGCGGGCGAGCGTACCCTGGCCGCCACGCGCCAGGCTGCCGCCTGCCGCCGGCCGCTGCAACCGGGGCGGCGGCCGCTACCGGTGGGGGGGCAGCGGGAACCAGCGAGGGGGCGGCCGCTGCGGGCGGGGGGGCGGCTGCTACCGGAGGGGGGCGGCTGCTTCCGGCGGGGGGTCGGCTGCTACAGGTGGGGAGCGGCCGCAGCCGGCGGGGGGGCGGCCGCAACCGGTGGGGGGGCGGCTACCACTGGCGGGGGGGGGGGCGCTACCGGTGGGGGGCGGCCGCAGCCAGGGAAGGGGCGGCCGCTACCGGTGGAGGGCGGCCGCGACTGGCAGGGGGGCGGCCGCAACCTGTGGAGGGGCGGCTGCTACCAGCTGGCGGGCGGCTGCTGCGGACGGGGGGGCGGCTGCTACCGGTGGGGGGCGGCTGCTACCGGTGGGGGTCGGCTGCTACAGGTGGGGAGCGGCCGCAGCCGGCGGGGGGGCGGCCGCAAACGGTGGGGGGGCGGCTGCTGCTGGCGGGGGGGGGGGCGCTGCCGGTGGGGGGCGGCCGCAGCCAGGGAAGGGGCGGCCGCTACCGGTGAAGGGCGGCCGCGACTGGCAGGGGGGCGGCCGCAACCTGTGGAGGGGCAGCTGCTACCGGCTGGCGGGTGGCCGCTGCGGACGGGGGGGCAGCTGCCACCGGTGGGGGGCGGCTGCTACCGGCGGGGGGGCGGCTGCTACAAGTGGGGGGCGGCTGGTACAGGCGGGGGGGTGGCCGCAACCGGTGGGGGGGCGGCTACCACCGGCGGGGGGGGGCCCGCTACCGGTGGGGAGCAGCCGCGGCCGGCGACGGGGCGGCCGCCCCCGGTGGGGGGCGGCTGCAACCGGCGGTGGGGCGGCCGCTACCGGTGGGGGGGCAGCCGCTACCGGCTGACGGGCGTCCGCTGCGGACGGGGGGGCAGCTGCCACCGGTGTGGGGCGGCTGCTACCGGCGGGGGGGCGGCTGGTACAGGTGGGGGGCTTCTGCTACAGGCGGTGGGGCGGCCGCAACCGGTGGGGGGGCGGCCGCTTCCGGTGGGAAGCGGCCGCGGCCGGCGAGGGGTCGGCGGCTACCGGTTGGGGGCCGCCGCTAACGGCGAGGGGGCGGCTGCTTCCGGCGGGGGGGAGGCTGCCGTGTCCCAGAGGGCGGCTGGTGCCGTTAAGGGGCGGCTGGTAGCGGGCGGGGGGGCGGCTGCTGCCAGTGGGGGGCGTCTCGCACTGGCTGGGGGGCGGCCGCTACCGGTTGGGGGGCGGCGGCTACCGGCTGGCGGGCGGCTGCTGCGGATGGGGGCGCGGCTGCCTCCGGTGGGGGGCGGCTGCTACCGGCGGGGGGGCGGCCGCTACCGGTTGGGGGGCGGCGGCTACCGGCTGGCGGGCGGCTGCTGCGGATGGGGGCGCGGCTGCTACCAGTGGGGGGCGGCTGTTACAGGCGGCGGGGCGGCTGGTACAGGTGGGGCGCGGCTGGGACAGGCGGGGGGGCGGCGGTTACGGGTAGGGGGCGGCGGCTACCCCCCCGCCGGTAGCGGCCGCCCCCCGGCCGGCACCTGCCGCCCCCCACCTGTAGAGGGCGCCCCCCCGCTGGTACCTGCCGCCGGCCCGCAGGGACCAGCCACTTTCCCGCCGGTAGCGGCCGCCCCACACAAGAAACGGCCGCCCCCCTTCCGATATCTGCAGCCTTCCGGCCGGCACCAGCCCCCCCCCACTGGCAGCAGCCGCCCCCCCGGCGATATCTGACGCCCCTCCGACGGGACTAGCCGCCCACTCACTGGGAGCGGCCAACCCCGCACCGGTAGCGGCCGCCCCCCCGCCGGGACCTGCCGCCTCCCCGCCGGCACCAGCCGCCCCCCCGCCTGTAGCGGCCGCCCCCAACCCGTAGCGGCGGCCGCCCCGCCCGAACCAGCAGCCCACCCGCCAGTAGCAGCCGCCCCCCACCGGTAGCAGCCGCCCCCATGGCCGCAGCAGCCGGACCCCACCGGAAGCGGTTGCCCACACGGCCGCAGCAGCAACTACTTACCGACAGCAGCCGCCCCCCCGGCCACTGGAGCCGCCCCCCGGCCCGAACCAGCAGCCCTCCCACCCGTACGAGCCGCCCTCCATCGGAAGCTGCCGCCCCCTCGGCGGTACCAGCCGCCCCCCACCTGTAGCAGCCGCTCCCACGCAGGTACTACCGGCAGCTCCCCCACCAGTAGCAGCAGCCCCTTCGCCGGGACCAGCCACCCCCCCGCCGGTAGCGGCCGCCCCCGACCGGTCGCGCCCGACCCCCGCCGATATGAGCCGCCCCCCACAGATAGCAGTCGCCCCCCCGGTACCAACAGCCCCCCTGCCGGTATCAGCCGCCCCCGCACAGGCAGTGGGCGCTCCGCACCGGTACCGTCCTCTCCCCCGCCGGTACCCGCCGCCCCAACGGCCGCAGCAGCAGCCCAACAGCCGGAACCAGCCGCCCCCCCGCCGGGAGCGGAAGCCCCCCACCGGTACCGACCGCACCCCCGCAGGTACCTGCCGCCCCAACGGCCGCAGCAGCAGCCCCACAGCCGGTACCAGCCGCCCCCCAACAGGTAGCAGCCGCCCCAACGCCGGTCGCGGCTGCTCCCCACCGGTAGCAGCCGCCCCCGCGGCGGTCGCGGCCGCCCCCCACCAGCAGCAGCCCCCCCCCCGCCGGCCACGGCCGCCCCCCATCTGTAGCCGCCGTAACGCCGCCGGTACCGGACGCCCGACACAGGTAGCGGCCGCCCCCCCGGCGGTAGCACCCGCCACCCCACCGGTAGCGGCCGCCCCCCAACCGGTGCCAGCCGCCCCCCACTGGCAGTAGGCGCCCCCCCGCCCGCTACCAGCCGCCCCTTAACGACACCAGCCGCCCTCCCGGCCACTGCAGCCGCTCCCCCGCCGGTAGCAGCCGACCCCTCGCCGGTAGCGGCCGCCCCCACCGGTAGCAGCCGCCCCGCCGCCGGTCGCGGCCGCCCCCCACCGGTAGCGGCCGCGCCCCCGCCAGTCGCGGCCGCCCCCCACCGGTAGCGGCCGCCCCCCCGCAGGTAGTAACCGCCCCCAACCAGTAAGAGCCCCCCCCCCCGCGTTTCGCGGCCGCCCCCCAGCGGTAGCGGCCGCCCCCTCGCAGGTACGAGCTACCTCTTACCTCGAGGAGCCGCCCCCCTGCCGGTACAAACCGCCCCGCACTTGGAGCGCCCAATCCCCCGCCGTAAAAAGCCGTCCCCCTCCTGTAGAAAGCGCCCCCCCGGCCACGCCAGCCGCTCCCTACCGGTAGGAGCCGCCCCCTTAACGGTAGCGGCCGCCCCCCACCATTAACAGCCGCCCCCCTGCCCGCCGCGGCCGCCCCCCACCGGAAGCGGCCGCCGCCCCGCTGGTAGCGGCCGCCCCCCACCCGTAGCCGCCGCCCCTCCGCCTCTACCAGCCGCCCCCCACCTGTACCGGCCGCCCCACCTCCGGTAGCAGCCGCCCCCCACCGGTAGCATCCGCGCCCCCATCCGCAGCAGCCGCCCGCCAGCCGGTAGCCGCCGCCCCCCAACCGGTAGCGGCCGCCCCCCCGCCGGTGCCAGCCGCCCCCCACTGGCAGCAGCCGCCCCCCCGCCCGCTACAAGCCGCCCCTCAACGGCACCTGCCGCCTTCCGGGCCACTACAGCCTCCCCCCCGCCGGAAGCAGCCGCCCCCTCGCCGTTAGCGGCGGTCCCCAACCGGTAGCCGCCGCCCCCTCGCCGGCCGCGGCCGCCCCCCACCGGTAGCGGCCGCCCCCGAGCCGGTAGCGGCCGCCCGCCAGCCGGTAGCAGCTGCCCCCCCCAGTAGCCGACTCCCCCCCGCCTGTAGCAGAAGCCCCCCACCTGTACCAGCCGCCCCTCGCCAGTAGCAGCCGCCCCCCCCTGGTAGCAGCCGCCCCCCACCCGTGGCAGCCGCCCCGCCGTCCGCAGGGGCTACCCGCCAGCCCGTAGCAGCCGCCCCCCCACCGGTAGCGGCCGCCCCACCGACGGTTGCGGCCGCCCCCCATCGGTTGCGGCCGCGCCCTCGCCGGCCAGGGCCGCCCCCCCACCGGTAGCGGCCGTTCCACCGCCGGTCGCGGCCGCCCCCCACCGGGGGCGGCCGCCCCCTCGCCGGCCGCGGCCGCCCCCCACCGGTAGCGCCCCCCCCCCCGCCGGTGGTAGCCGCCCCCCCACCGGTTGCGCCCGCCCCCCCGCCTGTGCCAGAAGCCCCCCACCTGTACCAGCCGCCCGCCCGCCGGTAGCAGCCGCCCCCCACCGGCAGCAGCCGCCCCCCCGTCAGCAGCGGCCACTCGCCAGCAGGTAGCAACCGCCCCCCCACCGGTAGCGGCCGCCCCACCGCCGGTCGCGGCCGCCCCCGACCGGTAGCGGCCGCCCCCTCGCCGGCCGCGGCCGCCCCCAACCGGAAGCGCCCCCCCCCCCGCCGGTGGTAGCCGCCCCTCCACCGGTTGCGGCCGCCCCCCCACCTGTACCAGCCGCCCCCCCACCTATTTCAGCCGCCCCCCCGCCGGAAGCAGCCGCCCCCCTCCGGTAGCAGCCGCCCCCCCGCCCGCAGCGGCCGCCCCCTCGCTGGTTCCCGCTGCCCCCCCACCGGTAGCGGCCGCCGCCCCGGTTGCAGCGGCCGGCGGCAGGCGGCAGCCTGGCGCGTGGCGGCCAGGGTACGCTCGCCCGCGTCCCATTTTTTGGCGCCTGCCCCAGCCCCTTTGGCTGGCCCGCTACCTCCGTGCTGCAGTAGACACCATCCCCCTGCATTCCTGAGTCATCCCCCGTGGTCCCTCGCCACTTCCGGCATCTCCCATGGCCGTAGCGGTCTATCGTCGGCCGTAGCTGCGCCCTCCAGACGCGTCAATTTCCCAGTGTGACGAACTTGCAGACTGATAGAGACGAATCCGCAGGCTGCGGGCCTCGCGCGAGCGAACTTGCAGTCTGCAAGTTCAAACGAGTATTAACTTAGTGCGAGCAGTGCAAGATCTTGTATCAAAAAGCAAGTGGCATGGATTCGGTCTAGTTCGGGACGCGGGTCGGATTCGTCCGCCAAAGCGAATGTGAGACCCGCCGCCACACTTCCGTGAGGCGGGGTTGTCACGCCCCCGCCCATGCTTCCATGAGGGGGGTTGTCACACCCCCACCCACGCAGGTGGCCCTCCCAGAATCGGGCTTGAGTCTTGACAGAGGATCAGCGGTGCCGCGCTGCCGCTCGTGCGGCCGCCACGTGCGCTGGGGGAAGCGGCTGCACCCGTCGTCGACGCGCCCGCCGTCCCGGTGGGGGGGGGCGACCGGGATGGCCACCATATGAGGGAGGTAACGTGGGAGGGGGTGGGGCTGGAGGGGAGTGGCGGTGGGAGGGGGGAGTGATGCAAGGGGAGATGGGAGGTGTGAAGGGGCGAGGGCCAGAGCACGTACGTTGGGTGAGAGCGGAGGATGAGCCGAGGATGGGCGGCGGCCCGCTGGCGGCTCAGGCAGGTTGCGGGGGGCGCGGCCGTCGCGGCCCGGCCGCTGCCATCAACCGGGTGGGTGGGATGTCTTGGTGCCTGCGCGGCGGCCGCGCGGGTGCTTCCCACCGGGCTCGACGCAGTGCACCCTAGGACTCTGCCTCTCTCTCCTCGCCTCCCCTGGCAGCTGCCGTCCGCGCTCCCCCCCACCGCCACCTTGCCCCCATTGCTACCGCCGTGGCGATGGCGGCCGCTCTCGTGCGGCAACGACGCACCCCCCCCCCCCGGTGGCGCGCGGTCGTGGCGGCGGTGCTCTTGGCGGCCGCGACGGTGGCCCCCCCCGTCGTACCCCCTTTCCCGCCCCTCGCGGCCGCGAGCCCCACCCTCACCAAGGCCACCCCCGGGGAGCTGACGGTCACGTCCGTCGGCGCGCCGACTGGCAATGACGAAGGCCGCTCCGTCGCCGTCGACGCGTATGGCAACGTGTACGTGTTGGCAGTGACCGCCTCGCGGTACGGGTCGGCCGACGTGGCGGGCCTCGACGGGCCGGACACGGACGTGCTGCTGGTCAAGCTCTCCTCGTCGGGCCGCCTGCTGTGGCGTCGCCGCACCGGCTCCCCCGCCGATGACCGGCCGGTGGGGATGGTGCTGACCGGCGGCCGCCTGGTTGTGGTGGGCCAGACGTATGGAGACGTGACGGGTGGGGGGGAGGGCGCTGCCGCCGCCGCCGCAAGCCGCACCACCGCCTCCTCCTTTGTGCTGTGCTATGATGCGGACAGCTCGCGGCGGGTTTGGGCGCGGCAGTGGGTGTCTCCGACGACAGGTGGCCACCACAGCTGGAACGCCGTCACTGCAGGGTCGGGCGGGGAGGTGTGGGTGGCGGGCCACTCGGGCGCGGGGCTGTACGCGTCGCCCGCTGACACGGCGGCAGCGGCGGCAGCCAGCGGCGGCGGCGGCACGACCAGGGCCCCCACCGTGGCGGTGGTGGTGGCGCGCCTCGATAGTGCGACGGGGGCGACACTCCAGGCGGGGTCGGTGGCCCACCCTGGAGGCGCCGACGCGAGCGCAGTTGGGGTGGCCGTCACCCCCGATGGGGTTGTGGTGGCGGCCCAGACGCGGTCGGCGGTGGGGGGGGCCGCCGGCGGACCCGCCGTGCCCGTAGAAGACCTGCTGCTGGTGCGGCTCGCGCTCGACGACCGGCTGAGCAGCAGCGCCGGCAGCGGTGGCGGCGACTATCCCCCGGCGCTGCGCTCGTCGGGGGTCCGGGTGGTGGCCACGGCCAGTCGACACTACGTGCGGGGCCTTGTGCCGGGCCCCCCCGACAGTGGCCTCGTGTACGTGGTGGGCTCGGAGCACCGCTCAGAGGTGACTGCCCACGACGTGTCGGTGCGTTCCTACACCACCGCGGGCCTAGAGGACGGGCCCTTGACGCTGGTGCACGACACGGCGGCGGGGGGGGGCCGCGCCGGCCGGGACGGCGGGGATGAGACAGCCACGTCGGTGGCGGTCCTGCCGGGCGGTCGCCTCGTCGTGGGCGGTGCGGTCAAGGCGGTGGGGGGCCCGACCGGCGGCACGGCGGTCGTCACCCCCGCGGTGTGGGTGGTGGACCCCGACACGGGCGGCCTTGTCCGCTTTACCACCGCCGCAGCCGCGGCGGGGGCGTCTGGTTGGGCGGAAGTGACGGCCGTGGCGATCGACGGCGACGGCGACGTGATCGTTGCGGGGTACGTCAACGCCGGACGCGAGACAGATGTGCTCGCCGGCCTCCTTGGCCTGCCCGCGGCGGTCAAGGCGCCGACCGCCGCGGGCGGCGGGCGGCTGCCCGGGGCCACTGGCGGTGGGAGCGGCGGCGGCGGCGGCGGCGCGGGTGCTCCCGCCGCGGGCAGCCTGTTTGTCTCGGGCACCGACGGGTTGGGCAGCGGCGACCGCGACGACCTGTCGGCAGGCGGCGGCGGCACCAGCCCCGCCACGGCCCGCGCCTACCGGGTGGCAGTGTGGGCGGCCGTGGGCGCGGCGGGGCTGCTTGGGGTGGCGGCGCTGGCGAGCTGCGTGATCAAGGTGCGCCGCGACCGGGTGTACGCGCCGGCGCCGGGGGGGCTGGCCAAAATGCCGGGGGGGGCGGGGATGTTGTCGCCAAAGGGCGGTCGCCCCGGCGGGCGGCGCGCCTACCGCGAACTGTACGACCGGGTGGATGTGGACTGAGGAGAAGTTGGAGGGGGAGGGGGTAGGGGAGGGGGACAGGGGGGGGGGGGGTAAGGAGTTGAGCCGGGTGGCGGGAGAGAAGGGGTGGTGGCCTTGTAGGCAACAGGACTCTCCCCTGTCCCCCCACCCGTGGAAGGCGCGATGACTGCCCAGTGGCAGACGGCCTGCACCGCCCACGGCGACGATGCCCATGAGCCGGTGGGGATGACGGCTGCGGCCCACGCAGCCCGCGCCACGAGTCATTGCACGTCGTGGCAGACGCTCCCCTGCCACTCACCACGCCCTCGGTGGCTGCGGAAAAATACAACAACAATACTGTCGGCTTGCCCGCCTTCTTCCCCTCGGGCCTCCCCGCGAGCACCCCCGCAGCTTGTCCAGGCAGAGGGTGCGGGGGCGGACCGAACCCCGCCGCCGTACCAACAACCCCCCGCCGAGTGCTGTGCCAGCAGCGGACGAGAGGGGCGATAGGGTCCACACCCGCCCCTTCCCCTATCCCCGCACGCGCGCGGCCAGGTGCCCGCCCACGCGCTACCCACCGCCGTTCCTGCTGCCGCCGCCGCCGCCGCCGTCGCCGCCGCCACCACCTCTGCTGGTGCCGCCGCCGCGGCGGAGAGCGCCGCCCTCAGCAGCTGCCCCCCGCCAGTGGCAGCCGCCGGTGCCCGCCGCCGCGACCACCGCCATCGCGGCCACGCCAGAGAGGGCACAGGCGCCAGGGCAAGCGTCGGGTGGTCCCGCCAGGTAGTCGCGTATGTACTGTACACGCCCGCCCCGCCGCGTGCCGCCGGGGTAAGACCTGCGCGGGTGAGATGCGCCACGACGGGTGGGCTGCCCTCAACCAAACTCACCGCACCACCGCCGCTGGTGCGTACCCGCCAGCGGTCGCCGCTGCCGCCGCCGTACCCAGTGCCCCGGCATTGGCCCACCGACGCGGCCACCTGCTGGTGCGCCCCTGTCGACCACGGGCCAGCCTGCCCAAACGCCACGGGCGCTCTTCGTAGGCCATGGCTTTGAAAAAAAAGAGTCCGCAGCAGCCGCGCAGCCCGAGCGAAAGCTGGCGCCTTGGAACTCCCGCGGCACGAGCACCCAGGGCGGCAGCCACCCATCCCATCCGCCCCCCACCCCCACCCATCCACCACCCCGTCCCGCCCCATCTTACTGCTGCGGCGGCTCCACCCCCCCTACATAGCCCATGGGCGCCTGATGGCCTATGTCGATTACTTCTCCGTTTATCATACTGGCGCCGTCGCTGAGCAGAAACGCGACCAGCCCGCCAATGTCAGCCGGTCTGAGGATGCGGCCGAGGACGCTCGCCCGGTCGGCGGCGGCCACCCAGTCTGCCGGCCGCCCGTGCCACGGCCCCGTCATGACCGCGTGCTCCCCTTCAGTGACAATCTGGTCGGGCGCAACCCCGTTGCACCGCACCCCCGCGCTTGCGTAGGCCCCCGCAATGTTGCGCGTGAGGGTGTCTAGCGCCCCCTTGGAAGCCGAGTAGGCGGCAAGAACGGCGGCGCCGCCACGGGACGCAGAGGAGCTCACATTCACAATCCGCCCCCGCTCGTACCCGTCGGCCGCCCACCGGCGGATGGCGCCCTGTGCGAGCAGAAAGGGGGCCGTAAAGTTGACCGCCAGCGACCGCTCCACGTCCGCCCGAGGGGTGGACGCCACGGTGCCGCGGGAGGTGTCTCCGGCGGCGTTGACCAAGGAGGTGATGGCCGCCGCGTCGGCGGCGCGGACAATCCCTTCCACTTCGGCGGGCACGGCCAAGTCGGCGGGGAGGAAGGTGACTTCCAGGGCCGGGTGCGCCGCGCGGAGGGCGGCCGCCACGGCGGTGCCGCGCGGGAGGGAGCGGGCGGTGAGGAGGAGGGTGGCGGCGCCTTCCGCGGCCAGCGTGTGCGCAATGCCGGCGCCCAGGCCCTGGCTGGCGCCCGTGATAAGAATGCGCTGGCCGTCGACGAGGCCCATGGTGTTGGACGACAGGGGAGGGGGGGTGGGAAGATGGGATGAGAGAAGGGGTGGCAAGTGAAGAATGGGCTTCGACCGTGAAGATAGGGGAACCGGCGACCGAGCTTGGTGGGGGCGGCAGGGTCCAGAACCAGTGGGCAGATCGTTGGAACGGTAGGGTCACATCGCAAGTTTGCCTAAGTATTTAGGAGTGGTCCCTTTTCGCGACGTTCCTCCGCTCAAGGTTTTGTACACGTTTTATGGGAAAAACTCATATTGACCAATTTGGAACGGTCGTGTAGAAATTATCTGGAAACTTTCCGTGGCGATCCTGGGATCGCTACGAGCACGACTAAAACCGGATACGGGAGTATTCATCGCGAGCTTTTCTGGACATAAAATACCATTCTTCTTCTCAGGAAGAATGACAATCTACATATTTACTGTCCGTGGCAGTGGGGGGGCGCATGTCCGTGGCAGTGGGGGTGCGCACATGACTCTGATTTTGAACATTGAGTGGTCGTAAGAACGCCGCAACAAACCCCCAAAAGCAGTTCAATTCCCCCACTCGCACCCCGACTCTCAGACACTGCGATCGAAGCTGGGTGCCCGCAGCGTGCGGAGGGCGACATACCCCCCCGCTCGAAAGACGACCATCAGCCCCGCCAAGGCACCAACGTTACCCCACCGGGAGAGCCCATTGACCGCCCCGACCCCGTCCACAAACTGGTTGTGCATAATCGCCCCGTACGCATAGTGCACAAACGATACCCAGCGGAGCCAGCCCAGCCAGTCGGGGATGCGGGCCCCCTGGATGAAAAAACCGCCAAACAAGAGGCTCACAATGACAGCGGGGGGAGAGAGGGCCATCGCGGCCGCCGGCGACGGGGCGGCAATCGAAATCGACAGCGCGAGCGCCTCGGCGGTCATGGTGGTCGTCCACAGAGCGAGGATGAAGAACAGAAATGCCGCCGCAGACGCGCGGAGGCCGACGCACCAGTACAAGATGACAGAAAACACTGTGTTGTAGAGAAGCGTCCGGGGGGCCTCGGAGAGAACTTTGGCGATGTAGTACGCAGAAACGCGGTAAGTGCCGGCGGCCCGTTCCCTGGTAATGATGGCGCGCTCCTAGCCGAGGGGGGGCAGGCAGAGGGGGGGAGCGATTGGCAAGAAGGATACAGGTTAACAAAGGGAACGGGCCAACCCGAAGACACCGCGAGCTTCAGGGGCCGAAACGATGTGGCTGCTGAGGGCGCGAGGTGGGCCGCGGCTGTGACACTCGCTTCGATAGACAGCAACAGAGCCTCGCATGACCCCCACCAGCGTACCAAGGGAAAGACAAAGATGACAGAAAAAGTGCCGAGCATGCTCTCTGCGGAAGGATACACCGATCCGATCAACGAGAGCGCATGGGAGACACGGCCAACCACCAAAGACATGTCAAGTCAGCGGCCATGGCAATGAAGAGGGCAGACCACAGTGGGTGGCCCCGGTATAGCGCATGTCCCCCCACACGCACGTACCACACGGACAAGGCAGCGTCGCACCGTGTGCCAGTCCTTCTTCCTCACCGACACGCGCACCGCGGCCCGCGCCGACCCCAAACGTACGGTTGATAAGCAGCACAAAGAGAATGCCGCTGACCCCCGCCACGCCCGCATCCCGTCCCTGGTTCAGCCAGATCAGGGAGAGGACCGTAGCAAACACAATGGTCTGGAAAGCCCGAATCGCATTCGCCCGCCGCTCCCGCACCATCAGCCGGGCGGCACGGCCAAGGAGGATGCGAAACTCTCGCGGCCAAGCGGGACGACGGCGGCCGGCGATAGGGGGGGCATCGCCCGCCACGACAGGCGCCGCCTTGTCGACCTCACCCGCCATGCCGGGGGTGCCCCCCCTGCTGCTGCTGTGGCTGCTGCTGCTACTCAGGTGGTGGGCGCCGGCGCCGCGCAGGTCCCGCCTGCCGGCAGGCCGCCGCACGACCCCCCCGCCGCCAGCGGCCACCCCCCCTTCCGCGGGCGCCACGCCCACCGCGCTCGCTGCGCCTGCTGCCCGTGACGAGTGGGCGTGGCGTGCCAGGTGGCGGATCCGCGCGGCGGCGGCGGCGGCCGCGGCGGCGGGCGCCGACGGCACGGCGGTCAGGTCGATAAAAAAGTCGGCCGGGTTGAACCGCGGGGGACACCGAAAGCCCAGGCGCGCAAAGTGCGCCACCGCCCCCGCCGCGGGCCCGTAATACGCCACCCGCCCGCCCGCCAGCAGCAGCAGCGTGTCGACCATCGCGTAGATGGCCGATCGCGGCTGGTGGATGGTGGCCACCACGGAGCGGCCCGAGGAGGCCAGCCGGCGGAGGGTGCCCATCATGGCAAGGGCGTTGAAAGCGTCCAGCCCGGTGGTGGGCTCCTGCGCGGCACACACCAGCAACGAGAGCGGAAGCACATACAGGACGGGGATGACCCGTGTGAAGCCAACAAGACGGGACCAGTGAGTCACGCCCAGACCAAGGCGCAACCGGCCGACGGCACAAAACACAACCACATAACGTCAGCTCCCAGCACAATGGGGTCGCACCCCCCCCCGCACGGGTCGCTGCTTGGCCGACAAGGGTGTTACAAACACAACACACACAAGTCCACGTCGCCTGCCCTTCTCCCCTTCCCCCCCCCCCGCCCTTTGGTCCCCACAGCGTACGTCGAGAAACAGCAGACTCGGGTCAGTCACCAGCTCCACCCCAATGGTCACCCGCTTGCGCTCCCCCCCGCTGATGCCGCGCTCAAACGGCCCCCCAATGCGGGTGGCGGACACCGCCGGGGAGAGGCCCAGCTCGGCACACACCGCGTCCACGCGGGCGTCCACGTCCGCGGCGGCCAGCGACGGCGGCAGCCGCAGGCGGGCACTAAACGCCAGCGTCTCCCGGACGGTGAGGTGCGCAAAGAGGGAGCTGTCCTGCACCACGTACGCGGCCAGCTGCTTGAACGTTGTCCCATCCCGGGGGGACCCGTTGACCCGCACGCTGCCGCTGGCGCTGGTGACGCCGGGCGCGGAGGGGAGGCGGCCGGCCAGGAGGTTGAGGAGCGTCGTTTTGCCAGAACCTGCAAGGGGGCGTGCAGACAGGCGGGGACAGGGGGGGAGCAGGGGGACGCGCAGCGACGGGACGACGCACCCGACCAGCCACCCGAACAGGGAAAGCAACACTGGGGGGGGAGCGGCGGCCAGACGTGAGCGCGAAGGCCGTCCAAAAGAGGGGAACGTCAGCGGGACGGGCCCAGCGTACATACACCGCCTGCTACAGCACCCGCCCGACCCCACCCGCCCCACAGAGACCTACCCAAGTCAAACGGCGCGTGTCGCTTGACGCCAATCCCGACCAGCCGTATCGTCCCCCCGCCCCCCCCTCAACGGGCACCGCAACGCACCCGACGCGCCCATGATGGCCACCATCTGTCCCGGCCGCACGGAGCCCGAGCAGCCCGACAGCACCTGGCGGGTCCCCCGCCCCCCCCCCCCCCGAGGCCTCAACGGCCCGCGGCGGCGGCGTCTGGCATCGGCCCC
Source organism: Pyropia yezoensis (assembly GCA_009829735.1). NCBI lineage: Eukaryota > Rhodophyta > Bangiophyceae > Bangiales > Bangiaceae > Pyropia > Pyropia yezoensis. Next base: position 17,260,837 of record CM020618.1, on the reverse strand, counting down.
CGCCGCCCCCCCCTCCCCCCGCCCCCCCCCCCCCCGCCCCCCCCCCCCCCCCCCCCCCCCCCCCCCCCCCCCCGTCGTCCCCGCCGCCACCGTCGGCGGGGGACCCCCCGCCGGCCGCGTCGGGGACGGTGAACGTCAGGCCCTCCCATGTCAGCGTCACGGCCGGGGGCGGGGCGCGGGCGGGGGCGGCGGCGGGGGCCCCCGCCTCGACGGGCACAAACGCAATGTCGTCGGGCACAACGCCGGTGCCAGGCCAGGCGCCACCGCCACCGCCGTTGGCATCGCCGCCGCCGGCGGGGACCCCCGCCCCCGGCGCAGCGGCCGCGTCAACGACCACAGGGACGGCGTCCGCCGCCGACGCGGTTACCGTCTGCGTCATGGCGCCGCCGCGCCGCGGAAGAGGGTCTGGTGGGGGGGGGGGCGGGGGAGACCGGGGCGTTTGGGGTCTACACCCCAGAGCGCACCGCTCGACGGCACCTTTGCACGCGCGGGCGGCCGGCCGGCCGCGGTGGGGGAGGGCACGGGGGGGGGAGGGGGCGGGGGGGGGGGGGTTGGGCAACACCCGCACCCCGCGCCGGCGACAGCGGTGCGCCCAGCACCGTGGCGGGGCGGCGGGGACGCAGGGCGGGGGGCGACCGGCGGGTGGCTGGCGCGCGTGAGCCGGGAGGGTCAGAGGTGCACGGCGGGAGGAGAGGGGCGAAGGAGAGGCAGGCAGCGCGCGCACGACGCGTACGGCCGTACGCGGGCGGGCGGGGGGGACGGCAGACCAGCTGGACGGCGGTGGTGGTGGGACGGGTGTGCGCCTGCGGGTGCCTGGCGCGGCACCGGCGCCGGGTTGGGCACACGGCAGCGTGTGACCAGGCGCCTTTCCCTCGATGAGTGCGTTGAGGAGGGGGGGATGGGGCGGAGGGGCGGGAGCGGCGGCCGTGCGCACCAACACCCGAGAGGCGGCAGCTGCTTGCTGGCTGCAGCCCGCGCGCCCACCCCGCCAGATGCCGCCAGAGTAGAGAGTGGAAGGAGCTCCCCCCCAGGCGGGCCGGGATCCCACAAGAAGAATCCCCCTCGGGACGCGAGACCCACTGACACGCATGCCAGCTGGCTCAACTACAGGACCTACATGGATCGTGTGCCAAGCCAAAGGGCCTGAGATCGGGAGGACGGCGGGAGTCTCCAGAGCGCCCAGAGAGCAGACGCGCCCGCGCGTGTATGTACCGGCCCGCCAGCCAAGGCTTCAGCTGTGGGGGCGCACGTATGCAGGGTACCCGCCGCCCACCGCCCGTCCCCCACCCCCCACCAACCCCTTCCCCCACGTGTTCCGTCGAGACCTCTCCCCCTCCCGCCCTCCCCGGGTGGGGGATACGCAGCGTCTGTGCATCCGCCTGACGGGACGCGCCGCGGCGGGCGACGGCACGGCCCCCCCCCCCGCCCGCGAAGCAAGGGGATACGGCCGCGGCCTCTCCGCCCCCCGCGGCGGTGACCGACGCCCCCGGGGGTACCCCCTCCCCCCCTACCAAGCGAGGTGCGGGTGGCCGCCCGACGGGAGACGAGCGGCGCCCTCCCCCCTCCCCTGCCCCCCCCCCCACCCCGGTGGCAGGCACCCCCCCCCCCCGCCCCGCCGGCCGCCCTGATTTTCTCCCTCCGCGTGCTGACGTGCGCGGGCCCCCTGGCGCAGGTGTGGGTGGCGGGGACCACCGGGGGGGTGCCGCCTCCCCCGCCAGTGGATGGCGTCCGCGTCGATTGGGCGGCTGGCGATGGCGGTAGGGGAGGCCGACGCGCCGCCCGTGCTGCGCCTGTCGGCGACGCTGCTGTGGGGGCTGGCGCGGGTGTGCAGTCCACGCGCAAGGTGGGCATGCTCGTCGCCCAATCGGCGACGGTCCTTGCGGCGCTCCAGCGCCTCGCCGCCGCTGGCGCCGGGGGGGGGGGCTCCGGGGGGGGGGGGGCGGGGGGACGCGCCGCCCCCCGGCGTGCGGGCGGGTCGCAAGGCGACGGCGGCTGCCGCCGCCGCCGCTGCCGGCGCGGCGGCGGCAGCGGCGGCGGGCGGGGGTGGGGACAACCCGTACGCGCTGGTCGCCGACGAAGCCGGCGGCGGGCCGGGCGGCGGGGGCGGCGGCCGCCGCAAGCGCCGCCACGCGGCGATGGACCTCGACACCGCCGCTGGCGAGGGCGCCGACGCCCTCCTGGCCCAGTGCGTGCGGCTGGTCCTGGCGCTGGGCGGTGGGGACGGCAGCGATGACAGCGTTGCCGCTGCGCTGGCCGCGTTGGCGCTCGACGGGGACACTGCGCTTGGGGGGGAGGGGCGCGGGCGCTGGCGGCCGTGGCGGAGTGGGAGGGGGGGGGGCGTGGGGGCGGTGGCGGCGACGGTGGTGGTGGCGGCGGCGGTGGGGGTGGCACGGGCGTGGAGCGCCTGCCGCTGTCACCCGACGTGGAGCTGAGTGCGGTGTTGAGCACACGCCGTTGGCCGCGCGCGAGGCGGACATCCCCCTCCCTTCCTCATCGGATGGCGGCGCCGGCGGCGGCGTCGACGGGGCGCGCTGGGCGGGCAGCGACAGCCACAGCTGGGGCTAGACCGCCACAGACGCCAACAAGAGCACGTGCCGCTCCCGCTACACCGTCCCCCCCCCCTCCCCCTGCTCCCCCCGGCCGCCGCTTGCGCGGGTGCCGCACCCCGCGCCGCCGCCTCGGCCGGGGGATACGGCAGTGCAGCAGGGTTATAGAGCGTCCCATAAAAAAGTGGACGTGCTCGCGTCGTGATCATGTCAAATTTCGGCTACTGGGCCAATCAAACCCACACTGCACGACCCGTGCACGTCCACTTTTTAAGGGACGCAGAACAGCCGTCTTCGTGACACCTGTGCCACGCTTCACACTCGAATGGGACCCTTCCAGAAGTACCGGCACATAGCTTACGTTCGGAACAAGCTTTCTGAACTATATATACTCTCTCGTCAGACTGTGTACTTTTTTCCTCTCGCGTACCAGTATGTAGCTTGGTCATGCCAACGCTCTGTGACCAGCTGGTCGCCACACGTTCCTCTTGCGGCAACCAGGAGGTCGCCCGATCTCGCGTGGCGTCGGAGGTCCTCAATGGCTCGGTATCCGTGTGAGTCTGGGCGACGAAGTCTATCCAGTTGGGTCTCCGTCCGTTCATTTCTTCACGAGCCGACGTGAGCGAGTTCACCAACCCATGGAGGAGTTCCATTTTATTTCTTCTTGTGCCAACAACAGAACATCCGGAAACAACCTTGTGGCAAAAACTTATGCTCACTGACCAGCTGTGTTCACCATGGATGGTAAAAAAGGGGACTTTTGACATCCCAGATAACTTGATATATATAGATTAATATATCAATATCAATTCTCGATTAATCTATCGTCATTTGCTGGACTTGGCCTGACCCTCACTGCCGCGACCGTGGTGCGCGCCCCTCACTGTTGTGAAGCCTTGGTGGGTGTACCGCACCGCCGACTTCGCGTGTGCGTCCCAAGTGCCCCGCAGTGTTAGTTTCGGGGTCGTCGTCCGAAAGGGTGAAGACTTGTCCTCCTCTGCGCATCCGCGTGGCTAGCCTACGCGGCACGCCTACATATACCACTCACGGTCCCTCCAGGCGGCGCCCGCCCTCCCGCAGGCGCACCTCCCGGCACGGCGCTTCAGCCCGTGCTGTGCTCAGCCCAGTGGGCCCTCCCTGCCCCCACAGTCCGTCCCACGGCTCCTCCCCTGTGTGGTGCCATGGCACACCAGCTTGTGGCTAGCAGCGCGCCCGCTCAGTATGCATACATATGGGGGCGAGCCGGACAACCGCTCATCGAGCGGCTGTTGGCTCTCCCCCATCCGCCTGCCGTCTGGCAGCGGTCCCCTCATACAAACCCTCGGCGTGGGCGTCACTCGCCGTAACCGCCGCCACCTCCAGCCCCTCCCCCAGCCGCGGTCACGGCTCCGGCGCTTCAGCGCCGCACTCCGTCGTTTGGGTGGCTGGAGCGCCCGGGGGACGCGAGAGTGTGGCACACACTCCAGACGGATGGCAAGTCCATCCGCCAGACTCCTCCAGGGGGAGGGGGGCACTTAGTACTTGCTTCCTTCCCTCAGGTGCGCCTCACAACACTGACGTCGTCGCCCAGATATTGCGCTTCACACCTTCTCGCTCCTCGCACCCTCGTTGCTGACCTTCTTGCCGCCCATGACGGGGCTGAAGGCGGCGATGGGTCGGCTGCGACAATCGTCGTGGCGGCAAAGCCGACAGAGCCAGCGGCCGCAGCAGACTCGGCACTACTGTTCTTCAGCGTCGCACCGAGCCCCTACAGTACTTGGCGCGTGCAACCATCAGAGCGGGAGGGTCGGCGGCCAGGGCGGCGGCGAGGAAGTCTGCGGTGCCAGCGACAGCAGTGGTGGCACAATTAGCAGCGTCCGCGTGAGCGACTGACCGACGCGTAGCGCCAGACCTGCTGAGGCTGCTTCACGGTGTAGCGGAGGCAAAAAATTCGATAACGAACAAGACAAGGGGCAGGGGGTAGAAGTGGGGGGTGGGGGGGGGGGGGCTCACCCAGCTTTTAGTTAAGAAACATAATAAAAACGCGAAAGCGCCAACTGATTAGTATTAATCCAACTATGATTAAGTGTATTTTTTTTAATGCACCGATTTTATTGGTGCCATCCATGGTGTGCGCACCCATGCGCGGCCAACACACTCTCCCCAAAATACCGAGCAGTGACAATGTTGTGACTGATATCATTAATGCCGTGACCGGAGTTGTGCTCAACCTCCCCGGTCTCGTCGTCAGCGACGGAATACCCCGAGGCAGAAAGCAGCCTCCAGCCACCAGGCATGCAGGGCGGAGTTTGTACTGACGGCCCCGGCGCGGATGGAAGCGTCGGGGCCGTCCATGGCAACGTATCAATGGGCCTTCAGCGGCCGAGCCCGGCGGCACGGCACCCACGGTGTGATCGGTGACCCCTCCAGCCTGCCGACTTGCGTGTTCAATCATGCCGCCGCCGCCGCTGCCGCCGCCGCCGCTGCCGCCGCTGCTGCTGCTGCTGCCGCCGCCGCCGCCGCCGCCCCTCCCGCCACCCCCACCTCCCCCTCCGCCGCCGCCACCTGCGGTGGCCGCCGAGGTGGTGGGCACCCCCCCCCTCCCCCCCCCCCGCGCCCCCCCGGCGCGCCCCTGCCACCCCCCCCGCTCGTCGGTGACGTGCCCCGCCTCGCGGCGTCGGAGAGGCTGCCACCGAGTGCCTGGCAAGCGGCGCAGGCGCCCGGCCTCGGCGCATGACGACGCTCACGTGATCCGCCCCGCGGCGGCCGCGGGGCAGCCTGTCGTTGAGCGGTGGTGCCCCCTGCGCCCAGGCGCGCTGGCGCCCTCACGCACGCCGCGGCGAGGACGCGGGAGGCCGGGCGGGCGGGCGCAGGTGACGGATGAGGGCGGGGAGACCTCCCCCCTCGCCCTCCTCATTCGGGCTTTTTGGCAACCGTCTGTGCTTTTTGGCCACACCCTGTTCCGTTCCGGTGGCGGCTGGCCGTCAGATTGGGGGTGGGGGCTGGGTGGGGGGAAGCGCCAAGGTGTTCCGAGGTCAGGCGCCTGCGTTGCACACCCGACGCTTGGCGGTGGTGGGGGGGCTGACTCGTTGGTGGGGGCTCTTACGCGTTGGCAGAGGTGCCATCATCGCGATGTGATCTATAATAAAAATCGGCGGTGCTGTGGTGCGAGCTGCTTCTGACGTGCCGGCACACGGTCACAGGCGGCACCGCCGCCCACCCTGTAGCAGTACTCCCAACCACCAACCCCGAGTCAGGGAAGGAAGAGGAGTATTGCCGATATCCCAACTTGGGACACCGGAAGCAAGCACCTCCACACAGCCGAACACGGAACTTGCGTGTGGTGAACGGGTCAGCTCACCAAGGCACGAACAAGATGTGTCGGAGCCAGACGGTGTTTACTTGCTTGGCCAGCCAAGGTGGGCCCTCCCCGCCTTGCTGTCCCTCCTTATCAACCCTCCTCACACGCTCACGCAACCCCTCAAAACACTCAGAAAATGAACCCTCAAACAAACCAATCATATCACTCCACATGCAAAGCACTCAAAGCGTAGAAATCCGTCTGGCTCCCGTGCAAAAATCCCAAGAAACAAATACCAGCAGCATTACCCTGCTCTAGTATGTCGGAAGTCCTAGTCGAATTTCCGTCCAGAAGTCAGAAGTTTCACCATCGTGGGTCGGGTGAATTTCGACTTCCGGTCAGGTCCACTTGACCCGAATCTCCAAAGTATTGGTACCGAATTCCGGCCCAATCTCCCACATTTCCCCCTTTTCAAAAGTCCAGCCGTCCCGGTGGACGTCCAATCAGCTGCGAGTCGCAGTGACCGGGAGAGGAGGATGCAATTCCCGAGTCGGGATGCAAAGTACGGTGCATCGCTAGCGTCTAGCGTGCACCAGGGTTACGCCGGGGTTGCACTCGCGTCCGGCGGGGCCCTCTGAGAGAGGCAGTCCCTCTCCGTGGGGTGCGCTCTCTGCCCTAACCTGGGTAGAGGAGCCCCCTCCACGCGAAACAGGTGTGGGGGAAAGTCGTCCCCCACCTGGTCAGGGTGCACCACGGGTGGACTCCCGTGTGGGTGGGCCCCCTAACCTGGGTGTCGGCGTTCCTCCGCCACACCCCCTGCCCCTCAACTGGAGGAGTAGGGCGTCGACGTTCTCACTCGGAACGTCGACCTGCACCTGCCCCTTCAGTTGGGGTACGGTTGCTCTCGGGGGGTCGGGTTGTGTCCCCCCCTTAGAACTCGATCCACCCCCAGCTGGCTCTCTGCGGGGTGTTCCTCACTCCTTTCCCCCCTTCTAGTCAGGGTTGAGGGGTGTGCGCACCCCGAGTTGGGGGTGTTGCACTCGGTCGCCGGCGGTGGTACTCGGCCGCCGGTGCGGGTTCTTCTCTCCCCTTCGTGTGTGCGGGCGGGTGTGTGTCTTCCCGCCGCTGCTCCCTCGCGTCGGCGGGTCTGTCTCTTCCCGCCGTGCGGTTTGTGTCGCCGCTTGGGGTGGTGTCTTCCCCCTCCCTGCCCCTGTGTCGGGCGTCTTCGTTGTCGGTGGGGGCGTGGGTTGTGTCCCCCCCTTGTTGCTCTTCGTCGGCGAGGTTGTGTTTTCCCCGCGCTGCCCCTTGTGTCGGGCTTCTTTGTTGTCGTTGGGGGGTGTGGGTCGTGTCCCCCCCCTGTTGTTCAAGGCCCAGGTTGAGTTAACCTGGTGGCGGTCAAGGAGGGGGAGCGGGTCGTATCCCCCCCCCGTGCTCAACCTCACCGAGTTGGTCAAGGTTATTCAAGATGGCGGGTGAGCCGAGTCGGCCTTTGTCCCCGTCTCCGACGTCTCTGTCGGACAAGCGACGGGCGGGAGAGGAGGCCCTCGGGACTGAGGATTCTCTCAGCCGGGGGTCGGCCATGGAGACGACTCGTCCCGGGCGAGGGTCGGAGGCGGCCGCCTCAACCGTCCCCGCTCCATCACCTCCTACTGCCCCCTCGGCTGTGGTCCCACCGGGGGATGGGTCTTCCAACCCGGTGGCGGAAGGGGATGTGACTCCCATCCCCCGCCTTCCTGAGTCGCGGCTGCTACTCCCGCCGCGGCCCCGTCCTCCTATGGGGCCCCGAGCCTGGGCGCCTCCCAAGTCAGTCGGGGAGCTTTCCGACTGCAAGCTCAAGGATGTCTACTTGATCATCCCCGAGCCACGGCGGACCGACGTATGGTACCGCCGGACTCGTCGGTATCCCAACCAGGTGACTCTACCTGATGGGGTGGTCTGCGACCTACCAGCGCTACTCTGCCTGGCGGACGCGCCTGAAGTCCAGGCGTTGTCAACCTCCCTCGCCATGGGGTCGGGCGACGTGGAGATCGACGACACCCACGCGGTGGTGTCTACCGAGTGGTGTGCCCTTCCTTTCCCTACGCGGAGGGGGTTACTCCCTCTACGTCGCCCCCTGGCTCTGGGTGGGCGACGTCATCGGCGACGACTCGTCGTGGTGCTCATCGAGGAGCCCCTCGAAGCCGCGGGCGAGCTGTGCCGACGTCTTCCCCGCGGGTCGCGACTCCGACCTCGGAAGGTGTGGAGCCGACTCAGGCTCCACCCTTCCAGTTCCTCGAACCCTTCCCCGACGTGGCGTTGGGTTCGCTACGGGTCCGAACTCCGGTCCCGATGCCGATTGCGCGTGGCGTCGGCGAGATGCTTCCCAACTTGGGAGCCATCATGTATGACGCCACGGTGGAGGCCTCACTCGTGGCCTCCCTTGACACGTTGGCTTAGGTCACCCGGCGTGTCAGTCACTTCCTCGCGTCGGGCGACTCAGCCACGGCGCGACAGTCATTGGCAGCTGAGGTCACTCGCCTCGCGGTTGGACACGAGTTTGTCCAACGGCTGCTGTCGACTCAGCAGCAGCTTCCGCGTCACGGAGGGAGTACCTCCGGACATCTTTCTTACGACGGGGATGGGTCCGCGAGTCGGCGGGCCCCTCCCAGTGCTTCCACTCCGGGGCCCTCCCGAGTGGGTTACGCCCCTCCGCTACCGGCCTACGACCCTGGGGGTTCGTGGTCGGCCGGTCCCTATAGTGGTGGGGGTGGGCATATGGAACGCTAGAGTCAGCGGTCGAACGACTTGTTCTTTTCTTGGCGAGAAGAGTGGTGTGTGTTCTTCTCGTTTTGTATTGTGCCATAGTCGGCTTTGTTAGTAGAGAATCTTTGAAGAACCATGGTATGCGTTTGTACTCATGGTTGGCTTGCCGCTCTGCTCTGACTTGGAGCAGGGACTTCATCCCCCGACGTACGAGTGCTACGTCGGCGTATAGATATGCCCGCAGCCTGGCAGTATCTACGGACCTTCTCTACTGGTAGGTCCTCTACAAACTCCCATGTGTCGGAAGTTGGTCCATACCCGAACCACCTGACTCGGAGCATGAGTCGCCCCGACTCATCGTATCCGTGTCCGACAAACTTGTCGAACACCGCCTCCAACGGTTTATTGGAGGAGGTCGGCAAGGATGGGACTTTCCATGCTTGCAAGGCCCTTTCCCAAGCGGGATCTCCCTCTGGGGGTTCGGGTGCGCGAGTCGCGTGATTCCCATTTATCGTCCGGATACCATCATCACTCTCGATGGTTAACCGCCGTCCATCCGTCTTAAGGATGTAATATGGTCCCAGAGTTTTGCAGACCAATTTCCCTCCCTTATTGTCGTGGGAGTTGACATAAATCCAATCTCCAACTCGGAGCGGATCGCGACGATGTCTGACTCGGACATCGAAGTACCTCTTGTAACGAGCTTGGGCCTTCTCCATAGTAGCCCGGACAAGGGGTATCATCTCCTCCAGTCTCTGGAGTAGGGAGGCTTTCGCCTGACTCGGTGTTTGAGTCGAAGTCTCACCCTCTGTCTGGGTGAGACGCTCCACAGCTACTGACGGAAGTCGTCGGGGGCAGACGAAGGCAAACGGTGCCTCTCCCGTACTACTGTGTACCTGGGAGTTGTATGCTGTCACGAGTAGTGACTCATAACGAGCCCATGTGACTACATGGTCATGGACATAGTGACGCAACTGGCGCACTAGAGTCCTGTTGAATCGTTCCACCTGCCCATTAGTCTGGGGGTGGTAAGGGGTTGCGAAATTCGTCTGCACCCCCAACATCTTCATGACTCCCTGATACAGGACGGACGCAAACTGTGGTCCATTATCCGAAAGGATAGAGTCGGGGATGCCATAACTGGCAACCCAGACGTCGAGTAACTCACTCAGAACGTCCACGGCTGTGATATCCTTGAGTGGGGATACCCGTGTGAGCTTAGTAAAGCGATCACACATCACCAGAAGGTACTCATATCCCTCTAGTGTTCGTGGTAGTGGACCGAGTAAGTCCACTGCTATCGCTGCAAACGGCTCTGTTGCAGGAAAGAGTCTCATGGAAGAAGTCTGCCGGGACTCCATGTGTCTATTCTTTGCGCAAGTCGCGCATGCGGCTACATACCCGTACACATCAGCCACGAGTGATGGCCAATAGTACTTCTTGCGTAGGGTCTGATACATCCTCGTAGACCCTGGGTGTCCACCCAACGGTGAGGAGTGCTCCCGTTGGAGGATACTCTTGCGTAACTCCTTGGGGACGACGACTTGCTTGTCCCCCTGGGTATATCCCTTACGGCAGAGTATGCCGTTGTCATTCAGGAAGAACCGAGTCGGTTGAGCCTGGTCGAGCTCCTTCCTGAGTCGTCGACAAAGTTTGTCGCTCTCCTGTGCCTGGACAAACTCATCCAGAGACACGGGTAATAGCTTGGCCATGCCAGGCATCCTCGGGTCGAGGACAGTTCCGGAGCGAGTGGTCACTGCCACATGAGGGAGTTCCTCAGGGATGGGGGAAGAGTCTTTCCCATCCGTCGGTATGCGAGACAACGCGTCCGCAGCCGCATGCTTCGGGCCTGGCCGATATTCAACGTCATAATCGAACTCAGCGAGGCAGAGTCGCCATCGATTGAGTCGGTTATTCGTACAGGCTGTAGTGGTGAGTATCCACTTCAAAGCCTTGTGGTCACATCGAATGAGGAACTTCCTTCCTTCGATGTATGGCCGTAGCATGGAGACTGCCCATACTACGCCAAGGCCCTCTACCTCCGTCACAGAATAGTTCTTCTGGGCCGGTGAGAGTCCTTTGCTAAAATAGCCAACGGGTAAATACTCCCCCGAAGGCTGTTGATGGAGTAAGCAACAACCAAGTTGATCGTAACTTGCGTCCACATCAACGATGTAGTGAGCCCCCGGTCTGGGGATCGCTAACACCGGTGGGTTGCGGAGGAGTTCTCGCAACCTATCAAACGCTTCTTGCTCCGGGAGTTTGGGAGCATCCAAGCGCTTGGGCATCTTGGAACTTACCAAGTGGTTCAACGGTGCAGACACTTTGGCATAGTTCGCCACAAAGCGTCTGTATACGTTACACATACCCAGGAAGCTCCTGAGTTGTGTCTGCGTCTGGGGGAACTTCGCCCGACGGATGGCCATGAGGTTCTTCTCATTGACCAGAATGCGACCTGGCCGGACTATATGGCCGAGGTACTCCACCTCATTACTAAAGAGGTGACACTTCGTAGGTTTGAGTGTTACTCCTGCTTCACCCAACAGGGTAAACACTCTGTCCAAGTGGGACAGGTGTTCTTCGGCAGTCCCGGAGAACACAATGATATCGTCCAGATACACCAGGGCGATCTGCCACTTGACTCCGGCAAGTATCAAGTCAATAGCACGCTGGAAAGTCGCAGGTGCATGGAAAAGCCCGAAAGGGAGCCGTGTACACTGATAAACTCCACAGTGACACGTGAAGGTGGTCAAGTGTCTGTCCTCCTTGCGGATGGGTATCTGCCAGTACCCCGCGTTGCATTCCAACGTGGAAAAGTACTGTGCCTCACCGAGTGAGTCGAGGCAATCGTCCATACGGGGTAAGGGGTAACTATCCCTTACCCATATGTCTCACAGTCGAAGACATCCTTGAACAATGGATTATTCACCACTATCTTTCCTGGGACGACTCTAGTCCCAAGACGGTCCGTGTGAGTCACACGACCACGTCGGGTAAGATCCTCTTCACCCGACTTGCCACTTGTAGAGGACTCAGACTCTGAGTCCACCTCACGACGGAGAGTACGTCGAATCTCCCGTCGCTTCTGACGCCTCGAGGCCTGCTCAGGCGGAGGGGTGTTCCCCTTCAACGCCTTCCCCACCTCCTCTCGCACGACTTGTGCGATGGCAGTCATCACCGAGTCATCCACGATACCGGATGACCCAGGTGGAGCTTGACTCGAGCTCCCACCCGGTCCTTCCGACACCAGTCGTGGCGCGGACCCACCAACCCGGGGTACGGAACTCCCCGTCCCGTCACCTCTGCCGGTCGGCGGTCCCATGCCGAAGTGAGTGTCGTCACTCCCCGAAGAGTTTGCCGGAGCCTGACCCTGGCTCGGCGCTCCCACCGGAGAAGGGCGAACTCCGCCCGTCTCTTCCGGGGACGGCCTGGGAAGGAACCTGGCCGACCGCCGTCGGGGTCCAACCTCTGGACCCACCACATCCGCACTGCCCGGCCTGGGTGGTACTCCGCCCGTCGGGGGAGGACTACGCTCCCCCTCCCCAGGTACACTCGGCGCAATGGGGGGGTCTCCCTCACCAGCCATCTCCGCAAGAGTCACGTGGAGTCAACCAAAACGACCAAACGGTGTCCAGAGTCGGGGATCGTCAGCTAGGGAGTTCCTAGAGCACGTTCCACCCCTCCACCTACCTCAAGGAAGGCGATGAGGTTTCCCGAAACTCCGGGTCTCCCACCAAGACTCACGGTGGCCAACCTCGTCACCCAGCGAACGCTCGGAACGTAGGCGAGTCGATCGTGTCACCGGAAGTCTCGGTGCCGAAGGGGGAGAGGGGCCAACTTGGTCCCTTTTCCGGTCAAGGGAGGTACCAAAGTCGATATCCTCTCCCCCGCTGATCCACCAACTGTAGCAGTACTCCCAACCACCAACCCCGAGTCAGGGAAGGAAGAGGAGTATTGCCGATATCCCAACTTGGGACACCGGAAGCAAGCACCTCCACACAGCCGAACACGGAACTTGCGTGTGGTGAACGGGTCAGCTCACCAAGGCACGAACAAGATGTGTCGGAGCCAGACGGTGTTTACTTGCTTGGCCAGCCAAGGTGGGCCCTCCCCGCCTTGCTGTCCCTCCTTATCAACCCTCCTCACACGCTCACGCAACCCCTCAAAACACTCAGAAAATGAACCCTCAAACAAACCAATCATATCACTCCACATGCAAAGCACTCAAAGCGTAGAAATCCGTCTGGCTCCCGTGCAAAAATCCCAAGAAACAAATACCAGCAGCATTACCCTGCTCTAGTATGTCGGAAGTCCTAGTCGAATTTCCGTCCAGAAGTCAGAAGTTTCACCATCGTGGGTCGGGTGAATTTCGACTTCCGGTCAGGTCCACTTGACCCGAATCTCCAAAGTATTGGTACCGAATTCCGGCCCAATCTCCCACACACCCCCTTGCAACAGCCAGCGCTGCGCGTTTGCGGTTGCCCTGAGCCATTGTCGTCGCACACCCACTGTCGAACACCCGCCATACATCTCTCAACGCATCGCTCCGCTACCGTAACGGTGCCTCTCTTCCCCCTTGCCGCTCCCATTCTCGCTCCACATCTCCGTCCCCGCCCCCAGCCATAATATCTATTACCTTACCCCGCCGCGCCCCCCCCCCCTGCCTCGGTCATCTTCGGTACGTTGTGGAGGCTGCGTTGCGCTCGTGGCTTGCCAAATGGCGCGGCCTGACGCCCGCTTAGTCGTCGGTGCTGCGGTTCATGTGGCAGTATTGACCCCCCAGATAGGGGGGCAACACGTGCCATGCAAGGGGCGGCAGGCCACTAGCCTGATCCGTTCCTCCCCCTGCATTTGGGTCCATATTCCCTAAGTTTGGGATAGTTAGCTTAGTAGTAAATCCAACTTGGATTTGAGGGTTTTCTGCATTTATCGTCTTGAATTTTCGTGTGGCCCGGTGGGCAGGTGCTGGGGTGGGAGATTCTGAGTGGCGAGATTCTGAGTGGACCCTGGGGGGATAAGGGGAGGGACAGCGGGGCTTGGCCCTGCGTCCCCGTCCCGACCAAGAAACTGTTGGACCACACACCATCCTCTTGTTTGTCCGTGGGGGGTTTGCCCCACAACAGGGACAGAGTGTGTGCGACTTGCACTTCTTCCGGTTCCCCCGACACGGGAGGCAGCCCTTGCACACCGCCCCAACTTGGGTGCCGTGTGTGCATGTGGTTTTTGCCACATTTGGTGGAGCAGCAGGGGACAGAGGTAAACTTTACCTCCGGGTGCACCCGGGTGTAGGGGGCCCTCTGTCTCAGAGGAACGGTGGACTTGGACCGTGTCATACGGATCGTCAGCCAACATGGCTAGTTCGGACCCCCCGTCGTCCGGGGAGTACACGGGTGACGCACGTACTTCAGTGCCTTTGAATACTGGTGAGACACAGGTGGGTTTACCTGGGGTCGCAGAGGGACTAGAGGTCCCTCAAGCCAGCAGGACTGGAAGTACGGGCGGGCAACAGGCCACCCCGACTCAGTCGGGAGTTCACTCGGGTGACACTTCTGATGTGGGTGGGCCGAAGTCTGGCCACCGTGTGGTATACTCAACGGGAACGTCCCAAGGGGTGAGGACTGTCCCCGCGGGTTCCACTCGGGTTGGGGCCAACTTTGGCTTGGAGCCGTCGCGAACTAGGCTTTCGGAGGACGGCGGACCTCCGTTGGTCGGCGATGGGCTCACGCCCATGCCCCCGGTTGAGACCCCTGAGGAACGTGGTTACCCCTCAGGTGGACTCCCGGAGGCGGACCGAGACTCAACTGGAGTCGTCAATCCACTCCTCGCGGAAACTGTCCGTCGGGAGGCGACCAATGTGTTGCGGCAGACTTTGCCGGACCTGGTGGTCACGATGACGAATACTATTCTGAATCAGATTGTGGCGAGTTTGCCAGATGGCCTTAATGTCCAGACCGGATTGGGGCTTTCGAGCCCGCAGGCGCAGGGCGAAACTCCCCTGACGCCTATTCCGGGTCGCCCCGAACAGGGGGGGACCCCTGTGACTCCCAACGTGGGAGCCGCACCATTCTCGGTGGGGCGTACGCCCTTCACGGGGGAGTTCCCCTCGGAAACGCCGGCGGCTACACCAAGCTCGCCGTACCAGACTACAGGCGCTGAGGGTCAACTTACCCCAGTGCCACAGCGGCTGTTCCCTCAACGTGAGGTGCCGCCCAAGATCCAGGTAGCCAACCCGGTCTACCAGCGGATCTTTGACTGCGAGACCTACGCCCTTCACAACAAGTCGGTGGCGTATGGTCCTGACCAGGCCCGAGCTATGGGCCGTGCCAAGAAGAATGCACTTCATTCTTTTGGGCACAGAGCGGAGTGGGATGGAGCTCCCCCCCTCCGTGTCTTTGAGTTTCTACGTCGTTTCACAGAAGCCTGTGACGACAATGCCATAAGTGAAGGCATGGCTTTTTACATGCTACAGGAGTTTACGAAGGGAGACCTGCGGACAGAACTTATGTCCGTCATGCCCAGCTCCTCAAGTGGAGGCGCTGGGGAGGTGACGTCACTTCGTCACTACCTGGAGGGTGAGAAGTTCCTCATCCGCTGTGACCACCGCGCGTTGCAGTTCATCTTCAAGACGGACTGTACGAACACTCGTCTCAACCGGTGGAGGGTGCGACTGGCACCCTTCAACTTTGATATTGAGTACCGACGTGGCAGGCAACATGCCCTTGCCGACGGCCTTTCTCGGGTACCTACCGAGGGGCTGGACACTAACCCAGTCGATGAGGACATCCCCATCGTGGGGGTAGTCACGCGCTCGGGTCAGGCGTTGAACCCCGAGGCGCCAGGGAACAAGAAGTACTTGCCCCTGTCCCTGGACGAGGTGGTGAAGGCCCAGGCCGAGGATCCCTTCTGCAAGTCGCAGAGGGATACACTGGATACAGTGGTGGAGACGCGTTTCTTTCTGGGAGACGATGGCCTCCTCATGAGGAGGGGGGTATTCCAGGGGACCGAACAACTTGTCGTCCCCGCATCCCTCAAGGGCAGTATCCTTGAGAGGGAGCACAACGCTCCCACGGGTGGACACCTGGGGTCTAGTAAACTGTACCAGACCCTGAGGACCAGGTACTACTGGCCGTCCATGGTGGTGGACATCTACAGTTGGGTGGCTGCCTGCACAAGTTGTGCACAGAACCGTCTGATGGAACGGCGGCCTAGTACAGCTATGCTATTGTTCCCGGCCAAGGAGCCCTTCGCCGCGTTGGCGATGGACATCCTTGGGCCACTGCCAGTGACCGAGGAGGGCAACCAGTACCTCCTGGTCATCTGTGACCGCTTCACGAAACTTACGCGAGCGATCCCACTGGCAGAGATCACGGCCATGTCGGTCGTGTCAGCCTTCCTAGATCACTGGGTTGCCGCGTATGGCATCCCAGATAGTACACTATCGGACAATGGACCGCAATTTGCGTCTGTACTGTTTCAGGGAGTGCTGGATATGTTGGGGGTTAAGGCAAACTATGCCACCCCCTACCACCCACAAACTAATGGGCAGGTGGAGCGCTTCAACAAAACTATTGTTAGGCAGCTGCGCCACTATGTGAGTGAGCACGTGAAGACGTGGGACCAATACATTTCTATTCTTACTACTGCCTACAATTCGCAGGTTCACTCATCTACAGGGGAAGTACCCCTCGCTTTTGTGACCCCCCGTCGTGTGCGGTCTATTGCCGTGCGGCGGTCGCTCCCAACTGGGGAGGGTAGTGGCAGTACGCCTACTCCTACTGAGAGTAAGGCGGAGTTTGCTGCTAGGCTGGAGCACCTCATCCCTAAAGTCAGGGCTGAGATGGACAAAGCACAAAAGCGCTACAAGCGTACCTTAGACAAAAAGGTGCGCAATGCTAAGCATGTCCCCGAGCAGGGTGACTGGGTGCTGGTACACTCGCACACCCCAACTGGGGGTAAGCTGGTATTCCAGACGAAGGGACCGTACCAGGTCCTTCGTACTGATGGGCGGCGCTTCACCATCGAAAGTGACGATGGGGTCCGCACAGTGAACGGACAGGACGTGGTCAAAGTTGCACCACCGCCTGCAGGCGACCCAGCTTGGGCGCGTGCTTTGGAAGCGTGGCGCCTCCCCTCACTGCCTGCGGCCAAACAGGGCCCGCAGGAGTACGTGTTCGATAAGTTCATCGACCACGGATGGGATGAGGACACTAACCGCCTCATGTTGAGGGTGCGTTGGTTTGGCTACAAAGCCAAGGATGATACGTGGGAGTATGTGGAGGATCTTCCCGCTGAGAAGGTCCGGGCGTACTGTGCCCGGAATGAGATAGACCCTAACAGCCCTCCCTCAACGTGAGGGAAGGCCGAGCAACAGTGCCAAGAGAGTGCTTCAAGTCGAAGTGGTACGCAGAGTGGCTTTTAACTACAGCCCTAACCCTCACACTCTCACAACAAAGGCAGCTGCCAACTAGGCACGCATGCTAGACTCTCCCACTCCACGGCCCTCGCCCTCACGTGGAGGCGAGCGGCGAGACCCACGCCGATAACGGTCTCTACTCGTTGGAAGCGGCGGCGGCTCCAAGTCGGAACCGTCGCGCCCTTCACGGTCGCGCAAGTGGCGCCGACCGTGGCTACTCTTCTGCCTGGTCTTGCGCGCAAGTTTGCGACGCAGACGCTGGACAGACTTTGTCTCCGACGGGGTAGAGGACTCCGAGACGGAGTAAGACAACTCGTCTTCCGACACGGAGGGAGAGCGCCGCGAGTGTCGGCGACGACGGCGAGGAGGCGAGTATGCCCGGCTCGCGCGACGTTTGCCACGCCCAAGTGGGGCTGGCTGGGGCATAATAGCCTCAATGCGAGCCAACTCGGCTGTCATAAACTCCGCCACCGACTCGCAACTCGCGGTCGCCACTGCAGTACGAACGCGCTCCTCAAGTTGAGGAGTCTCGGAACTCTGGAGGGTTGCGGTCGACGCGGCCAACCAGGAAATGGTACGCACCAACGTGGTGATCATCATCTCTGAGGTTAGAGGCGTGGGCGGTAACACCAACTTGGGGTATACCGTCAGGAGGGTGGCCCCCAAGTTGGGGGACACCGGGGTGGATGACTCCACGGCCACGCTGATCGGGATGTTCCCGTGAGGCTGGAAAGGAACAGGAGGAAGCGGAGGGGCACGCCGAGGTGGCGGTACCCGGGTGTAACTGCGACCCCGACTTGGGGCCCCCGCAGTAGGCTGAGTCATATGGTCATCATATGAGGGCACAGCCATAACTACGGGCTTGTCCGGGGGTGGCGCAGTGTGGCGATCCACCCCCGGGGCATACGGGTAGTCCCCGATGCCCAACCCCTCTCGTAGGACCACACGGCCGTCGTGAAGTTCACGAGCGACCCACACGATCTGGCGAAGTGCGCCATCGTCCTTGGGCCCACGAGTGGGGCGACGCAACTTGTGCTCAATGCTCTCCCACTCGATAAACTTATGGAGCCGGAGCATCTCCTCAAGTAGAGTGAGTTGTCCTGATGAGCACCCCTCAGCAACTAGCTGAGGGGTGAGCTGTTCCAAACCTTGGATGAGCCGGAGGGGGAGATGCCAGAGCATCCCCCGCCGCTGAGCACAGGACACCCAGGTCGACATGACCTCGAGGAGCCACTGGGTGGCCAACATGGCCCACACCAGGTGATTAGGGCCAGCCGTCAACATGACGGAGCCGAAGTGGTCAAGCAACCGTGGCAGCAACGCCGGGAACCCGTAGGGGACCTCAACTTGAGGCCATCACTCGGGCTTCTTCGGATAGTACTGCTCCTTACTGGCAGCAGACTGTTGAGGAAACTCAAGTTGAGCCGAGGTCACCAAGTAGGGACCTCGCCGGAAGTCTTTCTCCATCCGCACATCAAAGTGATGAGTGTGCGGATCGGCCTCGTGAAGGTACGGGGGGCGAGTTGCCACCGCGTCCCAAGTAAAGGTCGGCAAGTCGCCGGGACCCGGGATAGTTCCCCCGCGGTCCACCATGGCCTTGGCACGCTGAACGTCCTCAACCTCCTCATCGTCCAGGAAGGCAAACTGGTCCGTCCTGAAGCCGGCAGGGAACCCGACCCTACGGGGATACTTCTCCCGTAGGCGGTCCCATACCCGACCCATCGCTGCGCCAAGTCGGCCACAGCGAAGAACAGTCAACCCCTCCTCATAGAGAGGCCAAGCGGGGTAAAACCACCGCCCCAAGGCCTCACGCGGGACAACTTGTCCCGCCTCCGAAGGAGACCCCGCCGTCAACCCAAAGCCGGGTGACGCGGGAGTCCCATCCCCCGGAGCGATCGCGGAGCCCCCGCCGGAAGTCCCGGCGGGTGCTGCACCGTAGGTGGTGTCCTCCATACGCTCATCTAGAGAGTCCGTCTCCACTCCCGGGGTCGCCATGACTCTCCCCAAGTTGGGGAGAGACGCTCTGGCTATCGCGGCACGAGACCCGCCTCGAGTTGAGGGGGACTCGGATAGTGGGTATACGGGTGGCCTCCCCAGCGTGGGGCGGCCCAGTGGAAGGTGAAGGGGAGGTGGTGGTGATGGTGAAGTGTGAACTGAGGAGAGCAAGCTGCCGAGTGGGCAAGCTTGAGGAGAGGGGCGGTCAACGTGACCGCCTCCACATCCGCGTTACGTACTCGATGGGGGACAGCAAGTCGCGCCCCCAACGCCGAGACGTGCGTTTACGCACCCCCTCACAGGGCCGACCGGGTCGGTCGGAACTGAGGAGAGGGGAGTGTGGCAGTATTGACCCCCCAGATAGGGGGGCAACACGTGCCATGCAAGGGGCGGCAGGCCACTAGCCTGATCCGTTCCTCCCCCTGCATTTGGGTCCATATTCCCTAAGTTTGGGATAGTTAGCTTAGTAGTAAATCCAACTTGGATTTGAGGGTTTTCTGCATTTATCGTCTTGAATTTTCGTGTGGCCCGGTGGGCAGGTGCTGGGGTGGGAGATTCTGAGTGGCGAGATTCTGAGTGGACCCTGGGGGGATAAGGGGAGGGACAGCGGGGCTTGGCCCTGCGTCCCCGTCCCGACCAAGAAACTGTTGGACCACACACCATCCTCTTGTTTGTCCGTGGGGGGTTTGCCCCACAACAGGGACAGAGTGTGTGCGACTTGCACTTCTTCCGGTTCCCCCGACAAGGGAGGCAGCCCTTGCACACCGCCCCAACTTGGGTGCCGTGTGTGCATGTGGTTTTTGCCACAGTTCACGCACGTGCCAAGATGATCAAGAGCTTTGCTGAGTGCTCTCGCCTTTATGGTAGCTGTGCAAGCTCAAAGATGGTTCTTGGACGTGTGACGGTGGTCACCCGTGAAAGAAGTAACGGCCGCCTCGCGTCCTTTGTGACGGCGGTCTGGCAATTGCCGGGAGGGACCGTAGTCAAGCGCCTGGGTCTACGGAATGTGCTGGCGGGTGAGCCTTCTGTGGGGTCTGCCCCGTCACCCGCGGGTAGCCTCCCTGTACCGGTGGCTGCGACTGCAAGCCTGGATCGCTTTGCAACTTCCCCAGCAGCGCAAGAGTCAGCAACCGGTGAGGCTGCGCGGCCACCCTCGAGTCTATGCCAGCGGGCGCCATGCGGCGGCGACTCGGGGGGGCGAGGGAGGCGCGGGGGGGTGGCGGTTCGGGGGCGGGCCAACGAATTGGCCGCGACAGGATGAACCCGTGCGGGGGGGGGGGGGCGGCCGGGAAAAGGGGGGTGACGGTTGCCAGCCTCCCTGAGGGCGGTGTAGTGTTCATGGGGGCGACATTGAGCGTCAGGGGTGGGCGGAGGCAAGCAGGATCGCGAGACAGCCTCTTGTGCCCGGCGTGCGCCTGCTCGCCAGCCACAGTACGATCCGGTGTCACTCGTGTGCGAATCCATTGAATCGCAGTGAAGCGCCCCATGGTGACATCGAAGTCGGGCGAAGCGCCGTTTTCCTATGTAGATGTGCCGGAATCAACGATTCTGTGACCGGATCAAATGATCCTTACCGAGGATCAATTGATCCTCGCGGAGAAGTAGAATAGACACTAGCGTGTGGTACAATTTCGGCGTGGCCGGCAGGAGCTGCAGATGATGCCCGCACGGTGTGGGGAGGGGGGTGGAGGGGGGGGAGGGGGGCGAGGATGCCGACGTGTATGTACTGATGCTGGCCTTAAACTCGGGAGAGGGAAGGGATGTCGGCCGCTGAGGCGGGCTGTACACGTCTGGAGAGGCGGGCGGGTAGGCGCCTGGGGGGGCCGCGGGTGGGGGGGGAGGGGGGGGGGGGGGGCGCTTTTCCAGGCTCGCGGCTTGCGCGGTTGGGGGACGCGCCCGGGGGCGGGCGCTCGTGGGCCGCGGGTGGGGGGGTGGTGGTTGCTGTGTAGGCAGTGCGCCCGCGGCTGGCGGTCTGCGTTTTCTACGGCAGGTCTGTCTGGCGCTGCGGCGCGGGTGAGGGGAACTGTCTGGGGGGAGGGGAGGGGAGGGGGAGGAAGGAAATGTATTTACCTGTGACGGCAACCACCCGAGCTCGGGTGCTACCTCGCGAGGTGGGTGAAGGGCGCACACACAGGCGACGGGGGCGGTGCAGCGTCGCCGTCACCGCCGCCGCCGCCGTCTGTGCAGGTGCGCCGCATCGGCGGGGTGGATGGGTGGGGGGGTTGGGCGGCGTGTGCGGTAGCCGGGAGTGTCTCACTGGATGGTTCGCCGTGGGGGCGGCTGTGGGAACCGCGGCGGCGGCGGCGGTGGCGGTGGCGGTGGCGGCGGTGGTGGCGGTGGCGGCGGTGGTGGCGGCGGCAGCGCCTGGGGTTGCGCGTCCACGCTGTTGGTATGTAGCAGCGGCGGCTGAGGCGGCGGCCGCCGGGGGCGGGCGGGGCGGCGCAACGGATCATCCGCGCGGTGAGGGACACGGGGGAGTGGGGTGGGGCGAGCTTGTCCCCGCGAGGGGGCTGCCCTGCCCGCCCTCCCCCCCCCGCCTCCGCGGTGCCGCCGCGGGCGTAGGCTGTCCCATTGAAGGGCGCGGTGGCGGTGGGGACGGGCTGTGCGGGCGGTGGGGCCGGGAGCGGGGGCAAGCGTGTCTGCGGACGCTCTCCCGAGGGGAGCCCCCGCCGCAGACCCGGGGGGGCGGCGCCGCCGCCGCCCCGCCGCCCGCCACCCCGCCGGCGCGCCCACGGCTGGCACTCGGCGATCATGGCCGACGCGATTGCCGCCGGGCACGCACGCACCGCGCCGTGGCCGGGCGGGGTCGTGGGGCGGGGCGTGACGTTGGGGGAGGAGGGGGGAGTGGCAGGGGGGCACCCCTCCCCCAACACGCACCGTTCTCCCCCCCTCCCCGGGGGGGGAAGAGGAGGGAGCGGTGCTGCCAGTCGGCGCTTCGTCCCTGTGGCGCGGCGCTGCCGTTCTTGCCGCCTACTCGGCTTCCAAGGGGGCGCTAGACACCCTCACGCGCAACATTGAGGGGGCCTACGCAAGCGCGGGGGTGCGGTGCAACGGGGTTGCGCCCGACCAGATTGTCACTGAAGGGGAGCACGCGGTCATGACGGGGCCGTAGCACGGGCGGCCGGCAGACTGGGTGGCCGCCGCGGACCGGGCGAGCGTCCTCGGCCGCATCCTCAGACCGGCTGACATTGGCGGGCTGGTCGCGTTTCTGCTCAGCGACGGCGCCAGTATGATGAGCGGAGAAGTAATGGACGTAGGCCATCAGGCGCTCATGGGCTATGTAGGGGAGGTGGAGCCGCCGCAGCAGTGAGATGGGGCAGGACGGGGGGGTGAATGGGGTGGGGGTGGGGGGCGGATGGAATGGGTGGCTGCTGCCCTGGGTGCTCGTGCCGCGGGAGTTCCAAGGCGCCAGCTACCGCTCGGGCTGTGCGGCTGCTGCGTCTTTTCAAAGCCATGGCCTACGAAGGGGGCCCGTGGCGTTTGGGCAGGCTGGCCCATGGTCGACAGGGGCGTACCAGCAGGTGGCCGCGTCGGCGGGCCAATGCCGGGGGACTGGGTACAGCGGCGGCAGCGGTGACCGCTGGCGGGTACGCACCAGCGGGCGGTGGCGCGGTGAGTTTGGTTGAGGGCAGCCCACCCGTCGTGGCGCATCTCACCCGCGCAGGTCTTACCCGGGCGGCGCGCGGCGGGGCGGGCGTGTACAGTACGTACGCGACTACCTGGCGGGACCACCCGACGCTTGCCCTGGCGCCTGTGCTCCCTCTGGCGTGGCCGCGATGCCGGTGGTGGCGGCGGCGGGCACCGGCGGCTGCCACTGGCGGGGGGCAGCTGCTGAGGGCGGTGCTCTCCGCCGCGGCGGCGGCACCAGCAGAGGTGGTGGCGGCGGCGACGGCGGCGGCGGCGGCAGCAGCAGGAACGGCGGTGGATAGCGCGGGGGCGGGCACCTGGCCGCGCGCGTGCGGGGATAGGGGGGGGGGGGGGGTGTTGACCCTACCGCCCCTCTCGTCCGCTGTTGGCACAGCACTCGGCGGGGGGTTGTTGGTACGGCGGCGGGGTTCGGTCCGCCCCCGCACCCTCTGCCTGGACAAGCTGCGGGGGTGTTCGCGGGGAGGCTCTAGGGGAAGAAGGCGGGCAAGCCGACGGTTTTGTTGTTGTATTTTTCCGCAGCCGCCGAGGGCGTGGTGAGTGGCAGGGGAGCGTCTGCCACGACGTGCAATGACTCGTGGCGCGGGCTGCGTGGGCCGCAGCCGTCATCCCCACCGGCTCATGGGCATCGTCGCCGTGGGCGGTGCAAGCCGTCTGCCACTGGGTAGTCATCGCGCCTTCCACGGGTGGGGGGACAGGGGAGAGTCCTGTTGCCTACAAGGCCACCACCCCTTCCCTCCCGCCACCAGGCTCAACTCCTTACCCTCCCCCCCCCTGTCCCCCTCCCCTACCCGTTCCCCCCCCAACTTCTCCTCAGTCCACATCCACCCGGTCGTACAGTTCGCGGTAGGCGCGCCGCCCGCCGGGGCGACCGCCCTTTGGCGACAACATCCCCGCCCCCCCTGGCATTTTGGCCAGCCCCCCCGGCGCCGGCGCGTACACCCGGTCGCGGCGCACCTTGATCGCGCAGCTCGCCAGCGCCGCCACCCCCAGCAGCCCCGCCGCGCCCACGGCCGCCCACACTGCCACCCGGTAGGCGCGGGCCGTGGCGGGGCTGGTGCCGCCGCCGCCTGCCGACAGGTCGTCGCGGTCGCCGCTGCCCAACCCGTCGGTGCCCGAGACAAACAGGCTGCCCGCGGCGGGAGCACCCGCGCCGCCGCCGCCGCCGCCGCTCCCACCGCCAGTGCCCCCGGGCAGCCGCCCGCCGCCCGCGGCGGTCGGCGCCTTGACCGCCGCGGGCAGGCCAAGGAGGCCGGCGAGCACATCTGTCTCGCGTCCGGCGTTGACGTACCCCGCAACGATCACGTCGCCGTCGCCGTCGATCGCCACGGCCGTCACTTCCGCCCAACCAGACGCCCCCGCCGCGGCTGCGGCGGTGGTAAAGCGGACAAGGCCGCCCGTGTCGGGGTCCACCACCCACACCGCGGGGGTGACGACCGCCGTGCCGCCTGTCGGGCCCCCAACCGCCTTTACCGCACCGCCCACGACGAAGCGGACGCCCGGCAGGACCGCCACCGACGTGGCTGTCTCATCCCCGCCGTCCCGGCCGGCGCGGCCCCCCCCCGCCGCCGTCTCGTGCACCAGCGTCAAGGGCCCGTCCTCTAGGCCCGCGGTGGTGTAGGAATGCACCGACACGTCGTGGGCGGTCACCTGTGAGCGGTGCTCCGAGCCCACCACGTACACCAGGCCACTGTCGGGGGGGCCCGGCACAAGGCCCCGCACGTAGTGTCGGCTGGCCGTGGCCACCACCCGGACCCCCGACGAGCGCAGCGCCGGCAGATAGTCGCCGCCACCGCTGCCGGCGCTGCTGCTCAGCCGGTCATCGAGCGCGAGCCGCACCAGCAGCAGGTCTTCTTCTGGCACGGCGGGTCCGCCGGCGGCCCCCCCCACCGCCGAACGCGTCTGGGCCGCCACAACCACCCCATCGGGGGTGACGGCCACCCCAACTGCGCTCGCGTCGGCGCCTCCAGGGTGGGCCACCGACCCTGCCTGGAGTGTCGCCCCCGTCGCACTGTCGAGGCGCGCCACCACCACCGCCACGGTGGGGGCCCTGGTCGTGCCGCCGCCGCCGCTGGCCGCCGCCGCTGCCGCCTTGTCAGCAGGCGACGCGTACAGCCCCGCGCCCGAGTGGCCCGCAACCCACACCTCCCCGCCCGACCCTGCAGTGACGGCGTTCCAGCTGTGGTAGCCACCTGTCGTCGGAGACATCCACTGCCGCGCCCACACCCGCCGCGCGCTGTCCGCGTCATAGCACAGCACAAAGGAGGAGGCGGTGGTGCGGCTTGCGACGGCGGCGGCAGCGCCCTCCCCCCCACCCGTCACGTCTCCATACGTCTGGCCCACCACGACCAGGCGGCCGCCGGTCAGCACCATCTTCACAGGCCGGTCATCGGCGGGGGAGTTGGTGCGGCGACGCCACAGCAGGCGGCCCGACGATGAGAGCTTGACCAGCAGCACGTCCGTGTCCGGCCCGTCGAGGCCCGCCACGTCGGCCGACCCGTACCGCGAGGCGGTCACTGCCAACACGTACACGTTGCCATACGCGTCGACGGCGATGGAGCGGCCTTCGTCATTGCCGGTCGGCGCGCCGACGGACGTGACCGTCAGCTCCCCGGGGATGGCCTTGGTGAGGGCGGGGCTCGCGGCCGCGAGGGGCCAGAAAGGGGGGACGGAGGGGGGGGCCACCGCCACGGCCGCCAAGAGCACCGCCGCCACGACCGCGCGCCGCTGAGGGGGGGGGGGGTGCGTCGTTGCCGCACGAGAGCGGCCGCCATCGCCACGGCGGTAGCAATGGGGGCAAGGTGGCGTGGGGTGGATCGCGGAAGGCAGCTGCCAGGGGAGGAGAGGAGAGAGAGGCAGAGTCCTAGGGTGCACTGCGTCGAGCCCGGTGGGAAACACCCGCGCGGTGGGGGGCGTGGGCGCGGTCGGCCGCGCGGGTGGTGGCGGACGTTATGCGTAGAACAAACGTCGGCAAGGGCTTCTGCGTCCCGATCGCAAGAAGAGGCAAGCGGGCCAGCGCAGGCACCCTCGCCCCTACGCAGCGGCGGTCGTTGCCAACGGGCAGGCCCAGGCAGTGCAGCCGGTGCGTGCGGTGCGGGCGTGCGTGGCGCCGCGGGGGAGCCACCGCCACGGACGGGCGGCGGGGGGCGCGTTGCCAAGGCGTGGGCGCCTCCCTCCGCGTCGCCCCGCCCGTGAAGCGGCTGCCCCCGTGAGGGCAGAGAGGCGGCGGTCCGGCGCCAATGGGAGGGTGCCGCCGCCCCAGCGGGGGACCGGGCGGCGGTCCACGCCTCGGGGCGCGGCCGCAGGGGGTGCGGCGTGCGGTTTGGGCGCAGGCGGGGAGGGCCGCCGGGAAAGGGGTCGTTGGCAACGCTGGGAGGGGCGTCACGACGGGGCATGCGGGCGGCAGACGGCGGACGGCCCCGCGTCGCGGGCTGGTCGGGCAGCGGTTTCAAAAAACAAACGGCCGTTGAGCGCAGCCGAGATGACCCCACCGTCGTCCAGGGGTGACAGGCACCACCCCGCTATGCGGCTGGTCCTGGGGTGCCCAGCCACCATCACGCGTGGGTCGACCGCCCCGCTGTCCAGCACCGACGACCGCTCCGACGCTCGCTACTCGTGCACCGTGTGCATCGCAAAGAGCGTAGGTACGCTATTCGCCTACGCCCCGCCCTGCTGCGCATGGAGGGCCACGGGGGAGGGGGGCAGCAGGCACTGCACTACACCCCCGGAGCGCACAGTCCATGGGTGCCTCAAGGAAAAAAAATAGGGCATCCGCCCTTGCCGTGGCCTCCCCACCTGCCCCCCCTACCGTGCTGCCGCCCCGCCAGCATCGCCGCCACCGCCTCCCGCACCACGCCGCTGCCGCCCTCCCACCCCCGTCGCTGCCACCCCCCGCCACGCGGGCATGCAGACACCCCCTGCACCTGCCGCTGGGGACCCCGCACGCAGCTACAGGGGAGCCCAAGCAACTGCGCCGCCCGCCGCTCCTCCCCCGTGTGCAGGAGCGCCGGCAGAGCAGACGGCAGGCGGCGGCTGCGGACTGTGCGCGCGCTGACGCGCCGTTTGAATGTAGCCATTGAACATTGCTGTCGCGTAAAATACAGCCGGACCAAGCGCACGCAGACGTGATGGGGGCAGCGGGCGGGGGGGGGGGGGCAAGGTCAAGGGCAGTGCATCCCGACTGCCCAGGCGTCGAGAAGCTAAAAAAGAGAATGGGAGCGTGACGCCTCCCCCCACCCCCCCCCCCCCCCCTTACCTCCCTTGTTTGCACGGCGCCGCGCCGCTTGCCCGGCGGCGGGGGGGACGCGCCTCCATCCCTTTGGTGCTCAGCTCCGCGCCGGGCCACACAACCCCCCCCCCCCCCCCCCCCCGCACAAGACACACGGTCGCGGGCGCACGGGCGCACACACTACACCCCTCGGCGGCGCGCACGCGCGGCGGCGGCGGCCGCCGGCAAGCGGCCGCCGCCGCAGAGCCGCGTGCGCGTGGAGAGGTTCGACAAGATGGGGGGGGGGGGGGGGGGGGGGCGGGGGCGGCCGCGCTGCGCCGGCGCGGGCGCGTCCTCGTCATCGGGGCCGCACCACGTGCCATGCGGGGAGCGTGGGGGCGCGCACGAGGCGTACCGGTGCGGTGGCACTCCCCGCCATGTCTTCTCTTGGCCTCCTCCTTGAGCCCCCCCCCCGACGCACCGAGCGGAACCGGCCCGGTTCGGTTCCAACCGGGCGGTGCGGCGGAGAGTCGCGTCCCGGAAGTGATCCCCGCCCGGGGCTCTTCCCCGGGGCTCCCCCGCGATGGAAGCAGGCACCGGGTCACATGATGGCGGCCGCGGGGGGCAGAGCGGCCCAGGCATCTTTTGCTCGCCGTCCCGCGGCAACGGCAACGTCTGCATAGCGTATGTATTCTCCCCACCCCCCCCCATTCCTCCCCGCCACGCCACCCTCACCCCCCGCCGCCTCCAGCTCCGCCCCCTCCGCCTCCAGCTCCGCCCCCTCCGCCTCCAGCTCCGCCCCCTCCGCCTCCAGCTCCGCCCCCTCCGCCTCCAGCTCCGCCCCCTCCACCTCCAGCTCCGCCCCCGCCCCCTCCACGCAACCCCCGTCGGCCGCTGCCGACGCGCCCACCGGCTCAGCCGCACCCCCGCAAGCAGGGCCGCCATGGGCGCCCCGTGGCGCGCGCGCCCGCCGGCCGCCCGCCGCCGGGGCGCCACCGCCGGGGCGGCCCGTCCGCTGACCGCCACGGCGGTGGCCGCCGCCGCACACGCCGCCGCCGCCGCAGCGGTGCCGGCCGCCGCCGCGGCCGTCCCCCCCCGCGCCCCCACCGCCACCACCTCCCACGCCATCATCACCGCCACCACCGCCACCAATGGCACCGCCACTGGCACCGCCACCACCACCACCGCCGTAGCCACCGCCGCTACGGCCGCGCTTTCCCCCTCTGCCCGAACGGAAGCGGGCCTGTCATCGGTGGTCAAGGCGGGCATCGCCGTTGGCGTGCTCGTCGCCGTCGCCGCCATCCTCATCCTGTGCGTGCTCCACCTGTGCTGCGGCGGCCGCCGCCGCTGGTGCTGCGGCGCGCGGCGGCGCGCGGCGGGCTTTGCCGCCGACGCAGCGGCGGCCAAGGCGGCGGCGGTGGCGGCGGCCAAGGCAGCGGCGGCGGCGGCCAAGGCGGGGGGGGCTAAGGCGGGGGCCAAGGCAGCGGGAGGGGGCAAGGCGGCCGCCAAGGCGGCGGGGGGAGCCGCGGCGGCGGCCGCGGCGGCGGGAGGGGCCCCGGCGGCGGCCAAGGCGGCGGGGGGGGCCGCGGCGGCGGCCACGGCGGCGGGAGGGGCCCCGGCGGCGGCCAAGGCGGCGGGAGGGGCCCCGGCGGCGGCCAAGGCGGCGGGGGGGGCCGCGGCGGCGGCCACGGCGGCGGCCGCGCCCCGGGCGGGGGTGGCCAATGAGGAAGGCGCGGCCGCCGCCGCGGCTGTGGCACGGGAGGCTGCCGCGGCTGTGGCACGGGAGGCTGCCGCGGCGGCCGCGGCGCGGGAGGCGGCGGCGGCCACCGCGCGGGCGGCGGCGGCGGGGGCGGAGCGGGAGCGGGCGGCCGCCACAGAGGCGGCGCGGCAGGCGGCGTCGGTGGTGGCGGAGAAGGCAGGCCGACAGACCGCCGGGCCGTCGGCACCCGCGGCGGCCAAGGCGGAGGGGACGCCGGCGGGTGCAACGCGAGCGGCTGGGGGGGCGGGGGTGACACGACGGAAAGGGGCGGCGGCGGCGGCGCCTACCGCGACCGCCGCGGTGGCCAAGATGGCCGCCGCCGTGCTGCGGCGACTCGCCGCGGCGGCGGCGGGGGAGGCGGCCAACGCGGGAGCGGGCGGCGCAGGGGGTGCCGCCCCCAGCAGAGGGCAGAAAGGGCCGACGCCGGGGCGCGTAGGGCCGGCGGCGACGGGCAGCGCGGGACTGGCACCCCCCACCACTGCCCCTGCGCCACCCGTGGACAGCCGCCTCAGCCCGGCTCCGACGGCCATCTCCCCCGGCGCTGCCGTGCCTGGCAGCCCACAGCGCCCCCCCCACCTACACTCCTCCGACACAGCCGTCCCGGGCCGCCCCCCTCACCCCCCCTCCGTCCTTTCGTTTGACGCGGCCGCCCCCGGCAGCCCGCTTGGCTCCCCGTGCACGCCCCTCCCCCGTGGCGCAGCCACCCTTGGCCCCGATGGACCCGTGGCGGCCGCGTCTGGCGAGGCCGCCATCCTCTTTGCGGTGGGCCCCGCTGCAGACTCCCCGCCGCCGACGGCCACCCGCAACGCGGGCGATGGCGCGGGCGGCGGCGCGGCTGCCAACGCGGACGGGCCCGACAGCCTTGGCCCCCCACCGCCGCTGCCGCCAGAGCTGTACGGCAGCCTGCTCATGGACGGTGGCGACGCGGGGGGGGGGGTCGGCGCGCCCCCCACCTTGTCTAAGAGCGTATCTGACGGCGTCGACGTGGACGCCCTCTTCCGGTCCGACAGCGAGTACTGATGAACGGCGGCCAAGCCCCCACCGCGGGGGCCAC
Source organism: Pyropia yezoensis (assembly GCA_009829735.1). NCBI lineage: Eukaryota > Rhodophyta > Bangiophyceae > Bangiales > Bangiaceae > Pyropia > Pyropia yezoensis. The sequence goes on along the minus strand of CM020618.1, from coordinate 17,231,196 downwards.
CCGCCCGACGGCCGCCTGGGATGGCTGCGCAGGCGGGACGCGATGGGCGGGTACGGCGGCGGGGGGGGGGGGGGGAGCTCGCCGGGCACCTGTGCGTGATCAGGAATCAAGTAGAGAGAAGAGAGAAAGGGAGGGAACGGGGGGGGGGGGAAGGGGGGGTGCCGCTGGCTACAGGGAAGGGGTGAGGGGGCGTGGACGGCACAGAGCAGCGGTGAGGGCGGCCAACTCATAATTCCGTCGCCGCGGCAGAGGCGTCGGCCCGTCCCACGTCTGCCGGCCGCACGGCCCCACCCCCCCCCCCCTCCCCGCCGGGGCGCGACGTCTCCACGTCCGCGCGCCCTCCCTCCCCTCCCCTTGACCCACCGTCGCTGTCGGCCGCCTCCACCACTTTCACTTCCTCTATCGCCCGCCGCGACGCCTTGCGCATCGCCCGCCGCTCGGCCTTGAGCCTTGCCGCCGCCGCCTCCTTCTCCGGGTCCACCCAGTAGTTGCTCCATTCCCCCCCCCCCTTGGCGTAAAAGTCCATCGGGTAGACCTCCCGCCATGCCACCCGCCCCACCGCTACGTACGCCTCGTAGGGGGTGAGGAGCGGCACGCCCAGCGACGCAAAGCCCTCCCCCCAGTCAATACTCAGGCGGGGGCACGCCACCTGCACCCACGCCTGGATGCCGCCGCCGGCGGTGAGGCGGCGGAGCTTGGGCAGCGACAGCTCCGCCAGCAGCACCACCACCATGGACCTGCCGGCGGCGGAGAGCGCGTCGGTGAGGCGCCGAATAATGGCGGGGGAGCCCTGCCGCCCGAGGGTGCCCTGGATCACCCCCCAGTGGCCGGCGGTGGCGGCAGCAGCGATGGCCGCCCGCCGCTCCGCGCGCATGCGGGGGTGGTCGTACACCTCCTCCGTCCACGTCTTGGCGTACGGGTCGTACCGGTAGGCCCGGAGGCCGGGGTTGGCAATCATCGCCGACTCGAGGTGGAACCGCCCGTCGCCCACATAGACGAGGGCGTCCAGGGCGGAGGCGCCAAGCGGGGGCGCGGTGCAGCCGAGGAGCTCCCCGGGCGACAGGGGCTTGGCCTGCGGCGTCAGTGGCGGGGAGTCCGGAAAGGCCTCCCGCAGGGCGGGTCCCAGCGCGTGGACGGTGTCGACAAACTGGATGGTGGCGGTGAGGGCGAGCCGCGCCGTCGGGGGAAAGGTGTCGACCAGGCAGGCCATCAGGTGAGAGGGGTCAAAGCCAATGTGCACAAACACGTACAGCGCGGGGATGGCGCAGGCGGTGACGGGCACCAGGCACGAGTGGCCATAGTGGACAAGAAAAGTGGCGCCCAGGCACGACGCCGTCATGTCATCGACGCAGCAAGCGCCGTACGTAACGTCGCCCAGCACCAGGATGTCTGTCACCCCCGCAAATGCGCGGAGGATGTCGCCAATAATGCCCGCGTAGCGGAGGAGGCCCTCGGGCATTTGGAGGGCCACCGTCGTCGCCCCCGCCTGGCGGATGCGCCACACCGTCTTGGGCACCTCAAATGAGTAGTTGGCGGGCAGCGCCCCCATCGCCGCCAGCAGGTCGGGGTCCTCTGCAATGGCCGCGGGAACACCCCCAGCGCGCTGAACGGGGGCACCGGAGCGGCGGGCGGGGGTCGCCTCGGCCCGCGGCTTGGCGACGACCACGTCGGTGGCGGCAGCAGCAGCAGCAGCAGCCGGGGAGGGGGGCGGGGGGGCGGCGGCCGCACGGTCGCCGCCGCCGCCGCCGCCGCCGCCACAGCAGCCACCAGCGGCCGCAGGGGCAGTGTCCAATGGCGAGGAGCCACCCGCTGGTGGCCCGTCGGAACAGCCACAGCCGCCGGCCGTGCTGCCAGTGTGAATGTCAAGGGCGGCAGCGGCGGCGTGCTCGCGAGGAGTGCCCTCCGGGTTCACCAAGAGGGTGTCTGCGGCGGGCGCGGCGGGCTGGGCGTTGGGGGGGCGCCCGCCGCGGCCGCGCGAGCCGGCAAAGCGGCCCACCCGCTGCGGAGGTGCCATGGCAGGGCGCTGCGGTGGCATCAGCCACCACAACCAGCTGGTAATGGGAGGAGGAAGGAGATGGCAGAGGTAAACGGCAGCAACAGGGTGCTGCATGGAGGCAAGGGTGGGGAAGAGACGACGCTCGAAGCGGACGCGCTCAACTTGTGGGACTTTTCTTCTCGCAAATGGTGCCGACGTCAAGTAGCACCCTTGCTGCAGGCCGTCTCTCCTGCCATCCGCGAAACTTTCGTTAAAAAAGCCGCGACAACTTTTCGCAAGAGCTCGGGCAGCGGGGCATCGCCCCCCCGTCGGGACAGTGTACCCGCGCGGCCGTCACGGTCACCACCACCGCGACGCCCACAACCCAGAACTATGCCACAGCCGTGGACACAGGCACTCCCCCCCACAAGCAAGCGCCATCGCCGCCGCAGTCACCCCGACTCCCGCTGTGGTGAGGCAGCCGCCGAGAGCGGCCAGCAGGACGTCCACGCGCAGCCACGCATCGCTGTCGAAACCGACACCGGCCGCGAACACTCTCGGACGCCACCGCAGCAGATGCCGACGGCCGCCACCGCTGCTGTCCCACACACCCCACCACCATCCACCCGGTACCACCCACACTGCCGGCCAAGACAAGCCCCGTCGCGCCACCCTTCTCCACGCCACCACCACAACCCCGCCAGACCCATCGCCGCCATCCACAACCTATTTAGAGAATAACCAAGGCAGCATGCGGGTTGGTGTGTTGCGTGGGGGAGACAGTCCCCCACCTCATCCGCTTGCCGCGGCAGGCGGCGGCGGCGGCGGTGGCGGCGGTGGCGGTCCCGCATCCGACGGCGACGGTGGCCCCATGGCGGGCGCCGACGGCGACCCGGCAGCGGGCGGCGGCTGCGGCTGCCGCTCCAGGTGCGGTGGCCGTGGGGAGTAGCTCAGGTCTGCTAGGTTATGGAGGAGGGAGGGGGGACGGGGGGTCAATGCGGCGCCCAGCCGACCGCACGCGGAGAGCAACAAGACGACGAAGAGAGGCAGCAAGCCGGGAAGTGTGAGTGGGCCACAAACGCAGTGCGGGGCGATGCGGTGACAAGTGCAGCCGGCCGCCGCGGCCACAAGGCGCGACAAGACGGGCGGCGAGCCCACCTGTCCTCCTCAGTGCCGTACCCCCACCCAACCCACCCCAGTTCTCCACCGCTGCCCTCCCCCCTCCACCCCCACAAAAGAGACCGTCGTGGCACCGACACTGGCCCGCCCGCCCCCTCCCCACCCCGTTCCGCGAGCAGCACGTACAGTCAGGCTCCACAGCGTCGGCCACCTCCTCCACCCATCCCCCCCGGCCACCAACGCCCACCCCGTCCGTGTAGGCAACGTAGGGCTTGATGTCCAGCACGGGGGTGCCGTCGAGCAGGTCCAGCCCCTCGACGGACACCACCCCCGCGGCCGCGTCCACGCCAACCACCCGGAGGGCCGACAGGCCGAGCCGGTTGGGCCGGTGCGGCGACCGGGTGGCAAAGACGCCCACCCGCCGGGAGCGGTCGCCCCGCGGCGGCCGCACCGACGGCCGCCAGCCGGGGCCGTTGAGGTGCAGCACCGTGACGGCCCAGACGTGGGAAAAGCCCGCCAGGCCGGCGAGGCTCGCCGCCATGTCGGCGGGGGACCCAAACGCGGCAGCGTCCAGCACCAGCGCCCCGCGCTGCGCCACCCCGCCGAGCGTGCCCGCCACCACCGGCGGCTGCCGGGGGGTGCCAAACCGCTCCGTGTAGGGGGACGACACGTGCGCAATGGGCGTCAGCGTGTAGGACGCGGCCGGCGGGTGGGCGCCGGTGTAGGAGCGCGGCGGCCGGGCGGTGCCGCGGCGGGGACGCCGGGGGGGGGCGGCGGACGCTCCAGCCGGGGGCGGGGGGGGGGACGCCGCCGCACCCGCCGCCGCCCCCGTCGCCGCAGCCGCCACCGCCGTTTCCGCCGGCGTGATGGGCGCCGCCGTTGAGACGGGCGGGGGGGCGGACTCCAACGGGGCGTCCGCAGCCGCGGGGGGTGACGGCGGCGGCGGCGACGCGTCGGTACAGGCGGCGGCGGCGGCGGCGGCGGCTGCGGCGCCCGCCGGCCTCGACCGCATCGTCTGGCGCGGCCACAGGGCGCGGGCGGGGGGAGCCGCCCGTGGCAGGGCGGGAGCGACCCAGGCCGACCACGGCATGGCCGGCGGCGGCAGCGGGTAAGTAGTGGCAACAGGGAGGAGCGGCCGGCGCGGTCACGGGCACAGTGGGGGTGGGTGGACGCGTCTCGGACCGCGCGCGGGGCCGAGTTGGAGCGGGTCCGAGCAGGTCGAGTTGGAAGGGGGCCGAGCTGGTCGAGTTGGAGCGGGGCCGAGCTGGTCGAGCTGGACCGGGGCCGAGCTGGTCGAGTTGGAGCGGGGCCCAAGCCGTCCCCGTGATCCCCGACGGCGTCGATCCTACTTTTGTCATGAAGAACCTTTGGGTTCATAGGTTCCGAGAAGAAAGGGCCAAAGCTCAATCAGCAGAGGCAATAGTCGAGTGCCACGATTCAGGTTGGTCCCCCCCCCCCCCCCCCCACAACCGCCCTGCCAGCCCGCGCTGTCCCACTGCACCGCCGCGGGAGGTCCCCACAGCTCTGGCAAAGGGGAGGTGGCACCCTGTTTCCCAGCCGCGACCCCGCCCGTGCCCGCGCTCGCCCGCACCGCAACAGCCGCTCGAGGGGTCCCACGCCCGCGGCGGACGCGGGCTGGGGCGGCGGTCGAGGCATCGTCGCCCCGACGCTGTCGTGAGAAGCGGTGAGGGGATAGATATAGGCGGCGGCGGTGACGGCCTGTGGTGGCGGTGGTGGGACGGGCGGCGGCGGCCGTGGTGGCAGCGGACAATGGCGGTGGCGGTCTAGCCCGGTGGTCGTGGCAGGACAGAGGCGGTGGCGGTGCTCGGTGGTCGTCGTCGCAGTCATGGTAGTGGGTGGTGGTAGGGGGGGGGGTAGGCAGGCGTGACGTTGCGGCGTCGGTACCCGCACTGGGAGACGGGGTAGCGCCGGCAGAGGCGCGCGCGCGCGCGCTGCCGCCCTCACCCGTCGGGCGGCCGCCAGCCGTGGGAGGGCAGCTCCCGGCGGGAGGCGCGGGACCAGAGGCCGTCGACCCCCCCCGGGGCGGTCTCAATGGCCACCCACGCCGACAGCTCCGACAGCCCCCCAACGGCCGAGCCCGTGTGCGCGGCGACATAGTCAAAGACCCGCCGCGCCCAGGCGGTGGCCACCGCCGCCCCGTCGGGGGGCTCATAGTAGGCGTCAATGGTGGTGGCGGTGCCCGTCGCGAGGCGGACGGCGTGGTCCAGCCACCCCCGCGTCGGCCACGGCGCGCCCCCTCTGCCAGGTGCGCCGCCGCCGCCGCCGCCGCCGCCGCCGCCGCCGCCGCCGCCGCCGCCGCCGCCGCCGCCGCCGCCGCCGCCGCCGCCGCCGCCGCCGCCGCTGCCGCCATTGCCGACGCCACCACCGCCGCCGCTGCCGCTGCCGTCTCTGTCGCTACCGCCGTTGCCACCATTCATGCCGACGACGCTGCTGCTGCCGCTGCCGCTGCCGCTGCCGCTGCCGCCGCCGCTGCCGCTGCCGCTGCCGCCGCCGCTGCCGCTGCCGCTGCCGCCGCCGCCGCCGCCGCCGCCGCCATGAGCCCCCCCACCGCCGCTGGCGGTGGTGGTGTAGGGCGCCGGCGACGCGGCGTCGGCCGCCTCGGCGGCGGCAGCCGCCTCGACCCCATCCCGCGCAAGGACGCGGCGGTAGGCCGCCGCAGCCGCGGCGGTGGGCGGCCACACGTGGCCGAGGGACGGGGGCAGCCCCACCCCCCCCGCCAGCAGCAGCCCCCACAGCAGCCCGTGGTCCGAGAGGGTTGTGGCCGCCCAGGGGGTGGCCCCGCCGAGCAGCCACGACCGCAGCCGCCGCACCTCCCGCACCGTCACCCCGCCGGCGTCGGGGTGCTCCAGCGCCACCCAGCACGCCGCGTCGGCGGCGCCATAGCAGATGGGGGGGGGGTCCTCCAGCCCATTCGTCGCCACCACCGTCCACGGGCTGAGGATGACCAGGGGGCGACGGCGGGCGCGCCGCCGCCGCGCAGGGCGCCGCGGCGACGACCCGTCGCTGGCAGACGCCGCTTCACTGCCCCCGCTCTCCCCGCCGCCATCGTCATCGCCGACGGTACCGCCGCCGCCGCCGACGCCGCTGCCGCCGCCGCTGCCGCCACCGGCGGCCCCTTCCCAGCTCATCCCCCCGTCCTCCCCCCCCCCACCTGTGCGGCCACTCTCGGTGTCGCCGCCCCCCCCCCCCGCTGCCACCTGCACCCTCCCCGGCCGGGTCGCCGCCCACCTCCCACCCGTCATCCCCCGCCACAGACACGCGGCGCCACGAGACGGCCATCCAAAACGCAACCCCCCCCCCCGCCTCGGGTGCCCGCTCCGTCCGGTGGTACTCGAGCCGCACGTCCACCCCCCGGGGGACTGCCAGCGGCGACCACACCCGCGTCGTCACATCGAGGGAGCGCGGGGGCGTGTCGGGCGTGGACCCCGTCCCGGGCGTCACCGTCGCGTCCATGCCGAGGAGCCACGCGGCGACCAGGCGGGGCGCCGCGCCCGACGCGGCCAGATGCGACCGCACCTGCGACCGCAGCTGCCGGCGCAGGCGGCGGGTGGTCCACCCAATGGGGTCCTCGGCAGCCGCCGCCGCCGCCGCCGACACCGCCGCCTTTTTCGCCTCCTCCGCCGCCCGCGTCGCCCGCTTCGCCGCCGCCACGGCGGCGGCGGCCGCCTCGTCCCTCACCTGGTCGCCGCTGTGGTTGTCGCCGCTGCCCCCGCCGCCGCCGCCGCCGCCGCCGCCGCCGCCGCCGCCGTCACCGCTGCCGCCGGTGCCACCGGCGGCGCCACTGCTGCCGCCGCCGGTGCCGTCGGCAGCGCCGACGCCCGCCCCACCAAAGCCGTCAAAGTCCAGCGCCGCGTCCGCATCCGCCGCTGCCTGCCCCCGCGTGCGTGCCGAGGCGGCCTCCCGGGCGGCCGCGTAGGCCGCCCACACCCCCGCCCTGCTCAGGAGCCCCCCCAGCGTCGACGACGCGTCCACCGTGGCGGCCGGCAGGGGGCGCAGCCGCCACCGCCGCGCCGCGGCGGCCGCCACGGGCCACCGTGCCGCAAACGCGGCCTGCGCCGTCGCCTCCCGCGCCGCCGCCGACGGGGGGCGCGGGGGGGGGCGCGCCGCCGCCGCCGCCGCCGCCGCGGGCGCCACGGCCACCACCGGCGCGCCGCCGTCGCCGCCCACCTCCCAGGCACCCCCACGGCGCCGCCGCCCCCCCTCCCCGCGCCGAGCGCCACGGTGACCACCTCTTCGGGGGGCAGCGTGGACAGCAGCAGCCGGCGGCCACCGCTGCCGGTGGCGCCGCCGCCGCTGCCGGCGCCGCCAGAGCGGCGGCGGCGCAGGGCGGCCGCCGCGGCCACCGCCGCGGCGGCCAGCCCCCCAGCCGGGGACGCCGTGCCGCGGCGGGAGGCGCCCGGCGGCAGCGGCGGCAGCCGACCCGACGGGGGCGTCACGCCCCCGCGGGCCACCCCCAGCACCGCGTACGGCCGGGGGGTGGGCGGCGTGCGGGCGGGGGAGGGCGGCGTGCGGGCGGGGGAGGGCGGCGTGCGGCCGCCGCCGGGCCCGGCACGGCCGCCGTGGATGACCGCGCCGCTGTCGGGGGAGCGGCGGCCGCCGCCCCCCCCCCGCGGGGGGAGCGGCGGCGTGCCGCCGCCCGCGCGGCCGCCCTGAATGACCGCCGCGTCTGGGGAGGCGCCGCCGCCCCCCCCCGGGGGCACGGCCGCCCACCCGCCGCCGCCCGCACGGCCGCCGTGGACAACCGCCCCGTCGGGGGGGGGCGACGCCCCGCCGGCGGCGGCAGGGGCGGCCCCGCGCGCGCCACCGCCACCGCCCCCCGCGGGGCCGCCGTGGACCACCCCCCCGTCGCAGGGGCCGCCGCTCCCAGCCGACGGCGACAGGGGGGACCCCCACCCGCCCCCGGCGGCGCCGCCGACGGCCACCCCGCCGCGGGGGGCGGGGCTCCCCGCGGCGGCCGCGGCGGCCGCCAGTGGCGGAGAGGCAAGCCGCGCCACGGCCGCCCCTCCGCCGCCGCCGCTGCCGCCGCCGCTGCCGCCGCCCCCGCCGCCAACGTCCGACGGCGGCGCGCCGCCGACGGGGCAGCCGCCGCCACCCCCGCCGCCGCCACCCCCACCGCCGCCGCCGCCGCTGCCGCCGCAACCGCCGCTGCCAACGTCAGACGACGGCGCGCCGCCAATGGGGAAGCCGCCGCCGCTACCGCCGCCGCTGCCGCCACCGCCGCCGCCGCCGCCGCCACCGCCGCTGGTGCCAACATCCGACGGTGGCGCACCGGCACGGAAGAAGCCACCGCCACCACCACCGCTGCCAACAAAGGACGGCGGCGCGGCGCCGCCGGGGAAACCGCCGCCGCCGCCGCTGCCAACGCCCGACGGTGGCGCGGCGCCGACGGGGGAACCGCCGCCGACGGGGGAACCGCCGCCGCCGCCGACGCCGCCGCCGCCGCCGCTGCCAGCGTCCGACGGCGGCGCGGCGCCGACGTGGAAGCCGCCGGCGCCGGCACCAACGTCCGACGGCGGCGCGGCGCCGACGGGAAACCCGCCGCCGCCGCCGCCGCCGCCGCCGCCGCCGCCGCCGCCGCCGCCGCCGCCGCCGCCGCTGCCAGCGTCCGACGGCGGCGCGGCGCCGACGTGGAAGCCGCCGGCGCCGGCGCCACCGTCCGACGGCGGCGCGGCGCCGACGGGAAACGCGCCGCCGCCGCCGACGGGGAAGCCGCCGGCGCCGGCGCCAACGCCCGACGGCGGCACGGCGGCGGCGGGAAAACCGGCGGCGCCGCCGGGCAGGCCGCCGCCGGCGGCGTCAACGCCCGCCGGTGGCGCGGCGGCGGCGGGAAAGCCGCCACCGCCGGGAAAGCCGGCGCCGCCGGGAAAGCCGCCACCGCTGGGAAAGCCGCCACCGCCGGGAAAGCCGGCGCCGCCAGGAAAGCCGCCACCGCCGGCGTCAGCGGCGGCCGCCGACGGGGCGGCGGGGGCGGAACAGGCGGCGGCGGCGGTCCCCCCCCCCACCCCCCCCCCCCCCCCCCCGCCCCCCCCACCCCCCCCCCCCCCCCCCGCCCCCCCCACCCCAACGGCGGCACGCCTGCCGCCGCCGCCGCCGCTGCGCGGCCGGCGGCGGCGGCAACGACGAGGGCGGCCATCCCCCGCCCCCCCCCCGCCGACGCGCCGTCGGCGTGCATGGCGCTCGGGGGCAGGCACCCCCCCTCCCCCCCCCCCCCCCCCCCCCCCCACCCCCACCCACCACTGCCGTTTCGAGGGCGCGCGCAGGCCGTTGGTGGTGGTGGTGGCGGCGGGAACGGGAGCGGGAGGGGGGAAGAGGGGAGGGGGGGGAGGGGAGGGGGGGGAGGGGGGGGGGGGACGCGGGAGAGCGCGCGGGGGCGGGAGGGGGCGGCGTTGGGGGAGGGGGGGAGGGCGGAGGGGAGGGCGGAGGGGTGTGGGGGTGGGGGGTGGCCGCGGCGGGGGGTGCGGCCAGTCGGGTAGCGACGCCAGGCGGCGGTCGACGGCAGCGTCCACCGGCGGTGGAGCGCCCGTCGTGACCGCGCGTTGTTGGGGGGGGGGGGGGGGGATGCAGGGATGCAGGGATGCAGGGGCGGGAGGAAGGGTGCCGACGGGGGCGGGGAGGGGGGGGGGGGGGGGGGGGGAGCGGGGGGGGTTGACGCCGCCAGGTAGACGGGGGATTACGGTCGGGGGGGGGGAAGGGGATGATGGGTGGGGAGGTGGGGGGGGGGGGAGACGGAGCCCGCCCCGTGCCGGCCGACGCGGCGAGCGTCCGTGTGCCTCTGCTGTGGGGGGGGGGGGGGGGGGGGGCGAGCGCGGCTCTGCGCACCCCGACCGACGCACGCGCTTTTCAAAAAAAAAAAAAAAAAAAAAAAAAAAAAAAAAAAAAAAAAAGGGAGCTGGGGGGGGGGGGGGGGGGGAGGTCACGGCGCGGGGTCCACTCGCGCGGGGTGGGTCGCGCGGGCGCGGGGTTGGGAGTCGAGCAGCCCCACAGGGGTGTGCGGGCTCCCATTGCAAGGGTACTTAGTGTACAGTCGGTACCCAAAATTATCCGTACGGCGAAAAACGAGATCCGTACGGATCGATTGGACAACAGGCCACCCATCGAATCCAGGCCCCGGGCTGGTCAATCCTTGGTGCTAGCACCCCCAGCGGCTATCACACACCCCCCACGACAGGGCATCGACTCCACAAGAGACTTGAAAAAAACGAAGCAGGAATGGCGTCCCACCCGTCGCGCAGAGCCATCCAGCCGCGGTGCGCTGTGGCCCACACAAGGCGCTAGGCGACGTTCTTGGCAGACAGGAAGGGTTTTGTTGGCCGCTACCCTGGAGTGAAAACCCAAGCTCCGGACGGCCCTACGGACAGCTGAGACTGACACTGGTCCCTTCTCGGGCCCTCCCGTCGCTTGGGTGCGCGTGTTATTCACCATCTCCTTCAGGGATGCCACAGAGGAAAACCCGTCGGTGTCAAGCGCCCGCTTGAGGTTACAGAGCTCACGGTCCGTCCAAACTTTGGGGCGACCGCGCTCGTCCACCCTGGCGCGGGCGGACTCCGTGCGGATGTCCATAGCTGCGTAGGCGACGGTGCTCTCGGAGCGCCCCAAATCCGTACCAATGGCCCGGAAGAACTTCTTCTGTTGGAGAGGGCCAGTGATGACCGCGCGCTCACCGTCGGACAGAGGGCGACGCGATGAGCCCGCCATGGTGCCTGCCGACCACGGCGGGGTCCTGGGCGCTGAGCTGTGGGCTCACATACACGGACGGTGCTGTGGCACTTGGGCGCGACCACGCGCCGAATGGGGCAATCTGGTGCCATAAGCCGCATCGGGCAGCCGGATCTGGCACCTCTAGTTGTTTCCAAAAGCGTACGGATAATATTGGGTACCGACTGTACACGGTGGACAGCGAGAGCGACTGGGGTGGTTCCCCATCTCGGACGTTGCAGTGATCGCCTATGCCACGGGTGCCTCTAGGCTGTGCACGAGGCGCAGCGCCCCGACCGGGGCCACGCGGGAGAGAACCGGGCGGGACACGCGCGGACGCGCCGCCCGACAGCGGTCAGGGGGGGGGGGCCACCGGCGGCCAGCACCACCACCCGCACCGGCGGCCAGCGCCACCACCCGCACCGGCGGCCAGCGCCACCACCCGCACCGGCGGCCAGCGCCACCACCCGCACCGGCGGGTGGCGGCCAGGCCTCACCCAGCACACACCCCACCGGCGTTTGGCGGCGGGGGGCGCAAACGAGGGAGAGCGTCGGGGATGGAAAAAAAGAAAAAAAAAAAAAAGAAACGGTGGGCGCGGCGGCCACGCCGTCGGCGCGCCCCCACGGCTACGCTGCTCCGCTGCCCCTGCCTGCCAGCGGGGGCTCCCTCCAGACGGCGCGGCACGCCCACCGACCGTTGCAGGCTGGGAAGGGGGCTGCTGGTGTGTGTGGGGGGACCGGCAAGCGCGCGCGTGGGTCTGGTGCCCCACGGGGGCGCGAAAGGGGTCAGATGGGGGGTGGTGCTCAGCGCAGGCGGCTGTTTTGCAGATGCACGCCGGAGAACAGAGCGGCAGAAGGAAGAAAGAAGCCCTGTGGCCGGGATGAAATGGGGCGGAGACGGGTCGAACGCGCTTGGGAAGGTGGGTCCCATGTCGCACCCCAAAGTGAAACGTCCCCTCCGCCTCCCACCCGCCCAGGGGCTCCGCCCCCTCCCCCCCCCCCCCCCCCCCCTACCAATCCAGCGTATGGCCACTGCCAAAGCACGCAGTGTCTCGTCCCAGCCAAGCAGAACAGTGGCGCATCCGAGGACGTCCAACATCACCCCCGTCTGTCCTACCAGCCAGCGGAAACTTACGTACGTACGGATGGCGAGCCGACTTGTACGCTGCTGTACAGTGGGGCCGTAGCCTGTGCCAGTCAGAGAGCAACGAAGGAAGAGACATTGCTTGTCTGGCCCAAGATAGGGCCACGGCCCCTACACTGGCCAGGCCACGTGGCCCACGTGTACCGCCGAACTGACCCCACTGCCAACGATCTCTCCGACTCGGCCGCGGTTGGTGCGGCACTGGTAACCCAAAGGTGTCTCCGTCCCCCCCTCCTACCTTACATACTGCCCCCCCCGGAGCAATTTCTTGATCTTATCATGCCGCCTACCTGTTCTGAGCCTGGCAACGTCGCTGCAATTGCAAATGGACCTGTTGCGGTGACGAGGCAGGCCGGTTCTTGTGTCGGGGGCGCCGCGCGTGGGGCACGGCCTGAACGGGCTCCCCCCTCCGCGGACCCACTATTGCGCGCCTGCGAGCTCTTTCCTACTTTGACTGGTAAAACCTTGTCTCTCAACATGTGACCGCAGATACCCCGCGGCTGTTGCTCAAGGACTACATTACGGGGATGAACGCGGAGCGCTTTGAGCTCGCCCAGTAGTACTTTGGTCCCGACGCCAGCCCTGGAAGGCGCTAGTTTGACCTCTTTGTGGGGTGGCACCCGACCCTGGAGCCGTTCAAGCCCTCCTTCCTCGAAGCGGCTCGCACGAAAGGCAGCATCGCCAGAGGCAGTCGCCAAAACTTTCGGTGCCCTCTCTTTTCTCGCAAAAAAACTACACATCACCCACGCCCGCCAAGTTTTTTTTATGGATGAGTCCATGTTCGATGCTAAGGAGCTATTGGATGGAGCTGGTGGCAAGGTTTTCGTACCTGCTGGGGTGGAGCAACTGGACTTTGTATTTCCGCCGCTGAAGGACAACGGTGCCAAGGCAACTGTGGCGGCCTGTGTGTGCGCTGACGGGTCGGCGCTTCTGCCGTTTGTGGTCTTGCCTGGGGCCCCCAACCAGGCCCCGCTTATGTACACCACACGCGACGATGGTACCAAGAAGTACGTCCCAGGACCCTGATGCGGAGGTGCGCCGGAGGGACCCCCCGGGGTTCAACCAGGTGCTCTGGGGGGAGCGGGCCTACTCTGAGCCCCTTCTTCTCAGCAAGGTGCGCCCAGGAGAGTCCAAGCGTTTGTTGCTCGACGGCTGTAAGGTCCATTTTGACTTGGATGGGCTCCTGGCCCTGCGGGCCGCCAATGTGTACGCATTAATGTACCCCTCACACCTTTCGCACATTCTACAGCCGTGCGATGACCGCATTTTCCTGGCCGTCAAGACCAGTGAACGCACGCACATGCGGTCCTCTCTGTCGTCCATCCCGGCGAATGCAGGCTTGGACGTCCGAAACCTTCTCCAGGCGATTGCGGCAAGCTGGTTGGCGACAATGGCACCACAATGTATGAAGACCAGCTTCAAAAACTGTGGTATATGGACCACTGACGTCAACTAGATAGACGTCAATCGGCTACGGACTGGCAAGGGGACGGCAGCCGCCCATAGCGCCGTCCACATGCCGACCCGGGTGGCCTGGCTGGAGCCAGAAGCTGTCCGCCAGATGGAGGACGTCACGTGGTCATACGGGTCGATTTCAAATAGCGGCAAGGCGGTGCTGGCCAACTCTGAGGCTGTCACCAAGGCCATTAACGAAAAGCTGCAGGCATACAATGACGAGGCGAAGAAAGCAGCAAAGCATGATGCCGACAAGCAGCAGCGCACGTAAAGTCGTGGGCGAGAAGCCCTCACCACGAGGGACCAACGGGTGCGCGGCCCCATCAAAACGGTCCAAAAAAAGACGCCTGCGCAGTGGGTCTCAGACCGAGTACCTACATTTCCGTGGAAGATGGCCTTTACGGCCTCTGTGGGGGGGTCGGCTTCTGTAAGCAGGCCCCCACGACCCCCTGAGGGCCGTCTTGCACGGAAATGCAGGTACTCGGTTTTAGACCCACTGCGCTGCTAGCAGGCACCGCGCGCCAGCGCTTGCGTCTGGGCTTGGCAGAATTTCCGTGGTAGCGGGGGACTGTGAGGGAAGTATACATGTGGCCGTGCTATTTCTCTTGACACGTACCGCACTCGGGACAGGCCCTGAATGCCTTTGGCAGAGCTGGCCCGCTTAGAGCATTACACGTGGCAGCCCGATTTTGAACACGCTGCTACGAGACACTTGCTCAGACACAATAACGAACAAGAACACAATGAGATCGAGCTTACTGTCCTATCGACGAAGTTAGGTTTTGTTTCTGAAGGAGATAGAGAACGACCTCGGCCGGCAAGGTGGCCCTTTCTTGGGCCAGACAGGCTATGGACCTGTCTAGACAGCAGACAAAAAGGGTGCCTCAGACGCGAAACACGGGCAGGGAGCTCTCCGATTGGTCTGCGCACGGCACGTCGTTCGAGGACACTTCGTGAACACCTTTCGGGGCACAAGATATTTATGTAGACAAGTCGGAGTCAAACCAAGTTGCAGACACGCCTCCAAGTGGGCGGAAAAACACTACGTTTTCTGCCCACTCTCGAGCACGCCCTGAACACCCGATCACAGCCAGAGAGAGCGAACGAGCTGCTCATAGCCTTCGGATTTGATTGATCTCGGCCAAACAACGGCTTTTTATGCATGGCAGTGGCCTGTCCAGATTAGACGAGTCCGCGAAACACGACCACGACATGTCCTGGTACGTGTGCTTCATGTTTGGTGGTCAAGACGGTCACGGTGCACGCATCCGAAAACACGGGCTTAAGCCGTGTCTTGGCAGACACGAGCACTTTTTTGGGTGCCGTCTAGACTTCGCCTAACCAAAGCGTTGTGCTCAGGGCAAAGGACAAACAAATAGTCACTTAGGATTTAGGACAAAGTGTCCATCGATAAACAGGAAATGGGACCGACCAATTGCAAGAGCGGAACGCGAAAGCTATTACAGTTAACCCTCGTCGAAGGTAAGGGCGAACCATCATGGCAGTCGAGTGACAGAGCGAAGGCCGAGCGGCCGATCGCTACGAGCACGGCAATCGATAGGAAAGAGTAGCAGTACTGAATCCACGCAGGTGGCTTGGCGGGCCACACGAGGGGCGGCAGACAGCTGGTCTGACCCGCTTCTCTCTTTGCATTTGATCTCGGATTTCCTTCAATCAGGGTTACTTCGTTTGATAGTACATTAAACGTGAATTTGATGTTTTTCTGCATTCTATCGCGTTCAATTTTCGTGTGGCAGGGGAGCAGGTGCTGGTAGGGGAGATTCTGATAGGCGAGATTCAGAAGAGACTCTTGCGGGGAGAGGGGAGGGACAGCGGGGCTGGGCCTTGCTTCCCCGTCTCGACCAAGAAACTGTGAATCCACACTCCCTCATCAGCAGATGTAGTCTGCGATGGATGCCATGGCAGCAAGGTCCCACCAGTCATGTCATGAGAGGGGAGATGATGACCTCATGAGGCTGCAGGGCGCTGTGGTGCAGCCGCTCTGCGGGGCCCCCTCGATGGTGTTATATGTTTTCGCGTCGTGTTGCCGACTGAGCTTTTGCGCCGTTTTCTCGTGCAGTCTTGTGCGTGCGCCCTTTGCATCTTTGTCGCGCGATTCTCAGGATGCTCCTGCGAGCCGGCCACCGCCGCTGGCACGACCGTCCACCCACGCGTCAGTCCGTCCGACACGTCAATCATTGCCATTCCCCGGGCCCCCATACCAAACGCGCACCGCCCTTCGTTCGCAACCCAGCCCTCGCCCGTTCCCGCCCGCCCCGGCCCGTCCTCTCACGGTCCCCGGGCGCACCTCCCCATTCGCCTGCCCTCAGCCCCCCCACGTACCCCCCCTGCAACCGCGCTTGCCCCTCACAGCTACGTGTACACGCCCGGAACCCCCGTCCGCGCGGCGCCACGGCAGCCGCCACTGCCCACTCGAGAGTCAGCGAGGGCACCCCCCGCGGGCCCCGCCGACGCAGGTGGAGCTCGGGACTCAGTGACCTCCGCCTCCGCTACCCACATCCTCCGCGGGGCCCCCCGTTGCCATTCGTCCTCGGCTGCCCAAAAAAGAGTGTGAGAACTCACATTCGGGGTAAATTCAAGAGAGCTATCAGTCGACACATCCAACAGGTGCGGTGTCTTCAGTCGATTTCCTCAACCGGGAGACCCTGTCCGAGGACCGTCCAACAATCGAGGAAAAAGAATCATGTACACACACAAAAGTATAAACCCAAGCCTGTCCTACTACTCGCCCGAGCCCTCATCCTTGTCCTCGCTTCCCCCATGGAAAGATTCCTCCTCCGCCTCATCCTCATCCGTGTCCCCAGGAAAGGCAGCCTCCACCTCCGCATTGATGTCCTTGACGCTGCGATAGTACGCCTTCACCTGGATAGCGTGATTCTCATATCGCTGCCACACCTCGGCCGTAATCTTGGCGATTTCCGCCTCGGCTAGCGACCGCACGGTCACGAGGGAAAACCTCGTATTCGTCCTTTTCAGCGCCATCTCTGATGTGCCTCACACCATCTCAATCGGATTCAGCTCCGGGTGGGCCACTAGCGAAATCAGGATGAATACACCGAACCATGCCGCCAGGTCTTGTACCAGGTATCGAGGGGCGGGGCGGCTTTCATCCGCATGCTTCTTGGGCCATAGGTCACGTAGACCTTGTGGGACCCCAGCTTAGTTGGCAGGGTCACAGCACGAACGATGGGCAGTATCCCACCATTGATGTCGATCATATAGTAAGCCTTAGACCTCCAACGTTGGAGTTCCACTTCCTTGGGTATCAGCGACTTGCGAATCAAGGAAGTGACTGGGCCAGTATCCAGTACGGTACGGGCACAATACACACGGCCTGGGGCTAGCTCCACCCGGCCAGCCACCTGGAAGTTCTGTCCGGTCAGCACAGCGATGACCCGACGTGGGTTAACGTTCTTAGGCAGTCCTACCAGCGGTGGGCGGACCCCTTTGGGTCGGCGCAGAATGCGACAGGGTTGATTCGTCCTCTGGACCTACTTGGCCGAGGCTGCCGCTGTGAGATTCGGACGACCAGCTCCAGCGGTTACTCGTTTCCCGCCGACCTCGCATCAGAGTCAGAAGACGAAGGGGAGGACGGCGAGTCCGAGGACGGCGTGTCCGCCTCTTCCGCCGAGGGTATCTCCACATTCACCACCGGCCGCGTACTCCCCTCGGGGTGCGAGCGTACTTCGCTCGTTGCCGTCTTCTTGCTTGCATCTTGAAAAGTTGTTGAATGCGTGAACTCATCAAAGGGCAGTCGAACGCCCAGTGTCCATCAGTGTTGCAGTTCCAACACCGATTCTCCGTTCCCGGGAGGGTCTTCCCGACTTGGGAGCCCTACAGGCTGCCTTGGGAAGTTCTCACAGCGGCCGCCACCATTTTCTTACGGATTTGGCGAGCCTCTCGTAGCTCTTTGGCTTTGCCAGCCTTTGCTCTCTCCTTGGCCAACTCGGCCTGCCGTTCCTGGCGTTCCTCATCTTGCACCTTGCGGTAAGCCTCCCCTCTGCGGTAGGCAAACCTGGCCAACTCGGCCAGTGTCACCCGGGAGGTATCATGCTCCCGGGTCTCCATACAGACCGAACAATGGAGACCTTCCACAAAGCGACTCTTCACCACAGCTTGTGGGTGAAGAAAGCCAACGAGATTGTTAAGTTTACGGACTCGGTCAGCGATGGGCAACTCCTCCTCATTCTCCTCCTGGTGCGCCTGCGTAAGCTCCTCGACTTGAGAAGCCAATGCGGCTTCTTCGACCATAGCCCTCAACAACCAGTTTATAAGCTCTACGTAAGACGTCACCTCACCAGCGCCTCAAACTGAGGAACTGGGCATGACGGACATAATTTCCGTCCGTAGGTCGCCCTTGGTGAAATCCTGTAGCATGTAGAAAGCTATGCCTTCACTTATGGCATTGTCGTCACAGGCTTTTGTAAAGCGACGTAGAAACCCAAAGACACGGAGGGGAGGATTTCCATCCCACTCCGCTTTGTGCCCGAAAGAGTGAGTTTCGTTCTTCTTGGCACGGCCCATATCTCGTGCCTGAACAGGGCCATACGCCACTGACTTGTTGTTCAGGGCGTACGCCTCACAGACAAAGATACCCTGATAGACCGGCTTGGCTACCTGGATCTTGAGCAGCACCTCACGTTGAGGGAACAGCCGCTGGGGCCGAGATGTAAGCTGACTCGTCTCTGCTGTGAGCACCGGCGGGCTTGGTGTCACCCCCGGTATCTCTACAGGAGACGCCCCTGTAGTCGGCGCTCGACCTGCTGACGTCCCCGTGGTCCCCAAGTTGGGAGGCACAGGGGTTGGTCCCTGTTCGGGACGCTCCGATACAGGCGAAGGGTGAAGTGGTCCCTGCGTCTGCGGGCTCGAGAGCCCCACTCCGGTCTGGACAATGAGACCATGTGGCAAACTCGCCACAATCTGATTTAAAGTGGTAATCGTCATCGTGAGCACCAGTTCCGGCAAAGCCTGCCGCAACACATCGGTCGTCTCCCGACGGAAAGTTTTCGCCAGGAGAGGAATCTCGACTCCAGTTGAGTCTCGGTCAACCCCCGAGAGTGCACCTGAGGGGAAACGACGATCCTCAGGGGTCTCAACCGAGAGCGAGGGCGCGAGCCCATCACCGACCAATGGAGGTCCGCCGTCGTCCGAAAACCTAGTTGACGATGGCTCCATGCCAAAGTGGGCACCAACCCGAGTGGATCCCGCGGGGATAGTCCTCTCATCTTGGGACGTCCCCGTTGAGTGTACAACCCGGTGGCCGGACTTCGGCCCACCACCATCGGGGGTGTCACCCGAATGAACTCCCGACTGAGTCGAGGTGGCCAGTTGCCCGCCCGTACTCCCAGTCCTGCTGCCTTGAGGGACCTCTAATCCCTCTGCGACCAGAGGTACACCTAGCTGTGTCTCACCAGTATTCTAAGGCACTGGAGACGTGCGTCACCCGTGTACTCCCCGGACGAAGGGAAGTCCGATCCAGCCATGTTGGATAGCGATCCATACGACCCAGTCCAAAACCACCTTTCCTCTGGGACAAAGGGCGCCCTACACCCGAGTGCACAAGGAGGTAAAGGTTACATCTGTCCGCTGCTCCTCCACAAAATGTGGAATAAACCGCTTGTGCACCCTGCGCCCAAGTTGGGGTGGTGCACAAGGGCTGCCGCCCGTGTCGGGGGAGCCGAAAGAAGTGCAAGCCGCACACACGCTGTCTCTGTTGTGGGGCAATCCCCCCACCAGTAACCAAGAAGATGGTGCGCGGGCCAACAGTTTCTTGGTCGGGACGGGAAGGCGAGGCCAAGCCCGGCTGTCCCTCCCCTGATCCCCCCAGGGTCCCCTCAGAATCTCGCCACTCAAAATCTTCCACCCCAGGACCTGCCCACCGGGCCACCCAAAATACCCAGACGATGAAATGCAGAAAACCCTCAAATCCATGTTGGATTTACTATCAAGCAAAGTGTCCCTCATTTAGGGAAAGTCGGGATCAAATGCAACGGGTGGAACGGGTCAGGCCAGTTGTCCCCCGCCCCAGTACGGCGCGCTCTGCCCCCCTGCGTGAGGCGAGTTCTGCCACACTCCTCTGTACACTGGTTCTCCACGCTTGCCAACATATAGCGGGACCCGTGAATTGTGTCGCCATGTCGACTGTGGACCATGCATGAAGCCCATATCAAGGCACGGGAGTCGGCAGGGAGCAGACGTGCAAGGACCCTGGGACCTGCAGGCCTGAGGAACCCGAAGGTGGTGATGCCCGACTTCGCATCCGAGGTGTGGCAGTATTGACCCCAGGTAGGGGGCAACCATGTGCCATACAAGGGACGGCAGGCAGCTAGACTGACCCGCCTCTCTCCATGCATTTGCGTCCATATTCGCCAAGTTAGGTGTGGTTTGCTTGGTAGTCAGTCCGACTTGGAATGAAGGGTTTTCTGCATTTTATCGTTTTGAATTTTCGTGTGGCCCGGTGGGCAGGTCCTGGGGTGGGACATTCTGAGTGGCGAGATTCTGAGAGGATCCTCGGGGCATAAGGGGAGGGACAGCGGGGCTTGGCCTCGCTTCCCCGTCCCGACCAAAAAACTGTTGGCCCACACACCATCCTCTTGTTTCGTGGTGGGAGGCTCGCCCCACAGCAGAGACAGCGTGGGTGCGGCTTGCACTTCTTCCGGTTCTCAACGTTATGAGAGGCACCCTCACCGTTGCCACCAACTTGGTGGAGGCTACTGTGAGCGGGGTTTGCCACATTTTGTGGAGCAGCACGGGACGGAGGTAAACAGTACCGCAGGGGGCACCCGGAAATAGAACGCTCTTGCGTCTCCTTCCTTGGCTCACAACGTGAAGGTCGTTAGCCAACACGGCTGGGTCGGACCCCCCGACGTTCGAGAAACTCTCCGGTGAAAACTCTACTCCGGCGCCTTTGAGCACTGGCCATACACAGAGTGTTCCTGGGGTCGCGGAGGTGCTAGAGGCACTCCAGCCAGCAGGCCCGTGGGTATCGGTGCGGGCGGTATGCCACCCCGCCAAAATCGGGTGTTCACCCTGAGGCTTCTCCTCAAACCGGTGGTTCGCACTTCGGCCACCGGGTGGTACACTCAAAGGGAACGTCCCAAGGTGAGAGGATTGTCCCTGCGAGATCCACTCGGGTTGGATTCAACTTCGGCGTAGGGCCATCGCCAACTAGGCGGGTGGAGGACGGCGGACCTTTACTCATCGGTGATGGGCTCGAGCCTGTGATAGTGGTCGTAACAAGTGTTTATCCCCACCCCCCTCAACGCAAGTACCTTTGAACGGGAGCGCAAAGCCCCCTGGGTGTTTAATTTGGGTCTAGTTCACTATTCTGGATCCTGAGGACCAGGACCTTCTGGCCCGTACGAAAGTGACTCATGAGAATGGGTTGCTGTATTCACAAGTGGTGTGTAGTGACGTCCCGCTCTGCCCTACTGCGTGTAGCACCCCTCACAGGACTTTGATAGAGACCGGACTGATCTTTGTGTCCGTTATGTTCCAAGGAGTATTGGACGGGCCGGAGTAGCCACGCGCTCGGGGCACGTGTTGAACCCCGAGGCGGCAGGTAACGAGAGGTAATTGTCCCTGAATGTGGACGTAGTGGTTAGGACTTAGGCTGAAGATGCCTTCTGCAAGTCGCAGAATGATGCGCTCGACGTCTTGGCGGAGATGCGATTCTTCGTCGGAGACGATAGCCTCCTCTTGAGGAAAGGGGCGATCCAGGGGACTGAACAAGTTGTTGTCCCCTGAACCGTAAAGGAGAGTATTCTTAAGCGAGGGCACTACATACGTCCCTACCTGGAGGGTGAGAAGCTTCTCATCCGTTGTGAACACTGCGCGTTGCAGTTCATCTTCAATACGGATTGCACCAACACCCGCCTCAACAGGTAACGGGTGCGGCTGGCGCCCCTCAGATTTGACATTGAGTACCGCCTCGGCCGCCAGCCTGCCTTGGCCGACGGTCTATCGCGGGTACCTACCGAGGGGCTAGACACTAACCCAATCGATGAGGACATCCCCATAGTGGGGGTGGTCACGCGTTTGGGCCAAGCGTTGGTCCCGGAGGCGCCAGGGAACAAGAACCATATGCCCCTGTCGCTGAACGTAGTCGTGAAGATCCAGGCCGATGATCCCTTCTGCAAGTCGCAGAGGGAGGCGCTTGACACAGCGGCGAAGACACGGTTCTTCGTGGGAGACGATGGCCTCCTCTTGAGGAGGGGGGCAATCCAGGGGACTGAACAACTTGTTGTCCCCGCATCCCTCAAGGATAGTATCCTTGAGCAGGAGCATAATGCTCCTACAGGTGGACATCTTGGGTCTAGTAAACTTTACCAGACCCTGAGGACCAGGTACTACTGGCCGTCCATGGTGGTGGACATCTACAGTTTGGTGGCTGCCTGCACAAGTTGTGCACAGAACCGTCTGATGAAACGGCGGCCTACCACGGCTATGGTGCTGTTCCCGGCTAAGGAGCCCTTTGCCGCGTTGGCAATGGACATCCTTGGGCCTCTCCCAGTGACAGAGGATGGCATCCAGTATCTCCTGGTCATCTGTGATCGCTCCATGAAGCTTACGCGTGCGATCCCGCAGGCAGAGATCACGGCCCTTTCGTTCGTGTCAGGCTTCCTAGTTCACTGGGTTGCCGCGTATGGCATCCCAGACAGTACATTGTCGAAGAACGGAACGCAACCTGCGTCCGTATTGTTTCAGGGAGTGCTGGATGTTTTGGGGGTTCGGGCAAACTTTGCCACCCCCTACCACCCACAAACTAATGGGCAAGTGGAGCGCTTCAGCAAAACTATTGTAAGGCGGCTGCACCACTGTGTGAGTGAGTACGTGGAAGCGAGGGACTAATACAATTTTACCTTGACGACGGCCTACAACCCGCAGGTTCGCTCTTCTACTGGGGAAGCACGCCTTTCATTTGTGACTCGGCGCCGCGTGCGGTCTACTGTTGTACAGCGGCCGCTCCCAACTGGGTGGACAATAGCCAGGAAGTCTACTCCTACGGAGAGTAAGGTGGAGTTTGCTGCTAGGCTAGAGACCCTCATCCCTAAAGTCAGGGCTGAGATGGACAGTGCGCTACAAGTGTACTTTTAACAAGAAAGTGCGTAACGCCAAGCACGTCCCCAAGCCGGGTGACTGCATGCTGGCACATTCGCAAACCCCGACTGGGTGTAAGCTGGTGTTTCAGACGAAGGGACCATACCAAATTCTTTGTACGTATGGGCGACGGTTCACCATCGAAAGTCACGATGGGATCCGTACAGTAAGCGGACAGAATGTGGTAAAAGTTGCACCACCTCCTCCAGGCGACCGGACTTGGGCGCGTGCGCTGAGAGTGTGGCGTTTGCCGTCGCTGCCTGTGAGCAACAATGGACCGCAGGAGTTCGTGGTTCATGAGTTCATCGACCATGGCTGGCATGAGGATACTGACAGCCTCATGTTGAGGGTGCGTTGGTTTGGCGCCTCATATTGATGGTGCGTTGTGTAGGCTATTGTGCTAAAGACTACGCTTGGGAGTATGTAGAGAAACTCCCAGCTGAGGAGGTCCGGGCTTCCTGCGCACGGAGCGATATCGGCCCTGATCGTCTTCCCTGAACGTGAGGGAAGGTCGAGTGGCTGTGCCAAGAGAGAGCCTCAAGTCGAAGTGGTACGCAATGTGGCTTGTACTATAGCTCTAAACCTCTCGCTCTCTCAACAAAAGCAACTGCCAACTAGGCACGCATGCTAGACTTCCCACCCTCACGTGAAGGGAAACGGCGAGACCCACGTCGATATCGATCCCCGCTGGTCGGCAGAGCCGGCGGTTCCAAGTCGGAACCGTCGTGACCAACAGAGTCGCGAGTACGACGACGACTGCGGTTGGTAGCCTGCTTGGTATTGCGCGCAAGTTGGTGACGCAGACACTGCACTGACTTGGTCACGGACGGGGTGGATGACTCCGACGCGGATTACGACAACTCGTCTTCCGACACGGAGGGAGAGCGCCGTGAGTAGCGGCGACGACGACGAGGGGGTGAGTAGGTCCGGCTCGCCCGACGTTTGCCGCGCCCAAGTGGTGCCGACAGAGGTACGATGGACCCGATACGAGCTAACCCGGCCGTCATAAACTCTGCTACGGACTCGCAAGTTGCGAACTCGCGGTCGAGATGACTGTCCAAAAGCGCTCCTCAAGTTGAGCAGCCTCCTGCGCTTGGAGGGTGGCAGCCGACGCGGCCATCCACGCGATGGTGCGCACCAATGTGGGAATCAGCATCTCATAAGTCGATGGCGCGGACGGCAACACCACCTTGGGGTGGACCGTACGTAGAGTAGCCCCCAAGTTATGGAAGACAGGCGTGGATGACTCAACCGCAACGCCGATCGGGATGTCCCCGTGCGGCTGGAACGCGACGGAAGGAAGAGATAGGAGACACCGAGTGGGCGTAGCCCGATGGTAGCCGCGACCTCGAGTTGAGGCCGCCGCCTTGCCTTGCGCCAAGTACTCTAGGTGCGTAGCTACGCCCACCACCGACATCTTGTTTGGAGGCGGCGCAGTGTGGCGCTCCTCCCCCGGGGCATACGGGTAGTCCCCGACGCCCAACCCCTCCTTGAGTACCACCCGGCCGTCGTGAAGTTCACGACCGACCCAGACGAAGTGGCGTAGTGAGCCTTCCACCTTGGACCCGTGGGAGGATCGGCGCAACTTGTGCTCGATGCTCCCTCACTCTATGAGTTTCTAGAGTCTCAGCATCTCCTCAAGAAGCGAGAGCTGGCCCGCGGGGCACCCCTCAGCAACTAGCGGAGGGGTGAGCTACTTCAAACCTTGGATCAGGCGGGGTGACAAGTGCCATAACATCCCGCGTCGCTAAACGCACGCTACCCAGGTTGACACGACCTCGTGGAGCCGCAGTGTTGCCAACATGGCGCACACTGAGTGGTCCCGGCTGGCCGTCAAGATGACGAAGCCAAAGTGATCAACCAACTGCGGCAACATTGCCGGAAACCCATAAGGGACCTCAACTTGAGGCCACCACTCGGGCTTCTCGGGGTAGAGTAACTCATTGTTCGCCGGCGCTTGTTGCGCGAACTCAAGTTGAGCCGAGGTCACCAAGTAGGGACCTCGTCGGATGTCCTTCTCCATCCGCACGTCGAAGTGATTGACGTGTAGATCGGAGGTACGGAGGAACGGGGGGCAAGTTGGCACCACGTCCCACGTGATGGTCGGTCCGTCGCCGGTGCCCTCGGTGGTACCCCCGCGGGTCAACAAGTTCTTGACCCGCTGCACGTCTTAGACGTCTTCGTCGTCAAGGAAGGAAAACTGGTCCGTCTTGAAGTCGGGAGGGAACCCGACCCTACGAGGGAACTTCTCCTGTAGGCGCCCCCAGATGCGATCCATCGCTGTGCCAACTCGGCCGCAGCGGATAATCGCCAGGCCCTCCTCGTGCAGGGGCCAGGGTGGGTAGTACCACCTCCGGAGGGCCTCCCGAGGAGAAACGGGGCCTACCTCCGGGGGAGAGCCCACCGCCAACCCAGAGTCGGGTGACGCAGGCATCCCATCCCCCAGGGCAACCGCGGAGCTCCCGCCGAAAGTCCCGACGGGAGCGACGACGCGGTGCGCGTCCTCCATGCGCTCGTGCAGGGGGTCAGACTCCACCCCGGTGTACACTATGTCTCTCCCTAAGTTAGGGAGAGGCAACTCGGTCGCAACTGTCCGAGGCCCACCTCGAGTTGAGGGAGACTTGGATCGTGGATAGACGGGGGGCCTCCCCAGCGAGGGGTGGCCCGGGGTGAGGTGAGACAGGTGAGTCGTTGTGGAAAGTGGTGGTCAGGTGAGTGCAAGCTGCTTAGAGGGAGAGCTTGAGGAAGAAGGCGGTGGACGTGACCGCCTCCACGTGGAGGTGACGTACCGGGGGACAGCGAGTTGCGCCCCTGGCGAGTGCGAAACGCGCTTTTATACCCCTTATCAAGGCCGACCGGGTCGGTCGGAACTGAGGAGAGGGGAGTGTGGCAGAACTTGCCCCACGCAGGGGGGCAGAGCGCGCCATACTGGGGCGGGGGACAACTGGTCTGACCCGTTCCTTCCTTTGCATTTGATCCCGAAGTTCCCTAAGTCATGGATACTTTGCTTGATAGTAAATCCAACATGGATTTGAGGGTTTTCTGCATTTTATCGTCTGGATATTTTGTGTGGCGCGGTGGGCAGGTGCTGGGGTAGGAGATTCTGAGTGGCGACATTCTGAGAGGACCCCAGGGGGATATGGGGAGGGACAGCGGGGCTTGGTCTCGCTTCCCCGTCCCGACCAAGAAACTGTTGGCCCACACACAATCTTCGTGGTTACTGGTGGGGGGATTGCCCAACAACAGGGACAGCGTGTGTGCGGCTTGCACTTCTTACGGTTCCTTCGACATGGGAGGCAGCCCTTGTGCACCACCCCAACTTGGGTTCTGGGTGCACGAGCGGTTTTTGCCACAGAGAGGGGCAAGAGTTTACGATCACCTGAAATTTTGGGCGGACCAAATACGCACATGTTCGTTCTTTCTTCCGCCCCAGGGCGCGCACAGAGCAAGCAGAAGCCAGTTGTCTTGTCTATATGGGAAGAGGAGACGTCCCTGAGTCCCTACACGCGTGTATCCATGCCATATTTCTACGCAGAAGCGGGAAGGTGGTCCATGTATGGCCACCTAGCGCTACCTCCAGGGCAGCAGTCTGAGCGGACACATGAAGCGTATGAAGACGCGGGAAGCCAGTATGACCGCATGAGTAGGGTACAGGACGTGCGTAACTGTTCTAGAGGCGAAAAGGCGCATTGAGAAGCGCCGCACCTGTTGTCTTTCGCTTCCTGGAGAGTATTCTCCACACTCGCTTATGTCTAGCTCATCACCCCGAGGCGCTCCAGCCGGCCGAACCAAGAAGGGGGCGACACGACATCCAGTCGAGCGCGACAAAAATGTCTTCGGACGTCTTCCAAGGTCATCCGTATTGCAGTCTTTTCCGTCTTCGGCTGTCACAGTTGGGGTGTCATGCAGGACGTATTCCTTCGCACAGAAGAAAGAAGCCAACGACGACGACTGACGACTAAGGCTGCACTTTCTGATGCCTCCTTTTGCCTCTAGAGCATATCAGTACGTCCTGTACCCTTCCCATGCGTTTTCACCGGCTTCCAGCATCTTCCTACGCTTCAGGTGTCCGCTTAGACTGCTGCGCTTGAGGTAGCGCCAAGTGGCCATACATGGACCACCTTTCCGCTTCTGCGTGGAAATGTGGCATGGAAACACGTGTGTAGGGACTCAGGGACGTCTCCTCTTCCCATAGATACAAAACAAGTGGCTCCTGCTACCTCCGTGCGGGCCCTGGGGGGGAAGAATGAGCGAACATGTGCGTATTTGGTCCGCCCCAAATTCCAGGTGATCGTAAAATTTTGTCCCCCCCCCTGTACCACGGTCTCGGGACGCGCAGGCCGCGCCCGACCCACCTCAATGGTTTCCGCCCGGTACTCGCGCAGCTCTGGCCAGCGCTTGAGGAAGGTAGCGAGTAAGCCGTGCCTTGGCGTGGTGGGTTCGCGGAAGTAGCGCCGCACAGTCGCCCGCCGCTCGGCGGACAGGCTCGAGTAGTACTTTCCGCACACGCGCAGGAGGATGTCACGTGAAAGACCCTGGCCAATGATGGCGTTGATACGAATGAAGTTTATCAACACATGTTCTTCTTCGGTAGTGAAGTACGGCTGGGGTGCCCGCTTGGTGAAGTTGCCGTCGTTTAGGCAGAAGTAGCGCGCCTTTTTGTAGCTCATCGCAAACCGCCGCACAAAGGCAGCCGTCGTTAGGTTGCCCGCCTTGACCTGCTCCAATGCCGCCATCATGCTCTCGTGGTCTTTCCTCATGCTTGCGGCACCGGTGCAACCGGGGTTGAGGGGGCACGGCGCACCGACCAATCGGGGTTGGGAGGGGGGGGGTCCGCAGCACTTGTCGGCTCGAAGCGGGGGAGGTGGGGGGGTCACTCAGACCAACGTGAGGGGCCGGGAGGGCGGCGTCCGAGCCGGCGGGGGGGGGCGTCCGAGTGGGTGGGGGGGGCGCGTGGGAGCGGGCGGGGGGGGGGGATCCGACCCGGCAGAACCGCTGCCAGGGGGGGGGGGATAGGGCGCCCCGACGAGACAGGGCCGCCGCCGGTGGGGCAGGAGATGGGGAGCCCTGACCAGGAAGGCCCGCAATCAGGGGGGGGAAAGGGGGTATGGTGCGTAAGCCGCAGAAGGGGGGGGAAGTGGGGTAGGCTCGGGCAAGTGGGCTTCTTGTGGCGGGACTGCCGCTCATCCTCAGAACCGCACATGCGCCTCTGCAGCGGTCAAAGGCTGGCGAATGGGTAGAGGAGGCGTCTGTGTCCCGGTTGTGTACTAGAAAAGGGTATACTGTCTACAGGAGGGGAACAAGCCTCGTAGCGTATCGAGCGCCTGTTGTACGCCGCGCCGAGGAGCGCTGGGCTCGCCGATCAATCAGCCAGAAGCAGCGTCAGGTGAAGTACTTGAACTCTAACTCCCTCCGGGGAGCCGCACACTTTTCTACGCGGCGCGGCGTGGCGCGCCCGGAGGCCCGCGTTTTTGGGGTCTCTCTACACCTCTGGAGAGCCCTTGAGTTGGCGCGTCCAGCTGTGTTACTCACTGTTTGCCTACGCCTCGGCTTGTATTTTTTGGCGCGAGTCGATAGGCGGCTGGGGCACCTTCTTGCAGTGCGTTTTTGTCAGTTTTTCTATAAAAACACTATGGGAATCCCGTAGATCGGAAGTTAAGAAAAACTGGTGCCACTTGTGAGAAACTGGTGTCTGACGGATATCCTAGAATCTTCAGCCGGCGGGCAGCCGGACGTTCGGCATTAGGGGTTCGGCGCGAAACCCCCCGGGTTCAGATGCACCCTTAAATAACTGGGGGTGAAGGCGTGATGGGGGGGGATGCGCTGGTCTCTCGCGTAGGGCATGGAAATGTCTCCCAGCAGGGAGATGCCTCCCCTCCACCCCTTCCTCCCCGCTATCCCCTCCGCAACTCTCCCCCCCCCCCTACCATCCCGTCTCTGTGCCATGGCAGGCAGCCCCTACTTTCGGCAGCGCCTCCCGCTGTCCGCCATCGGTCTGGCAATCGTCCTCGGCGTCGGCGGCGGCGTCTACGCCTTTGACGGCCCCGCCCGCGCCATTGCCGCTGCTGCCGCCGCCGCGCGCGCCGACGCAGAGGCTGTAGGCCCCGCGGCGGCGACGGCAGGGTCGACGCCGCCGGAGGGGGGCGGCGGGGGGGCTCGTCCCGTCCCGCTCCCCACCCCTGCCGCACCTGCTGCGCCGGGGGGGGCACCCGGCGGCGGCGGCGCGGCGGCGGCGGCCGACGCAGCCGGTCCGCCCGCTCCGCCGCCCGCCCCGCCGCCCGCCCGGTCGTGACGGGCGCCCGGCCCCCGCCCGACGGCGGCTGGTCGCCGCGGTCCCTTGCCAACCCCTGCCCCCTCACCGCCACTCCCCCCATGTCCCGACGGCCAAGCTGGTCTTGGCCAGCGTCGGTGGGCGCCCCCCTCCTCTTCTCCAGGCGTCCGGGAGGGGTGCCACGGGGGTGCGATCCGCCGCGGGAGGTGGCCGCAGGGATCGGAGGGCGGCGACGGTAGCAGCGAGCGGTCCGTGGCAAGCGGTTGTGGCGGTGGCGGTGGCGGCGGTGGTGGCGATGGCGAAGGCGCCGACGATGGCGGCGGCGGCGGTAGCTGGGGTGGTGGCCGTGGCGGCGGCCCAAGAGATGCGTTCCACGAGGATCTATCTGTTGTGACGTTCCGCCACTGCAGGCCTGTTGCCAACGGGCCAATGTCAATGCCGACGCCGCCGTGGCCCACCGTCGTTTCTCCGCTGCCGGCGCCGACCGACGCACGGCCGTCGCCCCTGCCAGTGGTATGCCACGGACGCCCCTCGTCCATGCCGGCGGCACGCCGCCGCCGCCGCCGGTGCATCGCGGTGGCCCCCCGCGCCCGCCCGGCAGACTGCGGTACCGCCCCCTCTTCTCCCTGATCTCTCGCGGACGGCGTGGGAGGCAGGTGGTAAGCAGGGGCTCTCCGCGGGGCTCCTTGGTGCTGCTGTGGGCCCCGCGTGTCACGCCGGGGCTAGCTCCACTGCCCGCGTGAGTGCTTCCCGGCAGACCCAGCTGCTGGTCCTGCCTCGCTTGGGGGATGGGATGGTGGGGGACGTGGCGGCGTTGACGATTGGAAGCCGGGTGGGTGGGGACGTTGGGGGGCGGGGCGGGGGGCATGGTCGCGTGCGCCGTCGGCGGCTGCGCCTGCGACTGTGTGTCCGGGCGGCCACGCGCGCCTTCAGCCCGTGAACCTGGGTAGCTGCAGCACTCTCCATTCTTGTCCTGTTTGCGCCGACCAAAGGCCCCTCGCAAGCAGCGCTATGGACTCTGCCCCTTTGACGAGCCGTTGCCACAGCAATCAGCGGCAGAGTCGACACGCCCAGCCACATGGCGCACGGGCGGCGGCGGCGGTACCCACCAACCCAGTTACCTGCAGAGCCAGCACCACAAAGATGGGCGCACGAGTGGGTCAACCGGCTGCCCCGTTCCGCGGGTGGCTCGGGCTCGGCGCAACGGTCTGCGCGTGTGTTTAGCCGCCTGTGCCTTCAATCGTTCCCCCCCCCCTCCCCCCCCCCGTCCCATCACTGCCCTGCTGACGGCCCTCGCTAGAAGTTCACGTGGCTCCCCCCCCGGGGGAAGGAGCGCCAGCACCGCCGCCGGCGCCGCCCCGTGGAGCACCCCCCCCAGGCCGCCGCGGCTGAGCCCCACCCGCCAGGCGGCGGCCACGGGCGCCACCAGCGCCCGCGCGAGGCGCGGTGCAACGGCGGCCGTGTATGTAGCAGCTGACGTGGATGCCGGCCACGAGCAGCTCCCCCGACAGGGTGTGGGGGTGGACCAGTCCCACACCTCCTCCGCGCTTCCGCACACGGGCACACAAAAAAATAGGACGCCCACAGCAATCACCCGCCTGAGCGCCCCGTCACAAATCAGTCGCTTGGTTGCACATACCGGCAAAAGAGCAAAAAGGAACACCACGCATCTGCCGACTCCCCCCCCCCCCCCCCCCCCCCCCCCAGCAGACAATCTGCAAAGAGAAATGACAGCCAAAGAAAGTGGCAACAGCTTCCCCCCAACCCCCACTCCCCGCTGAACGGCAAGAGTCCACAAAGCGCAGGAATAAAGGACACGCACATTCAGTCATCAGGCATCCCAGTCCGACGCCGCAGACCATCAGCCCAACCCTGCCAGAGTGTGCCGTGATGGGGCGCTCCACCGCCACCCCCTTCCCCATGCGGTGTGTGCCACGGAGAAGCTCCCCCCACACTCAGCACACGCACACACCATGCACTGCAGGTGAGAAGCCAGCATCTGGAAACATTGTCGCGTCAGAACCGTCGATCCCCTCACGACAGCCTCCTCCCCCGCGACGAGCACGGGCGCAGCGGCCACGCGCCCCTCACACACGTGGGAAGGAGGTATGTACATCGAAGGTGAAAGCCGCACAAGGCAGCAGCGGCCGCCTTTCCCCCCCCCCACTCCCTGATGTCACGCCTGTGTGGCGCACCACCAGCACATATGATACTGCGGCCACGGAGAGGCCGGGACAGAGATGAAGCCAAACCCAGGAATTAAGACCGCATCTGCTCAGGAAGCGTGCGCACATTCCTCCTCTAATCGTGTCTGCTCACGCCCATAAATCCTCTATCCACACCCCCACGCTCCGATCGATGGCGATCGAAGAAGGGAACGAGATGGTCGTGACGTCGCCGTGGGAGCGCTCTATATCTAGGCACGCGTGCAGCTGAGCACCGTGCATGCGTGTCGCGCTGAACAAAGCCTTGCAGGCGTTGCTTTGCACACGCGATGCACCGTGCGTTTCAGGCGTGTATGAGACTGGGCGTCTGTCTCTCTCTGCCACCCTCTGCCCTGCGGTCCATCCTGCCTGCTCTCTCCGGTTGCGCGACCCGGTCGTCATCATGGTCTACACTTCGGAGGACGACAAAGAAGTCGTCATCCGCCGCCCTGCGACGCCGCGGATCTTCTTTCGCAACCCCACCGACACCAATGTCAGCTCTTCCTATGAGGATGAGGAAGCAGTTGTCTGCCGCCCGGCGAAGCGGCGTGGACGACCGAGTCAGCCTACCGCCACCATGGCCCCCATCTCGGATGAAGACGATGGAACAGTCGTCGCCGCCGTCTTACGCCCGGGTGCGGAGCGTGTCGACGCAAACAGCGCCTTGGGAGCGCCACGACGGCAATGGACTCGTCTGCGGCGGACTCAAGCCGAGTGCCAAGCGCATGGCGAGTCGAAAGCTGTAGACGCCGCGTCGACTGACCGCGAGGGCGTGCGGGGCGAGGTGCGCGTATCAACACGTGCGGTCCGACGGGCGGCGGTGGCTGCGGCGGCGGCGGCAGACGGGGTGGAACCGTCTTCAGCGGCGGGGGTGACTGGGGCAGCATCGTGCCCAGAGACCCAGTCTGGCTTGCCCGGGGTACGTGCGGGCCCACTGTCGTTGCGGGGTTGAGGGAGAAGCTGGTGTGTGCGTTGCCCGTGTCGTTTTCGGTTGGCCACGTGCCTCATGATCGCGGCGTGTGAGCTTTGTGGTGAGCTGTCGTCCGTACGGCAACCACAGCGTCGCTTGAGCTGTGGCCCACGAACCAGGCTGCCCGTGTGTTTGTGCAGGTACGCCTGCGGCAAGCCTTCTGACCGTCCTTCTCCCTTCCTGGTCCCATCTTCACTCATGTTGGTTTGCAATCTTTTTGTATGGCCGTCGCTGTCTCTCCTGGCTCTCCCCCAGGAAACGCTCTCCGACCAAGTTCTGTCCGTGCGCCTTTCGACGGGCGGACCAACCGGAGCCCCCGCCGGCGCAGTTGCGGCCGCCACTGTCGCCGTCGCCCGTGCGGACGCCGCCGCACCCCGTAAGCGGCGCCGCCTTTTCCACCCGACGGTGCCGGCAGCGCCGTCCACGGATGGCGCAGCAGGTTGCCGGCGCCGGGGAAGGGGCAGCAGCGGCTTGCGCCAGGAGGCGGCGGGCACCCGCCAGGGCGTGGGGAGCGGACGCTGCGCAGCGTCGGCCGACGCCGGGGCTGGTGCGTCAGAGGGCTCGGACGGCTCTTCTGGGACGCCGTTTATCGTCTCGGCCAATGACTCAGAGACGCTGGCGTTGGACAGCAGTGGTGCCCTTAGCAAACACAGCACGGATACTGGGGGAAGCGGGGCGCCGGAGCCTCGGTTTCAAACGGCGCCACTGATGTTTGCACGCGCGTCAGCCCGGTCCGCCCTGCCCGTGCTTAGCAAAAAGAAGGCTTGGAAGCTGCTTGTCGAAGCGCTCACCATGGGCACCCTCAAACCCGAGTGGACCCGCTCCCGCTACCTCGCGCAGCGGGATTGCGTGGCAGCGGCGCTCACGTATGTGACCGACCAAGTGACCGGCGCGTTGGGGCTGGCCCAGTCGGGCGCGTGGCCCGCGCACGTTGTGGATGCCCTCCGCAGCCGCCCGCACTTCACGACGGAGGAGACTTCCAGGGGCGACGACGTGTGCGACACGTGCTGTCGTCGGCGGTGTCTCTCCTCCATTGTGTGCGTATCTGGCAGGCGCTACCAGGCAAGCGGGTATTGGCCATCGCCCATTGCCTTCACGGTGGGCCCAGAGAAGGTGCTGGCGGCCACGCCGGGACAGCAAGCGGGGCGGGCGATTCGGGTCACGTCTGTCGACTCGGCGACGAGCTCTGAGGCCGACCGTGATGCGTGGGACGCGTTTACTGTGGGCTGGCAGTGCGCCGACCGGTGCGGGCTCTACCACCAGCTTGCCCACTTTGACCGCTTCGCAGCCGAGACCGTCCGGCGGCGGGCGCAGGCGGTGCTCTCCACAGGGTCCGTGTCCGTGTCCCTGCCACCGGATGTGGACGACCGGGACCGGGTCGTTGCCGCCGTGACCGCCCAGCTGGTTGGGGACGCGGAGCTTTTGGCAACGCTCCGCTCCACCTTCCGCAGCTTGCTCAACGAGGCTCACAAACTTACCAACGAGCCTACCCTGACGCCTGTTGGTGGTCGGTGGCGCCCACCGGCGGCCGATCCTCTGGTCGAGGGGGAGAGCAGCTCCTCGGCCAACAGCTACCGCAGCGACGACAGCGACAGCAGCGGTGACGGCCGCGACGACAGCGACAGCAGCGGCGTCGGCCACGACGGCAGCGACAGCAGCGGCGGCAGCAGCGACGGCCGCAACGGTAGCGACAGCAGCGACAGCAGCGGCGGCGGCAGCGGCGGCAGCGGCGGCAGCGGCGGCAGCGGCGGCAGCGGCGGCAGCGGCGGCAGCGGCGGCGACGGCGGCGGCAGCGGCGGCGGCAGCGGCGGCGGCGGCAGCGGCGGCGGCAGCGGCGGCGGCGGCAGCGGCGGCGGCGCGGCCGTGCCGACGGCGGCGGTCACACGGCCGGCGCCCCCGCCGATGCGCCCCCCGCGGCGTGCGGTGCTGGCGGCGACGCCGCCGCCCCTCCTCCCCTCGCCCACTTGGACAGCCGCCGTGGCGGCCATGCGGGCGGCCGCAGCGGCGGCGGCCGCCGCAGCGGGGCGGGGGGTGGCGGCTGCCCGTGGTGGCAGCTGACAGCTCGCGCGGTGCCGTCCACGCCCCCCCCCCCCCCCGCGCGGGCCGCCGGCGGCCAGCGCTGGGCACCGCTCCCTGCCCCCCCGACGGGGGTTGGCCCGAGCTCACCGGTGGGGTGGTGGTGCGGGGGACCCGCCGGGTAATGCGGACGGTGGCCAACTGTTTCACCCGCGCGCCGCCTTCCCACTTGTCGTGCCTTGGCCGGTTTGCTGTTGCCTGCCTGTTGGTTGCCTGTGGTCTCTCGCTCTCGACGCCCCCCTCCTCGCACCCGCTTCTTTCTACTCCGTCCTCCCCCCCGCCCCTTTTGCTCTGTTTTCCCTTAGCCCACCCACAACCGGAAGACAATCTGGCCCTATCACCGCCCCGCCATGGGCTGCGCCGGCGACGCCTCCCCCGACACGCTCGTCGGCTGGGCCGTCGACGGCGTCCCCATCCATGGCCCCCTTACTGGGGGAACCAAGGCGGAGGTGGACGCGGCGCTCGACAGCTACAACGGCCGCGCCGTGGGCGGCGATGACCCGGTCGGCTACCGCTACCACAGCCGCACCCGCGAGCGGGTGGACGAGACGCAGAGGACCCACGTGGACACCGGCAGCGCAGACAACCGGGCCTACCTTCTCGGCTGCGACACGGGGGGCGGGGGCCGTCACCGAGGCCGACAGTGTCGTGGACACGGCCGTGGGCGCGTCGCGGGCAGGGGCGGGGACGGCCGCCACGGCGGGCGCGTCGCCCACGGGGGCATCCCCGTCGGCTGCCGCCCCCACCGCCGCCGCACATGCCGACGCTGCCTGCATCCCCGCCGCCACGACGGTGGCGCTGGCCGACGGGCGGGTGCGGCCGCTGTCGGCCCTCTGGGTTGGGGATGTGGTGCGGACGGCGCCGGCCGGCGCCACGTCTCCCGTCTACCTGTTTCGCCACCGCCAGGTGCTGGGCTCCCACCCGTTTGTGCGCGTCGTCGCGGTGCCGGTGGCAGAGGGGGGGGCGGCGGCAGAGGGGGGGCGGCGGCAGAGGTGGGGGCGGCGGCGGCGGCGGCCGCCGCCGCCGCCGCCACCGCCAGTGGGCGCGGGCAGCCGCACAGTGACGCAGTCGGCTGGCCGCTGTGTGGACGCCCCCGCGGCGGCTGCCGTCGACGGCAACGGCGGCAACGTCAGTGCTGGCGGCAGAAGCGGCGCGGTGGCGGCGGCCACGGCGACGACGGTGTCTAACCCTCCGACACACTCGCGGACCCCGCCCCATCACCTCTTCACCCCTAAAGTTCCCCACATTGAGATCCCATACAGTGCGACCCCTCACTTGCCCTGGGGTAGACCAAAGAGGTGGCCCCCCTTCCAGTGTCCGACAGTTGTCCTGGGATGTTCGGATTTCAGCGATCTGGACGGTATGAGCCAATCAGCGCCCGTCAATCGCCCGAATTTGAGCCGCCCGGCCGGGCCACTTCACGCGTACCCCCCCCTCAGTTGTGCCGATCGGCACAACTGCGGGGCGGCCAAGTGAGGGGTCGCACTGTACAGTGCGACCCCTCACTTGCCCTGGGGTAGACCAAGGAGGTGGCCCCCCTTCCAGTGTCCGACAGTTGTCCTGGGATGTTCGGATTTCAGCGATCTGGACGGTATGAGCCAATCAGCGCCCGTCAATCGCCCGAATTTGAGCCGCCCGGCCGGGCCACTTCACGCGTACCCCCCCCTCAGTTGTGCCGATCGGCACAACTGCGGGGCGGCCAAGTGAGGGGTCGCACTGTATATACCGCTTCTGTGACCCAAGACGAAAATTCTCAGACTGCCTCGTGCCAAGATGACTCCTACCGCACAGGGCATGTGCTAGGAAGCGCCGGACGCCATCCTGCAGCGCGTGGAACAGGACATTTTCGGAGACGAGGATCCGGCCGCGAAGCCTCTCTCAATGCCCCGACCGCACCGTGCTCCCTCAACGCCGATCGGAGCAGCGCCGTCACGCCACCATCAGAGCCCGCAACGTCCACCGACGCCCCCGCCGCAAGAAGCGACCCAACCACCTCTGCATGACCCCCATACGCCGCCAGCAGCACCGCCGTCGCACCGTCCGCCCTTCTCGCGTCCACCTCCACACCCGCACCCACCAGCAGCCGCGCCGCACCAGCGTGCCCGTAGGACGCTGCCAAATGCAGCGGTGTATTCCCGTCCTCGTCCTACGCGCCGACGTCCGCCCCCACGCCTGCCACTAACAGCTGCTCCACCACCGCGTCGTGCCCATTCTGCGCCGCCATCAGCAGCGCCGTCACGCCACCATCAGAGCCCGCAACGTCCACCGACGCCCCCGCCGCCAGCAGCGACCCAACCACCTCTGCATGGCCCCCATACGCCGCCAGCAGCACCGCCGTCGCACCGTCCGCCCTTCTCGCGTCCACCTCCGCGCCCGCACCAACCAGCAGCCGCGCCGCGCCAGCGTGCCCATTGTACGCTGCCAAATGCAGCGGTGTACCCCCGTCTTCACCCGCTGCGCCAACGTCCGCCCCCGCTGCCAAAAGCCGTTCCACTACCGCGTCGTGTCCGTTTTGCGCCGCCCGCACCAGCGGCGTCTCCCCGCTCCTCTTGGCCACATTCACCCCCGCACCCGTCGCTAACAGCTGCTCCACCACCGCGTCGTGCCCATTCTGCGCCGCCATCAGCAGCGCCGTCACGCCACCATCAGAGCCCGCAACGTCCACCGACGCCCCCGCCGCCAGCAGCGACCCAACCACCTCTGCATGGCCCCCATACGCCGCCAGCAGCACCGCCGTCGCACCGTCCGCCCTTCTCGCGTCCACCTCCGCGCCCGCACCAACCAGCAGCCGCGCCGCGCCAGCGTGCCCATTGTACGCTGCCAAATGCAGCGGTGTACCCCCGTCTTCACCCGCTGCGCCAACGTCCGCCCCCGCTGCCAAAAGCCGTTCCACTACCGCGTCGTGTCCGTTTTGCGCCGCCCGCACCAGCGGCGTCTCCCCGCTCCTCTTGGCCACATTCACCCCCGCACCCGCCGCTAACAGCTGCTCCACCACCGCGTCGTGCCCATTCTGCGCCGCCATCAGCAACGCCGTCACGCCACCATCAGAGCCCGCAACGTCCACCGACGCCCCCGCCGCCAGCAGCGACCCAACCACCTCTGCATGGCCCCCATACGCCGCCAGCAGCACCGCCGTCGCACCGTCCGCCCTTCTCGCGTCCACCTCCGCGCCCGCACCAACCAGCAGCCGCGCCGCGCCAGCGTGCCCATTGTACGCTGCCAAATGCAGCGGTGTACCCCCGTCTTCACCCGCTGCGCCAACGTCCGCCCCCGCTGCCAAAAGCCGTTCCACTACCGCGTCGTGTCCGTTTTGCGCCGCCCGCACCAGCGGCGTCTCCCCGCTCCTCTTGGCCACATTCACCCCCGCACCCGTCGCTAACAGCTGCTCCACCACCGCGTCGTGCCCATTCTGCGCCGCCATCAGCAGCGCCGTCACGCCACCATCAGAGCCCGCAACGTCCACCGACGCCCCCGCCGCCAGCAGCGACCCACAGCGACCGGCTGCGTCGGCGGGGGTGTCCCTGGTGGCGGTGGAGGCGGCGTCGGCGGCGGCTTGAAGCGTCCCCTCCAGCGGCCGATTGCGGGTCGGCGCGTACGTGCGCGCCTCCAGCTCCCGTTGCCGCGCCGAAGCGGTGGCGGGGAGGAACCAGAAGGCGCCGGCGCAGCCGTTAAAGCCCGACAGCTCACAGGGAATGCCTGTGCCGGGCGGCCGCGGGGCGGCCGCCGCAGCGGGGGAGAGGAGCGCCGCGGAGAGCGCCGCTGCGGCGGCGGCGGCGACCACGAAGGCCCAACTGGGCATGGCGGCCTCGCTGCCGCTACTGTACTCGTGGGGTGGGGGTTGGGGAGGGGAAAGACGGGCAGTGCGATGGGCGCGGCACTTCGCACGCGGGTGACCCGCACCGGCAGGTGGTGGTGGTGGGCGAGGGCAGACTGGCAGGCGCTGTGGGGGGGGGTAATATAGACAGGCGTGGTGCAACCCG
Organism: Pyropia yezoensis; assembly: GCA_009829735.1. Lineage (NCBI taxonomy): Eukaryota > Rhodophyta > Bangiophyceae > Bangiales > Bangiaceae > Pyropia > Pyropia yezoensis. The sequence goes on along the minus strand of CM020618.1, from coordinate 17,193,166 downwards.
CCCGCCACGCGCGCGGTCGTGCGAGCGAGCAACCAAAATGCCACTGGCCGGTGGGCCAGGGCGTGACGGCGGATGGCCTCCCCATCTGGTCATGGGGGTGGGGCACGGCTCACCGCAGCGCACCGTTGGCGACAGGTGGGTGCCCCGTTGAGGGGGAGGGCCTTGTGAGAGATGCAAAAGCGGCGTGCGTGCGGGTCAATGGCGCCAGCCGGTCGTGCAGGGCTCTACCGGCACGGGGTACGACCCGGGTTGGCCGAACAGCTGCGCACGCCGCCACGGAAATCCCCGCGGCTGCAGCAGTGATTGCGGCAGGTCACCCAATCACGGACGCCGCAGACACGACATAGATCTGTGGGGCCCAACGCTGCTGCGCCGGGGCGGCCGCGGGCCGCGGCGTGGCGGTCTGCGCAGCGTGACCAGGGCGGCGGCGCCTGCCGGCCAGCTGACCGGGGGCGGGTGAAAGCCCCCCTATTTTTTGGCGTCGCCCCCATCGTAGCAAGGTGGCGTGTGCTAACCGCCCGGCGCAGGCTGCTTGGGCGTGCCGGCAGAGACCACCGTCACGGGGGAAACGCGCCCAGGCCCCGCCCGCGTCTCCCACCCTGCCCGGGCCGCCCCCGCCGTGCCCTGCACACAGCCCGTGCGCGCGTGGGCTCATCGGGACGGGGCGGCGCGCGACGCCTGCGATGCGGGCTGCCAACGCACGGTTGGTGCGGCCACGGCGGCGCGACGGCGGCGCTGCCGACGGCTGTCCGCCACAGGTGCCCGCACGACCACCCGCCCGTGGGACCGCCGTCCCCCCCTGCCGGCCGGCGGGGGGGGGCATTAGTCGCGGCGGCCGTGGCGGCCCCCCCATCGGCTGCTCAGCCGTAGGCGCCCACACCCGCGTCGCCGCCGCCCACGACGCCCACCCGCCTTCCCCTTCCCCCGCGAGGGGGGGGGGGGGGCATCTCACCCGAAAGGGCGCCGCGGGGGGACCTCCCCCCCGCGCGGCGGAGAGGCGCGGCAGACCTCCTTGCTGTGTATGGCACCTCATAGGGTGCTCCCGGGGGCGGGTTCGCCCGCGTATGACAAGGTTCTCGCACCGTAGCGCGGAGGGGGGGCGGGGGCGTGACCCCTTGCCACGACGCAACAGGCACGGGGGGGGGGGGTGCGCGCGCGTGCAGGACGCGGCTCTACGCCGCCCGCAGCTGGGCGGCCGTCCCCCCCGGACGCAGCGGGTATTTCAACGCGCTCCGCGGGTGCGCCGCCACCGCCCGTGGTCCTCCACCCGCGAGACCCCCCGCGGTCTTGCTTGGGTGCGGGCGGGCTGCCCATTTTTTTAACTCTTCTCCCCGTCCGCCGTGAACACCCCACGCCCGTCATCTGCCGCTCCCCCCTCCGCGGCCGCCCATCGCGACAGCCCGCCCCGCCCCCCGTCACTCTCGCGACGTCATTTCCACACGCCATGGCCCCCGCCTTGCGCGCCGTTGTGGCGTGCGTCGCCCTCTGGGCGGCCGCCGCACTCCCCCTGGCCGCCGGTCGCGCCCCCGCCGCCGCCGCCGCCGCCGCCGCCGCCTCTCCTCCTCCCCCCGCGCCCCTTCGTGGCAGTGCGATAGCCACCCGCGCCCGCGCCGTGGCGCGCCTGCAGCGGGCCGTGGCGGCGGCGGCGGCGGCGGCGGCGACGGCTGCCCCCCTCGACAACGCGGCCACCGCCGCCGTCGCCGCTGCCGTCCGGCAGGTGCCGCGGGTGCCGCCCGTCGCCTTTGAGTCGGAGGTGCTCATACCCGCCCGCACCTACCCCGTGTGCAACGCCTCGCCCGGCGGGGTGTGGAACGCAACGGTGGAGGCGTGGAAGAGTACCGTCGCCAACAAATGCGACGTCGAGGCAGAAGTCCAACGCCAATGCGGCCTGACCCGCTACACCTGCTGCACAGAGGTGGTGGTAGATGACGTTGACGCCACCACTGTCACCACCTGCGACCTGGAGTCGGGCCTATGTGCGGTCTTGGACCAGACGCACGGCGCCGTGCTCATTGGTGCGGCGGCAGCGACGGGATGCGCCACCGAAGGCACCGCCCGCACCGCTGACGACCGCTGCCAGTGCCTCAAAGTGCCCGCCCCCGCCGGCACGTGGGCCTTTCCCACCCCGTGCGTGCTGCTGCTGCGCGACCACCGGCTGGTCGACGGCGCCACTGGCCGCCCCACCGTCGACACCGCCCCGTTCGGCCCCTACCTCGCCAAGGCGCTGACGCGGCCGCGGACCGACGCGGTCGTCCTCCCCGGCGACGAGCCGCCGCCGTGCATCCGGCGGCCGCCCCGCCCCAACGTCCGCACCTGCGTGCCCGCCGCCGCGGCGGTGGACCGTGTGCTCGCCGTGTTTGAAGGCTGCGTGGCGTCGCTAGAGCCCGGGGGGGCGGGTGACGGCTCCCCCGGCCAGTGCTGCTTGGCCCCTATACGCGACACGAACAGCTTCCTCTCCTGCCTCGTCGGTGGGGACTGCGTGCGGGTGGCGGACGGGTTGGCGGTGCTGAATGACGCAGCCGCCCTGCCCGGCTGCGTTACAGTGGGGGAGGCGGTGCAGCCGCCGGGGGCGGGGACCTCCCCCATATGCCCGTGCGTTGTTGGCGCCGCCCAGACGGCGGGGTGCGTGGCGGTGGGCGCGGTACCGCGCGAGGCGCCGCCCGCCATCAGGGGGGGGTGCGTGGCGGTGGCCAGCGGCGCGGGGGGGGGGCTACCACAGGGGGGGGAGTTTGCCCCGTCGCTGGACGTGTGCGCCGCGTGAGGCGGCGCGGGCCTGGTGGGCGCGCACGCCGCCGCGGGCCCGTCCGGCTGCAGCTGTTGCGGTGGGGTATGATGCAGAGAGCGGGAGCACCGCGATGGCCTTTGAGTGGCTGAACAGCCCAGAGATAAGAGCGGGACGGGTGTGGCAGGGGCGGCGCGCGGCCCCCCCACCACCGTCCCCGACCCGAGCCGTGTGTGATTTGGGGAGCGAGAGAGGGCGGCGGCGAGGTGGGCCTGCGACAGTGGGCGCGCCCGGCCGCGCCGGCGCCCAGGCGCCACCTCAGCGGGGGCGGGCTGGGATAGAACTGCGTTTCGCTGCATGGACATGTGGACCTCGTTTGATCGTTGCCTGCGGCCGCCCTGCCACGGCGGTCGATCCCGCGTCGTGCTGCTGCCGCGTTGAAGGGCGCTGGGCAGAGGTAGAAAAGCAGGAGTAGAGGGGTACCAGGGGGGGAGGAGGGGTACCCGCACAGGGGCAGCAAAGGAATATGGAGCGGGAAACGAGGGGCCACCACGGTGGGCGGCCGGCGCGCAGCGCAGCCGGCGGCGGCCGTGGCGTGGACGCAGCCAGCGCTTGGGTGCCAGCGCTAATGGCCCGGCCCACGGGGGGGCGCGGCGGGAGCGCCGTGGGGCGCGGGCGGACGGGTCGACCCGCGGCGGCGCGCGCGCGGGGCGAGCGCGGCGCCGCCGCCGGGCGCCGGGCGCGACCCCGCGCCCCCCGCCGCCGCCGCCGCCACCGCACGGCCGGCGGGGCGGCCGGAGCGGCGGGGCGCGTCGCGCGGCGCGACGCGGGCGTGGCCGGCGAGGGGGGGGGGGGGCGGCGCGTTGCGGCGCGCGCCCGCGCGCGCGGGCCCGCCGGGGAGGGACCTGGGAGCTACGACCCATTGGGCGGCGCGCCGCCGGCGTACCGGCCGGCCGCTCTGCCGGCGCGCCGCGCCGGCCGGCGGGCGTGTGGCGGCGGCCGCCCCCGCACGGGACGAAGCCGGGCGCGGGCTGCGCCGCGCCGCGGCCGCCCGCGACGGCGGCAGGAGCGGGCGGGCGGGGAAGGCGCCCCGGCTCGTGCCCCCCCGCCCGCTTTCGCACCCCCCGGCCACCCCCCTCCCGTCCAGACGCCGCCCGCCGCCGCCCCCACCGCCACCGACGCCACCGACGCCACCGCCGCCCCCGCGTCGGTACTACCGCCGCCGCCATCGACGCCTGGCCCGCCGCCGCCGCCGCCGCCGCCGCCGCCGCCACCGCGCGCGCGTCGGTCCCGCCGCCGCCGCCGTCGACGCCCGGCCAGCCACCGCCGACGGCGCCCGCCCCCGTGGCGCCGCCCACGCGGCCGCCGTCGTTGCCGTCGCGGCCGCCGCCACCGCCGCCACCGCCTCTGCCGCCGTCGCGGCCGACGACCTCCCCCCCCCCAAAAAAAACATTCGCCGTCGTGCGTGCTGCCGTCCAGGTCGCTGCCACCGTCGCCGCCGCCATTCTCCTCCCCCCCCGCCAAAATAGAGAGTCTTGGCAACCGCGTGGTGGCAGCCCGCATGGTAGGTAGCACTGTAGCGTTATTGGTCCCGATAGGGGCCCAGAAACAAACAACCAAGCACCGACCGAGGGAACAGGAAGGAACAGGAAGGGAGCCTCGCGAACCGCTCGCCCGCCACAGCCGTGGCAAAGGTAAAACAGGACAAAAGCCCGAGGGAGCAAGAAAGCCCAAGCACTGTTGATTTTACAAACGGGCCACGGGAGAAGCCCGCGGCACCACACAAGAATCCTCCCCCCTGGGCCTCCAGGCGCCCCAGAGCGGGGTCCCCCAGAGGGCCCTCCCAGCGGGCCCAGCGCCAGCAAGGCGCGGGCCACTCGCCGGGCCAACGCCAGCGCACTCCCCCAACCTCCACCGGGAATGCGCCGGGGTGCCGGGGAACACCAATCGAACCCCGGTCACCAAGCAAAACAAAGCGGAAAGCAAGCGAAAATCCCTCCACACACAAATGGCAAACCCCTGAAAAAAACCCAGTGGGAAAAAAGGGGAAAGCCATGAAAACACGCAAAAAGCGAAAAACAAGGCGAAAAACAGGGCGAAAACCGACTGTCAACGCACGCCCCCAAGCGGGCGGCGGTCCTCCACGTGGGCCAATCAGGGCACAGGGGCGTGGCACGATTGCCCCCGGCCACCGATGCAAGGGGCCCCGGCCACGTAGCACTAGCAGCCGGGTCCCAAGTCATCGGCCGATGGGCCTGCCGTCCCTGGGCGGGCGTCACGCCACATGGCCCCCTCACAAAGGCCGAGCGTCCCGCCGGCCAGCAGGAACCATCGGACGAGTCACCAGGTCGGGTACCATTGGAACGGGGACGTGGGGTCAAGGATCCAACGCCGGGTCGCGGGCCGCGCCGCGCGGGCAGGCGGGTACGCGCGCCCTCGCGGGCACGCCCGTCCGCCGCGCCGCCCTCCACCGTCTGCTCCCCCTCCTCCCCACCGATCCCCACCGTCTGCTCCCCCTCCTCCCCGCCGATCCCCACCGTCTGCTCCCCCTCCTCCCCGCCGATCCCCACCGTCTGCTCCCCCTCCTTCCCGCGTCGTCTCCGCAGGGAGTCCGGTACTGCGGCCCCGCCCTTGGCCCTGTGTCCGGGCGCACAACCGGTGCATCAAGATCAAGGAGGTCAACGCGGTCAAGGTGTCCGAGCAGCTCAAGGCGTTCAACAGGCCCTAGTGGGTCAACGAGGTCAAGGTGTCCGAGCAGCTCAAGGTGTTCAACAGGCCCTAGTGGGTCAACAAGGTCAAGACGTCCGACCAGCTCAAGGTGTTCAACAGGCCCTAGTGGGTCAACGAGGTCAAGACGTCCGAGCAGCTCAAGGTGTTCAACAGGCCCTAGTGGGTCAACGAGGTCAAGACGTCCGAGCAGCTCAAGGTGTTCAACAGGCCCTAGTGGGTCAACGAGGTCAAGGCGCACAAGGTGTCCGAGTTGACCGGCAAGGGGGCCGGGAACACGACGGGCTACGTGAGGTCATGGACCAAGGTACCAGGGGGACCCGAGCGGGACACGGGACGACAGGTCAACGGACCCAGTCTCGGTCGGCGAGAGGGGCAACAGCCCGCGGGCTTGCCGGCGACAGGGACCATCATGGGCGTCAAGATCAAGAATGGGCACGACGGTCCATGGAACGAACAACAATAGGTCCAAGCAAGACGGCTCGTTCAACGTCACGGCGGTCCCATCTAGCATGACAAGGACCCAAGACCGGCCCAACACCGAGGAAGAGGGAGCAGCGTACGGGGAGCCATAGGGGAGCCATCCTGGAGCATGTCCAAAAGGGGGGTGCAGGTGTAAGCACTCGGCGTGTCGCATATTGCAACATCAAATACAACCCCCATATCGAACCCACGACCTTACCGACGAGTACCATCCGTCCAAATCGACCGGGAACAAGACGCGCGTCGGCCGGTGTAGACGCTGGGGAACAAGATGGGCGTGACGACGGTGACCCCAGAAGAAGTAGCCCCCCTTCCAGGAAAAAATGATCAAGGAAGTAAACGTCCATCTTGATGCCCCGAGCACGATGCGGACCCTTAGACACTTGGAGCCCGTCGCACCGCGTACAAGCTCAGGGGGCAGCCCGCATGGTCCCGACGTACGTCCACAAATCATTGGCCAAGGCCCCAAGTGGATGGATGGTCATTAGGGAGCCACGGCCAGGAGGGCAAGAGGTCCAAAAGGGGTTGGACCAATACAGCGGCCTGCTCGTCAAGGAGCGGCGGCTGGGTCCCCACCCGTTGACAGTAATGGATAACCTTGGCTCGGTCAAACTTGTGCCATGGTTCCCAGGTGTCCTCATCGGCCGAGTATCCCCACCAGCGGATGAGTAGCCATAGGTTCCCATCCTTGTCCCGGTCAAAGTCAACAAACTGCTCCCACACAAAAGGAATCCCCTCGTCCTCATAGTCCAATGGCACGACTGGCTCCTGAGGCCCATTGAGGAAGTCTTGCGAGTCCAACTCGCCCGCGGGGGTGGGCGCGCGAGCCACATGGTCGCTGGTCACGCGGTCTAGGAGCCCATTGATCAAAACAGTGAACGTGTGCCCATCCCTCTTCATGATCCGATAGGGTCCCTTGACTTTCTGGTCCAGCTTCCTGCGCTCCTTTTCCTGGCTGTCCACGTAGACCCAGTCACCAACTTTGAGGGCCTCATTGACCGGACTGACCCGTTTATCATAGCCGCGTTTGTACCGTTTCTGGGCCAGTTGCAAGTTCTTTCGTACCGTGTGGGCTAGGTCCCGGAGGTGAGCCCGGCGCTGCTCGCGCACTTGGCTCGGGGACCTGTCAAACTTCTTAGGGTACGGGGACTCGGGCAGGCGGTCCAAAGCGAAGGTACGCACGCGTTCTGGGGACACGAACTCAAACGGGGCCACACCGGTACTCTGTTGTGGCCGCGAGTTGTAGGCCACAGTCAGCACGGAAACCAACTCGTCCCAGCGGTCTTGATGGTCCTCAACGTACGTCCGGAGCTGGGCCACAATGGTCCTGTTGAACCGCTCAACTTGGCCCTGCGTCTGCGGGTGGTACGTTGTGGACGTGACGTGCTTTATGCCCAGCATCCGGAGGACCCCGCGGAAGTGAACCGCGGTCAGCTGGGGCCCATTGTCCGTAAGGAGGTTATCCGGGGGCCCATAGGAAGCCACCCACGTATCAAGGAACGCGGATATCACGGTCTCGGCGTCCTCGGTGGCCAGGGGCACCACGCGAGTCAGCTTTGTAAACCGGTCCACGATCACGAGCAGGTACCGGTTCCCGTTGGCCGTCTCAGGAAGGGGACCTAACAGGTCGAGGCACACGTCCGTAAAGGCCACCGTCGCCGGGAACAGTTTGAGCGGGTTGGTCCGCCGTCGTCCCTGGACCTTGCCCTTGGCACACGCGGGGCAGTCGGACACGTAGGCGTACACGTCCGCCACCATAGCTTCCCAGTAAAAGTTCCGCCTCATGGACGCGTACATTTTGTTCACTCCCGGGTGCCCTGCGTGTCCAGGCTCGTGTTCCAGGCGCAGGACCTCTGACTGCAGTTCTTTGGGGACCACGATCTGGACTGACCGGTCCAGCGGGGCCAGTCGTACCAGCAGGCCCTCCGGCGTCTCCCCATAACGGGAGTTGGTGTACCGGTTCATCTCGGCGCGTAGTTCCTTGCAGCGCTCGTCGGTTCCCTGGGCCTTGAGGAACCTGTCAACCGTGAGGGGTGGGTACCTCTCGTCGGCCTTAAAGTTCGGTTGGGTCCAGCCCTGGGAAAAGTTGGCCAGCGTCAACAAGGTCGGGATCTCTTCGGGTATAGGGCCCTGATCGTCCCCAGTCGTGGCCAGTCTGGACATGACGTCCGCAGCGTGGTGGTGCTGGCCTGGACGGGATTCCACGGTATACTTGTACTCGGCTAGCCGCAGGCGCCACCGTGCCAAGCGTCCATGGGCCCCATCCATGTGTAGCATCCATTTGAGTGCCGTGTGGTCCGTACGCACCACAAATTGGGTCCCTTGCAGGTAGGGCCGCAAAAGGAACAAGGCCCACACAACAGCAAGGCATTCCCGTTCCGTGGTACTGTAGTTCTGCTCAGCTGGGATCAGGACCCGGCTCCAATAACCCACGGGCTTGTAGGCCCCGTCCTCCTGCTCCTGTAACAGCACACAGCCGATCTGAGTGGCACTCGCGTCCGTGTCCACGATGTACTGGCCCGTGCGACGAGGCAGGGCCAGGATGGGAGTGTGGGTCAGTCGGTACTTGAGCTCCTCAAAAGCGTCCGTCTGAGCAGGGGTAAACGGGGGCAGCGGGTCGGAGACCTTGGAACTGGTGATGGCCAAGAGCGGCCGGGCCACCTTAGCATAGTCCTTAACAAAACGCCGGTACACGTTACACATGCCGAGGAAGCTCCGTAGGTCCTTTTTCGTCCGTGGGGTCTTGGCTTGCCGCAGGCCCACGAGGTTCTTCTCGTTGACCTTGAGCTGGCCCTTCCCCACAATGTGGCCCAGGTACTCGACTTCCTCATGGAACAAAAAGCACTTGCTGGCCTTGAGGGACACGCCGGCCTTCTGGAGGAGCTCAAAGATCTCCGCCAGGTGGGCCAGGTGTTCCTCGGGGTTCTTGGAAAACACAATGATATCGTCCAGGTACACCAGACACGTCTTCCACTTGACCCCGGCCAGGATCATATCAATGGCACGTTGGAACGTCGCAGGCGCATTGGTCAGGCCAAAGGGGAGCCGGATGCACTTCCAGGTTCCCTCGTGGCACGTGAACGTGGTCTTGTCTTGGTCCTCGGGAGCCACAGGGATCTGCCAGTACCCCGCGTTAGCGTCCAACATTGAGAACACATTGGCCTCGCCAAGGAAGTCTATACAATCGTCCATCCTGGGCAAGGGGTACGTGTCCTTGACCGTAATGTCATTGAGTCGGCGATAGTCCACACAGAACCGAGGGGTACCGTCGGGCTTGGGAACCAAAACGACCGGAAAGGACCATTCCGCCTGGGAGGGCGCGATAACGCCCAGTTTGTGCTGTTTGGATACCTGGTCCTTGATCAGGTCACGATGGTGGAGCCCAGTACGGTACGGTTGGGACCTGATAGGCTTGGCCCCTGGCACCAGGGTGATGCGGTGGGGCGTAATGTCCATCTTCCCCAGCGTGCCATCCCAGAGCCCTTTGAACCGTTCCAGCAGATCCTGTACCGCCGTATGCAGCTCCTTGGGTATCAGGTCCCACGCGACCTTGGGCATCGGATTGGGGCCCACACCGTCCATTTTTGGTCGGGATTCCTCGGATCGGGAAGCGTCGGCGGGCTGGCCCGAGAGGTCGGGACCGGATTTAGCCGACGGCGCTTCCGGCGCTGGGATCCCAGAGCCTTCCCCCAGTGTGGCCACGGGCTCGGCCCCCTCACAAGGTCCAGGCGAGTCGTGGATAGGGACCTCGTGCACGGGACCGTCGTACGGAATGGCCACGCCGACAGCAAAGTTCTTGGGGAGGTTGACGGGTCGGCTAGTGATGTTCGTTACGTACAGGCGGAAATCCCGGCGGGTACGTACGTTGGCCAGGGCATTGTGGACCCGCAGTCCCTTCTTGGCCATCTTATGGGGACGCTCGTACAGGAGACACCGGCCATTGGTCCCACATCGGACGTAGACGGCCTGGATTGACTGGGGAGCCACGGTCACGCCCTTTGAGAGGTACAGAGCGGCGGTATCAAAGCGGACAGGGTTCCCCTTTACCGGCATCGCGTCCTTCTGCTTCCCGGCCCACACACGCTTGGCGTAGGTCAGGATCCCCATGGACCAGAGCACAGACTCGGACCCCGGGTAAATGGCCTTGACGTGTTCCTTCTGGAAGTCCATCCCAAGGATAAGCGGGACAGAGAGCGACTTGACCACAAGGAACTCGTACTGCATGGCCTTCCCTTCCACGATCACGGACAGCTCAACGATACCCCGTCCCTTAAGTAGCTGGCCAGACGCGTCGCAAACGTGCGTGTGCCGAGGGGCCTTGGAGGCAAACTGTCTCCAGCCCTCGGGGAGCACGTCCTCGCGTACCACACTCGGGCCAGCTCCAGTATCCAGGACAGCGGTCAGCCGACTGGGGTCCTCTTTGTCCAGCCGGATCGAAGCGTCCAATGCAAAGTTTCTTTTACGCAGTACAAGCAAAGTTCCCTTGAACCCATACGGCTTCTTGAGTCCCATCTTCCGCTTGAGCCAGGCCTTACCCCGGCGAGTCAAGTGAGGGGAACAAGAGGAGGGTTCCGTTGGTTCAGGCAAAGTAAACGCAGGAGACGGAGGTACAATAGGATCCTTTCCAAAAATGGTGGAGAACCCTACACGTGCAAAAGGCAAACAAGTACTATCGGGACGATGGGGAGTGGACCGTTTGGCCGCGCTCCCCGTTACGCTTTTCCCTGGGTCACAGTAGCCAAGATCTCTTCCCGGAACGTCTCAAGGGTCGAAAGGACATCGGTCTGGTCGGGAGTATCCGCGGTCAAAAAGGCATGGGGCCCAGTAGGAGGGGCACCAGGATTACGGCGACTACCAGCCAAATCCCCCGGGAGCGCCGGACCCCGACAAGGAATTCCCGTGGCCCCACCGCGACCACGGACAGGAGTAACCAACGAACCACGGCCACGACCGGCCCGGGTAACCATCAAAGCGTCCGACGGCGCACCACGGCCCCGGCCACCCGCAGGCGGCGGATCCATAGCGTTGGCCGTACGGCAATCGACCTGCGCACTAGGTACTGGTTACTGGAACAGGGATCCACGGAACCAAACACTACAAAGAAAAGGAAAGGGTCGTCCCGGTACGGGAGAAGATGATGACCCTCCCCTGCTGCTCCACCATAAATGTAGCGTTATTGGTCCCGATAGGGGCCCAGAAACAAACAACCAAGCACCGACCGAGGGAACAGGAAGGAACAGGAAGGGAGCCTCGCGAACCGCTCGCCCGCCACAGCCGTGGCAAAGGTAAAACAGGACAAAAGCCCGAGGGAGCAAGAAAGCCCAAGCACTGTTGATTTTACAAACGGGCCACGGGAGAAGCCCGCGGCACCACACAAGAATCCTCCCCCCTGGGCCTCCAGGCGCCCCAGAGCGGGGTCCCCCAGAGGGCCCTCCCAGCGGGCCCAGCGCCAGCAAGGCGCGGGCCACTCGCCGGGCCAACGCCAGCGCACTCCCCCAACCTCCACCGGGAATGCGCCGGGGTGCCGGGGAACACCAATCGAACCCCGGTCACCAAGCAAAACAAAGCGGAAAGCAAGCGAAAATCCCTCCACACACAAATGGCAAACCCCTGAAAAAAACCCAGTGGGAAAAAAGGGGAAAGCCATGAAAACACGCAAAAAGCGAAAAACAAGGCGAAAAACAGGGCGAAAACCGACTGTCAACGCACGCCCCCAAGCGGGCGGCGGTCCTCCACGTGGGCCAATCAGGGCACAGGGGCGTGGCACGATTGCCCCCGGCCACCGATGCAAGGGGCCCCGGCCACGTAGCACTAGCAGCCGGGTCCCAAGTCATCGGCCGATGGGCCTGCCGTCCCTGGGCGGGCGTCACGCCACATGCACCACGCGGGCCGACCGCCGTGGCCGTGCGGCCGCAGGCAACGACGAAACGAGGTCCACAGGCAACGACGGACCGAGGTCCACGATGCAACAAAAACGCAGGTCTATCCCACCCCGCCCCCGCCGCGGGGCCGCCCCCCCTTCAGCGGCGGCCCTCGCCGCGGCCGCCGCCGCGGGCCCGGCCGCCCGCCGCCCACTCTCGCTCCCCAAACCACGCATGCCCACACCCTCCCCCCCCCCCCCCCCGCTGTACCCACCCCCCCCCTCCCGCCGCAACCGCGACACCCCCCCACCGCTGGAACCGCCCACCGCCCTCGGGTCCACGCCCACGGCAGCGCGGCGGCCGTGCCGCCCCCACCACAGGGACCACCCCGCCGGCATGACGGCGGCCGCCGCGGGGGCGGCGCGCGCCCACCAGCGCCGCCCCCGCGCCGCGCCGCTCACGCGGTGGGCGGCGCCGCCTCGTCGGCGGCGCGGCGACCGTCCTGCGCCGCCTCGTCGGCGGCGCGGCGGCCGTCATAGGTGGCGGCGTAGCCCGTGAGGGCGACGCTGCCAAACGCGGCAACGGCGTCGAGCGGGTCCGCGCCGGCCGGGCTCAGCGTCTTGGTGCCAATGTCAATGCCCAGTATCTGCCGGTAGTCGGCCCCCTCCTCGGCCGAGTGGGAGAGGAAGAAGGACACTGCCAAGCTGGCGACGCGCACCCGCTCGGGCGTCCCGTGGAGGACGTCCAGCGCCCGGCGCTGGATGACCTCGAGGCGGCCCGCGACGGCGTGCGGCCAGCCGGGCACCACCCGCCCCGAGCGGGACAGCACGGCGGCGGCGAGCGGGCCCCACCGCCCGTTCATCGCGTCGAGCGCGACGCGCATGGCCGGGTAAAAGCCCACCAGCGGCAGGCGCAGCAGCTGCGCCTTTGCCTGGCCCCGCACCCCGTGCCGCTTGCACGCGTCGACGAGCACCGCCCGCCACCGGTGGTGCCAGTCGGCCAGCAGCCCGCCGTGACCGTTGCCGTCTGCGTCTAGGGGCGTGGCGCACACGCCCCCCCCGTGCCGCCGCCCCGCCTACTGCCGCCGCTGCTTCCCCCCTGCCGCCGCCCCTGTCCCCCCTGCCGCCGCCGCTGCCGCCCTCGCCGCCGCTGCCCCCCCCCTGCCGCCGCGGCAGGGTGCAATGACGCCTAGTCATCAAAAGCACGGAGCCCGCCCTTGGTGCCAGCCTGCTCCAAGAACTCCGCAAGTTGGAGAAAACCAATGATGGGCTCCGGTACCCAGCCGCCCAGGTCAGGGCCCGTGTGGGCCACGCTCTGCTTGCCGCGTCGCCCTGCCTTGAACTCGCTAGAGACCTGGGACTCGGCCCGCGCAAACGTGCCAGAGTGGCGGTCGACAAGGACGTACACGATCCGGTCCTTCCACTGCTCCCAAAGGTTGAGCTCCTTAAAGATGGTCTTGATGGCAGCCCAATCCTTGGTGGCGCCACCCACCTTGCCAGATGCCTTTCTGCCCGCCATGGATTCTTTGGCTTGGTACAAAACCAGCACCAATCTGTCCTCCTTGAACTGCGTGGTCGCCTCCTTGATCATGAAGAACTCGGCTACGTCTGCTGCAGGTTGGCGCCCTGGTTGCCATCCCGCATCCAGCCGAAAGACGGTCGTCAAAACGCCCTTGGGATCAGCACCAGCGCGCAGCAGCGCGTCACGCAAGGACTCACAAGACACGCCGTTCGTGCGGACTGCAGACGCGTCCACTTGTACTGTGTTGAGGATGTCACCGTCGCCAACGTAGGCGGCAGATCCCGTCCCAGCAAGCACCTTGGCCAGCTCCGTCGACGAGTAGAACACGCCACGCTCCGCCCGTGCGTGGGACGCTACCACACACCACTGCGCTACAAAGCGCTCCAGCCGCTCCCCGGAAAGCCGCTCGCCAGGGCACATGAGCAGAGCTGAAAGCCCCGCGCAAAAAGCATCAAGCTCTTGGCCCTCTCGAGCGAGGTCCAGGAGAGCAAATGGGTGCAGGCTAGCGATGCCAAAGGAAGCAGCGGGCGACTTGGCGCGCCGGCTCCGGGTGGCGGTAGACAGCACCTGCAGGGCGCCGTCAGCAGCCATCTCGTCCCAGGATACGTTCTGCTGCAAGCCGCGCCGCGTCCTCGTGACCGCCGTCGCTTGTAGCTTCACTCGCCGACGCAGGAAGACTGACGAAGCGACGCGCTTGAAGCCATCCACCCCACCATAGACGCTCAGGCTCTGCGCCACATCGCATTGCCGAGCCGCCTCCTCGAGACACGTCCAGCAGGTCCCCTGCAGGTCGGCCGCAAAGATGGGCTCCTCCTCCGCCTCGCAGATAAGCGTGTTCACGGCGCCGGATAGCTCGTACAGGAAAAACCCCACGAAGCGGGGGTGTCCGCCGAGCAGCACGCACAGCGCCTTGAGGAAGTCGCTGCCGTAATCATCTCCAGGCGGCACCATGCGGTCAAGGAGGGACTGGGGCCCGACCTTGTACATGGCCAAAGGGAGAAGCACGTCCCGCACAGCCTGGTAGAACCCCATCACGTCCAGGGAGGTCAGCCTAAACGCCTGCAGCATGGCACGTCCCGACTTGCTCGTCTCTCGCTGCATGATGGAGTACTCCAGGGTGGTAAAGAGCACCTCGCCGCCCAGGTTTTGCATATCCTTGCAGGACAACGATCGCACAGCCTCCGCCCATTGGTGAGAGGAAGGGGACTCGCCTAGACCCGTGAGAGCGCTCCCCATAGATGCGGCAGGGCGCACTTTGGACAGCTCATCGACGAGGAGGATGGGGATGCCTCCGATGATCCCGCGGCAAAACCGCATCACATCCAGGGCTTGTGCGGCAAAGTCATCAGCGGTGAGGATGCCCTTGTCCAATGCCGACCCGACACGGGAGATGTACGCGCCCCATGACACCCGTGGGCTCACCAGCTCGGTGTAGCACACTCGTGCGTGGTAGAAAAAGGCCGCCGTCACAATCCCGCGTGTGAGCAAGCGCTCCTCAACGTCGCAAAAGCCGGTCCTCCCGTTGAAGTTCACGCAGTACGCAGATGCGTTGACCGCAAAGTCGAGGACGCCCGCATCGCGAAAGGCAGTCGTTGCTCGCCCCCGCAGCAGCGGATCAGGGCCGTGGCGAGCATATCCAGCAGGCCCGTGGTAGTCAGAGCAGGCGTTGATCCAGCCCATCAGCTCCTCCAAACAAAACGTCTTGCCCCAGCCGGCGCCGCTGCGTACGAAGAAGCCAGGTTGTCGCCCGCCGGATGAGCCCGAAGCAGTGCGCTCCTCGTCCCCCGCGTCACCGACTGCCACCGTGTAGTCCTTGTCCCCCACGTCGCCCGCCGCCGCCATGTAGTCCTCGTCCCCCGCCTCGCCCACCGTCGCCATGTTGTCCTTGTCCCCCGCCTCGCCCACCGCCGCCATGTAGCCCTTGTCCCGCGCCTCTCCCACCGCCGCCATGTAGTCCTCGTCCCCCGCGTTGTCGTCACCCACCGGCTCGGCAGACGAGGCGCACCGGTACCGTCGCTTCAATAGCACCACGGCCTCGACGATGCGGTACGACACGTCCACCAAACGGTCTGGCGGTAGTCGCTGAGGCTCAGAGCCGAGAACAACGCTTGGCACCGGGGTAGCACAGTAGTCGCGTCTCCACTTCTTGCCTTGACGGTTCAAAAAGTGCAGCACCTTGCCGTGTGAAAGGGAGCGAGGCGTGCTCCTCCCCAGCTCGTCACACGCTGGACAGCACGTCTTGTCAGCCGGTGCGGACCCATACTCCCAGCCCAGCAGGTTCATGGACGCCGCGGCCTCGACACACAAGTACGGGTGATACACCACCGCGTCGGGCAGCCAGCGGGACCCGAGAGACTGGGCACCGCGGGGGGGCACGGAGGCCATGGACGGGCCCCCAGCGTGCTGCGGGCACCGCCGAGGAGCCGGCAGCGCGCCTGCACTTGGCACCGCCCTTCCGCGGAAGGAGCCTCGGTGGCCAAGAAACACAGACCACCCGGGGGCACCACCAGCGCACGGCAGAAGCCCCACGGACACGGGAAGGAGGGGGCGCCAGCGCGCGGTTGCCCGCCACGAGCACACCGACCGTCGCCGCGACGCCGCCCCAGCATGAAAAAAGGGAGAGGCGCATGACGCCGACACAAACAGCACCATTGGTCGGGGGCCTCGGCGGCTGCCGCCAAGCACAAGGACCACGCACCGTACAGGGTGTGTGGGCCCGCGCAACGGCCGCCACAGTGCCAGACACGGGTCGACGCCACCAGACGCCGGCACGTGCGCCAAGCGCCCGCTCACAGTCACTCACTGCAAGCACGTTCGTGAAAATGCCCTAGCCTTTGGGGTTTCTTTTCAAAGGATTTTAAAGTGTCTTCGCCACCACGCCTGCCGCCGCCTCAGTCACGCAGCCGTGCTCCTCCACCAGCTGTCTACGGCAGTCATCGCTCAAGGTCAAGTGGCCAACAGGAGGCTCTGCCGCCAACAGATGGGCAGCACGCCCGGCCCCCTCGCACCACTACATACCGCCGTCTCCATCGTGGGGACGATGATCGTCCCCACTCGTCCCCCCTCCCGGCCGCACAGCCGCCATTCCCCCCCTTGGCCTACCCAGCACAACAACCGCTGCCGTTACGCCCCGCCTCCTCGAGTACCGCGCGCCACCGCTGCCCCGCGCGCGTCCCTCCAGACCAGCACCGCCGCCGCCGCCACCGTCTCCACCCGCCCCTCCCACCACCGTAAATGCTGCCGTTGCCGCCCCCGCTTCGCCCCTTCCCCTCCAGCCTTCGTGCCGTGGCCGCCGTCGCCGCGCACCCCCCTCCCCACCACCGCAGCCACCAAAGGCCAACCATCCCCTCACCACAGCCACAGCGACGGCTGCCGCCCACCCGCCTCACCCCCCCCCCCTCACCTCCCCCCCCCTCACCTGCCCACCTTCACCCCCAGCGACAACGCCGCCGTATCCCCGGTGATGCCTGGCAACGACAGTCACCCCTCCCGCACCACGGCCCGCACAAGCGCAGAGACCGCACCCCCGCGTGCCCCCCCCCGCGCCACCCACGTGGCGCACCGCGTGCACAAGGACGCCGCCTCCCCCCCGGCCCAGCGTACCCCCCAGGCCGGCTGCCCCCCACCGCCCTCCCCACCACAAACACGTCCACGGCGGCCGTGCAGAAGCGGATGCCAAAGCCCCCCTCGGGCACCCGCCGGCCACCGGCGGCGAGCCAGGAGCGAGGCGGACGCGCTGGGCGGGGTACGCCGCCGGCGGTCCCGCTGGCGGCGTCGCCGACGCCCACCACCCCCACTACCGCCGTGCCCACCGCCGCGGAGGCGGCGGCGGCCGTGGCGGGCGGCGGTAGCAGGTCGCGTCGACCGGCGGCCGCGGCCGCCGCCGCGGCGGTCCCTGCAGCCGCCGTCCCCGCCTGGGCCGGCAGCCAGCGCCACCACCGGCGGCGCCCCCTCCCCCCCCCCCGGCGGGCGGGCGCCTGCCCCCCCCCCGTCCCTCCGACGCTGCCGCCACGCCGGCTGCCGCCACCACCAACCCCTCCACTCGCAACGGCCACCCCCCCCATCCCACCCCCCCCCCCCCCCCCCCGCGATGGTGGGGGGGGCAGCAATGGGTAGCGGGCGGGGAGAGGGAGACGCCGCCGCCGCCGCCCCGACGCCGCCGCCGCCGCCGCCGCCGTCGCCGCCACGGACAGGGACGGGGGGGGGGGGGGGGGCGCCAATCCCACGGGCGTACGGCGGCGTGGCCGCTGCGGCCGCCGCCGCCGGGCGGCCACGGCGTTCACCCTTCCAGGTGGGGCGTCGGCGGCGGCGGCGGCGTCGGCGGCGGCGGCGGCGGCGGGGGAGGCGGCGGCGGCGGCGCGCGCCGCCGCGTCGGCGTCGGGGTTCAGCCGCCGCCGCGCGCGCAGCGGCGCCGTCGGCGGGTCGACGCTGCTGCCGCGGGGGCTGTGGCGGCTGCCGCCGTCGCAGTCGCCGCCGGCAGCGCCGCGGCCCCCCGCCCCCCCCCGCCAATGCCGTGCCGCCCCGCACCGACTGGGCACCGCCGCCGCCGCCGCCGCGGTCTGACAGCAGAGACGGCAACGACGACCACCGCCGGCTGCTGTGCCCGTGGGGGGGGTGGTCGCCGCCGCCGCCGCTGCCGCCGCCGCCGCCGCCGCCGCCGCCGCCGCCGCCGCAGCCGCCGCCGCCGCCGCCGCCGCCGCCGCCGCCGCCGCCGTCGCCGCCGACGCCGGCACCTCACGGTCGCCGCCGCCGCCGCCGCCGCCGCGATCAGCCGCAAAGGCAGGTTCGTGGCCCCCCCCAGGGGGTCGCTGCGGGCCGCCGCTGCCGCCGTCGCCGCTGCCGCTGCCGCTGCCGCTGCCACCGTCCGCTGCCACCGACGGGGCGGCGCGGGCACCCCTACCGCGGCCGCCGCCGTCGGCCACCGGGTGCCCGTCGGGGGGGACCACGGCGGCGGTCGGCGGGGGGCTCCCCGCCCCCCCCCCCACGTCTGGGGGGGCCGCCCGCCCCGCCCAAGCGGCTGCCTCCTCCGCCCGTGCGCGCCTCCCCACCACGCCTGCCGCTGCCGCTCCCGCCCACTGCCCTGCCACCCCCACGGGCGCCGCCACCGCCACAGGGCCGCCTCCCCCTCCACTATGGCCGCCACCAACGGGCCGCCCCTCCCGCTCATGCCCACCGCCACGACCACGACCGCCCCCACCGTCCCACCCCTATTCCCCCCACCGTCGACACAAAACCCCGCCACAGGCCACTCCCCCCCCCTCAAAAGTACCCCGCCAATGCCGCCACCGTTCCGCCCCGCCCCCCCTGGCCGCCGCCGCCGCCACACACGTCCCGCCCCGGCGCCCCGCAAGCACCGCCGCCGCCGCCGCAACAATGGGGTCGCCACGCCCGCCCCAGACCCCGCCGCTACCGCCACCGGCCCGCCGCCGCCCGCCCATCCGCTGCCGCCGCCGCCGCCGCCGCCGCCGACGCCGCCGCCATCGGCGCGGACAAGCGCGGAAGCCGCTGGCAAAAGCGGGCCCGCCGCTCCCCCTTGCACCCCCCTACCCCCAAACCACGGTCCCCACCCCCACCGCCGCGGGGGTCACCCCCACCGCAGCGGCGGCCAGCCGCACCGACGCGCGGGCGGCACGGCGGCCACCGCCAGCGGCCGCCCCAGGAGTAGGGTACCGGAAGGCGCGGCAGCCCTGCCCGCCGCCGCCGCCGCCGCCGCTGCCGCCGGCTACCCCGCCCCCGCCGCCGCCGCCGCCGACGCGGCGACGGCGGCGGCGGCGCCACCGCCGCCGCCGCCGCCGTCCGCGGCCGCCGGGGCAGCGGCAGCCGCCGCGTGCGGCCGCCGCGCCGGCGGCCGCGTCGACGCGGCCGCCGGCCCGCCGCCGCCGCCGCCGCCGGCCCCCCCCCCGCGACGCAGCCGGCGGCGCCACGCACGGGGTGCCCGCCACGCGGGCGGGCGCCGGCGCGGCGGCCGACGGGGCGGGCCGCCGCCCGCCGGCGGGCGCTCCCCCGCCCCCGCCGCCCCCGCGGCCGGCCGACGCGGGGCGGGCGGGGCGGGGCGCCGCCGCCCGGGACGGGCCAGCCGGCGCCCGGCGGCACGCCCGGCGTCCACCCAATGGCCGGCGGGGGGGGGACGGCCGGCACGGGCAGGGCGGGCGGGGGTGGCCCCGCCCACCGCGCGACGCCGCGTCGGCGCCCGCAAAGGCGGGGATGGCCGCCGGCGCCGACGGGGCGGCCGCCGCGGCGCGCGCGGCCACGGGCGGGGGCGCACAGGCCGGGGGGGCGGCGGCCCTTGCCCGCCTCGTACCGCTCCATGACGCGGTCGGCGAGGGTGTCCACTGGACACTGTCCCGGTCCACGCCGCCGGCTGCCGCCGCGGCCGCGTCGTCGGCCGGCGCGCGGGTGGTGGTGGTGGTGGGCGTGGGGGGGGTGGGGGTGGTGGTGGTGGTGGGGGGGGCGCGCCCCGCCCCGCCGCTGCCCGCTGCCGCCGCCGACCTGGGCGACGGCGGCGCGCCGTGCAGACGGCCGCCGGCAGCTGCCCCCGCGGCGGGGGGGCCGCCGCCCCGCTGGGCGGGGTGGCGCCGCCGCGGCGCCGCGGCGGCCGCGTCGGCCGCGCCGGCCCGCCCCGGGGCGCCGCGCCGCGGCGACCGCACGCGGCGGCCGCCCCCCGACGCGTGACCGCCCGCCGCCGGCGGCGGGGGGACCGTGACGTAGAGTGGGGTTGGGTTCGCATTCTCAGGGTGGGGTTGGGTGAGGTCGCACGGGATTGGGCGAGAGTGGACGAGAGCGCAGCCAATAGCTAGCCACAGCTCGGGCCACCGTCAGATGTATGCGCGGCGAGGGTGGGGTTGGGTTGGCGCGGGACCCACAACCCCGGCAAGTCCAAGTACAGCTGATGGCCTGCTGTGGACTTGGACTGACCAGAACAGGAGGGCGCCAAAAAAAAGAGCGCGCGCGCGCGCGCCAGAAAAACGCGCGCGCACCTGGCCAGCCAAAAAAGCGCCAGGCCACCCACCCCCCGTCCCTCCCCCCCGCCGACGCACCCACCGTCGTCGTCCCATCCCCCCCCACCACCGTCGTCCCCCCACCTCGCCCGCCACCGCCGTCGTCCTCCCCCCCCTTCCCCCCCACCCTCACCCCCGGCGTCCTCTCCACGAACCCCACCGTCGTGGCCCCCCCCCACCCCCCCACTTTCGTGGTCCCCCCCCCACGCCCGCCACCGTCGTCGTCCCCGCCCCCACCCTCACCGTCACCGTCCCCCTCACGACCCCCACCGTCGTAGCCGGCCCCCCCCCGCACCATCGTCGTCGCCCATGTGCTTCACGCGGCCCCCATCATCGTGGTGTCCTTGACTGTCGTCGGATCCACCACCGTTTGTGCGCCTGCCCGTCGTCGGCGACACCCCCCCCCGCCACCGTCGTCGTCGCCACCCCCCCCCCGCCATCTGTCGTCCTGGCCACCCCCCCTCCCATCTCACGTACTCGCTGCTCCCCGCCCCCTACCCTGCCAGATTGGCTTTTGATCCTCTCTTTCCCATCGTGCCCTCTTTTTGGCTTGGTCGCCGCCGTCAGTATCCCCTGTGTGTCGCTCCCACGGTTGGCCCCTGCTGGCAGCTGCCCCCATCGTCGTTGCGTGTGCGCGCGAGCTCCGCCGCCTCGTCCGAGCGAGGAAGTCTCCCGTCAGTGGCGCTGCATTTTGCTCCCCCCTACTGTTGGCACGTTTCCCCCTCTCCGCCGCCGCTTTCACTTTTGAGGGATACCGTATTCCGTGTCCACTTGCTCTTGTTGGCTGCGTAGTTGTGTGCGTTTCCTGGTCATGTGTGATGTTTCACCTCCTTGCGGTTTCTCTCCCATGAGAGAGGTGTGGGGCAGTGCCGCCCACGCTTGCTACGTCGTCTCAGGCTCCCCCCGCTAGGTTTGCTTCAGTTAAGCACGCGACTCGCGGGCAGCTGGTCGAGTAGGGTAGGCAGGACGAGTAAAAGGCTAGCCCCTCAGCCAGTACGGACCAATTCATCTGCCCGCACGCGCACCCATATGCCGCCCGCTATCCCCTCCCCCCCCCCCCAGCATCAACAGTCCTCGACCTCAATCGACTCCCCCGCGTCCCACCTCCGCGCGCGCATTAGCCCCCTTGAGAGGTCTCCCACCTCAAGTAGCGGGCGGATTGGACGGCGACAACCGGTCATAAGTGCGCCTCGTGTATCGCGCTGGAATGAGTCAGTCAAGAGCTCACCCTGGTTCACGGAACGGGGAGACGAAGAAGCCACCAAAAAGACAGATGGTTGCCCACTGGACATGAAGACAGAAAAAAACCCATCCAAGAGTTTATGTAACGTAAGGAGCACGACAAGCACATGGAGAGGGCGCTAAGAGGAAAACGGCAGGAGCGGGAACGCCATCACGAAGGGAGAGTGCAGTGAGGAGAGACAAAGAGGCTAAGAAACAAGAGCGAGTGCGAGGGTAACTGAGGCGGCAAACTCATGGACAATGCGAGCACAAACATCGGCATGCTGACGACACCACGAGCAAGAAAACGAGGACGAAAAAGAAGCGTGAGGAGTGGGAGGGAGGGGGGAAGGTTACGACAAATGGGGAGAGGGGGGCTGCCCACGGCGGATGGCAGGCGGGGAGGTGGCGACGACGACTGATATGCCCACGACGGATGGCACGCTGGGAGGTGGCCACGACGACAGATAGGGGCACGACGACGGTGAAGGTGGGGAGGACGACGCACGACGGGCGGGGGTTGCGACGACGACGGTGGCGGGGAGGAGTGGCGCCGACGACGGGCAGACACACGACGATGATGATGATGGCGTGAAGCAGAGGGGCGACGACGACGGTGGGGGGGGGGAGGGGCGACGACGGTGGGGGACGTGGGGGGGACACCGCCGGTGAGGGCGTGGGGGGGGGGGACGACGACAGTCGCGGGCGGGGGGGGGGGCGGCAAAAGGTGGGGGGGATGGGGGGCAACGGCGGTGGGGGTCGTGGAGGGGACGGCGATGGTGAAGGTGGGGGGGAGACGACGACGGTGAGGGTGGGGGGGGCGCCGGCGACGGTGGACGCATAGGGCGGGGGGGAGGACGACGGCGGTGGCGGGCGAGGTGGGGGGACGACGGTGGTGGGGGGGGATGGGACGACGACGGTGGGCGCGTCGGCGGGGGGGAGGGACGGGGGGTTGGTGGCCTGGCGCTTTTTTGGCTGGCCAGGTGCGCGCGCGTTTTTCTGGCGCGCGCGCGCGCGCTCTTTTTTTTGGCGCCCTCCTGTTCTGGTCAGTCCAAGTCCACAGCAGGCCATCAGCTGTACTTGGACTTGCCGGGGTTGTGGGTCCCGCGCCAACCCAACCCCACCCTCGCCGCGCATACATCTGACGGTGGCCCGAGCTGTGGCTAGCTATTGGCTGCGCTCTCGTTCAATGTGGTGCGACCTCACCCAACCCCACCCTGAGGCAGGAATTGCGGAAAACCTCCACCCTTCAAAAAAAACGCAGGGGGGGGGGGGGGGGGGGGGGGGGGGGGGGGGGGCGCCTCTGGTGCGCCCACGTGGCTTGGTTGATCCAGCCACGTTCGGCTGTTGTGCCTCCATATTCGTTGCTACAATAGATGTGGGTGGCAAAATCCAGATGTGCACGGTCGTGGTAACCATGTGTTCCGGCCTCCAGCTTGAGCAGGCAGCGCGCTGCCCGGATGTGCCACGATGGTCGGTTGCGGTTCCCTCCTGCCTCTCCCTTCCCGCCCTGCCGGTGCGTCCGCGCCCACCTCTCCTGCAACTACCAGTGGAACCTGAGTGAACGGAGAGCCCGCAGCGATGCCCGAGGCTTCCGGCGCTGCCTTCGGCCTGATGCGGCGGTGGGTGGCAAGGGTGGATGTTGTGTGGTCGGTGCGCTGCGGGTTGCGTCGGCGCGGCTGGCCCCCCCTCGTCGGCCATGTGCTTTTGGGGCCCCCGGCTCCGGCCCCCGCTGCTTTGAAGTGGCGTGAGGGGGGGAGACGAGGTGGGGTGGTGTGATGGTCGTTTGAGTGGGCTTGGATGGGGAGGAGGGGTGGGGGTGACTTCTGGCTGGGTCGACGAGGGAGGAGGGGAGAGGATGATAGCAGTGAAAAGGTACCTCCGCTAGGTAGGATGCAGTCTTTCTGACAGCGCTCGTTGCGGAGCAGTAGAAACCACGCTTTCCCGTCCCACCCGCTGGCCGTCCCCGGAGAGGGGGGGGCACGCGAAAGCTCCAGCTGCCCAGCGGGGGGGGGCCCCGGCCGGCGGGGGCGGCTGCTGGCGGGCGGAGGCGGTCGGCAGTGGGCGCGGGCGGCAGCTGGCCGGCGGGGGCGCCTGCCGGATGCCGGCCATCGGGGGGGAACGCCGGCCGGCGGGGGCGGCTGCTGGTGGGCGGGGACACCCGTCGGCGGGCGGGCGCCGTCGTGAGCGGGTGGGGGCGGCTGTAGGCCGGAGGGTACGGCTTCTGTCGGGTGCGGGCCGCCACCGGCGGGCTGGGGGGACTGCTGGCGGGGGCGGCCGTCGGCGGGCTACTGGCCGCCGGGGGCAGTCGCGTGTGGGCGGTGGTTGCTGGCGGCTGGCCGAGGCGACTGCAGGCGACCGAGGGCGGCTGCCAGCGGGCGGGGGCGGCTGCCGGCGGGCACGGGCGGCTGCCGGCTGGCGTGGGTGGCGAATAGCCCACGGGGGCGATTGCCGGCGGGCGGAGCGGGCTGCGGACCGGCGGAGGCGCCCGCTGGCGGGCGGAAGCGGTCGCCAGTGGGCGTTGGAGGCTGCTAGCCGGCGGGTGCCGGCGGGGGCTGGCGGGCGCGGGCGCGCTGTGGCTGCTGGACGGCGGGAACGGGCGGCATTAACGAGCGGGGTGGTCGCGAGCGGCGGGTGGGGCTGCTGGCCGCGGTGCTGGCGGCTGCTGGCGGACGCGGCGGCTGCTGGCGGGGGGGCGGGCTTGCTGCGTGTGGCGGCGTCCGCTGCCGGGTGGGGTGCGCCTGCCGGCGACGGAGGCGGGAACTGTCGCAGGAGGGGCGGTCGATGGCAGCGCTGGTGGCGGCGGCAGGCCGTGTGCAGCGGCGGCTGTCGGCGGGAGCAGGGGCGTGCGGCGGATGGGGGGAGGGCGTCTGGCGGATGGTGTGGACGCCGGCGTCGGGGCAGCCGCCGCTGGACATGCAAGGGCGGCTGCCAGGGACGGCGGCAGCTGGCGTAGTGCAGCGTCGGCTGTTGGCGTGGGGGGGGGGGCTATCGGTTTGGGGGCGGCTGCTGCCGACCCGGGGGAGCTGGCCCTCCGCGGTGCCGGTGGCTGCCGTTAGGCAGCGGAGGCCGCTGGTGGAAGCGGCAACCGTCGTGAGGGCGGCTCCCAGACGGGCGGGGGGCAGTTGGGGTAGGGTTGCGTTGCTGTCTGGATGGGGGCTCGCCGGTCTCCGCCAGGTGCTGTGAGAGCGGTCGCTGCTGTCGTGACAGCGGTCCTGAAGCGCCTTCCTATCATAGGCATACCCTCCACATGCACGTGCACCACCATGATAGGGGTGCATCTGGAGGGTAAAAAGGGATGAAGGAGCCATCGGGGAGCTTAGCGGCCACCACCATTGTTCCTAGGACACAAAATAGGGTCGATACAGCCCTTTTTATTTTTTTTTGCTGTGCGCGTCGTTTTGGGGTGTGCATGCCTTCCGACCCCCGGGACCAGCAGGCTGCAAGACGGGGTCGGGACGTGCACACGACGGTTGTTGTGGACATGCTTCAAGTTGTGCGTCACTTGCCTACAAAGGTTACAGGAACACACAGAACGTGTTATGACCCCCGATGGACTGTCTGTGCGCGGGAAGCAGGTGCAACCAGCTCGTGAAGCGCACCTCGCGAGCTATAGCATGGGGAGATTCCAGGAGATACGAGCAGTGAGCGGTCAGATTCACAGCGGTAGTGTGGTTTCCACCAGCGGACCCATGTTTCACAAAGAGCGCTGCTTCGTGGCGCGACAAATGTGATTCCTGTGGTTGGATGAAAGTATCGTAGGTTTGTGCCTTGCACCACCTGTATGCCCCGGCACGATCCGCACCATTCGGGCCAGCCGTGGAGTCGTATCCCGCCCTCGCCTCGCTCCACAGCCCCACATAGCAGAGGACATATTTAACTCGTAACAGGCGACCGTCCCGTCCTGTTGGGTGGCGCAGCTGCGACGGACGTGGCAACACACACGCCGTCTTCATCCCCGCTGTATGCCACAACGACAGCTGCGACGGCGGCTACGTGACAGCCACACTGCGGTGCCTCCGTGCGAGGCGGCCCTGTTGCGTGGCGAACGGAATTCATCTGATACCATTTTGTAGCCAACTTTGATCGGAGAGCCGGCCCATGCTCATTCTTCCTCGCACAAAAATAGCCTCCCTCGAAATCAGCTGTGTGTTGTGAATCTGACCTCTCACTGCTCGTATCTCCTGGAATCTCCCCATGCTATAGCTCGCGAGGTGCGCTTCACGAGCTGGTTGCACCTGCTTCCCGCGCACAGACAGTCCATCGGGGGTCATAACACGTTCTGTGTGTTCCTGTAACCTTTGTAGGCAAGTGACGCACAACTTGAAGCATGTCCACAACAACCGTCGTGTGCACGTCCCGACCCCGTCTTGCAGCCTGCTGGTCCCGGGGGTCGGAAGGCATGCACACCCCAAAACGACGCGCACAGCAAAAAAAAATAAAAAGGGCTGTATCGACCCTATTTTGTGTCCTAGGAACAATGGTGGTGGCCGCTAAGCTCCCCGATGGCTCCTTCATCCCTTTTTACCCTCCAGATGCACCCCTATCATGGTGGTGCACGTGCATGTGGAGGGTATGCCTATGATAGGAAGGCGCTTCAGGACCGCTGTCACGACAGCAGCGACCGCTCTCACAGCACCTGGCGGAGACCGGCGAGCCCCCATCCAGACAGCAACGCAACCCTACCCCAACTGCCCCCCGCCCGTCTGGGAGCCGCCCTCACGACGGTTGCCGCTTCCACCAGCGGCCTCCGCTGCCTAACGGCAGCCACCGGCACCGCGGAGGGCCAGCTCCCCCGGGTCGGCAGCAGCCGCCCCCAAACCGATAGCCCCCCCCCCCACGCCAACAGCCGACGCTGCACTACGCCAGCTGCCGCCGTCCCTGGCAGCCGCCCTTGCATGTCCAGCGGCGGCTGCCCCGACGCCGGCGTCCACACCATCCGCCAGACGCCCTCCCCCCATCCGCCGCACGCCCCTGCTCCCGCCGACAGCCGCCGCTGCACACGGCCTGCCGCCGCCACCAGCGCTGCCATCGACCGCCCCTCCTGCGACAGTTCCCGCCTCCGTCGCCGGCAGGCGCACCCCACCCGGCAGCGGACGCCGCCACACGCAGCAAGCCCGCCCCCCCGCCAGCAGCCGCCGCGTCCGCCAGCAGCCGCCAGCACCGCGGCCAGCAGCCCCACCCGCCGCTCGCGACCACCCCGCTCGTTAATGCCGCCCGTTCCCGCCGTCCAGCAGCCACAGCGCGCCCGCGCCCGCCAGCCCCCGCCGGCACCCGCCGGCTAGCAGCCTCCAACGCCCACTGGCGACCGCTTCCGCCCGCCAGCGGGCGCCTCCGCCGGTCCGCAGCCCGCTCCGCCCGCCGGCAATCGCCCCCGTGGGCTATTCGCCACCCACGCCAGCCGGCAGCCGCCCGTGCCCGCCGGCAGCCGCCCCCGCCCGCTGGCAGCCGCCCTCGGTCGCCTGCAGTCGCCTCGGCCAGCCGCCAGCAACCACCGCCCACACGCGACTGCCCCCGGCGGCCAGTAGCCCGCCGACGGCCGCCCCCGCCAGCAGTCCCCCCAGCCCGCCGGTGGCGGCCCGCACCCGACAGAAGCCGTACCCTCCGGCCTACAGCCGCCCCCACCCGCTCACGACGGCGCCCGCCCGCCGACGGGTGTCCCCGCCCACCAGCAGCCGCCCCCGCCGGCCGGCGTTCCCCCCCGATGGCCGGCATCCGGCAGGCGCCCCCGCCGGCCAGCTGCCGCCCGCGCCCACTGCCGACCGCCTCCGCCCGCCAGCAGCCGCCCCCGCCGGCCGGGGCCCCCCCCCGCTGGGCAGCTGGAGCTTTCGCGTGCCCCCCCCTCTCCGGGGACGGCCAGCGGGTGGGACGGGAAAGCGTGGTTTCTACTGCTCCGCAACGAGCGCTGTCAGAAAGACTGCATCCTACCTAGCGGAGGTACCTTTTCACTGCTATCATCCTCTCCCCTCCTCCCTCGTCGACCCAGCCAGAAGTCACCCCCACCCCTCCTCCCCATCCAAGCCCACTCAAACGACCATCACACCACCCCACCTCGTCTCCCCCCCTCACGCCACTTCAAAGCAGCGGGGGCCGGAGCCGGGGGCCCCAAAAGCACATGGCCGACGAGGGGGGGCCAGCCGCGCCGACGCAACCCGCAGCGCACCGACCACACAACATCCACCCTTGCCACCCACCGCCGCATCAGGCCGAAGGCAGCGCCGGAAGCCTCGGGCATCGCTGCGGGCTCTCCGTTCACTCAGGTTCCACTGGTAGTTGCAGGAGAGGTGGGCGCGGACGCACCGGCAGGGCGGGAAGGGAGAGGCAGGAGGGAACCGCAACCGACCATCGTGGCACATCCGGGCAGCGCGCTGCCTGCTCAAGCTGGAGGCCGGAACACATGGTTACCACGACCGTGCACATCTGGATTTTGCCACCCACATCTATTGTAGCAACGAATATGGAGGCACAACAGCCGAACGTGGCTGGATCAACCAAGCCACGTGGGCGCACCAGAGGCGCCCCCCCCCCCCCCCCCCCCCCCCCCCCCCCCCCCCTGCGTTTTTTTTGAAGGGTGGAGGTTTTCCGCAATTCCTGCCTCCTCTGGCCACACCTCCTCCACCCCTCCGTCGGGGCGCGCCCGCACGGCCACCTCCCCTCCCAAACGGTGGAACCGGCAACTGCTGCCGTGGCGGCGGCGGCGGCGCGGGGGTGCAAACCGGGGCGGGGCGGGCCGCGAGACACCCCGCCAGCCGCGGCGCTCGAGGGTGCCCCCGCCGCGGCGCTGGGGGGGGGGGGTGGCCAGCCCGCCCGCTCTGACGTCACCGCCAGCCGGCGGCCGTACGGACACACGGCGGGGTCAACAGTGGGGGTCGCGTGTGAGGCGGCCCGGCGGCCGCGACTCCGCTTTCCCCGCCCCCGCGCCGCGGACGCTTCCGCTCCCGCCCGTGCCGTTGCCCCCCCGCTCGGTCCGCCCGCCCACCAGGCGTCTGCCCCGCCCGCCCGCCCGCGTGGCCCGCCGGCGGCGGCCGCCGCCGCCTCGCTCCCCACCGAGTCGCCCGGCCGGCAGGCCGCCGCCGCCCCACCGCCCCGCGCCGCGTGACCGTTGCGCACGCGTGCGGTCGGTTTGGGTGCCGAGGGCGGGCTGCCCCCCCCCACGCCTCGGCCGACCGCCCCCCCCGCCGGACCGCCCCCCCGCCCTCCCCCCTCTGAGACCTGCCGACGAGCGCGCGGGTCCCTGCCGCTGCGCATCTGTCCGACGGCCGTGAGTCTGGACGCGGCGCGGCTGCCCTTACAAGAGCACCGCCACGACCCCCTCCCCCCTCCCGTCCGTCCCCCACCTTGCCCATCACCGGCGTGCGGTTGGCTGGTGGGGGTGTGTACCCCCCCGCCGTCCATGACCGCCCGCGGCGTCATGGGCGCCGGCGGGGAGCTGTCGATGGACGAGCGGCAGTGCGGGCGCCTCGGCACGGGGTCGGTCATGTCTGTGGCGAGCCGCCTGGAGCGGCTCCTCGACGGCTCCGCCGCGGCGGCGGGCGGCGGCGGTGGGGGCGGCGACGGACGCGGCGCGGCGCGGCGGTCGCCGCCGCCACCCCCGCCGCCACCCCCGCCGGCGGCGGTCGTGGCGGCGGCGGCCACCCCCGCGGACGCGGGGCGCGGCGGCGGCGGCGGCGGCGGCGGCGGCGGTGGCGGCCCCCGCGGCCAAGCAGCGGTACAAAAAGATGCGCAAGCGGCGGGTGACGAAGCGGGCCAACGGGGAGGTGGTGGCCACCCGCGTGTACACGGTGCTCGTGCCCGTTGACGCGGCCGGCAACGCGACGGGGCCGCCCGTGCCGTACGACGAGGGCCGGGGGGGGGGGGGAAGCGGGGGGGGGGGTCGCCGGCGGCTACCCCGCCGACGAGCAGCCGGTCTTTGCCGGCGGCGGGGGGGGCGGCAACGGGCGCGACGGCGGCGGCGGCGGCGGCGAGCACAACGGGCGCGGCGGCAGCAGCGGCGCCGCTGCCGGCAACGGTGGCCGCGGCGGGCGGCGGCTCGCCCGGGGCGACGGGCGCGCGCCCCCCCCCTCCCCCCCCCCCCCCCCCCCCGTGGCGCCCCCCCTCGCCACCGTCGTGGCCGCCACCCCCCCCCCCCCCCCCCCCCCCATGCCGCACACCCTCCCGCCCGCGCCCACCCGCCACACGCGCATCGAGAAGCGGGTGCCCACCGACCTGACGCTCCGCCCCGTCCTCACCGGCGGCACTGCCGAGTTCCCGACCGTCACCGTCACGGCGGCGGCGTACGTGGCGGTGCTGCAGGCGTCCATCGAAGCCCTCACCGCCGACCTGGCCGCCGCGACCAAGCGGGTGCGCTTCTACGAGGAGAGCGAGCGCAAGGCCGCCGCCGCCGCCGCCGCCCGCGCGGCGCGGGAGGAGGAGGCCGCCGCGGCGGCGGCGGCGGCCGAGTCGCGGGGGCCCCAGCTGCTCGCCTCGTTTGCCAAACGCCGCACGCACTCGGGGTCGACGGGCGGCTCGTCGCGGGGGCGGGCGGCCGCGGCGGCGGCGGCGGCAACGGCGGCGGCCGGGGGGGGGGGGGGGGGCGACGCGGGACCGCCCGCGCCGGCGCCGGCTGCCCCCACCACCACGACCTCCGACGCCGGCGCGGGGGCGGCAGCGGCGGCGCCGTCGCCGCCGCCGCCGCCGCCCCTGGCGGCGACGGTGAGCTTCCCCAAGGGCTTTGGCAGCAGCAGCAAGGCCGCCGGCCGGCCGCCGCGCCCCAACGGCAGCACCACCGGCAGCGGCGGCAGGGGTGCTGCCGCGGCGACCGGCGGCGGCGGCGGCCTCCCCGCCTCTGTGTCGGTCCCGTCGGTGGTTGGGTCCCGGCCGCCCGCGGCGGCGGCGGCGGCGGCGGCACGGCCGCCCGACCGGGCGGGCGGGTCGGGCGGGGGGGACGGCGCGTCGCTGCTCGGGCGGATGAACTCGGCGGCGGCGCGGTTTGGGGTGGGCGGCAGCGGCGGCGGCGGCGGCGGTGGCGGTGTCGACGGGACTGGCGGTGGCGGTGGCGGCGGCGGCGGCGGCGGCGGTGGACGCGGCGGCGGTGGGGACGGCGGCGGGCGGCGGCGGGGGGCGGGGGGTCCCCCCAAGGCGGTGCTCGCCGACGGCGGCGACCGCGCGAATGCCAAGGCGCGGGCGCCGCGGAGTATGGTGCGGGGGCGGTCGCTCGCCAACCTGTTTGCCAAGAGCTCTGCTTGAGGGGCGGGCAAAGTAGGCAACGGGCAGCGGGTGTGGGAGGGAGAGGGGCGGCGCAGTGGGGTTCCCAGCACGCGCGTACGGATGGCGCGTGCGGGGGGCGACGCGGCGCCCTCTTTGCGGTCCCGTGGTGGCGTGACGCTGCCGCGGCCGCGGGTGTTGGTCCTCCCTTGATACTGCCTTTGTTTTTCTTCTTCGTGCGTTCAACCCTGTTTTGTTGTCGAGGCGAGCACCTCGCTGTCTCCTTGCGCGTTGGGCACGCAGCTTAACCGCAGGCAGCATGACCCACGCCCTCCACGCAGCACCCCCCCCTCGCACCCAGTGACTCCACTCACAGTCCCTTCCCCTTCCCCGCCGCCGCCGGCTTTCCCGCCGCCGCCCCCTTCTCCGCCGCCTCCTTCTCCGCCGCCGCCTTCTCCACCTCCACCCCCCGGTCCCGAAACAGGAACAGCGAGCACCCCGACGGCACCAGGTACCGCCCGAGGATGCCCATAAACGCGTCGGCCGTATCCGGCCCGTCGACGACCATCCGCTCCTTGACGTCCCGGCTCGCATCCACCACCACCACCGTCGAGCGGAGGAGCGCCAGCGACCCCGCCTCGAGGAGGGACAGCACCCGCGCGGGGGTGCCCACCGCCAGCGGCACGTGGCCCGCCGTCGAGGCGGCGGCGGCTTCCAGAAACGCCGCATTCTCCTCCACCTTGATGTGCTTGGAGAAGAGCTTGACCACCGCCGGCGGCGGGGACGCGCCCGCCGCCGTCAGCGCCCGCAGGTGCCGCCCAAACGCCGTCGCCTTGACCGCCGATAGCGTCAGGACGAGCACCTTGACCGCCGCCGCCGTCGGGGGGACCTTGGCCGCCGCCCGGTGCCGCGCCTGTTGCACCGCCCCGACGGCGGGGTGCCGCGCGGCCACCACCGCCGCCACGTCGGACAGCGGCACGGGGGCGTGGACGCCCGCGACGCGGTCGGAGTGGAGGCGCGCGACGGCGGCCACCTCCTTGGCGGGCGGCGCTTTTCCGGGCAGCTGGTTGCGCGCCCACCGCGCGTGGGCGGCGCGGAGAAATTCGGCGGGGTCACTAAAGAGCGGCCCGTCGACGGTGGCGCGCTCTGCCTCGTGGGCGGCGACGCGCGCGACGCGGCCCGGCGTCGGGTTGGCCTTGCGCGCCGCCTTGCGCGCCGCCTTGCGTGCGGCGCCCGCGGCAGCCGCGGCGGCGGCGGCGGCCGCCCCCGCCGTCGGCAGGTCCAGGTTGTCGGCCAGGTCATCGCCTCCACCGCCGGCGGCCGCGGCAACCGCCCGCCGCCGCGCCTTGGCCGCCGCCGCCGCGGCAGCGTCGCGCGCTTGCGCCGCCGCCCGCCGCTCCTTGGCCGCCATGTGCCGCTTGCCGCCGCGGCCGCGGGGCACCTTTGGGGGCTCCCCCGGGGTGGCCGCCGCCGCCGACGACGGCGCGGGCTCGGTGGCGGCGGCGGGTGCGGCGGGGGCGCCACCCCCCGCACCGCCGCCGGCGGCAGCGGCGGGTGGCGGCGGGTCGCCCCCCCCCCCCCCTGCCGCGCGGCCGGCGGCGGCGGCCGCCGCGCCGGCGGCGCGCGCGGCGGCGCGGGCGGCGGAACCGCGGAGGATGCGCGCCTTTTTCGCCGGCGGCGCCTCCCCGGCGGCGGGGGCGGGTGCGGCGGGAGCGGGCGCCGTGGCCGCACCGCCGTCTGCAACGGCGGGGGCGGCAGGCCCCGTCGGCGGCGGCGGCGTCGCCGTCGACGGCGGCGGCGCCGTCGACGGTGGCGGCCCCGTCGACGGTGGCGGCGCCGTCGACGGCGGCGGCGCCGGCGGGGCGACGTCGGGCTCGCGGGCGCGGCGCTTCTTCTTGGACGACGACGGCCGCGGCACGGCAGGGGCGGCGGCCGCCGGCAGGGCAGCGGGGAAGGGTGTCGCGGGCGCCGCCGTTGCCGCCTTTGCCGCCCCCCGCTGCTTCTTGGGCGACGCCACCGCCGCCCCGGCGGCCACAGGGGTGGTCTTCATCGTGGCCGCGGCCGCCAGCGTCGCGGCCAGCAGCGCGAGTGCCGGCGGCGGGCGCGGGGGAGGGGGCGTCCGCGGCAGGCGCCCGCACCAAACCGAGTGCCGAGCAGCAGTCGGTAGTTGATTCCCTTGCAAGGTGGGGTGGCGGCTGCTTTCTTTGCTCGTCACGCCAGGAAGTTGGGGGCGGGGGGGTGCGCGAGGGGTAGACACGAGCCAAGGCAGACGCTTGCCGCCGCCGTCGGCCGAGACGACGACGGCCAAGACGACGGCGGCAGCCGAAAACACCACCCCAGACTTGAGCCCCGCTGTGGAATTCAGGGCGGTGCCGCCCCTGAATTTGGATCTGGCGGCGCATTTTGGTGTCGCCTCGATCTACGCCTCGACACTGCGAGCGCGCGCGGGCGCGCCCGCCCTCCCTCCCACCGCCACCCACGTTCTCCATCTGGCTGGCTATTCACGACGCCGCCTCCCGCGCCACTGCCCGCCGCGGTGTCTCGCCGGCGGGTCGGCCGCTGTTTTCGGACGCAGAGCTGTCTGGCGGTGCTTCCCTGCCCGGGGCGTGTGGTGCTCGGCCGCGCCGCCCCGCGACAGTGGCGACGGCGTCAACCGGTGCGCGGTGCTGGGTGGCGGCGCGGGTCGCGCGCGCTGCCACTGTGGGGCAGAGGACACCCCCATCCCTGGGCATCCCCTGGGGTCTCGCTCACGTCGCTGACCACCCTTCCCCCCGATTGCCGTACGCCGCCTCGTCCCGCCGCCCCCCCTCCCCCGCCCGCCGCTCCCTGCCCCGGACCGCGCGCCGGGATGGCGCCCAAGCGCAAGCCCCCCCGCCAAAAGACGACCGCGGAGCTCACCGTTGCCCGCCTGCGGGACGTCTGTGCGGGCACCCTCCTCGCGGCCGACCCGCCGTCGCTGCCGCCTGACGCGGACGCGTCGCCGCCCGCCTCCCCCGCGTCGGGCGGGTCGACCCCCCGCCCCCCCCCGCCCCCCCCGGAGCCCCCCCCCCCCCCCCTGGCGTCCCCCGCGCGCTGGCGCGCTGCGACGGGGCGGATATCGTCAAGCGCGCCGTCGGCCGCCGCTCCCGCTACCTCTTCCTCCTCCCCGGCGGGCTGTCCCTGACGGCGGGCGCACGCATCGGCCACCTGGCCGCCCTCGACACCCCCACCCCCGTCCTGTACATTGAGTTTGGGCCCGCCGCCTGGGGGGGGGACGAAGTCGGCCGCCTAAAGTGCTGGGGCGTCCACTTTTACCCGCGCAACGCGGTGCTGACGCTCCGCGGGGGGGGGGCGGGCAAGGCGGCTGTGTGTGAGGACGTGATGGAGACGGTGGTGGTGTTTGGGGAGTGGGCGTGGGTGGGGGGGGCGGCGGGGAACCCGACCGAGGCGGTGCTGCCGCTGCCGGCGGGGCTCGCGGCGGTGGTGGGCGAGGGGGGGGGGGCGGACATTTGGCCCAAGGGGGGGGCCGAGGCCGCCGCGCGCGGCCGGGCAGAGGCCGCCGGCGGGCGGGGGGGGGGGGGGGGGGGGGGCAAGCGGCCCGCAGAGGGCGAGGCCATCTGCTTGGATGGGGAGGAGGAGGCAGAGGCGGAGGAGGCGGCGGCGTACGAGGGGGGGTTGGGCGGGTTGGACGGCGGCGCCCAGGGGGTGGACACCCCCGCCCGCCGCACGTCGACGCGCAAGCGGGCGCGCCACGACGATGTCGCTGACGGCTATGGCGAGTACGTTGGGAGTGAGGAGGAGGGAGGGGAGGGGGGGGGCGAGGAGGAGGACAGCGACTTTGTGGTCGGCTGACGCCGCGCGGCGGGCGTCGGGCAGCAAGATGGTTAGCGAGCCCGAGGGCGGACGGCCAAGGCGGGCGAGCGGGTGACGAGCACCGATGGGGGCTGGACAACACGTACGTTGGATGGCTGGCCGTAGCGAATGGAGTAGGGTGCGCCGGGTATGTACGAGGAGGATACGAGGTGGAGAGACGTCGGAGGAGGCAAACGACTGTGCTGGCCGTACGGCGGCATACGAGTCACCAGCTTTGGCCGTAAAATAGTCCACGTTTTCAATTTTTCTCTTGAAGCTTCGGTGGTCAAGACAACATTTTCAAGAAACGTGGGGTGACACTCCTCCCACCGACGTCTTGCGTGTCGTGGCAGAGGTCGGCCTCCCTGCTCGCGCTGGCCACCACGTCTTCTGCGTCCTCTTCCCCGCGCGCACGAGCGGCGTGCGGTCGTGCCCGCGACTGCCGCCTGCCGCCGCCGCCGCCATGGACGGCCTACAAAAACTGGAGCGGCTCGCGCAGCTGTCGCAAATTACGGCGGCGCTGAAGCGCCACGTTGGCGTCGACGACACGGACGTGGCCGAGTTCCTCCTGGCCATTGCGGCGGGCCACCCCGCCTACACCGCGTTTGCCGCCGCCGCCCGTGAGGCGACGCGCGACGCGAGTGGCGACGACGGGGGGCTGCCGGAGGAGCTGTTTGCCGACGTCCACGGCATCGTGCACAAGGCGGCCGCGCGGGGGGCCGCGCCCCCGTCGTCGCTGGTGACAGACCCAGACGCCGCCGCCGCCCCGTTTGTCCTCGACCGCCGCCCGTCGGATGGGCGGCGTGCGTCGGGGGGGCCCCCCCGCCGCAGCCGCTTTGGCGCGCTCCTGCCGCTGGGGCCGCCCAGCGGCTCGGCGACGCTAGTGGGTGCGAGCAGCGGGCCCGCCACCGCCCTGGGCGCAAGCACCGGCCCAGGAGCCCTGCTGAGCGGGAGCGCCGAGCCGGAAAACTTCCTCGGCTCGGGCATTGATGTCGCCGCGCTGGAGGTGTCGGACCGGGAGCTGGTGGAGCGGCAGCGGGCGCTCGCCCGCCGCGCCGCCCGCGGCGGCGGCGGCGGCGGCGGCGCCCCCGCCGGGGACGGGCGCGACGGTGCGCCGCGGCGGCACCGGATTGCGGATACGGAGCAGTGGGAGCTGACGCAGCTGGTGAACAGCGGCGTCCTCAGCGTCGCCGACGTGCGGCGGGCGTCCGCGGCGGCCACCTCCCATCGCCACCGGCCGGCGGGGGCAGGGGAGGACGCGCCGGGGGGTGCGGCGGCCGCGGCGGCGGTGGTGGACGAGGAGGAGGAGGAGCTGCTGAGCGGGGCGGTGGACGTGCCTCCGCGCGTCGATTGACCTGGACGGCGGCGGCGGCGGGGGCGGCGACCCGCTGGGCAAGCGCGTCCGGCTGACGCTGTTCCTGGGCGGCGCGGACGGGGATGCGGGCGTCGCCGCCGCGCTTGCCGAGTCGGCGCTCGAGGGGGACGTCCCTGGGGGGGGGGGGGGCGGCGCGGGCGCGGGGGGCGGGCGGGGAGGGGCCGGCGGCGGTGGTGGCGGTGGCGGGGGCGGCGGCGGTGGGGGGGGCGTCGCGGGCCCGCCGCTGCCGCCCGACGTGGAGCTGAGCGCGGTGGTGAGCACCCCCTTTGCCACCCGCGAGGGGGATATTACCCTCCTTTCCACCTCTGGCAGCGGCGGTGCCGGCGGCGGCGGCGGCGGCGGGGGTGGGGGCAGCAGCAGCGGCGGCCGCAGCTGGGGCACCGCCGCCGACGGGTCGGCGGGCGGCGGCGGCTCGGGGCTGCTGCTCGGCCCCGCGACCGCCGCCGGCGGTCGAGGCGGCCGCCGCGGCGCGGGCCAACACGGACGCGGCGCGGGCCTCAACCCCCCACCGCCCCCGCCACCACTGTCGCCCCCCCTGACACACCCACCGGGCCAGCTGCCGGCCGCGCCCGGCCGGCCGTCAAGCGCCCAGACGTTTGCCGCAAGCGCCGGCGCCGTCGGCGCGGCGCCGCCGCTTGCAGCCTTAAGGCGGCGCGGGCGGACGCGACGACCGTCGGGACGGCCGTGGGGGGGCCGGCGGGGGGGGGTCGCACCCCCCCACCGAGCTCCCACCCCCTCCCGCCGCCACAGTCGCCCCCCCCCCGCCACCACTCGCCCCCGCTTCGACGGCCGTCGCGGGCGGCGGCCGGCCAGCCGCCGGCGCGTGCACGACCGCCGCGACCCTCGCGCCGCCGACCAACGTCGCCGCCGCGGCCGGAGTTGCGCCGCCGTCGCGCGCCTGCCCCCCCTGGCCGCGGGGCTTGGCGGCAGCGGTCGCGGCTCCGGCGGGGGGGCGGACGGAGGGGGATCGCTCCCCCCCGCACCGCCACAACACCCCCCCACCGCCGCGGCCATCGCCCCCGACCCCCCCACGCGTGGCCGCCGCCCCGCCGAGTGCGACCGGCGCGCCGGCGGCCGTCGCCGCCTTGCCGCGCGTCGCCGCCGCCGCACCGCTGGCGGCGGCCACCACCCTCTCGGTGGCGGTGGGGGTGCCCCCCGCGGCACTTGCGGTTGGGGGGGTGCGGGCGGCAGGGGAGCGCCCCCCACCGCCAAGCCCCCCGCACCCGCCTGCCGGCCCACCACCCCCCGCCCACCCGCCACCCGCCGCCTCCGACGTGCGCGCCGCGGCGTGCCCGCCGCCCGTCGCCGGCAGGGCCGCCTCGCCGCGCGTAGCCGCCGCCGCCACGGCAATGACGCTTCCACGCGGCGCCGTGGCGGCGGCGGCGGTGGCAACGGCGGTGGCGAAGGAGGCCAAGGGGGGGGCGACGGGGGAGAACACCCCCCGCCGCCCAGCACAACCCCCCCCCCCCCCCCCCCCCCCGCCACCCCCGCCCCTCCCGGCACCCCAAACCGGCCGCCCGCCCGCCGCGCCCGGCCCGCCGCGTACCGCCGTCGCCGCCGTTGCCGCCGTGCCGGCGCCGTTCGCAGCCAGGCCGGCGGCACGGGCGAGCGCGGCGGCGGCAGAGGCGGCCGTGGGGGGCCCAGCGGGGGGGGGTCGCCCCCCCCCGCTAAGCTCCGTACCCCCACCGCCGCCACCGTAGCCGCCCGCCCAGCCCGCACCCACCACCGCCAGCTATTCGTCCACTGGCGGCGGCCGGCCAGCCTCTGACACGCCCCCGGCCGTGACCGCCGCGCCGCCGCTAGCCGTCCCCGACGCGGCCGCGGTGGCGCCGCCGCCGCGGGCCTGCCCCCCCTTGCCGCGGGGGTTGGCGGCAGCGGTCACGGCGTCGGCGGGGGGGCCGACGGGGGGGGGTCTACCCCCCCCGCTCAGCCACGACACCCCCCCACCGCCGCAGCCCCCGCCCCCGTCCCCCCCCCCCTTGGCGGCCGCCCCGCCGGATGCGGCCGGCGCGCCGTCGGCCGTCGCCGCCTGGCCGCCGACTGCCTCCGCCGCCAGGAGGGTGTCCGTCGCGGCGGCCGTTGCTGCTGCCGTGCCTGCCGCCGCCGGCCGGTCGCAGGCAACCAGGGCGGCCCCGCCACGCCCACTCGCTGCCACGGCCACCGCCGCGCCGCCGACGAGCCCGTCCGTTGTCGCCGCTGGACCGCCCTCAGCCGCCGTCGCCGGGAGATTGTCCGGCTCGTCGGCCCTCGCCGCCGCCGCGTCCACCACCGCCGGCCCGTCGCCGACCTCGTTCACGTCGACGGCGGCCGGCCCGCCGCCGCCACCGGCCGCCACCGCGGCCACGACGCGGCCGCCCAGCGCCGCGGCCGCCGCCGCACCGCCGACGGGCCCGTCCTCCGTCGCCGCCGTGCCGCACTTGGCCGCCATTGCCGCGAGGGTGCCCGCCCCGTCGGCCAGCCCCGCCGTCGCGTCCGCCGCCGCCGGCCCGCCGCCCACCACGTCCATGTTGTCGCGGGATAAGGCGACAGCCGCCACCGCCGCCTGGCCGCGGCCGCGGCCGGGGAGCGTGGCGGAGGCCACCGCGCCGCCGCGGGGCGCTCTCGCCGCCCGGGCGTCGACGGCGATGACGTCCACCGTCGCCGTCTTGTCCACCAGCAGCAGCGCCGCCATGGTGGCGGTGCGCGCCGCGCGGCCGGCGCCGTCGCCGGCCCGGCCGCCGGGAGGCGCCGGGGGGGGGGGGAGCGGAGGGGGTTGGGGGTGGGGGGGGGGGGGCTGAGGGAAGTGCGGCTGGTGGTGGGGGGGGGAAGAGGTGGGGCTGGGCATGGGGGGGGGGGAGGGGGTAGGGCTGGTGGTGGGGTGGGGGGGGAGAAAGGCGCTGGGGCTGGTGGTGGTGGTGGGGAGGAGCGGGTGGGGGGGGGAGGTGGGGGGGGGTGGGGGCGGGGAGGGGCTGCCCCAGGAGCGGCGCGTTGTTGGTTGGTGACACGGCTGTGGTCCGTGAAGGCTGACATGTCCGCGGGGCAGGCAGGCCCGGTTCCCCCATGACAAGGGACTCGACGCGGGCCCGAGGCTGGCGTGTCGGGGTCAGCTCTGGACAGTGGACGCATGTCGCTGATGACATTGACAGGCGCGGCTCGTGGACGCTCGGGCCACGACCGGGTGAGATTTTTGTTGTCTCTACGAAACAACCGAGCCATGCTCGGATCCTCATGCCGGGTGGGGCTCACAGACCGAGGCCTGGAGACTATTCGCGGGCTTCCCTCCTGCTTCTTCGCCGTGGCCAGGCTTCCCGCCGGAGTTTGACGCGCTCCGTGCTGATCCTTGTATGCGGACGTTGGCCCTCCCGAAGAACGCGACCCCGACACCATGTCTGTGCGCGCCTTTAACATTGGGCGCCTTGTGGAGTATGACACCGCCAGCATCATCGTGTCCTTGACGACCGCGGGCGCCATCGTCGCAGCTCTCCTGTCTCGCCTAGCAGGCCACGAAAAGCTGGCGGTGGTGCGGTCATCGGCGGTCCCCATCGCCGCCGTGGCGGCCGCGATGTCATGTCTGCACGCGGCCGGGGTGGGGCTGGCCGCCGCTCGAATGACCGGAGGTGCTCGCGTGGTCCTGGACGATGCCGCGGAGACGCTGTCGTCGTCGCTTCCCGGAGTGCTGGCTGCATACCTTCCCATGTGCTGCTGTGTGCTGCGACAGGCGCGGCTGCTGCGGGCAGGTGACCGCTGGGCGGCGCCCAGCCCCATCCCCCGTGTTGGCGTGGGCAGTAGCTACGGCACCGGTGCGGCGTATCTGGCGCTGGACGCCCGCTCGAAGGCGCTACTGGGTGCCTACTATGCGCTCTACCTGGCCGGCCTGGTCGCGGCGGCGCTCAACGCGGCGCTGCCCGTCTCGGTACTCAATGTGTCGGGCGTGCTGGCGGTGGCGTACGATCTGGGGATCCCCACGTGGAACGCCGTTCGCAGTGGCGACGGGTCAGACACAAAGGTGACCAACGTCTTTGAAGGAGTGGACTTTGACGTGGAGATCCTTGGCGTCAACCAGTACTCTCCAACGTGGACAGTCTCCCCCGACCACGACGCGGAGGGGAAAGCCGCAGTCACCGTTCGTAAGTTTTTCGTCCACAACGGACACACCCAGTCAGCGGCGCTGCGGGATGTCATCCCAATGCGCATGGAGTTCGCGGATGACCCCGAGCCAGCGGCGGTCGCCAAGACGATCCTCGACGTCGCGCGGTCGGGCAAGGAGCGCCTGTCGCAGCTGTATGCCGCGTCGACTGGCGCCCCCGCGGACGACGTGAGCGCCGCTTTGGGCGTGCTGAGCGTGCTCCTGCCCGACCGTCCGTGGGCCTCTGGCCGGGGTCAGCGCCTGCGGCTCCAGACACTCGCCCGCTGCTGCGCGTTGATGCGGGCCGCGGGCAACCGCCTGGGCCACCGCTGGAAGAACACCGACCATGACGCACGGGGCTGCGGGTGCGTGACGCACCGCGTCCTCAACCGGTCGCCGTTGGCGCCGACGCCGGACGACGCCATGGAGCAATGGTTTGGCGCGACGGCCAGCGCCCGGCTACAATGGGCTGACGAGCGGGCGCGGGCGTACGGCGAGGCCGTATGGGACGCCCTCAAGGTGTCCATGACGGGGCACTTTGAGAACCGGCCGTTTGTTATGTGGATCTTCCTTGTGGCGTTGGAGAGCCTGGCCAAGGTGCGATTCTCTGAGCCGGACTGGTTCCCGAGCGGCACATGGCCGCCGCTGTCTCTGTGTTCCCTGGGCATGCAGGGCCGCTGCTGCAGCCAGGCGGCCGATTTGGACCCGCAAGAGGCGGTACGCCTTCTCGGTCGCTGCGTTCCGGACGTGGAAGCGGGCTCTGATCGTGGTGCGCCGGCGGAGCCGCCGCCGCCGCGGCAGCTCTGGCCGCCGCCCAAGTCCGTCGCCCACGTGGCGCAGCGCGTGCTGCGCAAGGCGGCGCTGGTGCAGGCCGCCGTTTCCGCCATCATTCTGGCCCGGGAGCTGACTTGACTTGCGCCTGCTGCTCGGTCGCGTGTTGGCAGAGGAGCCTGATGGGAGACTGCGAGCGGCGGTGCTGATGAGCACCGGCCGTGCCATCGGGACGAAGGCCCCGCTCATCCGGTGGGAGCCGGATACTGAGCGAGCCGGGCGGGCGAGAGAGACAAGAGAGGCGAACGAGACAGGAGAGGGGCCGAGTGGACTCGCCGCGCTGGCGGGGTGCCATGCGCCCGCGCCGAGGAGTGGGCAGAAGGGCTGCCGCCGAGACGCAGGGGACGCAGGCGGACCTGAGTGCAGACCGACGGAGTGTAGTATATGTTGAGGGCCCGCGGACTAGCCGCGCGGGTTGAAGAAGACTGACCGTTTACTGTGCACCGTGACTCGACGCGCGGGTGAGCGTGGTAGCGACCACGCTCGTGTCTGTCTCATGCAACATCGCGGCTGCGGTGTCTTCATTGAGGGAGTAAACGAGGGTGGTAGTCGCGTCTCCACTGCCCCCCCCCCGTCCCGCTTTGGCTGCACCCTACCCCCCCCCCCAGTGCGTGCAGCCTTTCGTTGCCCGTGTCTCGGCTGGCAGCGGGCACTCGTGCCCGCATCCACGACCGCGTATCGTGTCGAGAGCAGAGCTGATACAGCTTCGCAACGGCCTCACTTTTTCCCCGTACGCGTGTCCGTGTCCAGGACAAGGCTGCACGCGCTCGAGCTATGACTGTGAGGTGCCTTCGAGACTGCGAGTACTCTCTGTGCACGCACACCACGGCCCAATTCACCACGCGGTGCAGGCGGCCGCCAGTCAGCTCACGTGCCACCTGCGCCGCAAACCGTCCGCGCTGCAGCTTTGCGTTCAATCGTGCCGCGCGCCGACCGCGCGTGCCCGCCGCGCCACACAGGTCTTTATAATGCGGCTGGCGGCGGGCGACCAGCCACGCGCGCGACGACACGCGCACGGCTTCCAAGTCGCCCACGCAAGTCGACGCGTGCTCGGTCACCCGTCCACACGCCCGCAGCGTCGCCCTGCTGGGCGATGCGCTCCACGGCCGCCGCGCGGTGCGCGGCCACCACGCGCGCCGCCATGCCGTTGCCACTCGCCTCGTGGTATCGCCCCCGCGACAGCGTGTACACGGCGCGAGCGGGGGGGGGGGCATGGTACCCTCGACTGGCGCGCGTCGCCGCGCGCACGCGGGTGGCCATGCCGCCCAGCGTTGCCGTGTGCGCGTCAGCCGCTGCGCGGTCGGCCGCCATCGCCCCCGCACGATCCACCCCGTACGCCTCGGGGGGGGGGCGGCCGCCGTCGGTCATGGCGACGGCAATACCACGCGTGCACTGAGGCAGACACGCCCGCGCCACGCGCACCGCTGCATGCCGCGGCACGCGCCACCGGCCACGACCAGTCGCCGCCTGCAGCGCACGCACGGCCGCGCACAGGTCAACGCAGCCCGCCCGCCGCGCGCGCCGCGCGGCGCCACGCACGAGCCGAAAGCGGCGGCTGCGGTGGGACGCGTCCGCACCTGCCACCGTGACTGGCGGCGCGGGCGCAGGCGCGCTGCCGCCAGCGCCCGGCTGCTGTGCGCTGTCTGCGGCTGCTGCCGCGGCCGGCGCAGCCGTATCGCCTGCACGGGTCGTCCCACCGCCAGCCTCTGCCCCCGCATCGAGGCGCTGGCGCTGGCGTGCGGGCGACCGCGTCCCCACTTCGGCGGGTGGACAGGTGCGCGCGGAGCCACGCGAGCGTCACCGCCGCGCCGGCGGCGGCGAAGTCGAGTGGCCACATGGGCGCCACTGGGCATCGACCCCGTGTGGCTCAACTTTCGCCCATAGCAGCGGCGTGGTTGGACGCGGGCGATAGCAGCGGTTCGAACGGGCACAAGCGGCGGCGACAGCTGGCGGGCGCTGCCGACGCCTCCGCCGCGACGCGCCGGCCGCGGCTGGGGGCGCCGGTTGCTCGCTGCCCCTGCCACCGCCGCTGCCGCCGCCGCCGCCGCCGCCGCCACCGCCACCGCCGCCGTCCCCGCCGTCGGCCGCCGACACCCACCCGCCGCCGGCCGACCGGCTCGGCGGCGCCGCCGTGGCGAGGCCGGCCACCCCCGCCGCCCGCCGAGCCGGCCGGCGTGCCGCCGCGGCCGCCCCGCGGGGCCGCCGCGGCCGCCGGCCGCGCCGCGGTGGCGGCGGCGGCGGCGGCGGCGGTGGCGGCGGCGGCGGCCGCGGCGCGGCGGCGCGGGCGCTTGATGAGCCGCGCGCCGCGCGGGGATGGGGGGGGGGGTGCCGCCGCGCGTCGCCGCGCGCGCCGGCCCAGACGCGTCCCGCCGCGGCTCCGCGTGGTCGTCCCGGCGGCTGCGGCCGCCGCCGCTCCCCTGCGGAGGGGGCGCCGCCGCCACGAGGGCGGGGGGGGGGGCGGGGGGGGGGGGGGGAAGCGGGAGCGCGCGCGTCCCGTCCCACCGGCGGGGGCTCGGGGCCAGTCCCCCCCCCCCCCCCCCCCGCCACCGCGCACCCCCCCCCCCCCCCCCTCAACCCTCCCCCAAGCACGGCAATGGCAACCGCACGCAGCGCCGTTCCTAACCCCCTCCCCCCCCCCCCCCCCCCCCCCTCCCAGCCACCATCCCATTCGGCACCCCCCACCCGCGGCGGCCGGCCGCCACCACCGCCGGTGCCCAGCAGCCGCGCCGCGGCGGCGCCGCGCGGCCGCCCGCCAGTAGCGCAGACGAGCGCGGGCGGGTGGGCGGCGGCCGCGGGCGTGTGCGTCGCGTCCGCGCCGCACGGGACGGCGGCGGCCGCGGGACTGCCCCGTCGTGTGGACGGGGGGGAGGGGGGGGGGGGGGGGGGGGGAAAAGTGCCGCCCAGCCGCGGCGGGCGCCGAGCCCCCGTGGGGGGGGGGGACGCCCGCCGCGTCCACGCGCGAGCGGCCACGTCCGGGGGGGGACGAGCGGCGCGCGGCGGTGCCGGCCGCGGCGGCGCGGCCGGCGCGGCGGCCCGCGCGCCGCGGCGGCGCCGTGGGGGGGGGGGCGCGCCGGCCGCCCGCCCGCCCCGCGTCGGTGGGTGTGCCCCGCCGGCGCGACGCGCTGCTCGTCGCGGGTGGCCACA
This sequence comes from Pyropia yezoensis, assembly GCA_009829735.1. NCBI lineage: Eukaryota > Rhodophyta > Bangiophyceae > Bangiales > Bangiaceae > Pyropia > Pyropia yezoensis. Next base: position 17,149,164 of record CM020618.1, on the reverse strand, counting down.
CTGCCCGGGGGGGTGGGGGGGGGGGGTGCGACCACGGTCGTGTCGGCCGCCGCCGCTCGGGCGGCGCCGCCGCCCCCGGCGTCTCGCCGTGGGCGTGCGACCGCCCGGCACCCGTGTGGAGCCGCCGCGGGTCGCGGCCGCCGCCGCCGCCGCCGCCGCCAGCAGCAACGGCGGGCGCCCCACACGCGGCGCGACCGGCACCCCGCGCGCGCGCGCGCCGTCCCGCGGGAGGGGGTAACGGCGGGCGGCGGCGGCGGCAGCGGCGGCGGCGGCGCCGCCGCCGCCGGCCGCCGGCCGCCGGCCGCCGGCCGCCGCGGCAGCGTCGGGCGGCCGCCGCCCCCCGCCGTGCACGGCGCGCGCGCCCGCTGCCGCGGCGGCAGCACGCGCGGCGGCGGCGGCGGCGGCGGCGGCGGCGGCCGCGCGCTGCGCGGCGGGCACCCCCGACAGGCGCTGCGACGAGGACGCCGCACCCCCCGCCGACCCCGACGCCGCCGCCGCCGTCACCGACGACGCCGCCGAGGCGGGCCCCCGTGGGGCGGGGGGTACGCCGCCGGGCCCGTGTGAGGGTAGCGGGGGGGGCGCCCGCGGCGGCGGCCGCGGCGGCGGCCCCGTCGGCGGCGGCGCGGTGAGCGCGCAACCGCCGCCGCCGCCACCACGGGCCGCCCCCCCCCACGCCGCCCGCGCCCGCCCCGCCGCGCGTCGGCGGGCGACTGCACGCCGACACGGCGGGCGGCGGCGGCGGCGGCGCCGCCCGCCGCGGGCGGCGGCGCCCAGCACCCGCGGCAGCCGCCGCGCTCCCCCCCCCCCCGCCGCCGCGTCTGCCGCCGCCCCCCCCCCCGCGACCGGGTGCCGCCGCGTGGGCGTCTCCCCCGGCAGACGTCCCCCCCCAATCCTCCCCCCCCCCCCCCCCCGGCCACACGGCGGCCCATCACCCCGCCCCCCCCCCGCCCCCCATCGGCCCCCACGTATCGAGCAGCGCGCCCACCCCCCCCCGCAGCGCAGCCAGCAGCGCCGCCCGCCGCGCGCAGCGCCGACGCCGACGGCGGCGACGGCAGCCACACCCAGCAGTCCGCCTCGGCCACGGTCGCGGCCAGCTTAAAAATAGCTGCAGCCGCAGGGTGACACCCCCCCCCCCCCCGCCGCCTGCGTCCGGCACGCCGGGGAGAGGGGGGGGGGGGGGCCGCCGCCGCTGGCAGGGCACGCGGCAACCGCGGCAACGGCGGCAGCGGTGGCGGTGACGACGGTGGCGGTGGTGGCGGTGGCGGTGGCGGTGGCGGTGGCGGTGGTGGTGGTGGTGGTGGTGGTGGTGGTGGTGGTGGTGGTGGTGGTGCCGGCGGTGGCCGTACCCACACGGCCGTGGTCGGCGGGCGGCCGCGCCAAGGACGCCCCGCCGCCGCCGGCACGCCACGTCGCGTCGCGGGCGGCGTGCCCGCGCGGCGCCGCCGCCGCGCCGGCCGCACCCGCCGCGGCAGTCGCCCAGCCGGCGACGGGGGCCGGGGGGCGGCTGTGGAGCGTCGACGGGCACGGCGCGCTCTCAGAGCTCCTCAGCGACCACCACCTGCAAAAATTTTCCGGTGCGTTTGGGATCCAGCGATACTACATGCACCCGTCCTTCTTCGGGACCCAGTCTGCGGATCCCATTGGTCCACGGCGGTCGCTGCCGTGTACATATCCGTCTGACACCAGTTTTTCACAAGTGACACCAGTTTTTCACAACTTCCCATCTATGGGATTCCCACAGTGTTTACATAGAAAAACCGACGAAAACGCAGTGCAAGAAGATGCCCCAGCCGTCTATCGACTCGCGCCAAAAATACAAGCCGAGGCGTAGGCAAACAGTGAGTCACACGGCTGGACGCGCCAACTCAAGGGCTCTCCAGGGGTGTAGAGCGACCCCAAAAAGGCGGGCCTCCGGCCGCGCCACGCCGCGCCGAGTAGAAAAAGGTGCGGTTCCTTTAGAGGGAATTAGAATTCAAGTACCTCGCCTGACGCTGCTTCTGGCTGATTGATCGGCGAGCCCAGCACTCCCTGGCGCGGTGTACAGCCGGCGCTCGAGAGGCTACGAGCCTTCTTCCCCTCCTCTAGACACTATACCCTCCTGCAGCACACCACAGGGACACAAACGCCTTCTCTGCCCATTCGCCAACCTTTGACCGCTGCAGAGGCGCATGTGCGGTTCTGAGGACGGGCGGCACTCCCGCCACAAGAAGCCCACTTGCCCCAGCTTACCCCACTTTCCCCCCCCCCTCCCCCCTTGACTGCGGACCTACCTTGTCCGGGCTCCCCATCTCTTCCCCCACCGGCAGCGGCCCTGTCTGGTCGGGGCGCCCCTTCCCCCCCCCCCTGGCAGCGGACCTGTCTGGCCGGGCGCCCCCCCCCGGCCCGCTCGGACGCCTCCCCCCCCGGCCGGCCGGCCGCACCCCCCCTCCCCCCCCCCCCCCCCCGCCGGCTCGGACGCCCCCCCCCCACCCCCTCACGTTGATCTGGGTAACCCCCCCACGTCCGCCGCTGCGAGCCGTCGTGTGCTGCGAGCCCCCCACACCCCCCCCCCCATTCGTCGGGGTGCCGTGCCCCCTCCACCCCGGTTGCACCGGTGCCGCCAGTATGGGGGAAGACCACGAGAGCAGGATGGCGGCATTGGAGCAGGTCAAGGCGGGCAACCTAACGACGGCTGCTTTTGCGCGGCGGTTTGAGTTGAGCTACAACAAGGCGCGCTACTTCATCCTCAACGACGGCCAGTCTACTAAGCGGGGACCCCAGCCGTTCTTCACTGCTGAAGAAGAACAGGTGTTGGTAAAGTTCATTCGTATCAACGCCGTCATCGGCCGTGGTCTGTCACGTGACGCTTTCCTGCGCGTGTGCGGAGAGTACGTCTGCAGCCTGTCTGCAGAGCGGCAGGCGACTGCCCGGCGCTACTTCCGCGGCTCTACTACCCCGGGGCGGGGCTTCCTAACTACTTTCCTCAGGCGCTGGCCAGAGCTGCGGGAGTACCGCGCGGGGACGATTGAGGAGGGACGGGCGCGGAATGCGCGTCCCGAGACCGTGGCGCACTGGTTCGCCACGCTCGCCCTTATGTACCGGGACCTGCGAATTGTGTCGCCTCGTCAACTGTGGAACATGGATGAAACCCACATCAAGGCACGAGAGTCGGCAGGGAGCAGCCGTGCGAGGATTCTGGGGCCTGTCGGCCTGAGAAAGCCGGAGGTGGTGATGCCCGACTTTGCATCCGGGGCGGGCGCGTGCACGGCGGCGTTTACGGTGTCAGCGGCGGGCCTGGTGGCTCCTCATTTCGTCGTGGTGGAGGGCGCCACCCCGGGTCACGCTTTCGTGCGCGTGACCAGGCCAGACGGGACGGTACACACTGTACCCTTGGCGTCGTTCTTGAACGACGCCGCCATGGCGTGGCGCCGCACGCCGCCTGGGTTTGACAAGTCGGTGTTCGACGTGTACGCGGAACATATGGCCACTTTTTTCCGGGCGTACTACCCGAAAGAGGCCAAGCTCCTGGCTATCGACGGGGCCAAGGTGCACCTGTCGCCGGGCGGCCTACTCACGCTGCTGAATGCGAATGTGCACGTGATTGCGGAGCCGTCCAAGATGTCCCACATCTTGCAGGCGCTGGACACCCCCAGCGCTTTTGGCCGGTACCAGCCGAAGGTACGCTCACGTGTGCGGGAGCTGGCCCTCGAGTGCCATGCACAAGGACGGGCCTTCACGACCATTGAGCTGGTCAAGGCGATTGGCCGCGCGGCGTCCGACGCCCTCACGGTGGACGCTCTCAAGTCGGCGTTCCAACGGGTGGGCGTGTGGCCCCTCGACCCCACTGTTGTCCGCTGGGAGGATATGTGCAAGGGGGCCGATGCGCCGCTGGCGCCAGATGTGGACATCCCTCTGCTGGTCTCGAGGCTGACTCCCGTGGCTCGCAAGGACATGGTCCGCCCTGTAGTGCAGAACGGCACACTGTCAACTGCCGGGAGAGCGACCGTCCTTACTGCCCCCGAGGTGATATCTGCGCTCCGTGAGATGGATGCAGCCAAGGAGGACAAGCGGAACGAGGCAGAGGCCAGCAAGCGTGCCAGGGAGGAGCGAGCTGCGGAGAAGTCCGTCAAGGACGAGGAGCGGGCACGCGCCAAGCAGGCGCGCATTGACGACAAGGCCGCGCGTGCGAGGCGCGAGACCTGGGCGGTCGTGGCCGCCGAGGCGGCGACTGAAGCGGGCTGCTGGCTGAGGTCTATTGGCCACGCCCCGCCATCTGCTGCAAAGGCACGCCGCCGCCTGGCAGCCGCGCGCGTGCGGGCGCCAATTCTGGCACCCCGTGCAGCATGGGCACAGGCCTCACGTGAAGCTGCCAGGATGGCTGTGTTTTCGTCCCGTAGGTAAACGAATTGTTGGTTGTGTCTCGAGTGTGCAAGTTGCACGTGGGGGAAAGGGGGCCGAGGGGGCGGGAAGGCTGTACGGGGCGGCCGGGTTGGCCCTTTCATGTGAAAGGCCGTTCTGCATATAAATTGCAGACCCACGCGGGACAGTGTAGGCCGGGAGGGGCGCCTGTCTCAAAAGCGGCCGGCGAAAGGGGGGGGGGGGGCAAAGTACTGGCGGGAGGCACGGGTGGCCCAGGGCCGGGTTGGTCCGCACTGCGCGAGGTCACGTGAGAGGGCTCGTGTGTAGTCCGGTATTGCAGCCCAGTTCTTGGTGTGGAGTCGTGAGGTGATTGGCTGGGGTTCGTGGATTCTTGTGTGAAGCGCACCCGAAGGGTTGCCAATGGAGCAACGTTGGCATGGATGGCCGCCCGAGGGCGAAGGGATGGTCCGCACACCGCACTCTGAGATGAGTCAGGAGACGACCCAGGTCCGACCTGTCCGAGTCATGATCTCTGCGTGCTCATTGGTCGATGACCGGGGGACACGGGCCTGGGATGTAAATACAATCAAGTTTTTCCGGGGTTTCTTTGCAAGATCGCCCCCTGGGGGCTGTCCTGGTATAGAAATCGAGTTGTGAAAAACTAGTGTCACCCCCCAAAGGAGGGTACCTTTTTTTAAAAAGAACCGCTCATCGCCTGGGGAAACGGACAAGACGCCCGACCTCGTGAGGAGCTACGGAGCCCGCTCATATGTTTTTCGGGAAAAAAGCACCCTCGCATCCTTCTCTCATACCCGAGTTGTGAAAAACTGGTGTCAGACGGATAATGAGAGGACGAGCAGGGCCGCAACAAAGGACCGCGTGGAGGGGGCGATCTCTCTGGGCCGACCTCCCACGCCCCCCACCGCGAGCGCCTGCCGTGTGTCGGTCTCGCCACGCCAGCAGACGCGCGCCTCGTCGGCAGTCGAGGACCCGCCACCTTTTCACTGCCTGCGGCCTTCCACCACGCCGTACCCAGTGGGCACGCCAGCCACAGGGGCGCGTCTCCCCGACGTGGGACCCCCTGCTCCGCCCTTGGAACGCCGCCCTCTGACCCTTTTCACTCGCGTATATTTACTGTATTCTGTTTGAAAAAGAAAGCCTCGTTGATCCGCCACGGGGCGGCAACCTCGCCGCCCCCCCCCCCCTCATGAATGTCGTGGCTTTTCCAAGAAGAGAACGAACCAACATCGCTTGCCGGTGGGGGAACGCGGCTGTCGGGGATCGGCTGGGGAACCGGGCGCTGTCAGTGGCTGCCGCAACCCCGACGGGGGACCCACGAGAGGCGCGCCGCCCACTGTGTCTGAGCCCGGGTGTCTGCCACTTTTGAAAAAGGCATGGAAAAAGGTCGCGGCACGCAATGTTTTCAAACGCGGCACGGACGTGCAATCGCTCGAGGGCGGCGGTGGGGGGGGGGGTTGCCCCCGTAGAATTTGAAAACGCCTCCCCACCACGAACGCGCCACGAGGCGGCGGTGCGATTCGTGGTGGCGCGGCCGTCGACGCGGCGGCGTCGGCCTCGGCGCCCCCCCACGTTGACGACCCCCGCACCCACCACGACTGTTCAGTCGACGGCTCACAGTCGCCACTGTGGGGGTCGCCGGTTGGCCGGCGCCGGCCCCGCCTCTCTGCCGAGCGCCGTCGGGCCGGGGAACCTTGTGATGGTCTTTTTGTGGACTGGATCAGCCCCCTGTCCCATGAAAATCTGTAGAATCTCTACGGAGGAAGCCTGCACGGCGACGCGGGGGCGGGAGGGGCCCCCTCGAGAAGGGCCACCGGTGGGTTTTTTTCTAGTGGGGCGCTGCCGTGGCGTGTCTGGGGCGGGGACGGCCATCACGCTTCGCAGACCAATGGGTTGGCCTGCCGGGCCAGCACCCCCCCCCCCCCGGGACTGGGCCAGGGGGAAACGGCGCGGATTGCGACACGTTGTGTGGCAGAGCGTGAACGGGAAAGGTCGGCCACGAGACGAACGATGCTGCAAGCAGGGCTTGCGCCGCCCCTGTCGTCGGTCGCCGCCCCCTCTGGGGGGGGGGGCTGTGCTGGGGGGCGGCGCCCGCGCCTTTGCCAACACCCCCCTTCCCGCTGCGTGGCGCCCCCCCCGAAAGGGGGACGGCCTGCACGCAGCCGCTTCTAGAGACGACACCTGACCCGCCCCGCTTGGCACCGCACACGTGGGCGACGCGACGGCCGCCCGCACTGGGCGCGACGCGCCTTCTGTGGCTGTCGGTCGCGGGGCCCACGCCGCGTGACCCCGCCCTGTGTGCTCTCGTGATAGCCTCACAACGCGCACAGCCGCGTCCCCGCCTCCCACCCCCCAGCCAGCCACCCACCGCCGCACCTCCCTGATCGCCGACCCCCCCCCCCCCTTCCCCCTCCCGCCCTTTGTGACCCCACGCCGCCTCCTCGCCAGCCCGTCCCGCGCACCGGCGGGCGGTCGAGGCCCGCCGCCCTTGACGTCATTGGCGGGGGAGTTTGCGCCCTCGAGGGCGGCGGCCGGGTCTCGACCGGCGGGCCGCCGCCGCCGGGGACCGTCCCCGGCGCGCGCCCCCCCTGTCCGCGGCCGGCGGCCTTTGTTTTCTGGGCGCCCCCCTTTCGCTCCCCCCCTCTTTTCTACCGTTGCGGGGGGAGGGGGGCGCGCTTGCGCGCCCCTCCGCCGCCCCCGGCGCGCCCCCCCCTCACGCTCCCCCCCCCCCCCCCCCCCCCGGCATCCCCCCGACCCCAGCACGCCCGCCCCCTCCTCGTTGTCTGGGCGAGGGGGGTGCGCCCCGGCGGCGGCGGGGTCGCCTGGGGGTATTGGCCACCCGCGGGTCCGACCGCCCCCCCCACCGGCACCGTCTGCCACGCGGCCAGAGGCGCGGCCGCCCGGGACCGCCCCGCCGTGGCGGTGGCGGTGGGGGGCGAGGGGGCGTGCGCCCCGCCGCGACGCCCCCGCCGCCAGCAGCGACCCAACCACCTCTGCATGGCCCCCATACGCCGCCAGCAGCACCGCCGTCGCACCGTCCGCCCTTCTCGCGTCCACCTCCGCGCCCGCACCAACCAGCAGCCGCGCCGCGCCAGCGTGCCCATTGTACGCTGCCAAATGCAGCGGTGTACCCCCGTCTTCACCCGCTGCGCCAACGTCCGCCCCCGCTGCCAAAAGCCGTTCCACTACCGCGTCGTGTCCGTTTTGCGCCGCCCGCACCAGCGGCGTCTCCCCGCTCCTCTTGGCCACATTCACCCCCGCACCCGTCGCTAACAGCTGCTCCACCACCGCGTCGTGCCCATTCTGCGCCGCCATCAGCAGCGCCGTCACGCCACCATCAGAGCCCGCAACGTCCACCGACGCCCCCGCCGCCAGCAGCGACCCAACCACCTCTGCATGGCCCCCATACGCCGCCAGCAGCACCGCCGTCGCACCGTCCGCCCTTCTCGCGTCCACCTCCGCGCCCGCACCAACCAGCAGCCGCGCCGCGCCAGCGTGCCCATTGTACGCTGCCAAATGCAGCGGTGTACCCCCGTCTTCACCCGCTGCGCCAACGTCCGCCCCCGCTGCCAAAAGCCGTTCCACTACCGCTTCGTGTCCGTTTTGCGCCGCCCGCACCAGCGGCGTCTCCCCGCTCCTCTTGGCCACATTCACCCCCGCACCCGTCGCTAACAGCTCCTCCACCACCGCGTCGTGCCCATTCTGCGCCGCCATCAGCAGCGCCGTCACGCCACCATCAGAGCCCGCAACGTCCACCGACGCCCCCGCCGCCAGCAGCGACCCAACCACCTCTGCATGGCCCCCATACGCCGCCAGCAGCACCGCCGTCGCACCGTCCGCCCTTCTCGCGTCCACCTCCGCGCCCGCACCAACCAGCAGCCGCGCCGCGCCAGCGTGCCCATTGTACGCTGCCAAATGCAGCGGTGTACCCCCGTCTTCACCCGCTGCGCCAACGTCCGCCCCCGCTGCCAAAAGCCGTTCCACTACCGCGTCGTGTCCGTTTTGCGCCGCCCGCACCAGCGGCGTCTCCCCGCTCCTCTTGGCCACATTCACCCCCGCACCCGCCGCTAACAGCTGCTCCACCACCGCGTCGTGCCCATTCTGCGCCGCCATCAGCAGCGCCGTCACGCCACCATCAGAGCCCGCAACGTCCACCGACGCCCCCGCCGCCAGCAGCGACCCAACCACCTCTGCATGGCCCCCATACGCCGCCAGCAGCACCGCCGTCGCACCGTCCGCCCTTCTCGCGTCCACCTCCGCGCCCGCACCAACCAGCAGCCGCGCCGCGCCAGCGTGCCCATTGTACGCTGCCAAATGCAGCGGTGTACCCCCGTCTTCACCCGCTGCGCCAACGTCCGCCCCCGCTGCCAAAAGCCGTTCCACTACCGCGTCGTGTCCGTTTTGCGCCGCCCGCACCAGCGGCGTCTCCCCGCTCCTCTTGGCCACATTCACCCCCGCACCCGTCGCTAACAGCTGCTCCACCACCGCGTCGTGCCCATTCTGCGCCGCCATCAGCAGCGCCGTCACGCCACCATCAGAGCCCGCAACGTCCACCGACGCCCCCGCCGCCAGCAGCGACCCAACCACCTCTGCATGGCCCCCATACGCCGCCAGCAGCACCGCCGTCGCACCGTCCGCCCTTCTCGCGTCCACCTCCGCGCCCGCACCAACCAGCAGCCGCGCCGCGCCAGCGTGCCCATTGTACGCTGCCAAATGCAGCGGTGTACCCCCGTCTTCACCCGCTGCGCCAACGTCCGCCCCCGCTGCCAAAAGCCGTTCCACTACCGCGTCGTGTCCGTTTTGCGCCGCCCGCACCAGCGGCGTCTCCCCGCTCCTCTTGGCCACATTCACCCCCGCACCCGCCGCTAACAGCTGCTCCACCACCGCGTCGTGCCCATTCTGCGCCGCCATCAGCACGCCGTCACGCCACCATCAGAGCCCCGCAACGTCCACCGACGCCCCCGCCGCCAGCAGCGACCCAACCACCTCTGCATGGCCCCCATACGCCGCCAGCAGCACCGCCGTCGCACCGTCCGCCCTTCTCGCGTCCACCTCCGCGCCCGCACCAACCAGCAGCCGCGCCGCGCCAGCGTGCCCATTGTACGCTGCCAAATGCAGCGGTGTACCCCCGTCTTCACCCGCTGCGCCAACGTCCGCCCCCGCTGCCAAAAGCCGTTCCACTACCGCGTCGTGTCCGTTTTGCGCCGCCCGCACCAGCGGCGTCTCCCCGCTCCTCTTGGCCACATTCACCCCCGCACCCGCCGCTAACAGCTGCTCCACCACCGCGTCGTGCCCATTCTGCGCCGCCATCAGCAACGCCGTCACGCCACCATCAGAGCCCGCAACGTCCACCGACGCCCCCGCCGCCAGCAGCGACCCAACCACCTCTGCATGGCCCCCATACGCCGCCAGCAGCACCGCCGTCGCACCGTCCGCCCTTCTCGCGTCCACCTCCGCGCCCGCACCAACCAGCAGCCGCGCCGCGCCAGCGTGCCCATTGTACGCTGCCAAATGCAGCGGTGTACCCCCGTCTTCACCCGCTGCGCCAACGTCCGCCCCCGCTGCCAAAAGCCGTTCCACTACCGCGTCGTGTCCGTTTTGCGCCGCCCGCACCAGCGGCGTCTCCCCGCTCCTCTTGGCCACATTCACCCCCGCACCCGTCGCTAACAGCTGCTCCACCACCGCGTCGTGCCCATTCTGCGCCGCCATCAGCAGCGCCGTCACGCCACCATCAGAGCCCGCAACGTCCACCGACGCCCCCGCCGCCAGCAGCGACCCAACCACCTCTGCATGGCCCCCATACGCCGCCAGCAGCACCGCCGTCGCACCGTCCGCCCTTCTCGCGTCCACCTCCGCGCCCGCACCAACCAGCAGCCGCGCCGCGCCAGCGTGCCCATTGTACGCTGCCAAATGCAGCGGTGTACCCCCGTCTTCACCCGCTGCGCCAACGTCCGCCCCCGCTGCCAAAAGCCGTTCCACTACCGCGTCGTGTCCGTTTTGCGCCGCCCGCACCAGCGGCGTCTCCCCGCTCCTCTTGGCCACATTCACCCCCGCACCCGCCGCTAACAGCTGCTCCACCACCGCGTCGTGCCCATTCTGCGCCGCCATCAGCAACGCCGTCACGCCACCATCAGAGCCCGCAACGTCCACCGACGCCCCCGCCGCCAGCAGCGACCCAACCACCTCTGCATGGCCCCCATACGCCGCCAGCAGCACCGCCGTCGCACCGTCCGCCCTTCTCGCGTCCACCTCCGCGCCCGCACCAACCAGCAGCCGCGCCGCGCCAGCGTGCCCATTGTACGCTGCCAAATGCAGCGGTGTACCCCCGTCTTCACCCGCTGCGCCAACGTCCGCCCCCGCTGCCAAAAGCCGTTCCACTACCGCGTCGTGTCCGTTTTGCGCCGCCCGCACCAGCGGCGTCTCCCCGCTCCTCTTGGCCACATTCACCCCCGCACCCGTCGCTAACAGCTGCTCCACCACCGCGTCGTGCCCATTCTGCGCCGCCATCAGCAGCGCCGTCACGCCACCATCAGAGCCCGCAACGTCCACCGACGCCCCCGCCGCCAGCAGCGACCCAACCACCTCTGCATGGCCCCCATACGCCGCCAGCAGCACCGCCGTCGCACCGTCCGCCCTTCTCGCGTCCACCTCCGCGCCCGCACCAACCAGCAGCCGCGCCGCGCCAGCGTGCCCATTGTACGCTGCCAAATGCAGCGGTGTACCCCCGTCTTCACCCGCTGCGCCAACGTCCGCCCCCGCTGCCAAAAGCCGTTCCACTACCGCGTCGTGTCCGTTTTGCGCCGCCCGCACCAGCGGCGTCTCCCCGCTCCTCTTGGCCACATTCACCCCCGCACCCGCCGCTAACAGCTGCTCCACCACCGCGTCGTGCCCATTCTGCGCCGCCATCAGCAACGCCGTCACGCCACCATCAGAGCCCGCAACGTCCACCGACGCCCCCGCCGCCAGCAGCGACCCAACCACCTCTGCATGGCCCCCATACGCCGCCAGCAGCACCGCCGTCGCACCGTCCGCCCTTCTCGCGTCCACCTCCGCGCCCGCACCAACCAGCAGCCGCGCCGCGCCAGCGTGCCCATTGTACGCTGCCAAATGCAGCGGTGTATTCCCGTCCTCGTCCAACGCGCCAACGTCCGCCCCCGCTGCCAAAAGCCGTTCCACTACCGCGTCGTGTCCGTTTTGCGCCGCCCGCACCAGCGGCGTCTCCCCGCTCCTCTTGGCCACATTCACCCCCGCACCCGTCGCTAACAGCTGCTCCACCACCGCGTCGTGCCCATTCTGCGCCGCCATCAGCAGCGCCGTCACGCCACCATCAGAGCCCGCAACGTCCACCGACGCCCCCGCCGCCAGCAGCGACCCAACCACCTCTGCATGGCCCCCATACGCCGCCAGCAGCACCGCCGTCGCACCGTCCGCCCTTCTCGCGTCCACCTCCGCGCCCGCACCAACCAGCAGCCGCGCCGCGCCAGCGTGCCCATTGTACGCTGCCAAATGCAGCGGTGTACCCCCGTCTTCACCCGCTGCGCCAACGTCCGCCCCCGCTGCCAAAAGCCGTTCCACTACCGCGTCGTGTCCGTTTTGCGCCGCCCGCACCAGCGGCGTCTCCCCGCTCCTCTTGGCCACATTCACCCCCGCACCCGCCGCTAACAGCTGCTCCACCACCGCGTCGTGCCCATTCTGCGCCGCCATCAGCAACGCCGTCACGCCACCATCAGAGCCCGCAACGTCCACCGACGCCCCCGCCGCCAGCAGCGACCCAACCACCTCTGCATGGCCCCCATACGCCGCCAGCAGCACCGCCGTCGCACCGTCCGCCCTTCTCGCGTCCACCTCCGCGCCCGCACCAACCAGCAGCCGCGCCGCGCCAGCGTGCCCATTGTACGCTGCCAAATGCAGCGGTGTACCCCCGTCTTCACCCGCTGCGCCAACGTCCGCCCCCGCTGCCAAAAGCCGTTCCACTACCGCGTCGTGTCCGTTTTGCGCCGCCCGCACCAGCGGCGTCTCCCCGCTCCTCTTGGCCACATTCACCCCCGCACCCGTCGCTAACAGCTGCTCCACCACCGCGTCGTGCCCATTCTGCGCCGCCATCAGCAGCGCCGTCACGCCACCATCAGAGCCCGCAACGTCCACCGACGCCCCCGCCGCCAGCAGCGACCCAACCACCTCTGCATGGCCCCCATACGCCGCCAGCAGCACCGCCGTCGCACCGTCCGCCCTTCTCGCGTCCACCTCCGCGCCCGCACCAACCAGCAGCCGCGCCGCGCCAGCGTGCCCATTGTACGCTGCCAAATGCAGCGGTGTACCCCCGTCTTCACCCGCTGCGCCAACGTCCGCCCCCGCTGCCAAAAGCCGTTCCACTACCGCGTCGTGTCCGTTTTGCGCCGCCCGCACCAGCGGCGTCTCCCCGCTCCTCTTGGCCACATTCACCCCCGCACCCGCCGCTAACAGCTGCTCCACCACCGCGTCGTGCCCATTCTGCGCCGCCATCAGCAACGCCGTCACGCCACCATCAGAGCCCGCAACGTCCACCGACGCCCCCGCCGCCAGCAGCGACCCAACCACCTCTGCATGGCCCCCATACGCCGCCAGCAGCACCGCCGTCGCACCGTCCGCCCTTCTCGCGTCCACCTCCGCGCCCGCACCAACCAGCAGCCGCGCCGCGCCAGCGTGCCCATTGTACGCTGCCAAATGCAGCGGTGTATCCCGTCTTCCCCACGCGCCAACGTCCGCCCCCGCTGCCAAAAGCCGTTCCACTACCGCGTCGTGTCCGTTTTGCGCCGCCCGCACCAGCGGCGTCTCCCCGCTCCTCTTGGCCACATTCACCCCCGCACCCGTCGCTAACAGCTGCTCCACCACCGCGTCGTGCCCATTCTGCGCCGCCATCAGCAGCGCCGTCACGCCACCATCAGAGCCCGCAACGTCCACCGACGCCCCCGCCGCCAGCAGCGACCCAACCACCTCTGCATGGCCCCCATACGCCGCCAGCAGCACCGCCGTCGCACCGTCCGCCCTTCTCGCGTCCACCTCCGCGCCCGCACCAACCAGCAGCCGCGCCGCGCCAGCGTGCCCATTGTACGCTGCCAAATGCAGCGGTGTACCCCCGTCTTCACCCGCTGCGCCAACGTCCGCCCCCGCTGCCAAAAGCCGTTCCACTACCGCGTCGTGTCCGTTTTGCGCCGCCCGCACCAGCGGCGTCTCCCCGCTCCTCTTGGCCACATTCACCCCCGCACCCGCCGCTAACAGCTGCTCCACCACCGCGTCGTGCCCATTCTGCGCCGCCATCAGCAACGCCGTCACGCCACCATCAGAGCCCGCAACGTCCACCGACGCCCCCGCCGCCAGCAGCGACCCAACCACCTCTGCATGGCCCCCATACGCCGCCAGCAGCACCGCCGTCGCACCGTCCGCCCTTCTCGCGTCCACCTCCGCGCCCGCACCAACCAGCAGCCGCGCCGCGCCAGCGTGCCCATTGTACGCTGCCAAATGCAGCGGTGTACCCCCGTCTTCACCCGCTGCGCCAACGTCCGCCCCCGCTGCCAAAAGCCGTTCCACTACCGCGTCGTGTCCGTTTTGCGCCGCCCGCACCAGCGGCGTCTCCCCGCTCCTCTTGGCCACATTCACCCCCGCACCCGTCGCTAACAGCTGCTCCACCACCGCGTCGTGCCCATTCTGCGCCGCCATCAGCAGCGCCGTCACGCCACCATCAGAGCCCGCAACGTCCACCGACGCCCCCGCCGCCAGCAGCGACCCAACCACCTCTGCATGGCCCCCATACGCCGCCAGCAGCACCGCCGTCGCACCGTCCGCCCTTCTCGCGTCCACCTCCGCGCCCGCACCAACCAGCAGCCGCGCCGCGCCAGCGTGCCCATTGTACGCTGCCAAATGCAGCGGTGTACCCCCGTCTTCACCCGCTGCGCCAACGTCCGCCCCCGCTGCCAAAAGCCGTTCCACTACCGCGTCGTGTCCGTTTTGCGCCGCCCGCACCAGCGGCGTCTCCCCGCTCCTCTTGGCCACATTCACCCCCGCACCCGTCGCTAACAGCTGCTCCACCACCGCGTCGTGCCCATTCTGCGCCGCCATCAGCAGCGCCGTCACGCCACCATCAGAGCCCGCAACGTCCACCGACGCCCCCGCCGCCAGCAGCGACCCAACCACCTCTGCATGGCCCCCATACGCCGCCAGCAGCACCGCCGTCGCACCGTCCGCCCTTCTCGCGTCCACCTCCGCGCCCGCACCAACCAGCAGCCGCGCCGCGCCAGCGTGCCCATTGTACGCTGCCAAATGCAGCGGTGTACCCCCGTCTTCACCCGCTGCGCCAACGTCCGCCCCCGCTGCCAAAAGCCGTTCCACTACCGCGTCGTGTCCGTTTTGCGCCGCCCGCACCAGCGGCGTCTCCCCGCTCCTCTTGGCCACATTCACCCCCGCACCCGTCGCTAACAGCTGCTCCACCACCGCGTCGTGCCCATTCTGCGCCGCCATCAGCAGCGCCGTCACGCCACCATCAGAGCCCGCAACGTCCACCGACGCCCCCGCCGCCAGCAGCGACCCAACCACCTCTGCATGGCCCCCATACGCCGCCAGCAGCACCGCCGTCGCACCGTCCGCCCTTCTCGCGTCCACCTCCGCGCCCGCACCAACCAGCAGCCGCGCCGCGCCAGCGTGCCCATTGTACGCTGCCAAATGCAGCGGTGTACCCCCGTCTTCACCCGCTGCGCCAACGTCCGCCCCCGCTGCCAAAAGCCGTTCCACTACCGCGTCGTGTCCGTTTTGCGCCGCCCGCACCAGCGGCGTCTCCCCGCTCCTCTTGGCCACATTCACCCCCGCACCCGTCGCTAACAGCTGCTCCACCACCGCGTCGTGCCCATTCTGCGCCGCCATCAGCAGCGCCGTCACGCCACCATCAGAGCCCGCAACGTCCACCGACGCCCCCGCCGCCAGCAGCGACCCAACCACCTCTGCATGGCCCCCATACGCCGCCAGCAGCACCGCCGTCGCACCGTCCGCCCTTCTCGCGTCCACCTCCGCGCCCGCACCAACCAGCAGCCGCGCCGCGCCAGCGTGCCCATTGTACGCTGCCAAATGCAGCGGTGTACCCCCGTCTTCACCCGCTGCGCCAACGTCCGCCCCCGCTGCCAAAAGCCGTTCCACTACCGCGTCGTGTCCGTTTTGCGCCGCCCGCACCAGCGGCGTCTCCCCGCTCCTCTTGGCCACATTCACCCCCGCACCCGCCGCTAACAGCTGCTCCACCACCGCGTCGTGCCCATTCTGCGCCGCCATCAGCAACGCCGTCACGCCACCATCAGAGCCCGCAACGTCCACCGACGCCCCCGCCGCCAGCAGCGACCCAACCACCTCTGCATGGCCCCCATACGCCGCCAGCAGCACCGCCGTCGCACCGTCCGCCCTTCTCGCGTCCACCTCCGCGCCCGCACCAACCAGCAGCCGCGCCGCGCCAGCGTGCCCATTGTACGCTGCCAAATGCAGCGGTGTACCCCCGTCTTCACCCGCTGCGCCAACGTCCGCCCCCGCTGCCAAAAGCCGTTCCACTACCGCGTCGTGTCCGTTTTGCGCCGCCCGCACCAGCGGCGTCTCCCCGCTCCTCTTGGCCACATTCACCCCCGCACCCGTCGCTAACAGCTGCTCCACCACCGCGTCGTGCCCATTCTGCGCCGCCATCAGCAACGCCGTCACGCCACCATCAGAGCCCGCAACGTCCACCGACGCCCCCGCCGCCAGCAGCGACCCAACCACCTCTGCATGGCCCCCATACGCCGCCAGCAGCACCGCCGTCGCACCGTCGGCATTTCTCGCGTCCACCTCCGCGCCCGCACCAACCAACTGCCGCGCCGCACCAGCGTGCCCATTGTACGCTGCCAAATGCAGCGGTGTATTCCCGTCCTCGTCCAACGCGCCAACGTCCGCCCCCGCTGCCAAAAGCCGTTCCACTACCGCGTCGTGTCCGTTTTGCGCCGCCCGCACCAGCGGCGTCTCCCCGCTCCTCTTGGCCACATTCACCCCCGCACCCGTCGCTAACAGCTGCTCCACCACCGCGTCGTGCCCATTCTGCGCCGCCATCAGCAGCGCCGTCACGCCACCATCAGAGCCCGCAACGTCCACCGACGCCCCCGCCGCCAGCAGCGACCCAACCACCTCTGCATGGCCCCCATACGCCGCCAGCAGCACCGCCGTCGCACCGTCCGCCCTTCTCGCGTCCACCTCCGCGCCCGCACCAACCAGCAGCCGCGCCGCGCCAGCGTGCCCATTGTACGCTGCCAAATGCAGCGGTGTACCCCCGTCTTCACCCGCTGCGCCAACGTCCGCCCCCGCTGCCAAAAGCCGTTCCACTACCGCGTCGTGTCCGTTTTGCGCCGCCCGCACCAGCGGCGTCTCCCCGCTCCTCTTGGCCACATTCACCCCCGCACCCGCCGCTAACAGCTGATCCACCACCGCGTCGTGCCCATTCTGCGCCGCCATCAGCAGCGCCGTCACGCCACCATCAGAGCCCGCAACGTCCACCGACGCCCCCGCCGCCAGCAGCGACCCAACCACCTCTGCATGGCCCCCATACGCCGCCAGCAGCACCGCCGTCGCACCGTCCGCCCTTCTCGCGTCCACCTCCGCGCCCGCACCAACCAGCAGCCGCGCCGCGCCAGCGTGCCCATTGTACGCTGCCAAATGCAGCGCTGTATTCCCGTCCTCGTCCAACGCGCCAACGTCCGCCCCCGCTGCCAAAAGCCGTTCCACTACCGCGTCGTGTCCGTTTTGCGCCGCCCGCACCAGCGGCGTCTCCCCGCTCCTCTTGGCCACATTCACCCCCGCACCCGTCGCTAACAGCTGCTCCACCACCGCGTCGTGCCCATTCTGCGCCGCCATCAGCAGCGCCGTCACGCCACCATCAGAGCCCGCAACGTCCACCGACGCCCCCGCCGCCAGCAGCGACCCAACCACCTCTGCATGGCCCCCATACGCCGCCAGCAGCACCGCCGTCGCACCGTCCGCCCTTCTCGCGTCCACCTCCGCGCCCGCACCAACCAGCAGCCGCGCCGCGCCAGCGTGCCCATTGTACGCTGCCAAATGCAGCGGTGTACCCCCGTCTTCACCCGCTGCGCCAACGTCCGCCCCCGCTGCCAAAAGCCGTTCCACTACCGCGTCGTGTCCGTTTTGCGCCGCCCGCACCAGCGGCGTCTCCCCGCTCCTCTTGGCCACATTCACCCCCGCACCCGCCGCTAACAGCTGCTCCACCACCGCGTCGTGCCCATTCTGCGCCGCCATCAGCAACGCCGTCACGCCACCATCAGAGCCCGCAACGTCCACCGACGCCCCCGCCGCCAGCAGCGACCCAACCACCTCTGCATGGCCCCCATACGCCGCCAGCAGCACCGCCGTCGCACCGTCCGCCCTTCTCGCGTCCACCTCCGCGCCCGCACCAACCAGCAGCCGCGCCGCGCCAGCGTGCCCATTGTACGCTGCCAAATGCAGCGGTGTACCCCCGTCTTCACCCGCTGCGCCAACGTCCGCCCCCGCTGCCAAAAGCCGTTCCACTACCGCGTCGTGTCCGTTTTGCGCCGCCCGCACCAGCGGCGTCTCCCCGCTCCTCTTGGCCACATTCACCCCCGCACCCGTCGCTAACAGCTGCTCCACCACCGCGTCGTGCCCATTCTGCGCCGCCATCAGCAGCGCCGTCACGCCACCATCAGAGCCCGCAACGTCCACCGACGCCCCCGCCGCCAGCAGCGACCCAACCACCTCTGCATGGCCCCCATACGCCGCCAGCAGCACCGCCGTCGCACCGTCGGCATTTCTCGCGTCCACCTCCGCGCCCGCACCAACCAACAGCCGCGCCGCACCAGCGTGCCCATTGTACGCTGCCAAATGCAGCGGTGTATTCCCGTCCTCGTCCAACGCGCCAACGTCCGCCCCCGCTGCCAAAAGCCGTTCCACTACCGCGTCGTGTCCGTTTTGCGCCGCCCGCACCAGCGGCGTCTCCCCGCTCCTCTTGGCCACATTCACCCCCGCACCCGTCGCTAACAGCTGCTCCACCACCGCGTCGTGCCCATTCTGCGCCGCCATCAGCAGCGCCGTCACGCCACCATCAGAGCCCGCAACGTCCACCGACGCCCCCGCCGCCAGCAGCGACCCAACCACCTCTGCATGGCCCCCATACGCCGCCAGCAGCACCGCCGTCGCACCGTCCGCCCTTCTCGCGTCCACCTCCGCGCCCGCACCAACCAGCAGCCGCGCCGCGCCAGCGTGCCCATTGTACGCTGCCAAATGCAGCGCTGTATTCCCGTCCTCGTCCAACGCGCCAACGTCCGCCCCCGCTGCCAAAAGCCGTTCCACTACCGCGTCGTGTCCGTTTTGCGCCGCCCGCACCAGCGGCGTCTCCCCGCTCCTCTTGGCCACATTCACCCCCGCACCCGCCGCTAACAGCTGCTCCACCACCGCGTCGTGCCCGTTCTGCGCCGCCATCAGCAGCGCCGTCACGCCACCATCAGAGCCCGCAACGTCCACCGACGCCCCCGCCACCTGCAGCGTCATGTTTTTCGCGCCCTGTGCGTGCAGTTGAGTCGCCACTGCTGCATGAGCGCTCGTAGCAGCCGCGTGCACGTCTGCGCCCGCAGTTAGAAGCACCTCAACCATACCGTCGTGCCCCGCGTACGCCGCCAAGTGGAGTGCGGTTAGGCCGTTGATGTCCTTGGTATTGACGGCAACGCCTGCGCTGATGAGCTGTATTGCCGTAACAACGTCTCCAGAATAAGCCACTAGCTGCAGCGCTGTCCAGCCATCTTGATCTGTAGCGTCCAGGCCGGCGCCAGCACTAAGCAGGAGCCGCACGACCCCATTGTGTCCAATCTGTGCTGCGACCACCAGTGCCGTCGCAGCATCATTTTCATCTGCCTCAACGATGTTGCCATCCATACTCAACAGGAGCTGAACAACGGTTTCATAGCCATTCCTGGCCGCGCGAACGAGCGGTGTGTCCGTACCATCGTCCGCAGTGGTGGCAGCTTCACCCACCCAGCGAGGCACATTACGTACGAGCTCGAATCGCTCTGATACTTGGAGTAGCCTGGCGGCACGGCCAGGCGGTGCGTCGCTCAGGGCCGGGTACACGCCCAACAGAAAGCTGTCGTTAACACCTGACGGGTCCGCCAGCAGGGAGGCGCCGAGTGACATTAGCGCCCTGGCAAATGTCTACACCGATGGGCCCCTCTTAGCACCGCCGCGTCGAAAACGGTCGCCAAGCCGTCCCGCCGTCGACGAGTGGCATTGAAGGGGGAGGCAGCGGCAGAAAGACGACGTCTACACAGGCTTACCAACGTCAAGACACCAGGGTTGACAGTATCGAAGAGGGAAGCGGGAGGCGGACGCCGCAAAAACAGCCTTCACAACGCCGTCGGTCAGCGTAACGCCACGGATGCCTCAAAAACAAGACGACAAGAGTGGGTTCGCAGGTGGAGACTGGTCCACGTAACGTTCGCGATCCCATTCAGTTTAATTCCAAGAGCGCGCGCCCAGGCGCGCGCATCACCCTTGCACGCGTGGGTGCGCGCATGCGCTAGCGAACGCATTTGATAGCAATCGTCTGCTCCTCAGTTCGCAGACATGTGAATCCGCTGCACGTCGCAAGAAGTAATTCGATAGCAGTTATTGAAACTTGCTCGTATTGTTTTGGACTCGAGTAACAATGAAGCGGGCAGAGCCCGAGTGTGTATCTTCCATGTAGCGTTGGTTCGGCCGGCGGGAAAGCCCAAAGACGAAAAGAACAAAGAATGACACATGAGATGTGTGTGGAGACGCATCGCTTTGTGTAAGAATGATGTGCAAGTTTGTGCGCATCTCTAGCACAATGTTGTGCATGCTTGGCGTGCAATCCGCCCTACTTTCGAATGACTGGTGACCACGTGGCACAGTGTCGAAGCAGTAACATCAAGACATGCTAATCTGCTCATATACGGGATTTAAATATTGCGTCTGTGTTTATCTTATGATAAATCTAGAGCACATTGCCAGAACAAAGAAAAACGAACGCACAAATGGGTAACTGAGACAAAAGTAAAGTTCTCTTCCGACCCTCAGATTTCGCGCGTCTCAACGGTGGCGGAGCTATGTCCGCCCAAAGGTGCGCTAAAGTATTTACTACACATGACAGAAATGCATCCGTGTATACAGAGTATTGCAAATGGCGTAACAAGCAAACAAAGATAAAAAATGAAATATCATGCGATAAACAGTTCACGCGTCCGCGTCTCTCAGGAGCTGCGTGTCCACTACATTGTCCGTCACAAAACTACCGCTCTCGTCGTACGCCCCCTCTACGGCCCCGACGGGCACTGCCCAAGGATCATCGACGCGAGAAAGGTTCTCGTGAAGTTGGCCGTGCTTGAATACCGGCTGGCGCAACAAGAGACCAAGTCGATACCGTGTCGCTTGCTACACTTGGTTATGTGTGGCGGCAAACGCCGCGCGCAAGAAAAACTGCCGCCGACGCATGGTAATCGCCTACCCGCAGTCCGAAGTGTCGCAGTCAATGGGCGGAGTGATGAGCGTCGAACTGTTGTCAACTGGCGCTACGACGATGATATTGACGCCCAGCCAATCAACCAGGTAGCGACTGATTTCCTATCCCCATTTGGGGCGGCGAAATTTCGCAGCAGCATCACCGGCATGCCACCTTGGCGCAGAAACGGTGGCTTAGCACTGACGCAAGGTCTATAGTATTTACATACTCCTGCGTGTAGAGCTCCGCCAGGTCCCCAGCGTCCGCATCTAAAGTCATGTCAATCCTGAAACATTCTCGAACTTCGCTAGGAAAAAAGTTGACGGCCATATCGTTCAGAAGACCGACGTCTTTGTTAACCGGCGTCAGGATCATAGGACTCCCAAGCGACGCGAGGGCGGCCTCAGAAGGCATGTCGACAGCTGCCAATCCCAAAAACACCCAATCCGTGATGTCAGACAATCCGGCATCTTTGGGCGTGCACATATTTCGGAGAATTCGAATTTCCGAGCTGCATGGCTGCCCCGCTGTCTGCCCCTCTCGACTCCGTCTTAGTGCTGCTGCCGCCTCCGCACCGACCTCCATTGGAGCAGCTCCACGGCGTACCTGCGCCTCGTGCGCTAAGTCAGGGGCTGAAGACTCGCCAAATCCCTGCCGGCCGCCAATTCTCCTGCTCGTAGCACCTCGACGGGCCGTACGTGTAGCATAATTGCGCCACTTCCCAAAAATCGGAGTTTCGCCGGGTGGCTCCTGTGACAGGTGTGTCTCATTCCTGCCGATTGGGCACACTCGTGGTTTGCCCTTTTGTGGGGTACTTTTATCGATTTTTGGTTATTAGTGATCACATGTCGGACCTTGGAGAGTTTTACTTTTAATGCCTTTTTGCTTGATTCCGTCGATCTTCGACTAACTGATGATCGATCGACGAGTGATTCGTGAGGGTATATCTGGTGGGAACCTGCCGTCGGCCTCGGCTCTGCGAGTTCGCCATCAAACGCCTTTCGGTAGCGCCTCATTATATCGGCAATAGCTCTTCATTTTCCCCCAGTCGGGCGGTCGGTCCCATCTCCCCCTTTTGGTTTCAACCATTTTTACCATAGGACAGTCCTATTATCGAATGATAACACTCACCGCGCAAAGCTTGAAAAAAAGCTCACCTCGGCCGCATGACTGGCGTTAGCGAAGCGCTGCAGCCGAGTATTTACTGTCAATTGGCGCCGCTGACGCGACGGCCACACTTGCGACTTGCGAATCGACGAGCGCACTATTTGCGCCACAGAGCTCCGACGGACGATCAGCGCCACTGGACCAAGCTCTCCAGACATCACCCACAAAATGCGACTGGCGACCTCATCTCCAATAGCGTCGCGGATACCAACGCCAGATATTCCTCCATATTCGTGCCACGTGTTGTACACGTGGCGGTGTTGACCACACGTGGTGCTCTTTCGCGGCTTGCAGCAATGTCAGACGACTAACGGAGCGCTAAATCAGCTGAGTGCAGCAATTTTGTTCCAAGGAGTTGTTTCAAGTCGCAGGTGCCAAGTGTGGCCGCGGACAGTCCAGGGACTATCGTGGTGACTGTGGAGAGGCTCGAAAGTCAGCCTGGTAGTGCCTGGACTGCTCGTTTTAGGCTCAATAGACGCGTCACGTGGAGTTTTGCAGCAAAATAGAGAGTATCAGCAACTCGAATGTGGGTCGGTAGCGTGGGTATTGGTCACGTTTCGCCCGGATAACGCCCCCCGACCCACGATTGGCATCCCATAACTGGCTATGAACCCCTGCATACCCATGTTAAAAACCGGTATGGCGTGGCCGTCAGATGCCCTCAAGTGCGCTACAAGACAGGCTGCGAGCAGTTGTAGTTGAGTAAGGACCGATGTAGCAATATGGACGACCGTATTGTGACCCTAATATAGGGGGACTACTTCTAGCTCTTAACTTTCAATTTGGGAGTCCGTATTGGTCACGGTATCTATAAGTTACATATGACCAGAGGGACTTGCATCTTGGGGTGGAGGGTAGCTAGTGGTGTCTCCGAGGGTTTATAACGAGGGGACCGGCGGCGAATCCACCGCCGCCCATGGTAGAACAACAAACCCCTCCCATTTCGGCTCCCATCTTGGTCCCGTGGCTTGCGCTCCAAGGACAGCAACCTTGGCCTTCCGGTGACGCTGGTGCCGATCCCCCTTGGTGAGTGTTCCCTCAGAGTGGACGTGCGACGGTTCCCTTTTGTGCTACATTGGTGGAGCAGCAGGGGACGGGTTTTCGTCGCCCTTGTGGTGACGCCGTCTTCGGCCCTGGCACACGGATAGGGATCCGGTCCTTTTCTTGCACTCGTGGTGTTGCGACCTGGTTGATTGTGTTGAGTGGTTACGTTTGACTGCGATCTACTGTTACTCTCCCCCGACCTACCCCCTCGCTTTCTTATTTGTGGTGACCGTTACGTCGGTTGACTGATTGTGACTATGTCTACCCAAGAGACGGGGAACGTTCAAGATGACGGATCGGCGTCGACGCCGAGCCCGGAGCTGAACACGGGAACCGGGATCGGTAACCCGATCGACAACAATGAGACACCGATGCTCTCCGGTGCCGGATGGACGTTTGGTACGGCGCGGACGGCCGGGGGCGGGGGACCGCCCCAACCGTCCTCTGCCGAGCTCACTCCGCCGCCACCTTCACCAGGGGATTCGCTGATGGCGTCATTGGCTCGCATCGAGGCCCGGTTCACCGGACTCACCGCTTGTCAAGAACGTACGGAGGACGCACTGGCAGTGCTGATGTTAACACGACACACGACAGTACCCCGTCGTGCTCCCCCCACACCGGTAAGGTTCGAACCGGCCGGACTACTTTCGGAGTCTACCGGGGTCGACCCCGGTGTTGCTACTCCTGGACAACCCCCGGATACTGCAGGTTATGGATCCGACTCGTCAGCCGAGTTGGAACGTAGTCACACGGAGCGCTACGCTCGGAGCACCCAGAGCGGACTCCGCGGACACGGTCCGGCGGATACTGACGCCGGAATAGAGTCGGCTAAGGGGGGTGGCGGTACCCTATCGCAGTACCCCCACGACGGAGGAAGCCACGCAACTCGGGTACCCGAGGTGCCGACGCCGGAAGTTCCAGCGTCACTGGTGCATGCTATGACAGCGCAGGTGACTACGAGCTTACTGAAGCGGATGGAGTCCGATGAGTTTAAACACCAACTGGCCAAGCGACTGGATATCCAGGATGCGGACACGGAGATTGTCAACGAAGTCCTCCGGTCGGTACTGACTTCTGAAGGTTATCGTTTGGGGGACCGATCCACTACCGTATCGGAATCGTTGCGTACTACCTCGCATCGAGCGATCCGCTCTATGCAGACCCGTATGAACAGACAAGGCACTCGTTAACGAGGGGCTAGCGCTGGAGATCCTCCCGTTATTTGTTGATAAACGGGTACGAGGCATCCTACGCCACGCATCCCCGATGCCGGGAATGAGGGTCGCAGCCACCCCCATGGATTGCCGGAAAATTCTGAAGGAGCTGCTGAGCAGCTACCTCAAGGAGGACAAGTGCGAAGACCACTACCGGGCCCTTCGCAGCGCCACCACCGAGTCCTGGGAGGATGAGGAGATTTTCGGACGCCGGATCCAGGAGCTCGACTACGAGCCGGGGAAGCTCCTCGGAGAAGGGGAGCTACGGGCCATCCAGTTCGCAGGAGTACCCAACTACGTGCGGATATCCGCACGGGGAGCCAACACGGCTCGGACAAACTTCAGTCGACTGATGCACATGTGCAAGTCCCTGGGGGACGCCTACTGGGTGCTACACCCGGAGTGTGCTTTGGCCCCGAAGCCAAAGGGTGAGGGGAGCAAGCCCAACCTTACCCCGGTACCGAGGCAAGAGAAGTTGGAACGAAAGGCCGCACCAGTACTGTTGGCAATCGAGTACGCCCCCTCGGGTAAGGATGAACCTCTGGTCGACCAAAAGGGCCACCTGTTGCTACCGGCGACGCCGGTAATTGATGAGCAAGGTACGGTAGCGTCCATCGCCCCGGTTGGGACCCAGTTCCAGGTCAGCGAGGGGACGGGACGTCGCGTCCCGTATGTACGGACTACGGGGTATGCCCCGGTTACGGGTAACCCCCATCAACCCTTGCCGACATTGGCGGTGCGTACGGAGGCACCTCCGCAGATCGCGGGTAGGACCAACCTGCTGGGGGAGTCCATGTTCCGTCTGCCGCCGGGACCCAACGCCTACCAAGGAGCGGGCACTCGGGCGCCCGAGGCAGGCAACCGGACCTATGGAGCCGCCCCGACGCGGACGCCCGGGACAGCCGGCACTTCCGGATGTATGTTGTGCGGAGACCCCCAACACTGGGTGTCCTCATGCCCGCTCATCCCGGAGGAGTCTCGACGGGCAGCGGCGCAACGCATGGCATCCGTTGGAGGGTATCCCGCCAGGGCACCGGCACCGGGTAGGCAGCCAGCTCCAGGGGGAGTACTGGCAGTCGAGCAGGCACCTCCTCTCCCGGGTATCCCGGAAGACAGTACCGGGCCAAGTGCGGGAATCGAGTAAGAGGAAGGACGACACGGGGTCGCTGGGGAAACCCTAGAAAGCCACCCCGGACTGCCGCCGGGGAAGCCCTACGGAAAGCTCGGTTGAGCCGACGCCGCATCAATCCCCGGGTACACCTTCCGGCCCCGACGACACGGCGTCTGGGAAATGATGACCAACCTCCAAGAAAGGGAGGCGAGGACGGGAAGCCCCGTCACGTTGAACCAAACAAGGGCCCCGTCCAGGATGCCCGAACTACACCGGATATCGGTGTAGGCCACGTACTGTTCACCTTGGAGAACTTCAAGGTATCAGCCACACTGGGGGTTGACCCCCAGTCGACCCGATCGTATTACCCTGTACTGGACACAGGGGCTGGGCCGAACCTTATCCGGAAGGATATCCTCCCGGACAAGTGGCTCCCGCGAGTCAGAATGACCCGGGGACCCACGATCAAGGACGCGAATGGTCGTCTCATTCGTACGACCGCAGCGATGTCGCTGCGGGTCACCATCGGGGAACTCACCACGGAGGTCGACTTCCTGGTATATGAGACTCTATCGGTGCCCTGCATACTGGGGTGCACCTTCATCAAATTCACGTGGATGAAGTCCGGCCGGGCCGGAGGACCGTTGAGTTACAAGAAGCCGACGGGACGAAGCGAGGACATACGGCTATCGTCAGGGACCTGACGCTACAAGGGAGCCACGTTAACGTGGCTGAGATATATGCAAGCGTAGAGCCGAAGACAATCCGGCTGGCCAACCGGACTCGCTTTGAGCCCTTATCGGAAACAGTCCTCCCGGTTGTCTGTGACCTAGCAGGCATCTGCAGAGTCCAGTCCAATCTACGACCCTACAAGCGCCATGGGTTGACCATGGCCAACGGTAATGTAGACCTCCCAGCAGGGGGGTCATCACTGCTCGTGATGCCGAAGTATCGCCGTAAGGCAGTCACCCTTCCGAAAGGGACTATCCTCGGGATGGCCGAGCTCTACGAAGGAGACATCCTTACCCTTGACGAAGAAGGTCAAGTGGAACCACTTTTGGTACTGGCGGTCGCCAAGACCAAGCAGCTGGAGGAACCCGAAATCGGGAAGCCTAGTCAACCACGAGCTCCGGCGGACATGCCGCCGAAGGACCAAGAAGCCTTGAAGGCACTGGCCGAGGCTGACCTCGACCACCTTCCCCCTTCGGTAGCCGAAGGGGTACGACGGGTGCCAAGAAAGCATGACGTCATGTGGACCAGCGGGGCTCTGGGTACCATTGGGGCAACCCAAGATCGTATGGACCTGGTACCAGGTGCACGACCTGCGCGGTCGCAACCGCACCGAGCGGGACCTATGCAACGAGAGATCGTTGACGGAGAAGTGAAGAGGATGAGCGAAGCTAAAGTGATCCGACCTTCGATGTCGGAGTGGGGCGGCCCAGTCGTCATCGTACCGAAGAAGGATCAAACCTATCGGTTCTGCGTCGATTATCGACGCCTCAACTTGGTCACCAAGAAAGACGCATACCTTTTACCACGGATGGACGAGTGTATGGACTCCCTGGGGGAAGCCACAGTGTTTGCCACTATCGACTGCAATGCCGGGTACTGGCAGATCCCAGTTGCAGAGGAGGATATCCCCAAGACGGCGTTCGTCTGGCACAGTGGATTGTACGAGTTCCTAAGGATGCCCTTCGGATTGTCCAACGCCCCCGCCACTTTCCAGCGGGCCATCGACATTATACTGTCGGGAGTGAAGTGGCGTATCTGCCTCGTGTACCTGGACGATGTCATCGTCTTCTCGCGTAACATGGATGACCATGTGCAACATGTCGACGAGGTACTCACTCTCTTCCGGAACGCCGGGGTAACCCTGCGTCTCAAGGAAGTGCGCCCTCTTTCCACAGACCGTCGAGTACCTGGGTCACCAGATCACACCAGGTAAACTGGGAGTACTGGAGGCTAATACTTGGGCACTCCTGGATGCGCGATACCCAACCACGCAGACACAGCTGAAGAGCTTTCTAGGGATGTGCAATGTATACCGACGGTTCGTCAGGGACTTCACTCGTATAGCCAAACAGTTAACGGTTCTGACGAGCAGCGCCTTGCCAAAGGTACTCCAACCTCCCTCGCCGAGCGAGGGAGAGGCATTCGAGCTGCTCAAGCAAGCCCTGCTAGCCCCACCCGTGCTTGCGTTGCCGCATAGACGCGGGACCTTCGTCATCGACGTCGATGCCTGCGACGACTAAGTGGGATGCACCCTGTTACAGGGAGAGACACTCATCGGTACCATTAATGCAATCCAGGACCTTTATCCGGTGGGGTACTTCAGCCGGACACTCAACCCGGCTGAGCGCAACTATATAGTGCCACCGAGCGCGAGTGCCTCGGAGTCATATGGGCAGTACAACTGCTCCGGCCATACCTGGAAGGATACAGGTTCATCGTGAGGTCCGACCACGAACCTTTACGATGGCTCCTCAACCTTGGTGACAAGGATTCCGACAGCCATGGACGGCTGGCCCGGTGGGGGCTCAAGATGGCCGAGCACGACTACCGAACCATATGTAAGGCCGGCGCTACCCATCATCTGGGAGGCGTGCTGTCTCGCCTCGATACACCGAGCGGGGATACCCGACAGGTGGACGAGGACATCCCGGTGGTACCAGTTTGCATGGTGGGTAACGCCACCCAAGGTATAGTTGACCAGACCATGGCACACCGAGCGTGCCCATTTACCCTCGCGGACTTCCGCGAGGCACAGGCCAATGACGGTGACTGTAAACGCCATCGCGCTAACCTCCTAGCCGGCACGGCCGTTATCTTCTCCGAGAATGAAGACGGACTCATATACCGGAGGGCACCCGCCGATGGACGACATCAAGTCGTGGTTCCCGTGTCCTTACGACAAGCCGTCATGGAACGAGACCACGAGAACCCTACAGACGGACACCCGGGGGGTTCGCGCAAGCTCGCAGCAATGCGGAGGTTCTTCTACTGGCCAGCAATGGCCGTCGACGTAGTCGACCACGTGCGTGGCTGCCACCCGTGTGCAAGGAATCATATGAGTCTCCATAGACGGGCATCCGCTATGAAACTATTCCCACCCGATGGGCCCAACGAGCAAGTCGCTATCGACATACTCGGGCCACTTCCAGTAACGGAACAAGGGAAGACGTACATCCTGGTCATGTCGGACCGCTTCACCAAGCTGTCACGAGCAGTAGCCATTCCGAATGACACGGCATACACGATCATGAACGCAGTGGTTGACCACTGGATCAGTGCTTCAGGAGTAATGAAGCAAATCCTCTCCGACAACGGAGCAAACCTTACGTCAGCATTCTGCACTAAGGTCATGGGCATGATCGGTATCGAACCACGTCGGGCATGCGACTACCACCCGCAAACCAACGGGCAGGTGGAGCGGTTTAACCGCACCATCGTCAAGATGCTCCAATGCTACGTGGCGGAACACACGAACACGTGGGACAGGCTCCTGTCCGTATTGACCCTGGCGTATGCCAGGCCCCACGAGAGCACCAGCATTGCACAGCTGGAGTGGGTCATGCCGACGGGCGTCGGTAACCTGGCGCTGCGACCGGGCAGATGGGTGGCAAAAACCTCTCGCACACACGGCACCCAAGTTGGGGCGGTGTACAAGGGCTGCCTCCCGTGTCGGGGGAACCGGACGAAGTGCAAGTCGCACACACTCTATCCCTGTTGTGGGGCAATCCCCTCACTGACAAACAAGAAGATGGTGTGTGGTCCAACAGTTTCTTGGTCGGGACGGGGACGCAGGGCCAAGCCCCGCTGTCCCTCCCCTTATCCCCCCAGGGTCCCCTCAGAATCTCGCCACTCAGAATCTCCCACCCCAGCACCTGCCCACCGGGCCACACGAAAATTCAAGACGATAAATGCAGAAAACCCTCAAATCCAAGTTGGATTTACTACTAAGCTAACTATCCCAAACTTAGGGAATATGGACCCAAATGCAGGGGGAGGAACGGATCAGGCTAGTGGCCTGCCGCCCCTTGCATGGCACGTGTTGCCCCCCTACCTGGGGGCCAATACTGCCACACTCCCCTCTCCTCAGTTCCGACCGACCCGGTCGGCCCTGTGAGGGGGTGCGTAAACGCACGTCTCGGCGTTGGGGGCGCGACTTGCTGTCCCCCCCTCGAGTACGTAACGCGGATGTGGAGGCGGTCACGTTGACCGCCCCTCTTTCTCAAGCTTGCCCACTTGGCAGCTTGCTATCCCCGGTTCTCACTTCACCACCACCACCACATTCCCTTCACCTTCCCCTGGGCCGCCCCACGCTGGGGAGGCCACCCGTCTACCCACGATCCGAGTCCCCCTCAACTCGAGGAGGGTCTCGTGCCGCTGTAGCCAGGGCGTCTCTCCCCAACTTGGGGAGAGCCATGGCGACCCCGGGGGTGGAGACGGACTCCCTCGATGAACGTATGGGGGACACCTCCTACGGTGCCGCGCCCGCCGGGACTTCCGGCGGGGGCTCCGCGATCGCTCCGGGGGATGGGACTCCCGCGTCACCCGGCTTTTGGGTTGACGGCGGGATCTTCCCCGGAGGTGGGACAAGTTGTCCCGCGTGAGGCCTTGGGGCGGTGGTTTTACCCCGCTTGGCCTCTGTATGAGGAGGGGTTGACTGTTCTTCGCTGTGGCCGACTTGGCCCAGCGATGGGTCGGGTGTGGGACCGCCTACGGGAGAAGTATCCCCGTAGGGTCGGGTTCCCTGCCGGCTTCAGAACGGACCAGTTTGCCTTCCTGGACGATGAGGAGGTTGAGGACGTTCAGCGAGCCAAGGCTATGGTGGACCGCGGGGGAACTATCCCGGGTCCCGGCGACTTGCCGACCTTCACTTGGGACGCGGTGGCAACTCGCCCCCCGTACCTTCACGAGGCTGACCCGCACACTCATCACTTTGATGCGCGGATGGAGAAGGACTTCCGGCGAGGTCCCTACTTGGTGACCTCGGCTCAACTTGAGTTTCCGCAGCAGTCTGCTGCCAGTAAGGAGCAGTACTACCCGAAGAAGCCCGAGTGGTGGCCTCAAGTTGAGGTCCCCTACGGGTTCCCTGCGTTGCTACCCCGGTTGCTTGACCACTTTGGCTCCACCATGTTGGTGGCTGGCCCTGATCACCTGGTGTGGGCCATGTTGGCCACCCAGTAGCTCCTCGAGGTCATGTCGACCTGGGTGTCCTGTGTCCAGCGGCGGGGAATGCTCTGGCATCTCCCCCTTCGGCTTATCCAAGGTTTGGAACAGCTCACCCCTCAGCTAGTTCCTGAGGGATGCTCATCAGGACAGCTCACTCTACTTGAGGAGATCCTTCGCCTCCACAAGTGTATCGAGTGGGAGAGCATCGGGCACAAGTTGCGCCGCCCCACTCGTAGGCCCAAGGACGATGGCGCGCTTCGCCAGTTCGTGTGGGTCGCTCGTGAACTTCACGACGGCCGTGTGGTCCTACGAGAGGGGTTGGGCATCGGGGACTACCCGTATGCCCCGGGGGTGGATCGCCACACTGCGCCACCCCCGGACAAGGCCATAGTTATGGCCGTGCCCTCACATTATGACTGTATGACTCAACCCACTGCGGGGGCCCTTAGTCGGGGTCGCAGTTACACCCGGCAACCGCCACCTCGGCGTGCCCCTCCGCTTCCTCCTGTCCCCTACCAGCCGCACGGGGACATCCCGATTAGCGTGGCTGTTGAGTCATCCACCCCGGTGTCCCCCAACTTGGGGGCCACCCTCCTGTCGGTATACCCCAAGTTGGTGTTACCGGCCACGCCTCTGACCTCAGAGATGATGATCACCACGTTGGTGCGCACCATATCCTGGTTGGCCGCGTCGACCGCAACCCTTCAGACTTCCGAGACTCCTCAACTTGAGGAGCGCGTTCGTACGGCAGTGGCGACCGCGAGTTGCGAGTCTGTGGCGGAGTTTATGACGGCCGAGTTGGCTCGCATTGGGGCTATTATGCCCCAGCCAGCCCCACTTGGGCGTAGCAAACGTCGCGCGAGCCGGGCATACTCGCCTCCTCGCCGTCGTCGCCGACGCTCCCGGCGCTCTCCCTCCGAGTCGGAAGACGAGTTGTCTTACTCCGTCTCGGAATCCTCTACTCCGTCAGAGTCGGAGTCGGTCCGGCGTCTGCGTCGCCAACTTGCGCGCAAGACTAAGCAGAAGAACAGCCGTGGTCGTCGCCACTTGCGCGACCGAGAGGGGCGCGACGGTTCCGACTTGGAGCCGCCGGCCCCGCCGACTCGTTGGGAGTGTTATCGCCGTGGGTCTCGCCGCTCGCCTCCACGTGAGGGCGAGGGCCGTGGGGTTGGAGAGTCTAGCATGCATGCCTAGTTGGCAGCTGCCTTTGTTGTGAGAGTGTGAGGGTTAGGGCTGTAGTTAAAAGCCACTCTGCGTACCACTTCGACTTGAAGCACTCTTTTGGCACTGCTACTCGGCCTTCCCTCACGTTGAGGGGGGGCTGTTAGGATCAATCTCATTCCGGGCACAGTATGCCCGGACCTTCTCAGCGGGAACGTCCTCCACATACTCCCGCGTATCATCCTTGGCTTTGTAGCCGAACCAACGCACCCTCAACATGAGGCGGTTAGTGTCCTCATCCCAGCCGTGGTCGATGAACTTATCGAACACGTACTCCTGCGGGCCCTGTTTGGCCGCAGGCAGCGAGGGGAGGCGCCACGCGTCCAGCGCCCGCGCCCAAGCTGGGTCGCCTGCAGGGGGTGGTGCAACTTTGACCACGTCCTGTCCGTTCGCTGTGCGGACCCCATCGTCACTTTCGATGGTGAAACGCCGCCCATCAGTACGAAGGACCTGGTACGGCCCCTTCGTCTGGAATACCAACTTACCCCCAGTTGGGGTGTGTGAGTGTACCAGCACCCAGTCACCCTGCTCGGGGACATGCTTAGCATTGCGCACCTTTTTGTCAAAGGTACGCTTGTAGCGCTTTTGTGCTTTGTCCATCTCAGCCTTGACTTTAGGGATGAGTTTTTCAAGCCTAGCAGCGAACTCCGCCTTACTCTCAGTAGTAGGCGTACTGCCACCATCCTCCCTAGTTGGGAGCGGCCGCCGCACGGCAATAGACCGCACGCGACGGGGGTCACAAAAGCGAGGGGTACTTCCCCGGTAGATGAGTGAACCTGCGAATTGTAGGCAGTGGTAAGAATAGAAATGTATTGGTCCCACGTCTTCACATGCTCACTCACATAGTGGCGCAGCTGCCGAACAATAGTTTTGTTGAAGCGCTCCACCTGCCCATTAGTTTGTGGGTGGTAGGGGGTGGCATAGTTTGCCTTAACCCCCAACATATCCAGCACTCCCTGAAACAGTACAGACGCAAATTGCGGTCCGTTGTCCGATAGTGTACTATCCGGAATGCCATACGCGGCAACCCAGTGATCTAGAAAGACTGACACGACCGACATGGCCGTGATCTCGGCCAGTGGGATCGCTCGCGTGAGTTTCGCGAAGCGGTCACAGATACCCAGGAGGTACTGGTTGCCCTCCTCGGTCACTGGCAGTGGCCCAAGGATGTCCATCGCCAACGCGGCAAAGGGCTCTTTGGCCGGGAACAGTACCATAGCCGTAGTAGGCCGCCGTTCCATCAGACGGTTCTGCGCACATCTTGTGCAGGCAGCCACCCAACCATAGATGTCCACCACCATGGGCGGCCAGTAGTACCTGGTCCTCAGGGTCTGGTACAGTTTACTAGACCCCAGGTGTCCACCTGTGGGAGCGTTACGCTCCCTCTCAAGAATACTGTCCTTGAGGGATGCGGGGACGACAAGTTGTTCGGTCCCCTAGAATACCCCCCTCCTCATGAGGAGGCCGTCGTCTCCCAGAAAGAACCGCGTCTCAGCCACTGTATCCAGTGTATCCCTCTGCGACTTGCAGAAGGGATCCTCGGCCTGGGCCTTCACCACCTCGTCCAGGGACAGGGGCAAGTACTTCTTGTTCCCTGGCGCCTCGGGGTTCAACGCCTGACCCGAGCGCGTGACTACCCCCACGATGGGGATGTCCTCATCGACTGGGTTAGTGTCCAGCCCCTCGGTAGGTACCCGAGAGAGGCCGTCGGCAAGGGCATGTTGCCTGCCAGGTCGGTACTCAATATCAAAGTTGAAGGGTGCCAGTCGCACCCTCCACCGGTTGAGACGAGTGTTCGTACAATCCGTCTTAAAGATGAACTGCAACGCGCGGTGGTCACAGCGGATGAGGAACTTCTCACCCTCTAGGTAGTGACGAAGTGGCGTCACCGCCCACACCACTGCGAGTCCTTCCAACTCGGTGACTCCGTAGTTCTTCTCGGCCGAGTTCAGCCCCTTGCTGAAGTATCCTACCGGCAAGTACTCCTTGTCCGGCTGCTGCTGAAGCAACACACAACCAAGTTGGTCGTAGCTAGCGTCCACATCCAGGATGTAGTGGCCTCCCAACCTGGGAATAGCCAAGATGGGGGGCTTCAGCAGAAGGTCCCGAAGAGTCTCAAAGGATTCCTGCTCCACCCGACTTGGGGGAGGCAGGTTCTTCGGTAGCGTTGAGCTAACTAGCTCATTCAACGGCTTTGCCACCTTGGCGAAGCTCTTGGTGAAACGTCTGTACACGTTACACATCCCGAGGAAGCTCCTCATCTGGGTCTGGGCCCGGGGGTACTGAGCCTTACGGATGGCCCTCAAGTTCTTCTCGTTGACACTGAGACGCCCCGGACGGACAACATGTCCCAAGTATTCCACCTCTTGAGTGAAGAGGTGGCACTTACTCGCGTTCAGTGACACACCGGCGTCAGCAAGTACCTTGAACACCTGGCCAAGAGGGACAATGTGTTCCTCCGGACTTCGGACGAACACAATGATATCGTCTAGGTACACGAGACAGATCTGCGACCGTACTTCGGCCAGAATCATGTCCATTGCGCGCTGGAAAGTTGCCGGCGCGTTGCACAGTCCAAACGGTAGACGCTTGCACTGGTAGGTACCACAGTGACAGGTAAAGGTAGTTTTATGCCTGTCCTCCGGGGCAATGGGAATTTGCCAGTACCTTGCGTTACAGTCCAGGGTAGAGAACACGTTTGCCTCCCCCAGAGAGTCCAGACAGTCATCCATCTTAGGTAGGGAATAACTGTCCTTCACCGTGCTCTCGTTGAGCTTACGGTAGTCGATACAGAACCGTGGGGTCCCATCAACTTTGGGGACGATAACCACCGGACTCGCCCACTCGGCGTTACTGGCCTCGATCACATCGAGGGCCTCCATGCGAGCAACTTGCTCCTTAACGAGGGCCCTTGAACGGGGTCCTCCCCTATACGGTTGTTGGCGTATAGGGGGTGCACCGGGCTTCAACTCGATCCGGTGTTGGGTGGCTCTCATGAGTCCCAATTGACCATCCCACAACCTGTGATATTGGTCCAAGAGGCGTTCAACTTGAACCCTCAACCTGGGTGGAACACCCTCCATGCTCACATGGGGCCGAGGAGAGGCGGCCGACTTGGCTTGGTGCTTCTCCTTTCCGGACTTCGGGTCGCTACTCGCGCCCGCGTTGAGGGTGACCGCTACTACCGGTCCCTCCTGTTCGTCGATACAGCCGAACTTGGCTCCCGACTTGAAGTACTTGGGCGACGAGCTCAGGTTCATAACCTGGATCCTCCACGGGACTCCGGCTTTGGAGTCCATCGTGCCAAGGGCAACATGCACTTGGTGCTTGCGAGCAAGACGGGGGTGAGGGTGCACCAACCCGTTCCCCGTATAATCAGTTACAACGTCAACGTGCGCCACCGAGTTGGGGGGCAACGTGACTTTACGGGCTAAACGCAGGGTAGCAGTAAACCCTTCTCTCACAGAGCAAACAGGCTTCGACTGTGAGACTGTCACAGGAGCCACAGACTTTCCCTTACCCAGGATGGGGATGGTTTCCCCATTCATCAACTTGACCCAGTACTCAGGGCCACAAATCAAAGGCACTTGAGTTACAACATAAGGGGTACCCAGAAGCAGGGGTACCGATATATTCTCAACTACTCCATAGGTCACGTCGACCTTATGGGTCCCCAACCTAGTTGGTAGGGTCACGGCACCAACGATGGGAAGTACCCCACCATTGATACCGATCAGAATGGTCAGCTTTAGACCTCCAGATTTGGAGCTTCATCTCCTTTGGTAATAGCGACTTGCGTATCAAGGAGGCTCCTAACCCGGTATCAAGTACGATACAGGCACAGCAGGCGCGGCCGAAGGCAAGTTGCACCCGTCCAGCCACCTGGAAGTTCTCACCCGTCAGCACCGCGATGACCCGACGTGGGTTTACGTTCTTGGGGAGTCCTACCCGAGGTGGGCGGACTCCCTTAGGTCGCCGCAGTATCCGGCACGGTTGGTTCGTCCTCTTGACCCACTTGGCCGAGGCTGCCGTTGTGAGCTTCAGACGGCCAGCTCCAACGGTCATTCGTTTCCCGCCGACTTGGCGTCCGAATCTGAGGGCGAAGGGGAAGACGACGAGTCCGAGGACGACGTGTCCACCCCCTCCGCCGAGGGGGTGGCGACCGCGACGACCGGTCGAGACCCACCCTCGCGGCGTGAACGTACTTCGTTCGTAGCCGACTTTCTACTCGCATTCTTAACAAGTTGTTGGATGCGTTTACTCAACTTGGGGCAATCATATGCCCAGTGTCCATCGGAGTTGCAGTTCCAACACCGATTGTCAGTTCCCGGAGGGGTCTTCCCAACTGGGGAAGACGAAGAGATACCCTGGGAAGTTCCCACGGCAGCTACCACCCTTTCCTTGCGGATTCGGCGTGCCTCTCTCAACTCTCTGGCCTGGCGCGCCTCCTCACGTTCCTTGGCCAACTCGGCCTGACGCTCCTGGCGTTGTTCCTCCCGCAACTTGCGGTAGGCCTCGCCTCTGCAGTAAGCGAACCTAGCCAACTCGGCCAGGGTCGCCCGGGCAGTGTTATGCTCCCGGGTCTCCATCCGGACTGACCAATGGAGTCCCTCCACAAACCGGCTCTTCACCACAGCTTGTGGATGAAGAAACCCACAGAGATTAATGAGCTTACTAACTCGCTCCGCAAAGGACAACTCGTCCTCCGCCTCTTCCTGATGGGCTTGCGTAAACTCCTCAACTTGAGAAGCCAACGCTGCTTCATCCACCATGGCCCTCAACAACCAGTTGACGAGCTCCAAATAGGACGTCACCTCACCAGCGCCTCCACTTGAGGAGCTGGGCATGACGGACATAAGTTCTGTCCGCAGGTCGCCCTTCGTAAACTCCTGTAGCATGTAAAAAGCCATGCCTTCACTTATGGCATTGTCGTCACAGGCTTTTGTGAAACGACGTAGGAACTCAAGGACACGGAGGGGGAGAGTTCCATCCCACTCCGCTTTGTGCCCAAAAGAGTGAAGTACATTCTTCTTGGCACGGCCGATGGCTTGGGCCTGGTAAGGACCATGCGCCACCGACTTGTTGTGATGGGCGTAGGTCTCACAGTCAAAGATCCTCTGGTAGACCGGATTGGCTACCTGGATCTTGGGCGGCACCTAAAGTTGAGGGAACAGCCGCTGAAGCACTGAGGTAAGTTGATCCTCAATGCCCCTGGTCTGGCGCGGCGCGCTTGTTGTGGCCGCCGGCGTTTCCGGGGGAAACTCCCCCGTGAAGGGCGTACGCCCCACCGGATATGGTGTGGCTCCCTGGTTGGGAGTCACAGGTGTCGCCCCCAGCTCGGGGCGACCTGAGATAGGCGTGAGGAGGGATTCCTCCTGCGCCTGCGGGCTCGGAAGCCCCAATCCGGTCTGGACATTAAAAGCCCATCTGGCAAACTCGCCACAGTCTGATTCAGAATTGTATTC
Source organism: Pyropia yezoensis (assembly GCA_009829735.1). Classification (NCBI taxonomy): domain Eukaryota; phylum Rhodophyta; class Bangiophyceae; order Bangiales; family Bangiaceae; genus Pyropia; species Pyropia yezoensis. Next base: position 17,111,895 of record CM020618.1, on the reverse strand, counting down.
GTCATCGTGACCACCAGGTCCGGCAAAGTCTGCCGCAACACATTGGTCGCCTCCCGACGGACAGTTTCCGCGAGGAGTGGATTGTCGACTCCAGTTGAGTCTCGGTCCGCCTCCGGGAGTCTACCTGAGGGGTAGCCACGATCCTCAGGGGTCTCAACCGGGGGCATGGGCGCGAGCCCATCGCCGACCAACGGAGGTCCGCCGTCCTCCGATAGCCTAGTTGGCGACGGCTCCAAGCCAAAGTTGGCTCCAACCCGAGTGGAACCCGCGGGGACAGTCCTCACCCCTTGGGACGTTCCCGTTGAGCTTACCACACGGTGGCCAGACTTCGGCCCACGCACATCAGAAGTGTCACCCGAGTGAACTCCCGACTGAGTCGGGGTGGCCTGTTGCCCGCCCGCACTTCCATTCCTGCTGGCTTGAGGGACCTCTAGTTCCTCTGCGACCCCAGGTTAACCCACCTGTGTCTCACCAGTATTCAAAGGCACTGAAGTACGTGCGTCACCCGTGTACTCCCCGGACGACGGGGGGTCCGAAATAGCCATGTTGGCGAACGATCCGTATGACACGGTCCAAGCCCACCGTTCCTCTGAGACAGAGGGCCCCCTACACCCGGGTGCACCCGGAGGTAAAGTTTACCTCTGTCCCCTGCTGCTCCACCAAATGTGGCAAAAACCTCTCGCACACACGGCACCCAAGTTGGGGCGGTGTACAAGGGCTGCCTCCCGTGTCGGGAGAACCGGAAGAAGTGCAAGTCGCACACACTCTATCCCTGTTGTGGGGCAATCCCCCCACTGACAAACAAGAAGATGGTGTGTGGTCCAACAGTTTCTTGGTCGGGACGGGGACGCAGGGCCAAGCCCCGCTGTCCCTCCCCTTATCCCCCCAGGGTCCCCTCAGAATCTCGCCACTCAGAATCTCCCACCCCAGCACCTGCCCACCGGGCCACACGAAAATTCAAGACGATAAATGCAGAAAACCCTCAAATCCAAGTTGGATTTACTACTAAGCTAACTATCCCAAACTTAGGGAATATGGACCCAAATGCAGGGGGAGGAACGGATCAGGCTAGTGGCCTGCCGCCCCTTGCATGGCACGTGTTGCCCCTCTACCTGGGGGCCAATACTGCCACAAGATGCACTCGGTATGACATACCGAAGGGCCGAACGGCGGAACGACTCCACTAAGCTTGGTTGGCCAAGCTGTCGTGGATGATACCTAAGCTTGAGGGTGCCCTTGACCGAACACAACTTCGATTCAAGAAGAACTTCGACGCCCGACTACGGGTACGCAACGCAACCCTGGGAACAGGTGACTGGGTCTTTATCAGACACCAGGAGTTCCAAGGGAACAAGCTTATGCAACCGGTCAAGGGACCGTACCAGATACTACACAGAGATGATCACTCTGTCATCCTGCACTCCGATACGGAGATACAACGCATCAATCACAATGATGTGACACCTGCTCCGAAGCCGGATCAGCCTCAGCCGGTACCGGCTAGGTTGCTACATGAAGCTCTTACTACCCACCGGTCAGATGACCCGGAGGGGCTGGATAGGATTCCATACCAAGTAGAGAGCGTAGTCGGACACACCGACCCGGACGTACCAGGACTCTGGTACTGGTGATGTGGGTCGGATACTACTCAACCACCTGGGAGCAGGCGGCGAATATACCCCGCCAACTTCTCATGCCTTACATGAGGCGACGCCGCCTACTGTAACAACCCAACCGACACCGACTTCGGCTGTCGGGGAGATGAGGCTTATACCTACTAAGTAGAGTGTCACATGGATTCGGCAAGACTTATGGTACGTTGCACAAAAAAGATACATGGAGGTTTTTCTCGTCTCGGGCCCGGGCTCCACACCGGCCGTGGCGGGGTCCACGGGCGCCATGCTGACAGAAGGATCACAGAGCCCCATACGAACTCATGAGGTCCTTGGGTCCCGGGACGGCGTACCGCTTTCAGGGACACCCTGGGTGGACCGGCTGCTGTCGACCCTGAAATGGGGGCATCCTTTTCGCATTGATTTGCCCGGCTCGGGGGTCGGTCCTGGCCTACGTGCTAACTGAGGCTTGGAAGAGGGGCAGTCGATTTTAGAGAGGAGCCATGGGACGGCTGGAGGCCATTGTTTTGAGGACTTTTTTCCGTGTGCGGGTCACCGTTTTTGAGATCGCCGTTCTTGGGGTAAATGTTCCATGTCATGGGGTCGCCTGATTGGTCCACGAAGAAGCCTGGTCCTCATGTGTCCAGTGCCCGTTGTGGCATCTTGGGCAGGTGCCCCTCATACTCCTGATGAAGCGGGCCTCTCCCCCTGCTTCCCCTCGTGGACCCCTCTCCTGGACCAGGCACATCAGGGAGGCAACCCCCCCCAGCCCGCTTCCCTCTGGCGGTTCCACCTTTGGCAGGTGGAGTGCAGTGCGGGGCGGCATGCCCAGGTGGAGTGGGTTCTCGACAGGCGCGGACAGTGCACGGGCCCAGGAGGCAAGGGGGAAAGCGTCTCACATGTGCGTGGCGTGGGGGGGGGTCATGCCTCGAGAAGAGGCGGAAGTGCACGACATCGCATCAAGGCACTTCGTGCTTTGAGCACGAAGTGCCTCGATGCTGTTTGGCTTATCGGGCAGACCATCCCATGCCCCCCCCCAAAATGGGGCCCGCACGACGCCCTGCACCATCCCGACACCACCTTCCTCTCTGTCCTGCTGCACCAGAATTTACCCGCCCCGTCCCTCATATCCCTTCTGCCCAGTGGAGCCGCCGCGCCTGCCCCCCTGCGCCCGCAATGGAAAGAAAAGCGCCTGCGCTGACGCGGGCGCCGGCGCCGGCGGCTAGCACCAATGCCACTGTTGTCGCCGCCACCCGCTCCACTCCAATTCAAGCAATGACTTTACCCTGCCCATTTCTCCTTACGCCTACGGACCCTCCCCCCGCCCCCCCATCCAGCTATCGAACCGCCCGCCATCGCCGCAGCCGCCCTCGCCCAAACAAAACACCGCCGCCATGCGTCACTAGAATGCCCCCCACGCAGAAAGCCATCAACGTCCCCAGCCCGCCCCCTCCAAAAATGGGCAGCTACCAGCCCTTGGAACCCTCCCCCTCCACCCCCTGGCGCTGCTACCGCCACCACACCCCCCAGCGAAAAAAACCGACCCCGCCGTCCCCAGCGACCTGCCCGACCCCCTCAAAAAGCGTCCCCACCGTCCCCCCACCCTCCCCCTGCGAACCGTCCCCGCGGCCGCCTGCCGCCCTGCTCTCACTCTCCCACAACGGCGGCGGCACCACCGCCGCCCAAAAAAACGTGGCCACATCTTCCTGTGGTCTGCCTCACCCCCACCAAAAAGTCTACACGGCCGTCTGCCCGCCGCCCCCCCCCCCCCCCCCAAAACACCGTCCCCGCCTCCTCCCTCCCCAAAACACGTCACCACAGCCGCCTGTGGCCAGGCCGTCTTTGCAACCGCCTCGATAGCTGCCGCGGCGGTCGCCGTGACCGCCGCCTCTTCAATGGCCACCGCCGCCCCCGCGTCGACCTGTAGGGACCCTATGGGCCCTCCACGTAGGGGGACCTCGTAGAGATCGCGTCGCACCCCTGTGCCCACCTTCCTAGTGAAGAGGACGGGGCCGATTTGGCCCCTTGGGATTTTACTGGCTTCCGATTGGTCCCCTCCTATGGAGATGGGACAGGGTCGCCATTGGTTCTGGAGCCCATGTTGGGATTTCCAGTGTATGGGAATTTCCCCTGACCGGAATTGGCCATTGGTCAATATTCCGGGATGGGATGCATTTGGGGTTTGGATTTTGATTGTGTATTTTGCGTGATTGTGAGATTGGGGAGATCTTGAGTGTTGGCACTGATGTCCGGCGGGGCTCCTCTTCCCCGTATCTTGGAGATGTCTGCCCCGCTGGCAGGGATGATCCGTGGGGGAGGGGGCCCTCCGGACATGTTGGAGGGTTTTGATTGGCCCGCACGTGGCCCGGTGTGGAGGGTTGCTGGGTGCGGGTGAGAGAGGGTAACAGTGTGCGTGGGAGTGCGCGTTGCTTCCCCCGTCGAAAAAAAACAGACTTGCGTGTGCTTGAACACTGTCGTCCTGGTCGCGGATCCCCGCGTGAATCAGCCAGGCGGTCGGCGGTTCGGTATCTCTCCTGTCTCCCCGCGTTCTTGGTGGGTTGTTTCTCTGTGTGTTCTGGGTGCTAGGCGCCTAAGGTACGTAAAACCACTACACGACCGCCGCCGTGGTGACCGACGTCGCCACTGCCGCCGCCGCCGTCACCACTGCCGCGCTATCGCGGGCACCCTCCCTCGATTAAAGACCATCCCCACAGCCGCCACCAGGCGCCCTCCCCTACCCCCCAACAAAAAAGGCCGTCATCCTCTCCCCCTCTCCCCCCAAACATCGTAGCCATCACCGCTGCTGCAGCCGCGGTCAACATGGCCGCCTCGTCGGCCACGGCGGCCGCCACCATGGGCACCGAGGTGCGCGGGGTCGCCGGCACCGCGGGCACCGGCGCAGGAAGGGTGGCCACCACCTCCGCCTCGGCCGCCGGGCCGGCCGCCACAGCAGCCGACGCCACCAGCGTCGTCGCCGTCCCCGCCGCCGCCTTCATTGCCGCCACCGGCCCTCCCCCCCCCCCCCTAAACACGCCGTCGTCGCCGCTGTCGTCCATTCCGCCGCCGCCGCTGACGTCGCCGCCGCCGTCCCCCCCCTCCCCCCCAAAAAACTCGTCATCGCCGCCGCCACTGCCGCCGCCGCCATCGCCGTCGCCGTCGCAGCCACCGCCATGGCAGCCTCGTCGGCCACGGCGGCCGCCACCATGGGCACCGAGGTGCGCGGGGTCGCCGGCGCCGCGGGCACCGGCACCGACAGGGTGGTCACCACCTCCGCCTCGGCCGCCGGGCCGGCCGCCACAGCAGCCGACGCCACCAGCGTCGTCGCCGTCCCCGCCGCCGCCGTCATCGCCGCCGCCGCCCCCCCCCCCCCCCCCCCCGCAACCCGCCGTCGTCGCTGCTGCCGTCCATCCCGCCGCCGCCGCTGGCGTCGCCGCCGCCATCCCCCCCCTCTTCCCCCAAAAACTCGTCATCGCCGCCGCCACCGCCGCCGCGGCCATCGCCGTCGCCGCCACCGCCACTGCCGTCCCCCCCTCCCCCCCCCAAACTCGCCGTCGTCGCCGCTGCTGCCGACGTGGCCACCGCCGCCGACGTTGCCGCTGCTGCCGAAGTTGCCGCCGCCGCCGACGTTGCCGCCGCCGTCGTCGCCATCGTCGTCGTCGTCGTCACCGTCGTCACCGTCATCGTCGCTGTGCAGCACCGGCCCGACCCCCCGTGTCGTGGCCTACCCCACCGCGTGTACCCCCCTCCCGCTGTCCCTCTTGATGAGCACGCTGGCAGGGTTTCCCGAGAGGGACCCACCACCGCTCATGTGGGGCCCATTACACCGGGGCATACCGTCAAGGCACCTGATTGGCTCAGGCCTGTGGCCCAAAGGTTCTTGGAGGAATGAGAAAAGAGCGCTCCGTGTATCTTTTTCCTGCAACCTACCATAGGTTCACTATGTCGGAGCGGGCTTAGGCAAACTAAGTGGGCAACTGACTTTAACAAGTTTTACTTGAAGGAGATGAATATCTCGGATAACTTCAAAGTAACCTGAGGCTTACACCAAGGTAAACCTTCATCCATGGGGCAAGTGACGGACTGAGGAAGATTGACCTTCACGAGTATTACCCAAACAGGACGGGTTGGGGGCGCAAGAAAAACCGAGGCAAGCCACTGCTAAGGCAGACGGGGTACTCCCCGAAAGCAGCCATCAGAGTCATGCAAACGCCCCAGCGGGGGATGAGTTTATACTCACTACTACCCGGCCACCATAAGGGTCACCGGGTCCCTCTCCCCCATAGCAAGAGCACTCTTCAGCGGGTACCCCCGCTGCCCGAAGGAGGCCACTCACGCGTAGACGCGTACACCTGCATACTCCACCGGTCGGAAATCTCACGACGGTCAACCGCCGGAAAGTCCCACTCACGGGGACGACGGCCAGCTTCCACCGGTGTCGGGTTACCGAACCACGGGGCTATGACCTGAAGAGGGTCATGGATAACCATGGGAGTACCCAGGTCAGGAACAGCCTCAGTGGACGCCCACCCACGGTAACTGGGCTCACTCAGCGGAGTGCGCCGGATGCACAACGAGTGACGAGGCAAGGGGGCAGCCCCAGCCTGCGGATCCCGGTATGGGGGTGGGTTCAACACCTCCGCCCAGTTCACGGTGTGGCAGTATTGACCCCCAGGTAGGGGGCAACACGTGCCATGCAAGGGGCGGCAGGCCACTAGCCTGATCCGTTCCTCCCCCTGCATTTGGGTTCATATTCCCTAAGTTCGGGATAGTTAGCTTAGTAGTAAATCCAACTTGGATTTGAGGGTTTTCTGCATTTATCGTCTTGAATTTTCGTGTGGCCCGGTGGGCAGGTGCTGGGGTGGGAGATTCTGAGTGGCGAGATTCTGAGTGGACCCTGGGGGGATAAGGGGAGGGACAGCGGGGCTTGGCCCTGCGTCCCCGTCCCGACCAAGAAACTGTTGGACCACACACCATCTTCTTGTTTGTCCGTGGGGGGATTGCCCCACAACAGGGATAGAGTGTGTGCGACTTGCACTTCTTCCGGTTCCCCCGACACGGGAGGCAGCCCTCGCACACCGCCCCAACTTGGGTACTGTGTGTGCGAGTGGTTTTTGCCACATTTGGTGGAGCAGCAGGGGACAGAGGTAAACTTTACCTCCGGGTGCACCCGGGTGTAGGGGGCCCTCTGTCTCAGAGGAACGGTGGACTTGGACCGTGTCATACGGATCGTTAGCCAACATGGCTAGCTCGGACCCCCCGTCGTCCGGGGAGTACACGGGTGACGCACGTACTTCAGTGCCTTTGAATACTGGTGAGACACAGGTGGGTTTACCTGGGGTCGCAGAGGGACTAGAGGTCCCTCAAGCCAGCAGGACTGGAAGTGCGGGCGGGCAACAGGCCACCCCGACTCAGTCGGGAGTTCACTCGGGTGACACTTCTGACGTGGGTGGGCCGAAGTCTGGCCACCGCGTGGTATACTCAACGGGAACGTCCCAAGGGGTGAGGACTGTCCCCGCGAGTTCCACTCGGGTTGGAGCCAACTTTGGCATGGAGCCATCGCCAACTAGGCTTTCGGAGGACGGCGGACCTCCGTTGGTCGGCGATGGGCTCGCGCCCATGCCCCCGGTTGAGACCCCTGAGGAACGTGGTTACCCCTCAGGTGGACTCCCGGAGGCGGACCGAGACTCAACTGGAGTCGTCAATCCACTCCTCGCGGAAACTGTCCGTCGGGAGGCGACCAATGTGTTGCGGCAGACTTTGCCGGACCTGGTGGTCACGATGACGAATACTATTCTGAATCAGATTGTAGCGAGTTTGCCAGATGGCCTGAATGTCCAGACCGGATTGGGGCTTTCGAGCCCACAGGCGCAGGGGGAATCCCTCCCCACGCCTATCTCGGGTCGCCCCGAACTGGGGGCGACACCTGTGACTCCCAACGAGGGAGCCACACCATACGCGGTGGGGCGTACGCCCTTCACGGGGGAGTTCCCCTCGGAAACGCCGGCGGCTACACCAAGCTCGCCGTACCAGACTACAGGCACTGAGGGTGGACTTACCCCAGTGCCACAGCGGCTGTTCCCTCAACGTGAGGTGCCGCCCAAGATCCAGGTAGCCAACCCGGTCTACCAGAGGATCTTTGACTGTGAGACCTACGCCCTCCACAACAAGTCGGTGGCGTATGGTCCTGACCAGGCCCGAGCCATGGGCCGTGCCAAGAAGAATGCACTTCACTCTTTTGGGCACAAAGCGGAGTGGGATGGAACTCCCCCCCTCCGTGTCTTTGAGTTCCTACGTCGTTTCACAAAAGCCTGTGACGACAATGCCATAAGTGAAGGCATGGCTTTTTACATGCTACAGGAGTTTACGAAGGGAGACCTGCGGACAGAACTTATGTCCGTCATGCCCAGCTCCTCAAGTGGAGGCGCTGGGGAGGTGACGTCCTATTTGGAGCTCGTCAACTGGTTGTTGAGGGCCATGGTTGATGAAGCGGCGTTGGCTTCTCAAGTCGAGGAGTTTACGCAAGCCCATCAGGAAGAGGCGGAGGACGAGTTGTCCTTTGCGGAGCGAGTCCGTAAGCTCAACAATCTTTGTGGGTTTCTTCATCCACAAGCTGTGGTGAAGAGTCGGTTTGTGGAAGGACTCCACTGGTCAGTCCGGATGGAGACCCGGGAGCATAACACTGCCCGGGCGACCCTGGCCGAGTTGGCTAGGTTCGCCTACCGCAGAGGCGAGGCCTACCGCAAGTTGCGGGAGGAACAACGCCAGGAGCGTCAGGCCGAGTTGGCCAAGGAACGGGAAGAGGCGCGCCAGGCCAGAGAGTTGCGAGAGGCACGCCGAATCCGCAAGGAGAGGGTGGTAGCTGCCGTGGGAACTTCCCAAGGTACCTCGTCGTCTTCCCCAGTTGGGAAGACCCCTCTGGGAACTGATCATCGGTGTTGGAACTGCAACTCCGATGGTCACTGGGCATATGATTGCCCCAAGTTGAGTAAACGCATCCAACAGCTTGTTAGGAATGCGAGTAAGAAGTCGGCTACGAACGAAGTGCGTTCACGCCGCGAGGGTGGGTCTCGACCAGTGGTGGCGGTCGCCACACCCTCGACGGAGGGGGCGGACACGTCGTCCTCGGACTCGTCGTCGTCCCCTTCGCCCTCAGATTCGGACGCCAAGTCGGCGGGAAACGAATGACCGTTGGAGCTGGTCGTCCGAAGCTCACAACGGCAGCCTCGGCCAAGTGGGCCAAGAGGACGAACCAACCGTGTCGGATACTGCGGCGACCTAAGGGAGTCCGCCCACCTCGGGTGGGACTTCCCAAGAACGTAAACCCACGTCGGGTCATCGCGGTGCTGACGGGTGAGAACTTCCAGGTGGCTGGACGGGTGCAACTTGCCCCCGGCCGCGCCTGTTGTGCCCGTATCGTACTTGATACCGGGTCAGGAGCCTCCTTGATACGCAAGTCGCTATTACCAAAGGGGATGAGGCTCCAACGCTGGAAGTCTAAAGCTGACCATCTGATCGATATCAATGGTGGGGTACTTCCCATCGTTGGTGCCGTGACCCTACCAACTCGGTTGGGGACCCATGAGGTCGACGTGACCTATGGTGTAGTTGAGAATATATCGGTACCCCTGCTTCTGGGTACCCCTTATGTCGTAACACAAGTGCCTTTGATTTGTGGCCCTGAGTACTGGGTCAAGTTGATGAATGGGGAGACTATCCCCATCCTTGGTAAGGGAAAGTCTGTGGCTCCTGTGACAGTTTCACAGTCGAAGCCTGTTTGTTCTGTGAGGGAAGGGTTTACTGCTACTCTGCGTTTAGCCCGTAAAGTCATGTTGCCCCCCAACTCGGTGGCGCACGTGGATGTTGTAACTGATTATGCGGGGAACGGGTTGGTGCACCCTAACCCCCGTCTTGCTCGCAAGCACCAAGTGCATGTTGCCCTTGGCACGATGGACTCCAAAGCCGGAGTCCCGTGGAGGATCCAGGTGATGAACCTGAGCTCGTCGCCCAAGTTCTTCAAGTCGGGGGCCAAGTTCGGCTATATCGACCAACACGAGGGACCGGTAGTAGCGGTCACCCTCAGCGCGGGCGCAAGTAGCGACCCGCAGTCCGGAAAGGAGAAGCATCAAGCCAAGTCGGCCGCCTCTCCTCGGCCCCAGGTAAACATGGAGGGTGTCCCACCCAGGTTGAGGGTTCAAGTTGAACGCCTCTTGGACCAATATCACAAGTTGTGGGATGGTCAATTGGGACTCATGAGAGCTACCCAACACCGGATCGAGTTGAAACCCGGTGCGCCCCCTATACGCCAACAACCGTATAGGGGGGGACCCCGTTCAAGGGCCCTCGTTAAGGAGCAAGTTGCTCGCATGGAGGCCCTCGATGTGATCGAGGCCAGCAACGCCGAGTGGGCGAGTCCGGTGGTGATCGTCCCCAAAGTTGATGGGACCCCCCGGTTCTGTATCGACTACCGTAAGCTCAACGAGAGCACGGTGAAGGATAGTTATCCCCTACCTCGGATGGATGACTGTCTGGACTCTCTGGGGGAGGCAAACGTGTTCTCTACCCTGGACTGTAACGCGGGGTACTGGCAAATTCCCATTGCCCCGGAGGACAGGCATAAAACTACCTTTACCTGTCACTGTGGTACCTACCAGTGCAAGCGCCTACCGTTTGGCCTGTGTAACGCGCCGGCAACTTTCCAGCGCGCTATGGACATGATTCTGGCCGGAGTACGGTGGCAGATCTGTCTCGTGTACCTAGACGATATCATTGTGTTCTCCCGAAGTCCGGAGGAACACATTGGCCATCTTGGCCAGGTGTTCAAGCTACTTGCTGACGCCGGAGTGTCACTGAAGGCGAGTAAGTGCCACCTCTTCACTCAAGAGGTGGAGTACTTGGGACATGTTGTCCGTCCGGGGCGTCTCAGTGTCAACGAGAAAAACTTGAGGGCCATCCGCAAGGCTCAGTACCCCCGGACCCAGACCCAGATGAGGAGCTTCCTCGGGATGTGTAACGTGTACCGACGTTTCACTAAGGGCTTCGCCAAAGTGGCGAAGCCGTTGAATGAGTTAGTGAGCTCAACGCTACCGAAGAACCTGCCTCCCCCAAGTCGGGTGGAGCAGGAATCCTTTGAGACTCTTCGGGACCTTCTGCTGAAGCCCCCTATCCTGGCTATTCCCAGGTTGGGAGGCCACTACATCCTGGATGTGGATGCTAGCTACGACCAACTTGGTTGTGTGTTGCTTCAGCAACAGCCGGACAAGGAGTACTTGCCGGTGGGATACTTCAGCAAGGGGCTAAACTCGGCCGAGAAGAACTACGGAGTCACCGAGTTGGAAGGACTCGCAGTGGTATGGGCGGTGACGTCACTTCGTCACTACCTAGAGGGTGAGAAGTTCCTCATCCGCTGTGACCACCGCGCGTTGCAGTTCATCTTCAAGACGGACTGTACGAACACTCGTCTCAACCGGTGGAGGGTGCGACTTGCACCCTTCAACTTTGATATTGAGTACCGACCTGGCAGGCAACATGCCCTTGCCGACGGCCTCTCTCGGGTACCTACCGAGGGACTGGACGCCACCCCAGTCGATGAGGACATCCCCATCGTGGGGGTAGTCACGCGCTCGGGTCAGGCGTTGAATCCCGAGGCGCCAGGGAACAAGAAGTACTTGCCCCTGTCCCTGGACGAAGTAGTGAAGGCCCAGGCCGAGGATCCCTTCTGCAAGTCGCAGAGGGATACCCTGGATACAGTGGCGGAGACGCGGTTCTTCCTGGGAGACGATGGCCTCCTCATGAGGAGGGGGGTATTCCAGGGGACCGAACAACTTGTCGTCCCCGCATCCCTCAAGGACAGTATCCTTGAGAGGGAGCATAACGCTCCCACGGGTGGACACCTGGGGTCTAGTAAACTGTACCAGACCCTGAGGACCAGGTACTACTGGCCGTCCATGGTGGTGGACATCTACAGTTGGGTGGCTGCCTGCACAAGTTGTGCACAGAACCGTCTGATGGAACGGCGGCCTACTACGGCTATGCTATTGTTCCCGGCCAAGGAGCCCTTCGCCGCGTTGGCGATGGACATCCTTGGGCCACTGCCAGTGACCGAGGAGGGCAACCAGTACCTCCTGGTCATCTGTGACCGCTTCACGAAACTTACGCGAGCGATCCCACTGGCAGAGATCACGGCCATGTCGGTCGTGTCAGCCTTCCTAGATCACTGGGTTGCCGCGTATGGCATTCCGGATAGTACACTATCGGACAATGGACCGCAATTTGCGTCTGTACTGTTTCAAGGAGTGCTGGATATGTTGGGGGTTAAGGCAAACTATGCCACCCCCTACCACCCACAAACTAATGGGCAGGTGGAGCGCTTCAACAAAACTATTGTTAGGCAGCTGCGCCATTATGTGAGTGAGCACGTGAAGACGTGGGACCAATACATTTCTATTCTGACCACTGCCTACAATTCGCAGGTTCACTCATCTACCGGGGAAGTACCCCTCGCTTTTGTGACCCCCCGTCGCGTGCGGTCTATTGCCGTGCGGCGGCCGCTCCCAACTAGGGAGGATGGTGGCAGTACGCCCACTCCTACTGAGAGTAAGGCGGAGTTCGCTGCTAGGCTTGAAAACCTCATCCCTAAAGTCAGGGCTGAGATGGACAAAGCACAAAAGCGCTACAAGCGTACCTTTGACAAAAAGGTGCGCAACGCCAAGCATGTCCCCGAGCAGGGTGACTGGGTATTGGTCCACTCACACACCCCAACTGGGGGTAAGTTGGTGTTCCAGACGAAGGGGCCGTACCAGGTCCTTCGTACTGATGGGCGGCGCTTCACCATCGAAAGTGACGATGGGGTCCGCACAGTGAACGGACAGGACGTGGTCAAAGTTGCACCACCGCCTGCAGGCGACCCAGCTTGGGCGCGTGCTTTGAAAACGTGGCGCCTGCCCTCGCTGCCTGCAGCCAAACAGGGCCCGCAGGAGTACGTGTTCGACAAGTTCATCGACCACGGCTGGGATGAGGATACTGACCGCCTCATGTTGAGGGTGCGTTGGTTTGGCTACAAAGCCAAGGATGATACGTGGGAGTATGTGGAGGACCTTCCTGCTGAGAAGGTCCGGGCGTACTGTGCCCGGAACGAGATAGACCCTAACAGCCCTCCCTCAACGTGAGGGAAGGCCGAGCAACAGTGCCAAGAGAGTGCTTCAAGTCGAAGTGGTACGCAGAGTGGCTTTAAACTACAGCCCTAACCCTCACACTCTCACAACAAAGGCAGCTGCCAACTAGGCACGCATGCTAGACTCTCCCACTCCACGGCCCTCGCCCTCACGTGGAGGCGAGCGGCGAGACCCACGCCGATAACGGTCTCCACTCGTTGGAAGGGGCGGCGGCTCCAAGTCGGAACCGTCGCGCCCCTCACGGTCGCGCAAGTGGCGCCGACCGTGGCTACTCTTCTGCCTGGTCTTGCGCGCAAGTTTGCGACGCAGACGCTGGACAGACTCCGTCTCCGATGGGGTAGAGGACTCCGAGACGGAGTAAGACAACTCGTCTTCCGACACGGAGGGAGAGCGCCGCGAGTGACGGCGACGACGGCGAGGAGGCGAGTATGCCCGGCTCGCACGACGCTTGCCACGCCCAAGTGGGGTTGGCTGGGGCATAATAGCCCCAATGCGAGCCAACTCGGCCGTCATAAACTCCGCCACCGACTCGCAACTCGCGGTCGCCACTGCAGTACGAACGCGCTCCTCAAGTTGAGGAGTCTCGGAACTTTGGAGGGTTGCGGTCGACGCGGCCAACCAGGAAATGGTGCGCACCAACGTGGTGATCATCATCTCTGAGGTTAGAGGCGTGGGCGGTAACACCAACTTGGGGTATACCGTCAGGAGGGTGGCCCCCAAGTTGGGAGACACCGGTGTGGATGACTCCACGGCCACGCTGATCGGGATGTTCCCGTGAGGCTGGAAAGGAACAGGAGGAAGCGGAGGGGCACGCCGAGGTGGCGGTACCCGGGTGTAACTGCGACCCCGACTTGGGGCTCCCGCAGTAGGTTGAGTCATATGGTCATCATATGAGGGCACAGCCATAACTATGGGCTTGTCCGGGGGTGGCGCAGTGTGACGATCCACCCCCGGGGCATACGGGTAGTCCCCGATGCCCAACCCCTCTCGTAGGACCACACGGCCGTCGTGAAGTTCACGAGCGACCCACACGAACTGGCGAAGTGCGCCATCGTCCTTGGGCCCCCGAGTGGGGCGGCGCAACTTGTGCTCAATGCTCTCCCACTCGATAAACTTGTGGAGGCGGAGCATCTCCTCAAGTAGAGTGAGTTGTCCTGACGAGCACCCCTCAGCAACTAGCTGAGGGGTGAGCTGTTCCAAACCCTGGATGAGCCGGAGGGGGAGATGCCAGAGCATCCCCCGCCGCTGAACACATGACACCCAGGTCGACATGACCTCGAGGAGCCACTGGGTGGCCAACATGGCCCACACCAGATGATCAGGGCCAGCCGTCAACATGACGGAGCCGAAGTGGTCAAGCAACCGTGGCAACAATGCCGGGAACCCGTAGGGGACCTCAACTTGAGGCCACCACTCGGGCTTCTTCGGGTAGTATTGCTCCTTACTGGCAGCAGACTGCTGAGGAAACTCAAGTTGAGCCGAGGTCACCAAGTAGGGCCCTCGCCGGAAGTCCTTCTCCATCCGCACATCAAAGTGATGAGTGTGCGGATCGGCCTCGTGAAGGTACGGGGGGCGAGTTGCCACCGCGTCCCAAGTGAAGGTCGGCAAGTCGCCGGGACCCGGGATAGTTCCCCCGCGGTCCACCATGGCCTTGGCCCGCTGCACGTCCTCGACCTCCTCGTCGTCCAGGAAGGCAAACTGGTCCGTCCTGAAGCCGGCAGGGAACCCGACCCTACGGGGATACTTCTCCCGTAGGCGGTCCCATACCCGACCCATCGCTGCGCCGAGTCGGCCACAGCGAAGAACAGTCAACCCCTCCTCATACAGAGGCCAAGCGGGGTAAAACCACCGCCCCAAGGCCTCACGCGGGACAACTTGTCCCGCCTCCGGGGGAGATCCTGCCGTCAACCCAAAGCCGGGTGACGCGGGAGTCCCACCCCCCGGAGCGATCGCGGAGCCCCCGCCGGAAGTCCCGGCAGGCGCTGCACCGTAGGAGGTGTCCTCCATACGCTCATCGAGAGAGTCCGTCTCCACTCCCGGAGTCGCCATGGCTCTCCCCAAGTTGGGGAGAGACGTCCTGGCTATCGCGGCACGAGACCCGCCTCGAGTTGAGGGGGACTCGGATCGTGGGTAAACGGGTGGCCTCCCCAGCGTGGGGTGGCCCCGTGTAAGGTGAAGGAGAAGTGGTGGTGGTGGTGAGGTGTGAACCGAGGAGAGCAAGCTGCCAAGTGGGCAAGCTTGAGGAGAGGGGCGGCCAACGTGACCGCCTCCACATCCGCGTTACGTACTCAAGGGGGGACAGCAAGTCGCGTCCCCCCCAACGCCGAGACGTGCGTTTACGCACCCCCTCACAGGGCCGACCGGGTCGGTCGGAACTGAGGAGAGGGGAGTGTGGCAGTATTGACCCCCAGGTAGGGGGCAACACGTGCCATGCAAGGGGCGGCAGGCCACTAGCCTGATCCGTTCCTCCCCCTGCATTTGGGTTCATATTCCCTAAGTTCGGGATAGTTAGCTTAGTAGTAAATCCAACTTGGATTTGAGGGTTTTCTGCATTTATCGTCTTGAATTTTCGTGTGGCCCGGTGGGCAGGTGCTGGGGTGGGAGATTCTGAGTGGCGAGATTCTGAGTGGACCCTGGGGGGATAAGGGGAGGGACAGCGGGGCTTGGCCCTGCGTCCCCGTCCCGACCAAGAAACTGTTGGACCACACACCATCTTCTTGTTTGTCCGTGGGGGGATTGCCCCACAACAGGGATAGAGTGTGTGCGACTTGCACTTCTTCCGGTTCCCCCGACACGGGAGGCAGCCCTCGCACACCGCCCCAACTTGGGTACTGTGTGTGCGAGTGGTTTTTGCCACACACGGCATCGTGAACGGCCAAGAGGGCCTCGAACTCACGGGCCAACCCCGTATTGGCAGCAAAGGCGTCAACGCCCAGCTCTCCAATATGCCGAAGGACACCCTTCGGAAGATGAAACAGCCGTCCCGGCCGACGGACGGACAACAGGAAGGAGGAAACCTGCCCGAGGGTAACATCCAGGGTGAAGGTCCCCTGCAACGGGTGGACAGGCCGAGAGGCTAACACACTACCAAAATGTCGGAGGCACGAGCCGGTGTCAAACCGGAAAGCCGGGGCGGGTTCCCACATCTCCTGCCATAGAGGCGGGCGCACTGGAGTGTATACCGGCGCGCGACCGTTACCGGTCTGCCACGCACACATTTTATCGGTGCGGAACGCATCCTCCATGACACCATGTTTGCAAAGCCAGCTCGACACCGACTTCAGCCCCGCCATGGGCGGGTACGGCGCCGTCAACGTCAAATACGGGGATACCCCCGGGAAGTACTCGAACCCGGGATACCGACCGGTATCGGGAACGGTGTGCCCGAACGCAACGGGAGTGACAGAGGCCGCAACCCCCCGAGCACTAGCCGGGTAGTCAACATCCCGCGGTAACGCGGGAGCAACCGACTCGCGTACTCCGAACGCGGGGTTGAGGAAGACCTCACCCCGCCCGACTCGGGTGCGCCAGAGCTGGACATGCCGGTCGTCCGGCTGACTCAGTATCCAATGATGCTCGACCCGGACCGCATTCGGCTGGTTGACCAGCCGCGCCAACTCCCGCGCCCAACACGGGTCCAGCTTGACACGACGGGGGGAACCTCCACGGTGGCTGGGCGGATGGAAGTCCACCCGCATTCGGCCTGCAGAGTCCATCAGCTCTTGCACAGTAAGGCCTCGAACCCGAGCCACTAAGTCGGAAACCGACATAGGGGGGTGGCCCACCACCAAGGCGACGCCGCCACCCAGCGGGGCAACCCGGGCTGGCCCAGGAAGAATCGGCGGCGCCGGGGGAAGCCCCACCGGCGGATGGGCCGGCGCCCCAGGCGCACGGGGCCGAGGAGGAAGGAGAAGGGCGGGCACCCGCCCGGCGTACCTCCAGGAGCCCACCGCCATCGGGGAAGACACGCCTTGACCAACAGCAGCCCGCGGCACCGCGGAAAGTGCATCGCCTCCACCCCGGCCCGACAAGGGCACAACGGGGACGGATGGGGTCGACCCTTCAACCGCCCCCGCGGGGGGACCACTGACCGGGCGGGTATCCGCACATTGACCCGCCGCACCGGCCGGGGCGCCGCCACGACCATCAGCAGCGGCGGCTGCACCATCTTGGGG
This sequence comes from Pyropia yezoensis, assembly GCA_009829735.1. NCBI lineage: Eukaryota > Rhodophyta > Bangiophyceae > Bangiales > Bangiaceae > Pyropia > Pyropia yezoensis. The sequence continues at coordinate 17,094,936 of CM020618.1, read as the reverse complement.
AAGAGCCGCACCGGCACCGGCGGCAGGACCCATCCGGGCCGCCGGAGGAGTAGGAAGAGGAGCCGACCCACGCGGTTGACCGCCCCCCGACGTCGCCGTCGTGCCGCTGCAGACGGACGACAGCCCGCCCGTCGGACCCGCCGCCGACACGCGGACGGTGACCCGATTCTCGTCGTCCTCCGCCGAGCTGGCGAGGAAGCACTCGGCAGCGGTAGCAGCGACGGGAACGTCGTCCTGCATCACCTCCTACTCCTCAAGCAGGAGGTCGTCCGTGCCCCCGGGCATCTGAGGGCCGTCATGGTGGATCCTGGTTCGCAGGGGTCCCCCGTGCCAAGAAGCCGCAGCCGGCTCGACCTGGTACGGTGAGAGAACAGGGACGAGCCAGGGAAGCGCGGGCACCCGCGCTAATAACCACACAGCCCGACACGGGCACCGCGGGACGACCCGCGCCATCCGAGCTACGAGGTCGCTCCACCCAGGCACCTGGGTCAGGGCCACGCCCCCTCACGGAGTAATCAAGGGGGGTCACCCCACAACCGCCCCGCGAAATGCGGGCAGTCCCCGCCCCCACTCATTCGTCCACACGAGAGAGGCCCCCCTACCACCAGACGCCTGGTGGCGGATCCGCTCGCACCACCCTCCAGAAGAGGGGGTCGTGACACGAAAGCCCGCATCGGGAATTCAACGGTCCGGAAAACGGATCATGTGTACCATACAAAGGAGGGCACCCCCCTCAGACAACCCCGAAAAGGGGTGTCTGCCGCGACAGGGCGCAAAGCCCAACCCGACTGGTAAATGGTCGCGCGACCCACTTACATTCGGAGAGCCGAATGCAACTCGACCCGAGGACGGGCCGAATCTAAGGGGGGGATATGTAGCAATATGGATGACCGTATTGTGACCCGAATATAGGGGGGACTACCTCTAGCCCTTAACTTTCAACTTGGAAGTCCGTATTGGTCACGGTATCTATAAGTTACGTATGGCCAGAGGGACTTGCATCTTGGGGTGGAGGGTAGTTAGTGGTGTCTTCGAGGGTTTATAACGAGGGGGCCGGCGGCGAATCCACCGCCGGCTATGGTAGAACTACAAACCCCTCCCCTTTGGGCTCCCATCTTGGTCCCGTGGCTTGCGCTCCAAGGACAGCAACCGTGGCCTCCCGGTGACGTTAATGCCGATCCCCCGTGGTGAGTGTTCCCTGAGAGTGGACGCGCAACGGTTCCCTATTGTGCTACAGACGGTCGACCGCCTGAGTAACCTCGGTGCAAAGCTCTACTAAAGGTAGGTTCCATATAGCTAGGCCGGTCAAGAATAAGGCATAACAACGGCGTTAATGATCGCTTCAAGCTGAAACTGTTCCACAGTGCTGTTTGATGTGCCTCGGTACTGTGCTCTCGAAGAAAGCACTCAAAAGGACTGTGAAGCGCCCGTATGGCAGTCATATTGCGCTTTGTGTCCTTTTATGCTTCTTGCAGCGGCTCGCGATGCGATGTTCCGGAATTTTGTCGCATCACATGGGAATGGTCAAGATCTCTTCAGGAGGGCTACTAAATAAATGGCTTGTACGACTTGTGTCCTTCGATGGGGAGGGGATGGGCCGGGGTCGGATCTTGCGACGATTGCGGCTCCCGGCGGGGGCGCGGGCGGGCGGTGGCGGTGCACATGCATCAATCTGTGGCGCAGGGGGGGGGGTTGCATGCGGCTCCCTATGGCACGGCAGAGGCAGGAGATCGCTACCTGCAACAGCGTGGCGGAGGGCGGGTGGCGGGAGGTGGTCTATCATAGACTTTCGGCCATTGTATGCAACGACAACAGAGAGACAAACAAACGGCTGAGGGCTCCCTCAGCCCTCCTTCTCATATTCCATACCCTCTGAGCCCCCATCTGTACGCTCATCCTCTTCGCTCTCCGAACCCTCATCGTCGGCATTCACCTCATCCTCCTCCACACACTCCATCTCCTGCTCGCGCCCCTCCAACTCGCCCTCGACGGCGTCGCGCGCGGCAGCCAACCCGCGGTAGAAGTCCTCCATCTTGATGGCGTGGTCCTCGTACTTCGCCCACACCTCGGGCGTAATCTTGTGGAACTCCTTTGCTACGAGATCTTTCAGCGATGACAGTGTCAAGCTCGTATTGCCGCGCTTCAGGGCAATCTTGACCGTCCCCCATACCATCTCAATCGGGTTGAGATCTGGGTGAGCTACCGAAGAGATGAGGACTGAACCCCCAAACGTAGCCGCCAGTTCTTGATCCAGGATTCGCGGAGTAGGCTTGTTCTTGACCGCTACGGCTTTCATTTCGGCTCTGGTCCGAGACTGTTGCCAGCCCGCTTCCCAATCGGCAGGTACAACTTGGTGTGTGATGAGCCACTGCGCCAACTCGGCTTTCCGGAGCTTGTAGCCCGCCTGGGTAGTCTCGGGCGTGCGTACAAGGTGGTGGGGCGCACGGTCGACCACCAAAACACCGCCAGAGATTTTCGGGAATACCGACTCCTTGAGCCACTTCAGCCACACTTCCGAGCACATTTCCTTGTGGTAGTCCCCCTTGCCCTTCTTCCCGACGAAAACGAGCGCCGCGTCCCGCACCAGGCCTATCTCTCGTGAACCTACGTGGGCTACAATAAGCCGCCCGCCCTTCCCCGACGGGACAGGCACTCGCGTCCGCAGCGTCCCGTCCGTCCAGCTTGGGTAAACCGAAATATTCTTGTTCGCCCAGGCTTCATCAGTGTAGTAAACAGTACGGCCACTATCCCGGTACTGCTTGATGGAAGCGAGGAAGGAATCTCGCTGGGCGACGATAGAGGGCTTCCCACGTGCGACATCATAATGATTGGGGCCTCGTGTGAAGCTAAACCCAATGTCTTGCAAAGCGCGAAAGAGAGTGGTGCGGGTCCACGCGTACATAGAGGGGGAGGGAGACCACGAAAGCACAACAACCTCCGCCTGGAGGTAGGCGAGTGTCGAGTCTAAAGTAGGAATTGAGCGGTTTTCGTATTGAGCGTACACCGCCGCCCGCGCACGAGCGAGCTCCTCAGGAGGGATTCGTCGGGGTGAGGTCCGCGTGGGTGCCTCTCCACCGCCGGGCAGTCTGTTTGCGTGCCCCTCCTGAGCTACGCGCCGCACGGTGCGCTCACTCACCCCCGTCGCGTCCACCGTCCGCTGGACAACACGATGCAGTCCAGACGCGCGCCCCGCCCTGCGCTCCCGCTCAAAGAATGCGCGCACATTACCGATAATCACCGCACACTCCTTGGTCAGGCGCCCCACCGCGCGGTCCCTCGTGCGCGCGGCCGCAGTCACACACCGATGGGAAGGCATAGTGCCGAGCCTCGCGTGCCCGCGGCAAGGGTGCGCAGTGCTCGGGAATCGGGTGCGGAGTGCGTGACGAGGCGCCTCTGGGACCCACTGTGGGGCACCTGGTCAGAAATGCTGAAGGATCAAAAAAGGCGGGCACTCTGCGGGTGGATCAAGGTGGGATCTCTGGACTGAGCGGGCAGGCTCAAGTTGGACTTGGACGTAAGGTAGCCCCCGTCATGTGTTGCATGGACCAGACTTGATGTTGCAATCGGGTCAGAAGCCTCTCGTCTGCCTGATCTAACGGCGCTTCTTCCTTGCCCTCTCCTGCATCGCAGAACTGGGGAGACGACCCACTGGTGCCAAGAATTTTCGACCAGTCGCGTCCTAACACGTTTTGCAAAGATGCCTCTAGTCGAGAGTTGCTTGTATACTGTCACGGGCTCTTTCAGTGCAAAAAATACCCCGATTTGGTGAGGCCCGTAGCGCAGAAATATTTCTCACACTTTCCTTATACAGCGAATGCCCCAGCTCGGCGCAGAATCGGAAAGCCTGTGAGTTGTGCTTCCCTTTGAAAGAAGAGCAGAGTAAGAAAAAGAAGTAGCTTCGGAGCTATAGCGGGTCAAACATGAGACGTGCAAACCGGCCTAGCTATATGGAATACACCTTTAGAGTGCGGCGACCAGCTTCCACTGACTCCAGGGCTAGCTAGATGCGGTCCAGCACCCAACCGAGGCAGTGCGCGGTACCAACCTGCGCAGCACCTCGGGGGATATCCCCTCAGCTAACCTGGAGCCCCTTTCGCAGCTCGCCTGTGAAAAGGGCGTCAACGCCCTCATACTATAGACGAGGATTCCCGTCGGGCACATTTGCGAGCATACGAGGCCACCGGCACAGCCGGACGAGCCATAATCGACAGCCCAGGAGCCGATACGGCCACCACCGAAACCGGTGACGCCCGGTACGGGGCACGGTACGACCGCGGAGGAGGGACGAACCCCATTGAGGCGGGCCTGCCGGGAACCCGGCGGGACTCCCCTTGTCGTAGAAACGTCTCACGTCACCCACCCGTAGATTCCCATTCACGGAAGAGACGATCAGCCCCCATCGAAGTCGGTCTACCGAACCACGGGGCCACTACCTGAAGAGGATCATGGATGACCATGGAACTATTCAGGTCAGGGACGGCCTCGGTGGACGCCCACCCACGGTAAGCTCCCCACCCAAGATACGTCGCCGGATGCGTCAGGAGTCACGAGGCAGGGGAAGAGCCCCAGCCTGCGGATCCCGAAACGGGGGCAAGGTCAATACCGCCGCCCAGTTCACGGCATCGTGAACGGCCAGGATGACCTCCAATGCACGGGCAAACCCCGTCCGTGCAGCAATGGCGGCGACGCCGAGCTCCCCAATGTGCCGACGGACACCCTTCAGAAGACAAAACAGCCGGCCCTCCCGGCGAGCAGACAGCAGGAGGGAAGAAGCCGGCCCGAGGGTGACCTCCAGGGTGAGGACATCCTGCCACGCATGCACAAGCCGAGCGGCCAGCACGCTACCGAAACATCGCAGGCACGGACCAGTGTCAGACTGGAAATCCGGGGCGGGTCCGCACCCCTCCGGCCACCCAGGCGGGCGCAACAGAGTGTGCACTGGCGCACGTTCGTTACCGGTCTGCAACGCACACATTATATCCGTGCGAAACACATCCGCCATGATGCCATGGTCGCGCAGCCAGCTCGACGCCGAATTCAACCCAGACAATTGCGGCATAGGTGCTGTCTACGGCAGATACAGGGATCCCCCCCGGGAGTTACTCAAAGCCGGGATACCGGTTGGTACCGGGCACGGTCTGCCCAAATGCGACGGGGGTCGTAGCAGCCGCAACCCCCCAAGAACCGGCAGGGTGGTCAACGTCCCGCGGGATGGCGGGCGCGACCAAGTCGCAAGCCCCACACGCGGGGTTAAGGAAAACCTCACCACGCCCGACCCGGGCGCCACGGACTTGGGCATGCTGATCGTTTGGCTGACTCAGCACTCAATAATGCTCCACGCGTACCGCGTCCGGCTGCGCGACCAGCCGAGCCAGCTTCTGTTCCCAACACGGGTCCAGCTTGACGGGACGGGAGGTACCTCCAGGGTAGCCAGGCGGGTGGAGGTCCATCAACATCCGGCCGGCGGAGTCCATGGGCTCCTTGACGGTCAGGCCCCGGACCCGAGCCACCGAGTCAGGGACCGACATAGTGGGGTCCCCGACCGTAACTGCTACGCCGCCACCCCACGGGGCAACCCGGGACGGCCCAGGAAGAACCGTCGGCGCCGGCGGGAGCCCGACCGGCACTTGCACTGGCGCAGCCCCACGGGGCCGAGGAGGAAGAAGAAGGGCCGGCACCCGCCCGTAGTAACTCCCGCTGTCTACCGCCATGGGAGACGACAAGTCTTGTTCAGTGGACGCCCGAGGCTCCGCGGATAGAACCTCGACCGCCGGAGCCACCTCCGCGACGGACGGCCCACGCTGATTGGTCACGGGATCGGTGAGCACGTCCGCCACGACCGCCTCCGATGCCCCGGGCAGCCGGGTACCCGGACCGCCTTGACCCGCCATAACGTACGGAGAGCTTCTATTACCACGTCCGCCCCCCTCAGGACGCTCTTGATGATACCCCGCGCCGGCACCGGCGCCAGTCCCCATCCGGGCCGCCGGAGGAGGAAAAAGCGCCTCCGCTACCCGCGGCTGACCGCCCACGGACGGCGCTGTGGATCCGCTGCACAAGGAGGACAGCCCACACGACGGTCTAGCCGCCGTCATGCGGGACGAGTTCACGTCCGCCTTGTCTTCATCACACGAACTTGCCAGGAAGCGCTCGGCGGTAGTGGATGCGACGGCCGCGTCGTCCTCTATTTCCTCCCCAACCAGGAGGTCGGTGTTGTCCCGAGTTATGTGGGTATCTGCAATGGTGAACCCGGGGCCGCAGAGGCTTCCCACGCAATCGAGCTACTACCGGCTGCGCCCCACTACGGTGGGTGACCCCGGACGAGCCGGTGAAGCGCGGGTACTCGCGCATATGATCTCCACCTCCCGGCGACGGACAAAGCGTTGATCGGGACCAACCCGCGCCACACAGAGCGACCAGGGCGCTCCATCCAGTCATGTGAGCCCTCGCCACACCCTCCCACGGGGTGAGTCCGGGGTGTCACCCACTGCATCTGCCCCCGCGCAACGCGGGCGCTTCCCCCCCTTTCTTGCGCACTCGAGACGGCCGCTTTCACAACCAGACAGTTCGTGGCGGATCCGCTTCCACCACACCCCCCGCGCGGTCGTGACCCGAAGCCCGCATAGTCTCTGGTTGGGGTGGGCAAGCGGTCCAGCGCGTATCCTTACCTGGTCATTTTAGGGAACACTTCAGTTGTTTGGCGTGAGAGACCTCGCGGGGTGGGGCCGTAAGGCTGCCGCGACAGCGGGGGCGGTGTGGGCGGCGGAGGAGGTATCAACGGAGGCACTTGCCCGGCTGCCATTTCCGACTGCTGCGGCTGCTGCGGCTGCTGCCACCAGCTTGGCGGCATATGTCTTCCCCCCTGAATCCATGAATCCAGCTGGCCCTGTGGAAACGTTCCGCCCAATATCCCTGGCGCGGGGTACAGGTGGTACAGGCGGGGTACTAGCGACCTCCGGCGGCAGGGCCCACTGGACGGCCGGCGGCCCGGCCCCTACGGGCGGTAGAGACGCACCAGATTGGAGAACTGAAGGCCCAAGAGGTCTCAGCGTCGGCGGTGGGAGGACTGGGGCAGGTAGAGATGGCGTGGCTGTCACAGGGTGTGAAACCGCTTGCAAGAAGGGAGGCGGTGAAGACAGGCTCGTGGTCTGGGGCGCCGTCCGGCTTGGACGGGTGGATTGACCGCCTCCCATTCAGCAGACGCTGCTTCCGACTCGCCAGCAGAGTGCGCGTCTGCAGCGCGGCTGGCTGCTGCGACGGCGGCCTCGGCTCTGGCTCGTGCGAGGCGGACGACTCGAGAACGGCGTCCTTGCTCGTCGGCCGCCTCGGCAGCGGCGTCGGCGTCCAAGCGCGTGCTCGGTTTTGGCCAACCACAGTCGCAGTGGCGCGTCCGACGGCCGCAGCGCGGCTTCGGAAAATCCCGGCGTGGGTCCTGGAGTGCTCGAGGGCTCTGCCGGTCCGCCGGGCCTGGCGCTTCAGCTCTACCAGATGGTTGCTCAGCATGGCTTCCCAGTTCGGGCCTGTCGACTTCCAGACACCTCTTGCACCTTCCAGTAGAAGACACAGGTGCCTTGTGAGCACTCAAGCCGGGCCGCAAGCGGCGCGGGTGGGCTGGTCGTCGTCGGTGGGAGCGGAGGGGCGGCAGCGTGCTCCTCAACAACAGCAGCGAGGGAGAGACGGTCCCAGGAGTGAGAGGTGGAGATGGGCAAACGTGGGCGGGGGCGCTCACGAGAGCGGCGTCCACGACGATTTCCCGCTGCCCGCCACTGTGCACGTCGGTGCACGCCGCCGGTGACAATCACATACACATATCACCCCTCGGCTGGGGTGCTTCTGAGCTCACGCACAGAGCCAATTCGCGCCAGACCATGACCCTTGGGCGCCCCGCACGCGGTACACCGCGAGGGCTGGGTGGCGCTTGGGGCCGCCCCTGGCAGGGATTGTAAACATTTTCTTGGGCGGAGAGGTGCGGGACGGCGTAGGCGACCGATGGAATGCCAAACGTCCCTCGTCGGCGCGCGTCGGGCCGCGCCACCGCACAGTGGCGGGCGACGTGCCAAGGGGGATCTCGCGCAGGCGCGAAAAAGTCCCAAACGGCGCGGAGATGGAGCGGTGGTATTCGAGGAGCCTGCGCATTCGAGGTTGCCTTTGACCTGGAGGCTGGGAATGGGGGGACACCGCAGAGGTTAGGCATACGTGGTTCGACCGGCTGGGCACGCATGTGCCTCGTCACGCAGATCTGAACAAATCCCATCGGAGGCTTTTTTCGACGGCGGGTCAAGCCACGTGGCATTCGAAAAGTACTCCGGATGGGACAAACGTGTGGAGGGATATTGCCTCGAACATCACGCAAGAGATGCGGCATCGCGCCAAAGCAACCCTGCATCTCCGCAACAGCAAGGGTGATAGTGGTCGGGACGTCACTAACACCGCCTCCTGGGCCCTGCGGAGGGGGGTCCGCCGACCGCCCGACTCGCGGCAGCGGCAGGCGGGGAAGGGGGGGGGGCGCCGCGAGTGACTGCGCGCCAAAGAGGCTGCAGGACTGGGTGCTGCTGGAGGGGCGGCGCCACTGCCCTGCCACGCGGTCGCGGCATGTGGGGGGGGGGGTACTCATCATGGTTACCATGATGGACACTCCCCCACAATGCGCCAGTGGTAGATAGAAGCGGGTGGGGTGGCCGCGTATGCCCAGATTTGCGGGTGCACCTGGCGGGGGAGGGGGGGTGCCCGGCGACTGCTCGCGCCTCGACGGGGTCGCTGGAAGGAGGGTAGGGGGGGTTGCCGAGACTGGCCCAAAACCCGCGCATGGGGAGGCAGCGAGGGTCTGGTAAATGGAATCGCGTCGCCCGATACGTGCGCTGGTGAAGGGGACAGCAACGCGACAGGGACCGTTCGTGGCGTTCCACGCCTGGTTGCACGTATCAGTCTTGCCCTCGGAGGAGCACTAAGCGGATCACAGGTGTGTGGTACGACACAGGGAGATAAGGTGTCGGCGGGAGAGGGGGATCATCCCCCGTATGATTTAGCCGGTAAAGAGTTCCGCCTTATTCCCATGCCTAACACCTAAGGGATGATAATCCGGGACCTCTCCCTACAGATCCTGCCGAGCCATCTCCTGGCAACATGGATCAATTCCTTGTATTGTGGGGCATGACGCGGTGTACTTTCCAGACTCAAGATGAGTCAGCCGCTGTCTCACGGTGTCTTCCGGCCGCACGACAGCAGCCATCGACAGCCCATCATGGCCTCTCGAAAGGCGCCACCGTCAGCACCCATGACGAGCCCCATCTGCCACAGCTGGAGAGTCAGTTAGACTGTCCTCGCTGCAGCATTGCAGCGATGTGACTGGCTAGCCGACTGGCCGCTTCGGTCGACTCGATCGAACCGTGCTTACACGCCTCTCGGACCTTCGGTCCGACTGACGTCTGTGACCGGCTGGAGCGGCGCACGAGGCGCCGCACTCCGGACCCCTTCTTTCGGTAAAAACTGGGGCTGCACTCCTTTAGTGCGCACGCCCGCTCATTCTTTGTTTTAAGAGCCATGCTTTGTTTCTGGGCCGTTTTGTGCATCCCGGCGGGGCGACGGGAAAATGCATGCTTTGGAGCACCTCGAGTGCCCCGACGCGAGCACATAGTGCGTGGGTGTCGGCGCCACCGGGAGAGACCGGATGGGAAACCACAGGCACAGACCAAAGACGACCTGAACCTTTCAACCCCCCTTGATCACCACCGACGTCGCGCAGTCCTCTTCCCCAAACCCAACACTGTCACCACCTCCATCCTCTTCCTCGCTTCCTTTCGTCCTATTGGCTGGCACGGATCGCTGACACCATCACGAGTTCGTTGAGGGCTGCCCAAGTGTGGGTGGCTCCTCACAGTCGTCAACTGTCTTCACGCCCTTGCTGTAGGCATGACTTTGAGCCTCGTGGAGGCCCCTCTGCTCACCCCGCGCCGCACAGTCGGACGCTGGCGCGCCAACAAGCGCGATGCAGCTGTCCCCTCCGTCCACCCGCCTCCGGGACGGGTACAAGGGCCACCACACAACATGGACTCTGAAGTGCTCCCACCACTGTTCCTTCCGACGCCCTCATCCTCCCTCCATGCTGGCGGCACGCGTGGCGGCCATCCCCAAAAACATCCAGCTAAGTGCGTGGAGAAGACAAGGTGAAAGAGTCCGCTCCCGTGCGCGGCAGAACATAGGTGCTCTGCGGTGTCCCTCCACCCCTGCTGACCCGCTCAAAATAATGCAGGAAACCAAATGCTGTGTGGCTCTGAGCACAGAGGTAGATGAAGGCTAAGGGGAAGGCACAGCAATATCCAGGCAGAGGACAAACAGGTCACACGGTGGGGGTGCGAGAATGGAAAGCGGGGGACTTTGTGAGAATAGATGCTCAATCTTCCTGCCGATCTACGTCAGGCTCTCCGTGCCAGATCGGCCCCACCTTAATACCACTCAATGTCCTCGCCGTCGCACTACCGGCGACCAGTGTATGGACGAATATTTCCGATAGTCGACATTGTGTGGCTTTATGGACGCCGAATCCGATGACACAAATCGCGCCCCGGGCGCGATTTACAGCCCTTACACAATCGACTTGGAAACTGGACGTCTGATGTAATTGCACAGGGAAGTCTTGTGTTTCGGCGTCTCGCGCAGTCCTGCTGGCACGCTATCGCGCCTTCGCGCGCGCGAGTCCCCGCAGACGCGCTCGCGCCGCCGCGCACGCTCTTACCCCGTCTGCGGCGGCTGCGACCGCGGTCCGAAGTGCGTCCTCGGTTGCTGCCTACGAAAGTGGGGGACGGCGCACGTCCCCCCTCGTGGTGTTTTTTTCGCCCCACTGGCGATTTCTCGGCCGCGTGCCGGGGATACCTGGAGGGAGCGGGGTCCTCCCATCCCTGGTGTGGCTCGTAGCAGTCGTTTTATTACCTCCTTTTTTTCTGCGCACCTGTTGGCTTGTCTTCCTTTGAGGAGGTTTCTCGCAGCCTGGTAGTTCGCTCTTCCTCCCTCACTTGGGTGCCTGGTGCGTCCCTGCGAAGTCCATCATGAGTCGTCCAAGCTTCCGCCCGCGCCCCATTGACCTCAACAAGCCACTCCCCATTATCAAGTCCTCCAAAGACCTCCGCCATGAAGACGATGTTCTCGTCTCCCGCACCCTACCTGCCATGGCCACCGGCATGGACCCAGCAGAGGAGGAGGAGCGCCACCTGCAACAGGCCCTGCTGGCATCCGTGATGGGCGGCGGCAACGGCAGTGGGCCCGCGGGCCGGACCAAGTCCCTCGAAATCCCCGTCCCCGTCGTCTCGGTCGTGCCCGGCTATGATGAGGCGCCCTTTACGCAGTTTGTGCGCCCCCCGTCTCACTACATTGTGTTTGACAAGAATGATGAGGAGCTGGAGCGCACCACTGTTGAATACGACGCCGACTTTACTGACGAGCGCTTCCTTGCTGACTTGTCCGCTCGCGCGCCGCCGGGCATCACTGCGGACGCTCTGGAGCGGGGAATGGACGCGCTGGAAAAGGCACAGTCGCGATCCACTACCCTGCCGCCGTATGGTCCGCCCATCCGCGCTCTGCTGTCGCCGCTGATCAGCTCGGACGCGGCGCGTAAGGAGCTTCACCGCCACTGGGTGGCACGCCGCATAGAACGGGGCGGGCGTTCCTTCCTCCGCCTCCACCAGCCACCCGTTTCACCCGGCAACACGGACCCATCGGTGGCGTTCCGTCCGCGCGACGGGGCGGCTGGGGGGGGGGGGCGCACCTGCCGGGGACGTCAAAACACCTACGAAAACTACAAGCGGGCGGTGCTGTTGCAAAAGGAGCTCGTCCAGGCGCGGAGCTTGGTGGTGTCTATGTTACGGCGGGAGCGGCTCAAGGCAGAGCTGGCATCGATCGACGCATTTATGGCGCGGGCCGACCTCGCGCGGTCTGGGCCCCGCCTTGCGCACTACTTCCGCCAGCTGGCCGCGGGAGAAGGCGACGGCGTGACGCTGGCCGAGCCAGTTATTGGTGCCTCCCCGACTGCCGCCCCAGACTCGTCAGCGACGGGGCTGGTGCCGGGCTGGGACTATACCCTTGCTGGCAGTGTGACGCTTCCCCTGTCGGGCCTGGCACTGCCACGGGAGCTACTGGCCGGAGCAACCTTTGGCCCTCCCCCACCTGCCGCCCTGGCCGTTCCTCCTCCTGGGATGAGCGCGGGGCCGCTGGCAGTGCGGCGACCCAAAAAGCCCGTCCGCCGGCGGCCCGGTGTCGGGGGCAGCACTGGTGGCGCGCGCGCACGAGGCGCGCACGTTACGGCCGCGGCGACGGCGGCGCGCAAGGCGTCGGCAGCGGCGAATGCGAGCCGCCGGGCGGCGGCGGCGGCGGAAAAGGCGGCGGGCGGCGATGGCGGGCGTCGCGACGGCCGCGACGGTGTGGCGGGCCGCGGTGGTGGTCGCAGTGGCTCTCGTGGGGCGGTGGGCGCGGTCACGGGCGCGGCTGGGGGGTTGGCGGCGGTTCGCCCTCACGGCCTCGACGCCTTCCTCTTCGACGTGGAAGGTCAAAAGTTCCTCCGCAACATGCGCTACTTTGCAGGAGGCTTTATCAATTATGGGGTGTCCCCGTACGACCACCGGGTGTTTGCGGCTGCGTCGGAGCGCAACACGGTGCGGGACGTGCCGATGGCCCCTGCGGCGGTGGATCTCGACGCACGCAAGATTGGTGCGCTGGCGGTGACCCCCCTTCCTGAGGACGAACCCGACGTGGACGTTGACAGGGATGGTGATTCCGACGCTGATGCCGGCCACAACATCGCGCGTCGTCTTAGCCGTGGCGGCAAGCGAGGTGCACCTTCGACGGCCACCTATGCTCCCGCCGCCAAGCGGGCTCGCACTCGCCAGTGGGCTTCTTCTGGCTCCAGCCCCGACTCCCCCCTCACCGCACCGTCGGGCTTGCCCTCGTTTGCGACGCGGAACGAGGCGGCACTCGGGGTGGACCTCTCCGCTGCTGCCGCTGCCGATACCAAACGCCGCCGTGCGGCTGCCCTCGTCGCATTTGCGGCTGCTGCCGCCGCGAAGGGCCTCCAGGCGGATGGTACCCCCGTGCCCTTCCGTGGCCGCGGGCGCCTCGGTCGTGGCGGCCGGCTCATCTTTGACCGTGTCGTATACGAGCCTGAGCGGGGCGTTCGGGCGGCCTCCTACCCAGCGTCGGTGGCGATGGGCGGCGCCTACACCGCGGGGGTGCCTTACCACGACGCGGGCACCGTGTTGGGCGACTCCTACGACTGGGTGCACGAGCCAGACGCGGAGGTGCGGGCGCTGATGGCGCCGCTGGCTCCGCTGACACCGGCGGCCACCGTCGTCGGGCGTACGATTGACGGAGCTGACCTTTACTGGCCCAGCCGGAAGCATGCGGTCGCGATGGCGGCCCGACGGGAGGAAGAGCTGCATGGCAGCCACACGGTGCGGACTCGGCGGATGGCTGCGGAAGAGGCGGCGGCGGCAGCATCAGCGGCAGCCGAACCTGGTGGGGATGGAGGTGGAGAGCCTTCACAACCGCCGCCGGCCGATGGAGAGGAGGCAGTGGAGCTGGTAATGGGGGCGGACATTTCGCGGCTGCCAGCCTTCTCTGTGCGACAACTACCGCTGGTTGTGGAGATGAGCTGAGGGACCTCAGGGCGTGTTGTGAGTGGGACCTGTATGACATACAGTGTACCACGACTGACTTGCGGAAACCAGACTGCAGCCCAATCAGCTTGCCCTGCACCGTTAGCATCATCAGCGTGACACCAACGCCGATGAAAGCCGACGGCCCAATGTAGTGGTACAGCAGCCCCACCGAAACGATGACCGCCACCGGGGAGCTCCACGTGGCGTGGATAAACTGGGCAAGATTCCCAATGCGCTGGCAATCCAGCTGCATGTACATAGCGGGGGGGTGATGACTGCCAGGGGGTGATATCTTCTGGCTGGGTCGGAGAGCGGGCGGGGGGGGTGATATCTACGGGGGGTGATAACCTCTGGCTGGGTTGGAGACGGGGGGGGGGGGGGGGGGGGGGAATAACTGCGCAGGGGGATGACTTCGGGGGGTGATAACCGGGGGGGGGAGGGTGATAACTGCGGGGGGGGTGATAACCTCCGGCTGGCTTGGAGAGCGAGGGGGGGAGGTGATGACTGCACAGGGCGTCCAGTCGGACCTGTGCTGGGCTCGTCCTACACGAGCCCAGCCTCGGGCCCGATTGCTGCTCCGCGCCGCTGGCGACCCGGTCCTCAATTCTTGCTGTTTCTCGGGTTGTAATTCTTCCACGTCGTGCTCTCAGTACCTTGAATGCGGGGGTGCCTGGACCCCAATGGCAGCCAGGCACCCTGGCAGCGAGCCAGATCGCGATCCACGACGGCACTCAGGGTACGTCCTTGTCAATCGGACGCGTCACCGATGCCAGAGGAGCAGACTCGTCGAATCTGGGGGGCGAGGCGGGCGTCACCATGTGACGAGCGTCGATGAGGGTGGGGGGGAGGCGGCCGCGCGCGGCCACAGCCGTGGCCGAGACGTAAACGGTGGTGGCTGCCGCAGCGGTCGCGACCGCGATGGTCGAGGTGGGCGTGACGGCGGCAGCAGCGCCGGCGGCGTCGGCGCCGGCGGCGGCAGCGACAGGTGCCCTTTGGCAGCCGCCCCCCCCGTCTTTGCCCCGAATGTGGTCGTGCTGCTGCTCTCTGCTCGCCGCGGGAGCGGGGATGGGCGTTGGCGGTGTGCTGCTGCCCGCGGCACCACACCGCGGCGGCCGAGGCGAGCACGGAAGCCGCCGCCGCCGTCGCTACAGCCGCCGCGGCGGTTGTTTCTGCTGCCACCGCCGCCCCCTGCGGCGGCGGCCGCCGTTACCTCTGCGCGGCCACCCGCTGCGCCTCTGCCGGCAGTCTCGGCGCCGGCCGCGGCAGGCCCAACGCCCGTGCCGGGCGCGCTACCCACGCCGCCCGCGTCGACGCCCACGCTGTCCGCCACGCGCCCCCCCCTGGGCACGCCCGCTATGCCCGTCCGCCGCCTAGACGGCGGCGGCGGCGCCAACCGCTGCCGGGATGGCAAGTGGCGGCACAGCGGCGGGGGCGGTGGTGGCGACGGCGGCGATAGGCCTTGTGACGGCGGGGGCGTCCGCGCCGCGCTGATCGCACCCTTCGGGTCGTCGGCTATGGGGGTGGTGGGGGTAAGTTGCGGCGGAGGTGTGGAGGGTGGGCTGCTGGACTGGTGTGGGCCATCCCGCCCCGTCGCTCCCCAGTCCTTTGGTACGAGCCGCACCCCCCCCCCCTACGCCAGCGGCCAGGCGGCGCACGGCGTCGGCACGCCGGCTGCGTTAAAGACGGCCCGCGGCGCGGCGGCTGATGTGGCGGCCGGCGGCGGGCTGGCCGCGGCGGGCCGGCTGTCAGCTGGAGATTGCGAGATTGGTGTCGTGGGCAAAGCGGGGATGGTGCTTGGCGGCGGGGGTGCTACCCCCGTTATTTCCCCTACGGTCGCCGCCGTCCTCGCCACTGCGCCAAACGCCACCGCCATGACGACGGGCGGCGGCAGCGCGGCAAGGGCGGCGGCGTATGCGGGTGGCGTCGTGACGCCGGCCGCGACGGGCGACGAGCTGGCGGAGAACAAGGCGGCCGCGTCATGTGGCGGGCGTGTGGGAGGGGGTGGCACTGGCGGCGGGGGGGGGGTCGCTCGGCGGCGGGCGGGCGGTCGCCTCGCGCTCGCGTGCTCACGGCCGCCAGCTACGGAGCCGTTACCCCCAACGCTGGCGCTGGGGCGGGGGCTGTTTGCGGCGCGGTGTCGGCCACAGCGGTGGCCGTGGGCGGCGGAGGGTCGGCTCCGGCGGGCGTGGCGGCAGTGGGCGCCGCGGTGCAGCGCGGCCCAGCCGCCGCGGTGGACGTGGTCGCGGGCGGTGTCCGCGGCGCAGCGCCTGCGGCCGGCCGCAAGGCGGGTGTGGCGGCCGTGCGGTGCGTGCGGCTGGTGAGGGCGGCGGGGGCGAGCAGTCGCTGGCGGGGGGGGGGGTCACTGAGCTCAGAAGGGGAGGTCCTCTGCTGCTGGGGGGCACGCGGCCGACGCCTCGGGTAGCGGTTGAGGGCAGCGGTGGGGTTCTGGCTTGTTCCGCTGGGCGGCGGCAGTGGCTGGGTGGGTTGTGTCGGGGGTCGGTGAGAGGCGGCGAGGGCGGACCGCTATGGCAGTGAGGCAAGCGGTCTGGGGGCGGCTGCCCATGCCTGGCGGGGCGCAGGGGTCCGTATGGACGCGGTTGTACATAAAGCCACTCCGTACAGTCTGTCAGTTGTTCTTTCCTGGACTTGAAGAGAGCTTCGCTACCAGCCGCCCTTGTGGGCGGGAGCTGACTTAAACGTCATGCTTAGGGAAAGACTTGTGCCTAACACACGCATGAAATTATACAGTGTTTCCCGGGTGCTCAACTATCCTTTCCCCACCAGGAGAACTTTTCTCACCGGTAAGTCGAGCCTCGTGTATTTCGTGGGAGCCTCAGAACCGTCATACCGCTGTTCAGCGGTGACTGCACCAATCCGTCTCCTGACGACACCGATCCGCGACGGGCGGAGCACTGCGGGTCTCCGCCGTTGAGGACGCGCCGGCCCGTCCCGTCTCTGGCTCCTACGATCGTCAACGACGATGGCAGCCGCCCGAACTGGATCGATGCTGCCTGGGTTGCTCTGGCGCGCCGTCCCGTCAGCGCAGGTATGTGACTGTTCGCGTTGTACCGTGTTTGGGAGCGCGCCGTCGGGATCGCCTCTGCCCGTCCAAGGAACCGTGGCCCGGGCCATGTGTGTTGCTTGCCAACTCTTGAGTCGAAGCTATGTGTGATTATGAGGGTCTTCCCTGGCTGGTGGGCCGTGCACTGCGCTGTTTTGCACCGCTTCGCTTTTCTCAGGCACTGATTTTTCCATCTGGCGGACTTTCTTGCGTGGTTATGTCTTGTGTGCCACCTCCCCTTTTGTTTCTCTTTGGTGGCGACTCAGGTGCCTTCCTTTGGCACTCGTCGCAGCCTTGCCACTTCCCAAGCCCCCCCTGCGCTATGGAGCGCCGTCCACGGCATGTTTGATGCTGACGTCCCCCTCACCGAGCCCTTCCCCGGCGTGCCGACGCCCACCCCCCGGGAGCGGCCACCAGTGTCGCCTGTGCGAGTGACCAAGCTGGAGAATGGCCCACGCGTGGCGTCAGTGGACACGGGCGACCGCGTCTCATCGGTGGGCCTCTTTGTGCGCGCCGGCAGCCGGTACGAGTCTGCCGGCGCCAACACGGGGGTGTGCTCCCTGTTGGAACACATGGCCTTCCGCGGGAGTGCGCGGCGGAGCAAGTTCCTCCAGACGCGGGCGCTCGAAAAGACGGGCGCGTCGTTTGGTGCGTCGTCCTCGCGGGAGGTGCTCATCTACTCGGCAGAAGGGATGCGTGCTGCGTCGGGCACCCTGATAGCAGAGATCACTGAGGCCGCTCTGCAGCCCATGGTCATGGGCGCGGCGCTGGGGACGTCTGCTTGGGACGCTGCCCGCGCTGAGATCAAGACGCAGGCCGCAGCGATGGCGGAGCACCCGCAGTTGTCGGCGGGCGACGCATCTGTAGAGCTCAACGAGCTGCTGCACGCGACTGCGTACAACAGCGTTGGTCTGGGTATGTTTCTTGCATTCTTTTTGCGGTGCGTTCGTTTGTTCTTGAGGTTACCCTGCACCCTGTTTCGGTCCGCCTTGTGGTCGACCTGCACCCGAAGAGAGAGAGTTTGTACGCCTGGCTGCGCATTGCTTGTCGGTCGTCCCCGTGCCCTGGCGCTGCACTCCCCACATTCGCGCTTGCTGTTGTTTGTGAGTGTTTCACGTCGGGTTCGACGGGCGGCTGCTGCGCGTTCTTTGTGCTGTTGTACGCTAGTATCTCTTCGGAGATTGATGCCCTTTTTGGGGGCTTGGCGCCCCTGCCTCAGGGGGCTCAGAACCTTGCGGTCCGGATCCCTCGCGCCCGCTCCGAGTTTTTCGTGGGTGGGTTGCTCTGCTGACCGGCGTGGTCGATCGTGCTGTTGGCCTCGAGCTCTGCTCGCTGGCCCAGTTGACACGGCGATTGTGCCGGCTGGCTGCTGCCAACAATTTTTCCTGTTTTTTGCTTCTGTGCTGCCCGGGTTGACGTCGCCCCTTTTTTGTTTCCGTGTGCTTTCCATTCATTGTTTGCCGTTATTGACTTCGTGCTTCGGTCATCGGTGTTGCTTTCTGGTGTTTCTCTTGCTTGATTATGTTCCTGCGCGCAGGCATGACGTCACTCCCGAAGGCGGAGAAGGTTGGCGAGCTCGCCCCTGACGTGGTCGCCTCGTACGTGTCGGCGTCGCACACCCCTGACCGGATGGTGCTCGCGGCGGCCAACGTGGACCACGATAGCCTCGTTTCGCACGCCGAAAAGCACCTGGCCGGCCTTCCTACCGGGAGCGGCTCCCTGCCTGACGCGCCTGCTCACTACACCGGTGGCTGGGCGCGGTCGACCGCCCCCCCATCTGGCGGCGGTGGCCACGTCGCCATTGGTTTTGAGTCGCTCTCGTGGGCGCATGAGGATCTGGTCCCGCTGTGCGTGCTCCGCACCCTCCTCGGCGGGGGCAGCTCGTTCAGCTCTGGTGGCCCCGGCAAGGGCATGTACACCCGTCTGTATACTGGTGTCCTCAATGTGCACGGTTGGGTCGACGCGTGTGCGGCCTTCAACCACGTTTACAGCGATACTGGTCTGTTTGGTATCAGCGCCAGCTGCCTGGACGGCGCCAACCTGCCGCACCTCGTGGACGTAACCACCGAGCAAGTGGGTGCCATGGCTCGCGTGCCGACGGTTGAGGAGCTCACTCGCGCCAAGGCGATGACCGCTGCTGGCCTGGTCATGGACCTCGAGTCCCGGGCGGTGTTGGTTGAGGACATTGGCCGCCAGCTGGTCATTGGTGACACGTACATGACGGTGGACGAGGTGCTTGAGCAGATTGAGAAGGTGACGGGAGAGCAGCTGGCGGCGCTGGCTGCTCGTGTGACTGGCGGCAAGCCGACCGTTGTGGTGGTGGGCGACGCGTACGAAACGGCGAGCTACGAGGAGATTGCGTCTGCGGTGCACAAGCAGATCAGTGCTTAGGGGGGATGTTGGTCGCGCCCTGCAGCGGTCGTTTTGCGGGGTTGCGTGTGTGCGTGGGAAGCTTGTCAGTTGCCCTGGTTCGCGCCCCTCGCTCTTTTTTTCTTCTTTTTTGGTGGCGCTTGGTGGTCGACGAACAGTCGCTGTTTACGAGCAACCGCATCAGCATGACCCCGAATGGGTGTGCCAGCAGGTGACCGCAGGCACCGGCCGCGGGGGCTGGTGTCTGCGCCAAGGTGCACTGGATCACCCTCCCTTCGCGCAGTGCGGTTGTGGTGGGATCCGCCTCGTTCCGCCGGACGCCGCCTCCTGTTCCTGGTTATCACGCTTTTTGCTCGTTCCTTGTTTGTTTTTTGTCTTCTGGCCCCATGCACTCCTACCGCCCATTTCGTTTACCTAGCGTGTGGGTGGTTAGCCCCCTCACCCTGGCCGCGTCCCTCAGAATGTCCACTCAAACAATAATACACTGCGGCGACAGAGTCTCAAGGCGGGAGGGCGAGCAGCGCATGTCTCCACCACGAGTTGATTGGGCATTGCCATCATACGCCTACGGCGCCTCTGCCCGTGCCTACGGACACACACACCTCGACGCCTGCCTCCCGTGCCCCGCCCCCCCTTCCCCACCCACAATCCACCTGCACACCGAACCCTTACCGCCTGCTCACCCCCCAAAGCGGCCAAACACCACACCCCCTCTGCCGTCCACCCCGTCATTGGGCAGCTGCTCCCGGATGGCCGCCCAAAACGCGTCGACGCCCACCGCCGGGTCCCGCGCCACCTCTGCTGGCACCGCCACGTGCGCAAGCGCCCCATACCGCTGCCGCCGCTGCGCGAGCAGCGCCGGGTAGCAGCGGCGGAGGGCGGCGACCCCCCCCGCTTCGCCCTCCCGGACGCCATCCCAAACACCCCCCTCCCGGGGTCCCCACACGACCGGCTTGGGCGTCGCAAAGTACCCCTCGGTCATCTCGGCGAGCATATCGTCCGACGCGACCAGGTGTACCACAAAGCACGTGGTCGTCAGCGCCAATCGCGTCGCCGCCGATAGGTACACCACCGAGCCGGTGGTGTCGAGGACCACGTTGGCCGCCGCCGCTGCTGCCGCCGCCGCGGGCTTACCGCCCAGCCCCGGGCCGCCGCCGCCGCCGCCCGCCGTGAGCGACCGGATGGCGGTGGCGGTGATCCCCTCCTCGAGAGCCAAGTACTGGTCCTGAGCGGCCCAAAAGTGGTCGTCGGCGGGGGTGCCCATCCACGTGGCGAGGCCCTCAATGCCCGCCAAGCCCGCGGCAGACAGCTCCCGCCCAAGCTCCACCTCAATCGCATCGTCCACACAAAAGCGGGTAAAGGGGGCCGCGGCGGGGGCGGCGGGAAAGACCCCTTTGGCCACCCCATCACCGCTGCCGCCGCCAATGGCGCTGACGCGGCCCGCCGCACCCGCCTGGTGCCCACTCACCACCACCCGCGCCGACCGGGCGGCTGTCACCAGCTGCGACGACCGGTGGCTCTTGCCACAGTTGGACATGCCGACGAGCGCCAGCCGCAGCGTCCCCGCCGCGACCGCCCGGTCAAGGTCTCCACGGGTGAGGTTGTCCCACACACCCACCACCTTGGCCTCTGCCGCAGAAGGGGAGAGGGGCGGACGGGGAGGCGGCGGCGGGGGGGGGGGCGGCGAGGCGGAAGGGGACGATGGCACCGAGCACCGCACCGTCGCCGCCGCGGTGCGGCGGTGGAGGGGGCGGGGGAAGGCGCCCGCCCGCTGCCGCGGTGGCCGCCCGCAACTGGCCAGGGGCGGCGGGGGGAGGGGGTGCTGCCGCAGCGCCGCCGGCGAGCCGGCAAACGCCATTGTGGCAGGAGGCGACTGGTTGGGCTTGTCGGGAGGTGGAAGGTGGAGGCGGCTGCTAAGCAGGAGGCGACGGAGGTGACCGCGCTACCGCCGACCGCGACGAGGGAGGTGGGCAACAGGGAAGGCGGGGAAGCGTGGGGGAAGGGGGCCCTCCAGGGGCAGACCGGCGCTTTAGGCAACACCGGGCGGGGTCGGGCGAAGCGGACGTGGGCGGGTTCGATCGGCCGAGCGCGGCCGTGCCACCGTGGCAGCGAGACCGCGCAGTCCCGGCCACGTGGCAAATTCCGCCGGGATCGCCCGCCGCCCCCGACCCAGCTGCCGCCGCTGCCGCCACCACAACCTCCACCGCCACCGTCACGGTCACGGTCACCGTCGCCACCGCTACCGCTGCCGCCGCCGCCCCCACCGCCGCCTCCATCGTCACTGCGCACCCAGTTCGATTTTCACCCGTTTTGGTCTGGCGACTGGTCGCACGGCCGGCCGCGCAGATGGTCGCTCGGCTGGCCGCGACGCCGGTCCGCGCGGGGTTGTTCGTGCCGGTGCGCCGCGCGGGCTCCCGCGGCTGGTGGAACACACGAACCGGTTTACGCTTGCGACGATACACGTGCACACACTCAACGGCAGACAACCCGTCGCCGCGAGGAGGGGGGCACAGGCGGCAGCTCCTCGGCACCCTCGCACCCCTTCCCGCGGCAAAACAACAAAAAGAAGAAAAAACGAGAAAAACAACGGCTGCGTCCTCCCCGCCATGCGCGTGGCTACGCCCCGCGTAGAGCGCCACTGCCCGCGACGGGTGCCGCCCGGCGCAAGAGTCACCCCCCCCAACCCCCACCCCCGCCCCTCCCCCGCCCACGGTACATACCAATGCCATCGCACTGGCATCCCCCTACTGCCCCCGCTCGCCCTACTCTTCCCCACCCCCACAACCCCCATTCCATCCCCATATCCCCTCATTCCCCCCGATCCCCCCCACCGCGCAAGGCGGCCCGCCCATGGACGGCGACGCCGCCACGTTGCCGGCCTCAAACCTTGACCTTAACCTCCACCCCCCCCGCCGGCGCGGGCACCGCCTTCGCCGGAGCCTTTTGGAGGCCAATCGCGCGAGCCCACACCACCCACAGCGACCCGCCGGCCACATTGTTGACCGTCCGCCCCGCTGCCGACACAAACTGCGCCAGCCGCAGCGGCGCCGCCGAAAAGGCCACCCGCTCCACCCCCGCCAGCAGCTGGTACCGCGGGTTGGCACACAGGAACATGTAGCCCGCCCAGCCGGCGGACGTTGCCCACACCGACGGCAGGGGCTCCTCGACAATGGGCGCGCCGCCGCTGGCAGCGAGCGTCGCGGCCGCCCGGCGGCGCTTGAGCCCCACCAGCGCCGCGGACGTGGAGCTCCCGACGAGGGCGCCCGCAAAGCCCGCCACGGAAAAGAGGCCGCCCTTGTACACCATGGCGCCGACGCGCTGTCCGACGGTAAACGAGCCCGCTGAAAAGACGTTGGCGGGCAGCCCGCCGAGTGTCCGCGTCAGCGCCGACGGTGACGCCGCGACCGCGGCGGCAGCGGCAGCCGCACCCGCCATGGGCGCAGACGGCGTCAGCATCCAAGTGAGAATGAAGTTGAGGGTGCCCCCGACAGCAATGTCACACGCACACAGGTCGAGCTCGTTCATGATGTTGGGCCCCCGCGCGGCAATCATGCCTGAAGCGGCCAGGCCAAGGCCAATCGTCTCCTCCATCAGCAGCTTGAACGGGAAGGCCGGGTCGCCCAGCACCTTGCGCCGCCACGCGGGCCACACCGACGCCAGGAAGCCGCCCACCGCCCCGCGGGTGGCGCGCAGGTATGCCGCCGCGTCGGCGGGGGCGGCCGCGCGTACCTCAGGGGGGAGCTGCTCGAGAGTGCGGCCGACGGCTGCCAGCGCCGCCGCCAGCTCTGCAGCCCCGTCCGCATCTGCGGCGGCGCCGTCGCCGCCGCCACCCCCCCCCGCGCCCTCACCCCCGCCACCAGGCCCGTACGCGCCGCTGCCACCACCGTCTAGGACGCCCCCATCACCAGCACTGACACGCTCCGCCCACACGTCGGCCCCGATGTCGTCAGTGGCCTCTGGCCCCGCCCACGCGGGCGCGACGCTGCCTGTGTCGCCGTCGGGTACACCCCACAGCGGCTCACCCCCGTCGACCGACGCTGGCCCAGTGTGGGCAGTCCACCTCACCCGTGCGGGACTTCCGACGTGGACGCCACCGGGTGCTGGCCGGCCGATGCACAGGCCGGCACCGCGGGGGCGGACAGCAAGGGGGGACCGGCCGGTCGTGCCGGCCGCGGCCGCGGCGACGAAGGCCGTCATCGTCGCCCACCGGGGGGGGGTACAATCAGCAGGGGACGGCGCCGCGATGGGGGGGGGGAGGGAGAGGAGAGGGGGGGGGAGGTGGGGGGGGGGAGGGGGGGGGGGGGGAGGGGCGGAGGGGAGAGGACTTTTTGGGTCCACCAAGGGTTGCGTGACGCACCGCGCCAGACGACGACGGGGACCGTTCGCGGCGGCGGGGACGCGTGGTGGCGGGTGGCGGACTCTGGTGACCTGCGGGACAGCTGCCAGTGGCTTGGTTTGCCCGTTCGGCGGGGCTGCCGGGGGATCACGAGCAGAACGGCGGCGAGCCCAATCGGTCAGTATCTGCTGTGACACGCTATTCGTCCAACTATGTTTGAGAAAGTGTCAAGCTGTATCCTACGCCTCTTTCATTGGACATTGCTCGGCCAAGCAGCGGATTGTCAAATTTTCAAGAGTGGGGCTTGAGGTGATTGGTCAGAACAAACCCAGAACCAGCACAGACATTACGGTAGCAGCTCGTGACCGGATGATCCCCAGTTGGGCGCCCGACTGATCTGCTCCCCCGTCCGAGGGATCCGGGCTCGTGCGCTCGTGGGGCGGCGCTTCCCGGGGCGCCCCCCACCCTGTGGTGGCGCTTGTCTGGACCGACGGGGGAAGGCGCCGCCAACGCCCGCCCGGGTGCACACGCCACCAGTCAACGCCCATCTCCTCTCGAGTGTCACCGTACCGGTCCCACTCGTCGATGCATCCTGTCTGGACCGCGCCAGACGTGGCCCCCCACCGCGTTGATAGATAGATATATGTTTGCTCCAGTGACCCACCGGCGGTGAGCAGCCCGTTGCTGGCAACGGAGCGTGTATACTCCGTTGTTCCGCCTGCAGGGTGCGCGGCCCGGGTGGACCGCCGTTGTCCCTGCCGCGGGTCGGCGGGCAAGCGGGCGCGGCGAAGAACGGCCGCAGGGGCGCCGCTGCGATTAGTCCTTCCAGCAAGATCCCCCCGGCCTCATGAGGGGGGGCGCTCACGCAGCCGCCGCCCCGCCGCGGGCTCCCCCGTCCCCGACGCCGTGATCACGCCGCGCCGTGAGTCCCCCCCCTCTCCCTCCTCGGCCGCCGACACTGCGCGCTGCCATGCCGCCCCTTTTCCCCCCGTCCCCTCGGCCACCGCCGCCGCCGCCCCGCCATGGGCCCCACTGGCGGTCGCGCCGCGCCCCATTGACGGCGGCGAGCATGGCAGGGGGGGGGGGATGGCGGTCACCGCCACGGAGCCGCGGCCACCCCACTGGCTGGTGTTGTCGGGGCCACGGGCCGGCCGCGGTGGTCGCGCCGCCACCCAGCCGCAGCGCGGCGCACGCGCGGCGGAGTCTGGCGCCGCCAGTCTCTTCCCCCGCAGAGGGGGTTTTGTCCCGTTGCAGTGGGGACAAGAGGGGCGTGCGACGCCCAAGCACACGTGCCCTTGAGGGCTAGCGCTTGGGACAGACGGGACCCTACAAAAAGAAACACGAGGAACAGACGAGCAGAGACAGATAAGAAATAGATTACATACGAAACCAACACCAAGCAGGTCCCACGTCAAGACTATGTGCACGGAGAAAGGCCGCCGCTTCCCCACCGTCACGCACCCCACCCGAGTCACAGTAAAAGGACCAGCCAACCACAGTACGCACACAAACAGCGCGACAGCACACATGCACGCACGCACAGACAAACGCAAAGGGACCCGTATCGCGACTGCCACCACACACCCCCAACCCCCCCCCCCTGGATGAACACACTCCACGCGCGCGAGGGCTGGGGGCCTACCGGATGCCAATCCCCCCCACCCCAAACCCGTACACCTCGTCAGAGTCGTCTGGGGTGGGGGTGGGCGCGCCGCTGCTGCGGCGGGGGGCGACCCCCACCCCCCGCCCCCCCACCCCGCCGCCACCGCCACCCGTCGTGGCCCGCCGGAGCCGGTTCTTCTCCACCCGCCAGTCCTCTGACGACGCCGACTCCAGGATGCTCGCACCGCTGCTGCACCCGCTGCCGGGGCTCGCATCCTCGGGGTGGGCGGCGGCAACACCCCCGCCAGGAGCGGTGCCGCCAGCGTCGCCGCCGCCGCCGTCGACAGCGCCATCGACCCCCCCCCCGCCGCCGCCGCCGCCGCTACCCCCGCCGCCACCGGCGCTGGTGGAGCGGCGACGGAGCTTGGCGGTCAGCCCCCGCACCCAGCGGCTACCAGACGTGCGGCTCTGGACGGCGGGCGGGCGACCGCCGCTGCCGCCACCACCGCCGCCGCCGCCGCGGCCGCCAGGCCAGGCGTCCCCAACCTCGGGTCGGCCAGGCAGGGCAGAGGTCAGGCCAAGCGCGGGGGGCGGGAGGCCCTCCTCATCTATCTCCGAGCCGGGCTCCCCCCCGCGCAGGTCTGTAAAGTCCGACGCGCCCAGCCCCCACGGCAAGCTGACGGGGCGGCACGAAGCGCCGCCGCTGCCGCCGCCGCCACCCCCACCGCCGCCGCCGCCGCCGCCGCTGCCGCCGGCCATGCGGCCCATGGCACGGGTGAGGAGGGTGGTGCGGCGGCGGCCGCCGCTCCCAAACTCACAGTCCCCGACGTCCTCCCAGAGGGCCGGGGAGCACCCCCAGCCACCTCCCCCGCCGCCGCCTCCGCTGCCACCGGCGGCGCCGCCGCCGCCCAGACCTCGGGAGGCCCGAATGGGCAGGGAAAGCCGGCCCGACGGGCGGCGGGGCCGCTTGGGCGGCTCCCCCAGCCCACCCCCGCCGCCGCCACCACCACCACCACCACCACCCAAGCGGGCGCTCCGTCGCGACAGCCGCGGTGTGGAGGCCACCGGCAGGAAGCTGCGAAGGCGACCCGACGCGTTCTTCCCCGCGGCCATGCGGAAGCGCGCCGCCGCGGGGAGGGTGCTCGTCGTGGCAAACGACGCGTCAGCACAGTGGGCGTCGGTGGGGGCGCCCCAGGTGCGGCCAGCAGCGCCAACGCCACCAGAGAGCGGCAGCATAAGGGAGGCGGGGGCGTCGTCTTCCCCGTCGGCGCCCGACAACCATGGGTGGCCGAGCGCCTCGGCGGCGGTGAGGCGTCGCGACGGGTCCTTGGTGAGGAGCCCCCGCACGAGCGACTGCGCTTCGGGGGAGATGGTCTCCCAGTCCTCTCGCGGAAAGTACACGGGTCGCTCAAGCACCTGCTCGTAGTATTCGGATGGCTCCCCCCCGTACGGGAAGCGGCCGCTGAGGCAGAGGTAGAGCGTCACGCCAGCGGCCCACAGGTCGACGGGCCGGCCATAGGGCTCGCCCGAAAGGATTTCGGGCGCGAGGTAAAACGACGTGCCGACCAGGTCGGTGAGGCTCGCGTCGGGGTGGGTGCCCTCGACCGAGGCGCAAAGGCCAAAGTCGGCAATCTTGACGACCAGCGGGGGCGTCAGGTTGACGGCGAGCAGGTTCTCCAACTTGACGTCCCGGTGCACAATGCCCGCCTCGTGCAGCGACGCGAGGCCCGACAGGATGTCGCGCATGACGCCCGCGGCGGCCGCCTCGGTAAACGTGTCGTGGGCGGCAATGTAGTCAAACAGCTCCGAGCCGCCCAGGTACTCTTGCACAAAGTACACCGCGTCGGGGGTGTCAAAGACGTCCAGGGTGGCGACAATGTTGGGGTGCGCGAGCGCCGCGACGGTGGCGGCCTCGGTGGCGAGCGCCGTCGCCTCGGCCGCGTCGCCCGTGACGCGGGCAACCACCTTGACGGCCACCGCCGTGGCGGTGCGGAGGTCGTAGCCTTGGTAGACCGTCGCCTGGACGCCCCCCCCAATTTCGTGGCTCAGCCGGTAGTACTCGCTGATGGCGCCCACGCCCGCCCCCGCCGGCCGCGCCGCCCGCGTCAACGCCACCAGCCACGCATCGTACGCGGCCGCGTCGGGGGCGGTGAGGGACACCTCCACGGGGCGGGGGTCACCCCCGTCGTCCTCCCCGCCCCCGCCACCCCGGGCCGTGCCCGCACACTCGGTGGCGGCAGCGACGCCTGTCACCCGCGCGAGCGCGGCGGTCATCAGCAGGGGCGGCGACCGCGACGCCGCCGCCGCCGCCGTCGGCGCCACGGGCATGCCACTGACAAGGAGCTCCCACCGCCGGACGCCCGCGCGGACGCCCGTCACCACCAGCCCGCCAGCGTCAGCGGCGACGCCACCGCCACCGCCACCACCACCGCCACCGCCGCCGCCGCCGGCACCGCCACCACCACCGCTACCCCCACCGCCACCACCGCCCCGAACGCCCGCCAGCGCCTTGAGCGCCCCGACGCCGCCGCCAATGCCGCCCCCCCCGCCGCCTCGGCTGCCGCTGCTGCCGCCGCCGCCGCCGCCGCCGCCAACGGGCGGCGGCGGCGCGCCGCCCACACTGCCGGCAGACGGGGCGGCGCCCCGGCGGCGGGGCCCCACCGGCGCGAGCACCCCCCCCTCGAGCACATGGTACCGGCAGCGGCCGCCGCCACCCCCCCGCCGGCGGCTGTCGGTGGTGGTGAGCCACCCGGCCGCCACGGGGGGGCCCGCCGCGGTGTAGCGGAGGTAGGACCGCCGGGGGGGGGGGGGGAGGGCACCGCCTGTGGCCGTGGAGGGGAGGCCCGTGGCGGCGGCGGCGGCGGCGGCGACGGCGGCGGCGGCGGCGGCGGCGCCCCGCACCCCAGAGGCGGTCATGGTGCACAACGCCCACGCCGGGGGGGGGGGGGAGGGAGGAAGGGCGCCACCGCCCTCTGCCGCTGCCGTTGGCCACTTGGCCGCCCCGGCAGCGGCGGGCGCGGACGTTGGCGGCGGCGGTGGCGGCGGCGGCGGGCGGCGGCGGCGGCGGCGGGGGCGTAGCGGGTGGGGCGCTTGGCACCGTGCCGGCAGTGGGACGGGGCACGCGCCACCCGCCGGCGGGCGCGGGGCGTCTCCACCGAGTCGGCACCCCCCCAACCTCTAGCCTCCACGCGCCTGCCGCCTCCCCCCCCCCCCCCCCCCCCCCCCCCCCAGCCCCCGCTCCCTCCCTAGCGGCGCTCGCCTCGCCGCGTGCGCGGCCCGCGCGGGGCGACCGTGTGCGGGGCGGCGGCAGGCAGGCAGGTAGGCACGCAGGCAGGCAGGCAGGCAGGCAGGCAGGCACGCAGGCACGCAGGCCGGCCGGCCAGCAGGCAGGGGGCGGTGGCCTAAACAATGGCACGACCGCTCGCTCCCCCTGTCAAGGGCAGGGCAACGGAGGGGGGGGGGAGGGAGCGAGGGGGGGAGCGGGCGGGCGGGCGGGGGGGGGGGTGGGTCGCTCCGCGTCCGCGGCGACGGCGGCAGCCGGCGGCGACGGCGGCAGCGGGCGGCGACGGCAACGACGGCGGCGGCGGCGGTGGCACGACACGCCCCCCCGCAGCGGCGGCTCCCCCCCCACCCCCCCCCCCCCCCGGCCCCCGCTTTGGTAGACCGAGGCGTGGACGGGGAGGACCGCCCCGCGGCGGGGCTCGGCCACCGCGTGGTGGAGGGGAGGGGGAGGGGAGGGGGGGGGGGGGAGGGGCGAGGGAGGAGGAGGAGAGGGGCAGAGGGGTCGGGGGGGGGGGGAGGGAGGGGGGAGGGAGGGGGGAGGGGGGGGGGATGGGCACCCGGCCGCGTCCCAAGCGTGGGGGGCGGGGGGGATGAGGAGGATGGTGATGACGCGGTGACGCAAGGGGGGGGAAAGAGGGTTGGGGGGGGTGGGGGGGGGGGCAGGAGGGGGTGGCGCCCACCCACGCGACAGGGAATGGGGGGGGACGGCGGCGGGGACGGGGGCGACGGGGGCGGCACACCCACGACCAACCCCACTGGCAGCGCGGGGGGGGGGCGTAGGCGTGGTTGGGTGGGGTGGGTGGGGGGGTGGGGGGGGGGTGGGGGGGGGGGGTGGGTGCCGTGGGCCCGTGGCGGCAGGCCCCGCTCCGCCAGCTGCGGGGGCGTGCGCACGTGCGTGGCCGCGCCCGCAGCGGGACAGTGGGGCGGCGGGGGAAGGGGGGGGGGGGAAGCAGCAGCAGGCAGGCAGGCAGGCAGCGGGGGCGGGCGGCCGCCCCGTCGACGGCCCACCCCACCCCACCCGCCCCCACCCCCCCCCCTCCCCCATCCCCGTCAGCGGTCGATGCGCGTGGCAGCAAGGGCCCGTCCACGGCCCCGGGAAGTCGGGGGGCGTTGTGTGGGTCTCTCTCCCCCCCCCTCCCCCCGCCTTCCCCCCCCCCCCCGGCCGTGTGGCCCCCGGGGCCAGCGCACGCACCGTGGAGAGCGGTTTGCAGCGGCTGGCGGGGGGGGGGAGAGAGCGCCACCCCCCCCCCCCACCCGCCCACCACGAACCGCCAAGACTGCCACCGCCAACACGCCACGCCCGCCCCGCCGCTGCCATCACATGGCAATGATTGCGGGTCTGACGCGCAAACAGCATTGTCGGTGGGGGGGGGGGGGGGGGGGCCCGCGGGGTTCCCCGGCGGGGCACCCCCTCCCCCCCCGGGGGTACAGTTCCTATTTTCAGTACATACAGTACATACCGAACAGGCCGCGTGCGTCAAGGGTCTCTACACCCCGTGGGGGCCCCTCGTGCAAGCGCTGTTTCATCTCGTTGGCGTGAGTGGGGGGGGGGGTGTGTGCCACGGCAGGGGCGGACCACCCATTCTGTCTAGGTGAACCTCCCTTCCCCCCCCCCCCATCCACCCACCCACCCATCCACCCCTGCCGTCGCTACACACGTGTGTTGACGTGGGGCACGCCGCGGCGCCGCGGCACACAGCCGCCACCGCGGGTCCCGTTTGGGTGCGACAGGATGAGAGGCGGACAGGCCACCACCGGCAGTGCCGTGACGGCAGGCCCACGATCGTAGATAGCTACGAGGCGGCGGCGGCGGCGGCGTGGGACGTCTGGCTTGGCAGGCACGACGCGGGCCATCATGATCATCATGATGATGATCATGTCATGAGATGATGATGACGCAGGGGCCCCTTCCGACAACGACGCTGTCATTGATTGGTCAGGTGTCGGGATGGGGGGGGAGCCCCCAGCACCACGCGCTCCTTGATCCGGCCACCCCCCCACCCCTGACCTTGGCACTTGGAGGCGCGGCGCAAACGCGCGGCGGCCGCCACGCCACACCCCATGCGGCTGCCCACCACCACCAATGGCGTCCACCCGGGCACTCACTCTTGTCGGTGCCCCGCTGCCCACTCCCCACCGGGGGGGGGGCGGCGGCGGCGGCCTGCCAGTCGCTGGCCGCCCCCCGCGGGGGGGCCTGCCTGGGCAGCCCCGCACGCCGCCGCGTGGGCCCGCATGGCGGCGGGGGGCCCCCCGCCCACACACCGCCGCCGTCCACGGCGGCAGTGGCCTCTGCCCCTATTGTCCCCCGCGACGTCGTCGTCTGTCTCATCGTCGGCGGCGACGGCGGCGGCGGCGGCGGCGGCGGCGGCGGTGGCTGCTGCGCCCGACGGGGTGCCCGCTCTAGAAAATCAAGCTGCGCTACGATGGCGACTGCCCCCTGTGCGTGCGGGAGGTCACCAACGTCGCGAAGGAGGACGCGGGCCCGCGGCCTCGTGGCGTTTTGTGGACATTGTAGACTCGCCGTACGAGGCCGCCGCGCACGCGGGCGTCGACTACCTCACCGCCATGGGCCGCATCCACGCCCTCACCGCGGCCGGGGGGGTGGTGTCGCGTGTACGAGGAGCTGGGGATGGGGTGTGTTGTACGCGGCGACAAACGTGCCCCGCCGTGGAGGCGGTGGCCAACCAGGCGTAGGGGGTGTGGGCGCGCGCGCCCGGCTGGCGCTGACGGGACGCGGTACCATGGAAGAGGTGATGGCGGCCAGGGCGGGATTGCCAAGACGCTTGCAGACAGGGAGCCAGGCGGCCCCTGGTGTCTCGCCCCCTTCCCGTCTTGTCCCTCGTTTCTGTGCACAGGTTTTTTTGTCAAGTTATAGAGCCCTGTACATACTGTACATACATTCCAACAGGGAGCGTCTTTCCACCCCCCCCCCTTCCCTCGGCGTTACGAGCACAGGATCGCCGGAGCGCTCTGCGAAGCGTCGTCTGCGTACAGCTGCGACAGCTCACAGATGCTTGGCATGGAAGGGCGCCGCGTCAGCTGCGGCTTCCGCTGCCTCTCCCCCGCCGGCTGGGCCTGGGCGGCCGACACGGCCGCCCGGGCGACACGCCAGTGGATGGCCAGCGCCCACCTCCACTGCGGGGACAGGTCGGCGTGGAAGGGGTCATCCGCCTCGGGGTCGATCGCCCAGGCGGCAGGGCGGCGGGGGGCCTCTGCCGCCACGGCGGCGGCGGCGGCGGCGGCAGCCGCCGCGGGCGCCACCCGCGGCCGGGGGACCCCCCAGGTGGCCCACCAGCCACCCTTGAGGGGCTCCCCCCCGGGGAGCTCCTCGTCCTCGGGGAGGCCGCAAAACAAGACGAGCAGGATGGCCACCGCCGCGCCCGCCACGTCCGCCGCCGCCGCGCGCGCGTTGGCAACCTCCACCCCCACCCGGGCGGCGGCGCGTGATGGCAGGCGCCGGGCGCCGCCGCCGCCGCCGCCGCCGCCGCCGCCGCCGACGGCGTCGCCCGCCCGTGGGGGCGGCGCGGCAGCCATGGTGGTGGGCAGCCCCGCGTCGGCGCCCGTCCAGCAGCCCCGGCGGCGTGGCGGCCACAGCGCGACAACGGCCGTGCGGGCGGCGGCTGCCCAGTACCCGACGCCGCGACCGGCGGGGGGGGTGGCGGTGGTGGGCGGCACAGGGACGACGACCGCCACTCTCGCTGCCATGGTCGACAGCGGTCGGGGAGGGGGGGGGCGGTTGGTGGGGGGGGGGTGGGAGAGGCAAGGGGGTGCGGTGGTGGCGGCGCTGACCTGAGCAGGCCAGTGTCACCGGGGTGTGCTCGGGGATGGGGAGATGGGTGGGGGGGGTGTGTGGTAGGCGGGGGGGCAGCAGGGCGTTGGGCTCTTTGAAGGGGGGATGGGCGACGGGACGGAGCCGGGGCCACGCTGGGGAGGATGGGTGGCCAGTGGTCAACGCAAAAGGCCCTTGGTCCCCGCAGGCAGTGCCGCCGCAGCGGCAGAGAGGCGTGCGGCCGACAGCCACAAGCGGGGCGCCCACGAGTGGCGCCCCGCCAGCGGGGCTGCCAGCCCGGCTGCTGCTGCTGCGGCTGTGCGGGGCGCGCGCCCCCCTGTCTGCCTCGGCGAGGCGGCGGGGCGGGGAACGTCGGCCACCACGCAAGCCGGGCTCGCCCGCACGCAGCCGCTCGCCTCCCCCCCCACCCCCCCCCCCCTCTCAGGGGCGACCGCGAGAGAGCATCACGGGGAGGGGAAAGCGGGGGGGGGAGGGTCCCGGGGAGGGGCTCCTCTGGGGGGGGGGGGTGGCGGACCCGGCCCACCGCCGCGGCCGACCGTGGCACCACCGCTGCTGCGCGCCAGTCCTCTGCCTGCACGTGCCGCGGTCCCGGGGCGTCCGAGGCCACCCGCCGCCGTCGTCTGGGAACCCGGCGGCGGCTCTCTCTCTGGGGGCAACCACGCCCCCCCCCCCCCCCCGGCAGACCCGAGGCTGTGGCGGCCCTCCACCAAGAGTGCGGATGACAGCGCTTCCCAGGCGCCCGCGTGCAGGGTGTGTGTCGGGCGCCGACGGGCGCCGTGTGGCGGTCGAGGCTGCAGCGCCGGCCGGCCGGCCAGTCACACCCCCACCACCACCACCACAAGGGGCAGGCGGGATCAGCGCCCAAACTACTGTCAACGCCAAACGGAGGACCACCCACGGTCCGTCGTCGCAGAGGTCACACTGCCTCGTGACAGGAATTGACATTGGCTCTAAACGCTGGACGAGGTTGAACTCGCAGAATCACCTAAACTTCCACATGGTCGTCCGGGCTACGTCCAACGGCCAAAGGCCGGCCTTGCCGAAATGCGAGACCGGGGATTTCGACCAGCTCTCGCGTTGACGGCGCCAACAACTGCCGACATGCTCTCTTGACTTGCTTGCCTCTGATGCCCTTTCTGCCGAGCTCTGTTCATGGTGTCCAATCAGCAGTCGACACGCACATCCTGCGGCTAACTAGCGGGTGGATCGGCACTAAGGATGACATTAAGCGACATGGTGGGGGCGACGAGTGGAGAACGTGTGCCAGGCACTCAGCGCTGACGCTCATGTGCTTCCCCTCACCCTGGACGCTTTGCTCAGTGCTGTCCTTCGCAAATGCTGAGTCGCTGTTGCGCTGGTGCACCCATCCCTGTGTGCTGCGTTGCGGCATTCAGTCCATCATGTCCACCGACGCCGCGCTGCTGCGGCTGGGTCGCCCAGCCGTCGCGCCTGGCTCGACCGCCGCAGCGCCCAGCGTGGACGCGGCGGTACAGGTGCCGCTACCGCTCATCGGCGTAGCGATTGATGTGGCCGCGCTGTGCGGGGCGGGCGGCCACGTGAGACGGGTAGGGGTCGTCAACCAGTCGGTGCTGTGGCCGCTGACCTCGGCCGTGCCACCGCCTCGGCAGGCGGTCGCAATTGTGGGCGAGGCCACCTTCCTGGGTCCGCGTATCTACCTTCGACGGCGTGGCGGCGTCGTGGACGCGGCGGTGTTGGCGAGTTGGCGGTCGACGACACAGCGTTGACGAGGCCTCGCTGTGTGGGGTCGGCGGCGACGCGAGGCGGTTTAGGGTCGCGGACCTGTCGGGGACGCTGCAGCTCACGTGGACATGGCCACTGCCGCGGTGGTGCCACTCTCCACGGCAATTGTGGGCGAGGCCACCTTCCTGGGCCCTCGTGTCTGCCTTGCACGGCGGGGCGGCGTCGTGGACTGGGCGGTGCTGGTGCCGCTGGCGCTCATTGGCGTGCGGGTTGACGTGGCCGCGCTGTGCGGGGTTGGCAGCGACGCCGGGTGCTTTGGGGTCGTCCACCTGGCGGCGCTATGGCAGCTGACCTAGGCCTCCCCCCGCCGCGGCTTGCGACAGCTATTCTGTCCGACGCCCCTACCTTGGGCCTGCGCGACCACCTTCGGCAGCAGCGGGGCATCGTCGTGGACGCGACAGCTTCGATGCTGCTGAAGCTCGTCGGCGTGGTAGTTGATGTAGCCGCATTGTGTGTGGCGGGCGCCGACGTAAGGTCGTTTGGGGTCGTCAACCTGGCGGTGCCGTGGCCTCTGCTGCTGATCACCCCTGTCTATCGACAGAAGAGCTCGTCACGCTCGACGCCGTTTACTGGCGCCTCCCCGCGGCGAGCAACGGGCTGCGCCTGATTGACGCAGCGTCACCTGCTCGGGCGTCGGCAGTGTGGCTAGCAGGTCCAGCAGCAGCTGGGGCTTCGACTGGCGTGGGAGCTGCGGCGGGCACTGCAAGTGGCAGTCAGGTGGGGGCTGCCGCTGCAGCTGGTGTTCTGGTGGCTGCCGCGGCTGCCGGCCGCGGTACGATGGCTGCGGCGGCTGCCGGTGGTGGTCCTGGAGCTCTTCCTGCAGCCTCGGCAGTGCCTGGCGCAGGCGGAGGGGCAACATCGACGATGATGCCGGATGGGGGGCTGCTCGAGGACATGGACTAGAGAGCGGTGCGCCCTTCCCGGACGACAGTCGCACGCAACCTGTCGCCAATCGCGCCCGGGTAGGTTGATTTCAGCCGGACACCGCGAGAGGTGGTGTGGGAAGGGCGGCGGTGGGCACGGCCGGGGTGTGTGCGTCTGGTGTAGATCGTTTGCGTATAGACTAGCCCGTGATAGAACGGGAAGGGAGTGTGCAGGGTGGCGGCGGGCACTGCAAGGGTGTACACGTTTGGAGTAGCTGGGGCAGCACCAAAGGGTGGGGCAGGCAGGGCCACGGCGGGAACTGCCTGGGTGTGTACGCCTGGGCTAGCCGTGATGTAGCGGGGGGCGTTGCGGCGTGGTAGAGTTGCGCCAAGGGCGTGTCGGGGGCCAGTACAGTGAGAGGAGGGACCCCGTGGTGGTAGCAAAGCCGTTGTTCTGTTCTTTCCACGCCGCACCAGCCGATGTAGCGGAGCTATCCCATGACCCTCATCCTGCCACGCCAGCCATATGGACCGCTAAATGAGTACTAGTGGAGCCGTCTCCATTAGCACCCTTGATTAAGATCTCACGGGACCCTGTGCACAGCGAAATCATGCCTGGGCCAACTGGGATTGTTTTCTGGCTTCAAGGGAGTCTCGATGTGGCCCACGAGACAGCGCTCTCAACCGCTGCGAAAATCCGAGAGTTGAGTTCCCACCGTGTGTCGATAGAACTGCACGCAGCCCGAAAAATCGCTTAGTCCTAATTGTCAGATCCTGTGACGCAGGTGGGGGGGTGATTGACCCGGCTGGCGCTCCCCACACGAGAGAGAGGAGGGCCGACGGACCGGCCGGCCGGCCGCCCACCGCCGCGGCGCCGAGGGTGCCGCCTGTGCAGAGGCCTGCACAGGGAGCCGCAGGTGCACATGCAGAAGCCCGATGTGGCACCGTTGGATCGGTAAAAGGAACAGAGGGGGGGGGGGGGGGGGAGCGGCCCTCCCCGCGTCGGTCCCTGAGCCCCATGAGGAGCCCGTCGGCCAGGCCAGCGCAGAGCACTGCCCACCGTACCTTGTGCTGCAAAGGGTGTACCATGGCGCGCCGCCACCACCGGGGATGTCGGCCACGCCTTTGCAGTGGCGTCAGAGCCATCCAGGTGCACAGACGATCCTTGTGGGTGGTGGTGGCTCGTGGGAGCCATCACACCCACACCGCGTTCCTTCCCATCGCGCGTGGGAGTAGGCATCCACCCTCCATCCCCCCGCCCCTCCCCCCCCCCCGCCACCCCTGTATTTGCCGCATGCAGTGTCGACAGGCGGCTGGTCATGAATGAACAGGCTTCTGCTCCTCTTGCCAATGGGCACAAGAGAGGGGTGGCCGCAGACACGCGGATAGCTAGCTGCATGATGGCGGGCGGGGGGAAGCGCAGGCGGAGGGGCCTCCGGCTCTGCACCGCGCAGGGGGGGGGGGGGAAGGGGGGCGCTCGGTCTCCATCTTCGCCGCCGCAGCCTCGGCCCTGGGCTATCGACCGCGACCGTGGCCGCCCCCGCTGCCACCGCGACAGGCACAGTGCTGGCGGTCAGTGGGGGCGACGCGCCCGCGCCGACGGCGCACTGCTCTGCCGCGGCGGCCGGCGCTCACGCTGTGCCTGTGGGCTGGGCGTTCCGGCGGGCGTGCAAGGTGCCGCACCCGCCGCCCCCCCCCCCCCCCATGCCCGACGCTGTGGCGGCGGCCGCTGTCGTGGCCGCCCTGTCGGCCCGTCTAGCGTCCGTGGGGCGGGTGGTGGGGTGGGTGGTCGGCTCGGTAGGCGGCCGCGACAGCATCGGCAGCGTTGAGTCCCGTGGAGCGCCCACCAAGTGGTCGCTGGGCGTCGTCTGTGTCGAGGCGGTGGCAGTGGAAACTAGAAAGGGGCGGGATGGGGAGTGCAGGGGGGCCACGGACGTGCGCGCCTGTGCCGCGGCGGCCGCCGCTCCGTGGCGCGTGCACCGCGGCGTCCGACGCGGGTCCCCCGCCTGCCGCGGGGGAGCCAGCCACGGTGGTCGAGGAATAGTCGGTGAGCTCTCCACATACGGGGGTTGTCGGCGCCACAGCCACAGCGGCTTTGGCGTCTGCCAAACCCAAAAGACCCGCGCGCCAGCCGCGGTTGCTCGCCACGCGAGGTGATCAGGATATGTACGCGCGGCAGGGGACCTACAATAACGCCGGCGCGCAGCCACGGACAGCGGCACAGGACGCGACCGCAGGGGACTGTGCAGAGCACTCTGCCTGCCGCCTCTTGAAGAGGCAAGAGGCGGCAGAGCTTTGTCAGACACTGACCGCTGGGATAACGCGACTGAGTGCTGCGGGGAATCGCTCTGCAGATGTAGGTGATAGCCCACGGCTGATCGGCAGAACCAATGCCATCCAAGCAGACCTGTTCCACAGCTGCTGAGCTGCGGAGCACGAAGTATGGGGCGGTGAATGCCACGAAGGAAAAAAAAAAAAGAGAAACCCTACCACCACAACCACTGGCGAGCCCATTTACAACTTCAGCGGCCCCTTTGTCGACACCACCTTGCAATAGGCCCCGTCCGGGATGATCTTGCCTGCCGACTTGAGCGCCACGTACTCCTCGCGCGTGAAGCGGGTGAAGCCCCAGTTCGCCGACACAAACAGCTTTTGGCGGCCCGGGAACTTGTACTTAGCGCGGCGAAGCGCCTCGAGCACAAACGGCTTGTTCGCATCCTTGGACCGGACCGACAGGAGGGTCTGCCCAATCTTCACGCGCGCAACCGTGCCCTGCGGCTTGCCAAACGCACCGCGCATGCCCGTCTGCAGCCGATCAGCGCCGGCGCACGAGAGCATCTTGTTGATGCGGAGCACGTGGAAGGGGTGCACACGCACGCGCAGATGGAACGAGTCCTTGCCCACCTGCGTCGTCATGTACTTGTTGCACGCGACGCGGGCAGCCTCAATCGCCTCAGACGACAGCTGCTCCTTCTCGTCCGACACCATGTGCGCCGCAAAGGGGAAGTCATCAACGTGGGCCTTTTTGCGGCCCAGGTCAAAGATCCGGATCTTGGGGTCGGGCACACCCCGGCAGTACCGCGACTTCGGGTACGGCTTGTTCTTGCAGTAGCGGTAGCACCGCGCCGGGCCTGCGCATCGGAACCCATCGAAGCGAAAACGAGCACACAATACAGGTGGGAGAGGGAGGCCCATCCAAACAAAAAAATTACCCCACGCGACACACAAGACGAACGGAGCGTCAGTCAACAAGGACACCACGGATGCGTGCGAAACCAAGACCGCATCGCTACTCGCACGCTCGCCGCCTGCGCTGGACACAGCGCAGCTGCCAATCGCCCGCTGCAGGACCGTCCACCGCCACGCCGAGCCAGCCACAGCCACGGCCCACCAAGCGGCGGTCACCGCTGCCACCCAGAGCAGCGGCAGGTCCAACAACAGGCCTCGCCTGCGCCAGCACGGCGTCAAGTCTGTGGTGTCCCCCCCCTCAACCACGATGCACGCACCCGCCCACTCGCCCAAGACACTGGCAACTTGCCCCCTCCCCCCCTCCCCCGCCAAGACCCTCGAAAACACGACAGCGGTGCCGTCCGAGACAAATACAGCGACCAAAAACGTACGGCGACCCATGGTGAAAGGTGCTTATCCAACAGCGGCACGCAGCCGCACCGGTACACGACTCTCTCGCGGCGCTCGGGGACAGAGTGACGGTGTCGGCCGGCGGCAAGACGGCCCGCGTCGCAAGGTCCGCTTCCCCGGCGCAGTCACCGCGACGACCTGTCGACCGTCACGCCGGCACCGGCAGGCGTCAACTCGATCGCGTCGATTGCGGGCGCTCAAATAGGGGACTGGACAGCTGTCTGGATCGGCTGTGGGGGGGGCTCCATCCGCAGCGCCCCCTGCGTGAGGATCAGCGCCCCTTTGAGTGAGGATCAGCGCCCCCTTCCATCTGCCACTCACGCGCATTCCATGCGCCAGGAGCCCTCCACGTCGAGGAAAGGCTGGTGCTTGCCACGTTGACCCACGTGGTCAGCTGACCACTTTTCGCCATGTCCACCACTTGAATCGGAATAAAACTAAGGGGTGGGCACGTACTTCATTTGGTGTTTTGCGGAAGGCCTTGAAAACCGCTTCCAGCACTTCCACTTTCTCGACTCGTTTGGCAGGCTACTCTGGCTCGTATTCCACCGTTTCGCGCCGCCGGTGGGGTCCGCCCGACCACCAACGCCGTCTTGGCGTCCCCCCTCCCCGACGCACCACCGTCATGCACACCTCCGCCCCCCTGCACCACACCCGCCCCCCCAAACCACCCCTTCGCCGTGAGTCGCGGTATCGCCACCCCCCCCCCCGCTACTGCTGGCGCAGCCAACTCTCACCGCAGCCGATTCCCCCCCCCCGTCTCCATTGCTGGTATTCATCATTCCTGTTGCCAGGAGGTGCCTGTGGCGCCGCTGGTCGCTGCCACCACGCTGCGACCCCGTCCTGCGGGCAACTGGCCGACGCCCCCACCCTTTCACCCCCACCGGTCGGCTGGCCGCGGCCACGCACCTTGAGCGCTGCCGCCCGCGTCTGCTGGTCGGGTAAGCCTGGCAGCTTTTCCCGTCCTGTCGCGCCCCTCTTTCCCTCAAACCGGGGGCGCCTGTCCCCGTGTTGCGTGCGGGTGGGCCCCCCCCCCCGTTATCAACAAACCACTTCCCTACTTGACTGAGCGGCTTGAGCCCCCCCCTTCCACCTCCCCGCCCGTCCCCCCTTGCCCCTCCTCGCTTCCCATGGCCTCCCGCCTCATTGCCCAAGTGGTGGTTGTCGCCGGCACCTACGCCGTGCGGGCGTTTGCCGAGGCGTACCGCCAGGCGCTGGCCAATGGGGCCGCCGGCTCGGCCGGCCGCGCGGCCGGCCGCACCGCCGCCCGCGCGGCCGACGCGGCGGGCGCCCGCGGACGCGCCATGAGCGCCGACGAGGCCGCGTCGGTGCTGGGCGTGGCGCCCGACGCGGCCGCCGAGACGGTCGCCTCCCGCTTTGAGCGGATGCTCGCCGCCAATGACCCGGCCAAGGGGGGGAGCGCGTACCTGCAGGCCAAGGTGCGGGTTGCGCGGGAGACGCTGGAGCGGGCTGCGTTGGAGAGGGAAGCGGGGCGGGCGGGCCGGGGGGGGGGGGGTGACGCGGGGGCGGAGGGGAGGGGGCTGGGTGTGGTGGAGAAGGGCGGCGGGGGTGGAGGGGGGGGGGGGGGGTGAAGAAGGGGGTACGGGGGGGGAGGGGGGCAGGGGGGGCGGCCGCGGTGTGGGGCGGTGTACGCGAGGACGGGCGTGTGGAGTACGGGGGGTGGCTCCTCAGGGTGGATGGGGGGGGGGGGCGGGGGTGGGGGTGGGGGGGTTGGCGGAGACACGGAGCTGGGGAGGGCACGCGCCGTCCCGGGCGGTGGCCTTTTTCGCAACGTAATGACCGCCCGGCGGGCGGCGCGGCGGGGCTGCGGCCGGGGTGGGCCGGCGGCGCCGGCACCGCGCCCAGCGGGCGCTGGTTGCCCGCCCTCGTTGCCGACGCGTCCCCCCCCCCCCCCCGCGGGGGTCACCGCTTGTTCTTTGGGGGCGTCCCGCCGCGGGTGGCCCCATGGGGGGGGGGGGGGGGGCCCCCCCCCCCCCCCCACCACTTCTCCTTGCCGGTGGTTCTGCCGCCGGCAGCGTTGCCGGTGGTGCGCTTGCGCGCCCCCCTGCCGTGGGCGGCGGCGACCAGACGCTGGGCGGGCGGGTGGCCATGGCGGACCGGGAATGAACACGCCTGGCGACGGCGGCGGCGGCAGTGGCGGCGGCGGGGGCGGCGTGAGCTTTTAAAAACGGGGGAGACGAGGAGAAGCGGCGGGGCCGGCGCCTTATGCGCCCCCCCCCCCCAACCCCCCATAAGAAGGAAAAAATACATCATCAGCCCCCACCCCTACCCCGTTCAGATGCCGCAAGCAATCAAGGCTCCACCCCGTGCTGGTCCCGCAGCAGGCGCTGCTCCCGCAGCACCCCCCCCACCGCCCGCACGCCACACACTTCGAGCGGGAAGCGGGGCCACACGCCCCCGCCGGGCAAGCCCGCGACCGCCGCCGCGTCGGCAGCGGCGGCAGCGGCGTCCCCTCCCTCCCCCCCTGCACCCCCCCCCGGGACGACCACGCCCAGCCGCGCGAGCGTGCCCGTAAAGGCTGCCCGCCGCGCCGCGTCGAGGCGGCCCAGCGGCGCCAGGCGGCTCGCGCAGACAGTGCCGAGGCGGAGGCGGCCAACCCACTCGGCGCCAAGCGCGGGGCCACGGCGGACCAGCACCAGCGCCACCCCTTCGACGGTGTCGTAAAAGAGGTCGTGAGCACCGCCGTCGCCGCCGCCACCGCCGCCGCCACCGCCGCCGCCGCCGCCGCCGTCCAGTCGACGGCGCTTGGCAGAGCCCCGCCCGCCGCGGCTGCCGGTCGCGTCGCTGCCGGTGCCGTCGGCGGCGGCGGCAGCCTCGCCACCCACCCCGCCGACCGCCCACCGACCACCACCAGCCCGACCGCAACCGCTACCCCGGCCGCCGTCCACCCCCCCCCGCCCCCCCCCACGGCGGCCACCCGCCACGGCTGCCACGTATGCGTGTGCCCAGCCGACGATGGCGGTGAGCCACGAGCGCACCTCGGCGGGGGAGCCCGCCCGCGCGACCAGAGCCGCCGACGTGCGGACCGCCGCCGCACGGGCGGCGGTCGGCGCGCCGGCCGCGTCGGCCGCCACCGCCCGCAGGCGGGCGGCGGTGGCGGCCGTGCCGCCAGGCCGCGCCGCCGCCGCCGCGGCAAGCGCCCAGTGGCACGCCGCCCCGGCGGGGGCGGTCGATGAGGTGGTTGCCCACGCCGTGTAGAGGGCGTCATAGGCAGCCGCGGCCCCCACGGCGGTCGCCGCAGGTGCAGCGGCGGTGACGTGGCGCAGCAGCGGCAGCAGGAGAGCATCGAGCTTTTCGCCAAGCGGGTCTACGGGCGGCGACAGGAGAGGCGGTTTACCAGGAACATAGTCCTCTTCCCCCGACACACCACAGGCGTCAGTGGCACCCTCTGGGGGCTCGATG
Organism: Pyropia yezoensis; assembly: GCA_009829735.1. Lineage (NCBI taxonomy): Eukaryota > Rhodophyta > Bangiophyceae > Bangiales > Bangiaceae > Pyropia > Pyropia yezoensis. The sequence goes on along the minus strand of CM020618.1, from coordinate 17,053,166 downwards.
CCGGTGACGCTCACCGGGGTCTCCTCTTTGCCTTCGCCGCGGTCGAGGAGCTCGGCGGTCAGGTCGGGCAGGCCCACCGCCTCCGCATCCACCGCCGCGGCGCGCTCCACCACCAGCCGGACGCAGTCAGCGGCGAGGCTGCCAGACGCCCACCCTCCCAATTCGGGGGCGGAGCCTAGGGCGTTGGCGAGCCGGAGCACCCCCGTCGCGGCGGCGCTCAACACGTCTGCGGATCGACGGTGGTGGGGGAATCGCCGGCCCAGTGCACGGCGCACCGCGTCCGCAGCAGTCCGAGGGTAGAGGCCCAGTAGCAAACAAATGGCCGTCGTGACAGGGTCCGCAGCGGTGGCGGTGGCGGTGGTGGCGGTGGCGGTGGTGGTGGCGGTTGCGGCGGTGGGGGCGGTGGTGGTAGCAGCGGCGGTGGGGGGGCCCGTGGACGGGGACGCCGCCAGCGTCACCCCGCTAGGGACGGGCAGCATCAGCAGGGCGGCCAGCGACAGCGACGACGCCTCCACGTAGGACGCAGAAGCAGAGGCGAGGGTGAGGGCCAGCGCGGCAGCCGCCTCCACCCCGTCGGCCACGGCGGCATCGCCCGCACCGCCCTCACCGCCAGCGGGGGCAGCGGGGGGGGCGGCGGCGGCGGCAGCGGCGGCGGCGGCGGCGGGGGCGGCGGCGGCAGCAGACCGCGCCACCAACGCCCCGTGATCCATCGCTAGCGCCACATTTACGAGCGCCACCGTCGGTGGGTGTCCCGCCGCGGCCGCCAGCGCGTGGGCGGCCAGGCCACGGAGCAGTGGCGGGAGCAGGTGGGGGGGCGCCGCCGCGGGGCTGCGAAGCGAACCAAACAGGGCTTGATATGGCGTCGGGTTGCCCTGTGGAGAAGAAAGGCGTGGGGGGGGGAGGGAGGGGGGGAACGGGGGGGGGGCGAAAGGCAAAACCGTACGCAAAAGGAAAAAAGCGGGGTCGGACGACAGCGAGGGCGAACCAGCAGGAACCTGGGTCAGCGTTGCGTGTCGCTCGCGGGCCGCACCACCGTAGCGACCAACCTACCAGGACGGTCCCACCTGGCACACTCCCTCCACGTAGAGGCCACCCTCCTGTCCTCCCCGCGGAAAAACGTACCGTCGCAAGAGCATCCAGCGCCGTCGACACCACCTCCTCCCCCCCCGGCTGGCCGACCGCCGACGGGGTAGCCTTGAGTGCCGTCGCCCCCCCCCCGGCGCGCCAGCCACCCATTGCAGCGGGAACGGCCCCTCCCCGACCCCCTGTAGGGGCGGGCGGCGGTCGAGCCGCGACGGTGGCGTCCACCATGGCGGCCACCGGAGCTGACCGAGGGCCAGCGGGGGGGCGGAGGGGGGGGCGGGTGTACGGGGCGGGAGGGGGAGGCAGAGGTTGATGGCGGGGTGAGATGGCGGATGGATGGTGCGAGCGGCCGTGGTGCCGACGCCCAGGTTGTCGCCGTGGCCACGGCAGTGGGCGCGACGAAGAGGCGGCCCCCACACGCGCTGGAGGTGGACGTCGGCGGCGTGGGCACGACGTCGGCCCAAACAGCGCGGTGTCCTACGTGTGGTGGCGGGACGGAGCACCGTCGTCGCCGTGTCAAAATGTGGACAAAATACTGGCAAAGTTTTCTGAAGTTGACGCAGCTAGATACCATCCTGGACTTTTCGAGTGAGGCCCGGTATCTAGATTTGGCCGAAACATGTCTCCCTATCCGACCAGCGCCCCCCGTGGTACATACAAACACCCCCGGGCGTCGCAGCAGTGTCGACCGATCAAATTACACGCTCGCAAGAAATCCGCGTCATCGGGAGAGGCGAGCAGGGCGCACCAGTCAGGCGCACAAGCTGCTTCCTACGCACGACCAGTCACAACCATAATAGCACGACGGCATCTACTCCTCGCACTCGTCCTCCCCTTCCCCAAGCGCCATGTCGACCGTCTCATCCAACGCCTCCACATCATCCTCCGCAGCAAACCACTGCTCAACAGCAACGGAGCGCTCACTGTCAGACACACCCTCACAATTGTCCCACAAGCGGCTGTTAGCCATCAAAGCTACCACCTCAGAAACGTCAGTGTGGACGTTATCCGCCACAGGTACGACCCCGTGCAGCTGCCCGCGCACGTCAGCGGCTGCCTCGTCCGGCATAACCTCTGCAGTGAGCCAGCAGTTAACCAGCTGCACCGCAGTGACCTTCTCCCACTCCTCAGCGATAATTTTGGCGGCGTCCCTCAAGGGCGACTGCCCTCCTTGGTCGAGGCCCCCGCCGAGCGGCACTCGTGAGGCTGGAGCACCAGAAGTAATCACCGTGTCTCAATTATTCGGGGATGGCAGCGATAGCCACGGAGGAAAGGAGTGGAGGCGGCGTGCGTAGCTGGCAGTAGAGCAAGTATCTTTGGCCGCGGATGCGGCCACTCGCCGGGCGATCGCGACCGGGCGTCGGCAGTGGCGCGAGCAACTAATGGCGGAGGTCGACAGTGTAAACCGGGAAAGCTGGCAGCGGGGTCGGCCAACGTGGAGCGCCGCCGCTCTAATCGCCAGGAAGCGCGCGTTCGCGAGACCGGATGGTGTTGGTCGGCGGCGGCGTCAGCAAGAGGGATGAGCCGAATCGGTGAGGCGCACCCACGGTCAGTCCTGCGCAACGCATAAAATTATGGAGCAACCCTCTGGAAGACAGGAGTAGCCCTCGGGCGAGGAAGCTTGACTACGTGACCCTGTCGTATAATCGAGCCGCATATAACCGAATAATGACTGTAAACGATGCTGGCACCGTCGCACACCACTATAAGAAGCAGGTAACAGAAAAGCTGTGGACGGTTTGGACGTCGTCGTCCTGATGCTTTTTGTTGAGGCCCAAAACGAAGAAACCATCCTTCCTCAAGGACGCTGGGAACGGGTCCCCCCACCTCCCGATGACCCTGTTCAGAAAAGACGCACACTTTTTCCCTCGGTATCCACCCAGCGCTCGCTTCCCGCCGTCTTATACTCTCGTGGTGCCCCGACCGGTCCCACCCCGCCGTGCCGGTCGGGCCTACTCGCCACCCGTCCAAGGGCAGCAGTCCACACGGCCACCGCCCCGCACGTGGCCAATGCAAATGACAACGCAATACAACTCACCCGCTTACACCGTCCGGCCGTGACACTATCAGGCCGTGACACTCAAAACCCAAATTATCCCAGCAATGCGGCTGACACGTGGTGGGATTGCGGCCGCCACCTGGCATGCCAACAGACCCACTCTGCTATGGGAACTCACGTTCACGGCCGTTCCGGGACACATCTGAGCTCGCGGCAGCGAGTTCGCGGCACTTCAAGGCGCTCTGGGATTGGCTGTTGCAGTCCACGTGTCCCGTGTCGTTTGGCGCGAACTCAAGCTGCCGCGGGATGCGGCACGGAGTGGCTTTTGCTAAAGCCACTACTTGCCGCATCCTGCGGCAGTCTGAGTTCGCGGCAGCGCCTTCGCGGCAGCATTTGCGCCATTAACTTCATGAGAACTGCAGGACTTCATTCCCCAAAACAGCTTGGCCGGCCCAGGGATTCCCACGGACAGATCTCGTTTGAACGCGGAGGCGGCGCAGGCACGCGGCGTCGCGACGAGAAGGGTGGCGCATGTGGCAAAAACCACTTACACACACGGCACCCAAGTTGGGGCGGTGTACAAGGGCTGCCTCCCGTGTCGGGGGAACCGAAAGAAGTGCAAGTCGCACACACTCTGTCCCTGTTGTGGGGCAAACCCCCCACTGACAAACAAGAGGATGGTGCGTGGTCCAACAGTTTCTTGGTCGGGACGGGGACGCAGGGCCAAGCCCCGCTGTCCCTCCCCTTATCCCCGCAGGGTCCCCTCAGAATCTCGCCACTCAGAATCTCCCACCCCAGCACCTGCCCACCGGGCCACACGAAAATTCAAGACGATAAATGCAGAAAACCCTCAAATCCAAGTTGGATTTACTACTAAGCTAACTATCCCAAACTTAGGGAATACGGACCCAAATGCAGGGGGAGGAACGGATCAGGCTAGTGGCCTGCCGCCCCTTGCATGGCACGTGTTGCCCCCGTACCTGGGGGTCAATACTGCCACACTCCCCTCTCCTCAGTTCCGACCGACCCGGTCGGCCCTGTGAGGGGGTGCGTAAACGCACGTCTCGGCGTTGGGGGCGCGACTTGCTGTCCCCCCTTGAGTACGTAACGCGGATGTGGAGGCGGTCACGTTGACCGCCCATCTCCTCAAGCTTGCCCACTCGGCAGCTTGCTCTCCCCGGTTCGCACTTCACCATCACCACCACCTCCCCTTCACCTTCCACTGGGCCGCCCCACGCTGGGGAGGCCACCCGTCTACCCACGATCCGAGTCCCCCTCAACTCGAGGCGGGTCTCGTGCCGCTGTAGCCAGGGCGTCTCTCCCCAACTTGGGGAGAGCCATGGCGACCCCGGGGGTGGAGACGGACTCTCTCGACGAACGTATGGAGGACACCTCCTACGGTGCAGCGCCCGCCGGGACTTCCGGCGGGGGCTCCGCGATCGCTCCGGGGGATGGGACTCCCGCGTCACCCGGCTTTGGGTTGACGGCGGGATCTCCCCCGGAGGCGGGACAAGTTGTCCCGCGTGAGGCCTTGGGGCGGTGGTTTTACCCCGCTTGGCCTCTATATGAGGAGGGGTTGACTGTTCTTCGCTGTGGCCGACTTGGCGCAGCGATGGGTCGGGTATGGGACCGCCTACGGGAGAAGTATCCCCGTAGGGTCGGGTTCCCTGCCGGCTTCAGGACGGACCAGTTTGCCTTCCTGGACGACGAGAAGGTCGAAGACGTACAGCGGGCCAAGGCCATGGTGGGCCGCGGGGGAACTATCCCGGGTCCCGGCGACTTGCCGACCTTTACTTTGGACGCGGTGGCAACTCGCCCCCCGTACCTTCACGAGGCCGATCCGCACACTCATCACTTTGATGTGCGGATGGAGAAGGACTTCCGGCGAGGTCCCTACTTGGTGACCTCGGCTCAACTTGAGTTTCCTCAGCAGTCTGCTGCCAGTAAGGAGCAATACTACCCGAAGAAGCCCGAGTGGTGGCCTCAAGTTGAGGTCCCCTACGGGTTCCCGGCGTTGCTGCCACGGTTGCTTGACCACTTCGGTTCCGTCATGTTGACAGCTGGCCCTGATCACCTGGTGTGGGCCATGTTGGCCACCCAGTGGCTCCTCGAGGTCATGTCGACCTGGGTGTCTTGTGTTCAGCGGCGGGGGATGCTCTGGCATCTCCCCCTCCGGCTTATCCAAGGTTTGGAACAGCTCACCCCTCAGCTAGTTGCTGAGGGGTGCTCATCAGGACAACTCACTCTACTTGAGGAGATGCTCCGCCTCCACAAGTTTATCGAGTGGGAGAGCATCGAGCACAAGTTGCGCCGCCCCACTCGTGGGCCCAAGGACGATGGCGCACTTCGCCAGTTCGTATGGGTCGCTCGTGAACTTCATGTCGGCCGTGTGGTCCTACGAGAGGGGTTGGGCATCGGGGACTACCCGTATGCCCCGGGGGTGGATCGCCACACTGCGCCACCCCCGGACAAGGCCATAGTTATGGCCGTGCCCTCACATGATGACCATATGACTCAACCCACTGCGGGGGCCCCAAGTCGGGGTCGCAGTTACACCCGGGTCCCGCCACCTCGGCGTGCCCCTCCGCTTCCTCCTGTCCCCTACCAGCCGCACGGGGACATCACGATTAGCGTGGCCGTTGAGTCGTCCACCCCGGTGTCCCCCAACTTGGGGGCCACCCTCCTGACGGTATACCCCAAGTTGGTGTTACCGCCCACGCCTCTAACCTCAGAGATGATGATCACCACGTTGGTGCGCACCATTTCCTGGTTGGCCGCGTCAACCGCAACCCTTCAAACTTCCGAGACTCCTCAACTTGAGGAGCGCGTTCGTACTGCAGTGGCGACCGCGAGTTGCGAGTCGGTGGCGGAGTTTATGACGGCCGAGTTGGCTCGCATGGGGGCTATTATGCCCCATCCAGCCCCACTTGGGCGTGGCAAACGTCGTGCGAGCCGGGCATACTCGCCTCCTCGCCGTCGTCGCCGACGCTCGCGGCGCTCTCCCTCCGTGTCGGAAGACGAGTTGTCTTACTCCGTCTCGGAGTCCTCGACTCCGTCAGAGTCGGAGTCGGTCCGGCGTCTGCGTCGCCAACTTGCGCGCAAGACTAAGCAGAAGAGCAGCCGCGGTCGTCGCCACTTGCGCGACCGTGAGGGGCGCGACGGGTCCGACCTGGAGCCGCCGGCCCCTCCGACTGGTGGGGAGCGTTATCGCCGGGGGTCTCGCCGCTCGCCTCCACGTGAGGGCGAGGGCTGTGGGGTTGGAGAGTCTAGCATGCATGCCTAGTTGGCAGCTGCTTTTGTTGTGAGAGTGTGAGGGTTAGGGCTGTAGTTGAAAGCCACTCTGCGTACCACTTCGACTTGAAGCACTCTCTTGGCACTGTTGCTCGGCCTTCCCTCACGTTGAGGGAGGGCTGTTAGGGTCTATCTCATTCCGGGCACAGTAGGCCCGGACCTTCTCAGCGGGAAGGTCCTTTACATGTTCCCACGAGTCATCCTTGGCTTTGTAGCCGAACCAACGCACCCTCAACATGAGGCGGTCAGTGTCCTCATCCCAGCCGTGGTCGATGAACTTATCGAACACGTACTCCTGCGGGCCCTGTTTGGTCGCAGGCAGTGAGGGGAGGCGCCACGCTTCCAACGCACGCGCCCAAGCTGGGTCGCCTGCAGGCGGTGGTGCAACTTTGACCACGTCCTGTCCGTTCACTGTGCGGACCCCATCGTCACTTTCGATGGTGAAGCGCCGCCCATCAGTACGAAGGACCTGGTACGGCCCCTTCGTCTGGAATACCAACTTACCCCCCGTTGGGGTGTGTGAGTGGACCAATACCCAGTCACCCTGCTCGGGGACATGCTTGGCGTTGCGCACCTTTTTGTCAAAGGTACGCTTGTAGCGCTTTTGTGCTTTGTCCATCTCAGCCCTGACTTTAGGGATGAGGTTTTCAAGCCTAGCAGCGAACTCCGCCTTACTCTCAGTAGGAGTAGGCGTCCTGCCACCATCCTCCCTAGTTGGGAGCGGCCGCCGCACGGCAATAGACCGCACGCGACGGGGGGTCACAAAAGCGAGAGGTACTTCCCCGGTAGATGAGTGAACCTGCGAATTGTAGGCAGTGGTAAGAATAGAAATGTATTGGTCCCACGTTTTCACGTGCTCACTCACATAGTGGCGCAGCTGCCTAACAATAGTTTTGTTGAAGCGCTCCACCTGCCCATTAGTATGTGGGTGGTAGGGGGTGGCATAGTTTGCCCGCACCCCCAACATATCCAGCACTCCCTGAAACAGTACGGACGCAAATTGCGGTCCATTGTCCGATAGTGTACTATCTGGAATGCCATACGCGGCAACCCAGTGATCTAGGAAGGCTGACACGACCGACATGGCCGTGATCTCTGCCAGTGGGATCGCTCGCGTAAGTTTCGTGAAGCGGTCACAGATAACCAGGAGGTACTGGTTGCCCTCCTCGGTCACTGGCAGTGGCCCAAGGATGTCCATCGCCAACGCGGCAAAGGGCTTCTTGGCCGGGAACAATAGCATAGCCGTAGTAGGCCGCCGTTCCATCAGACGGTTCTGTGCACAACTTGTGCAGGCAGCCACCCAACTGTAGATGTCCACCACCATGGACGGCCAGTAGTACCTGGTCCTCAGGGTCTGGTACAGTTTACTAGACCCCAGGTGTCCACGTGTGGGAGCGTTATGCTCCCTCTCAAGGATACTGTCCTTGAGGGATGCGGGGACGACAAGTTGTTCGGTCCCCTGGAATACCCCCCTCCTCATGAGGTGGCCATCGTCTCCCAGAAAGAACCGCGTCTCCGCCACTGTATCCAGTGTATCCCTCTGCGACTTGCAGAAGGGATCCTCGGCCTGGGCCTTCACCACCTCGTCCAGGGACAGGGGCAAGTACTTCTTGTTCCCTGGCGCCTCGGGGTTCAACGCCTGACCCGAGCGCGTGACTACCCCCACGATGGGGATGCCCTCATCGACTGAGTTAGTTTCCAGCCCCTCGGTAGGTACCCGAGAGAGGCCGTCGGCAAGAGCATGTTGCCTGCCAGGTCGGTACTCAATATCAAAGTTGAAGGGTGCCAGTCGCACCCTCCACCGGTTGAGACGAGTGCTCGTACAGTCCGTCTTGAAGATGAACTGCAACGCGCGGTGGTCACAGCGGATGAGGAACTTCTCACCCTCTAGGTAGCGACGAAGTGACGTCACCGCCCACACCACTGCGAGTCCTTCCAACTCCGTGACTCCGTAGTTCTTCTCGGCCGAGTTCAGCCCCTTGCTGAAGTATCCCACCGGCAAGTACTCCTTGTCCGGCTGCTGCTGAAGCAACACACAACCAAGTTGGTCGTAGCTAGCGTCCATATCCAGGATGTAGTGGCCTCCCAACCTGGGAATAGCCAGGATAGGGGGCTTCAGCAGAAGGTCCCGAAGAGTCTCAAAGGATTCCTGCTCCACCCGACTTGGGGGAGGCAGGTTCTTCGGTAGCGTTGAGCTCACTAACTCATTCAACGGTTTCGCCGCCTTGGCGAAGCCCTTGGTGAAACGTCGGTACACGTTACACATCCCGAGGAAGCTCCTCATCTGGGTCTGGATCCGGGGGTACTGAGCCTTACGGATGGCCCTCAAGTTTTTCTCGTTGACACTGAGACGCCCCGGACGGACAACATGTCCCAAGTATTCCACCTCTTGAGTGAAGAGGTGGCACTTACTCGCCTTCAGTGACACACCGGCGTCAGCAAGTAGCTTGAACACCTGGCCAAGATGGCCAATGTGTTCCTCCGGACTTCGGGAGAACACAATGATATCGTCTAGGTACACGAGACAGATCTGCCACCGTACTCCGGCCAGAATCATGTCCAAAGCGCGCTGGAAAGTTGCCGGCGCGTTACACAGGCCAAACGGTAGACGCTTGCACTGGTAGGTACCACAGTGACAGGTAAAGGTAGTTTTATGCCTGTCCTCCGTGGCAATGGGAATTTGCCAGTACCCCGCGTTATAGTCCAGGGTAGAGAACACGTTCGCCTCCCTCAGGGAGTCCAGACAGTCGTCCATCCTAGGTAGGGGATAACTGTCCTTCACCGTGCTCTCTTTGAGCTTACGGTAGTCGATACAGAACCGGGGGGTGCCATCAACTTTGGGGACGATAACCACCGGACTCGCCCACTCGGCGTTATTGGCCTCGATCACATCGAGGTCCTCCATGCGAGCAACTTGCTCCTTAACGAGGGCCCTTGAACATGGGTCCTCCCTTATACGGTTGTTGGCGTATAGGGGGTGCACCGGGCTTCAACTCGATCCGGTGTTGGGTGGCTCTCATGAGTCCCAATTGACCATCCCACAACTTGTGATATTGGTCCAAGAGGCGTTCAATTTGAACCCTCAACCTGGGTGGGACACCCTCCATGTTCACATGGGGCCGAGGAGAGGCGGCCGACTTGGCTTGATGCTTCTCCTTTCCGGACTTCGGGTCGCTACTTGCGCCCGCGTTGAGGGTGACCGCTACTACCGGTCCCTCGTGTTGGTCGATATAGCCGAACTTGGCTCCCGACTTGAAGTACTTGGGCGACGAGCTCAGGTTCATAACCTGGATCCTCCACGGGACTCCGGCTTTGGAGTCCATCGTGCCAAGGGCAACATGCACTTGGTGCTTGCGAGCAAGACGGGGGTGAGGGTGCACCAACCCGTTCCCCGTATAATCAGTTGCAACGTCAACGTGCGCCACCGAGTTGGGGGGCAACGTGACTTTACGGGCTAAACGCAGAGTAGCAGTAAACCCATCCCTCACAGAGCAAACAGGCTTCGACCGTGAGACTGTCACAGGAGCCAGAGACCTTCCCTTACCAAGGATGGGGATAGTCTCCCCATTCATCAACTTGACCCAGTACTCAGGGCCACAAATCAAAGGCACTTGTGTTACGACATAAGGGGTACCCAGAAGCAGGGGTACCGATATATTCTCAGCTACACCATAGGTCACGTCGACCTCATGGGTCCCCAACCTAGTTCGTAGGGTCACGGCACCAACGATGGGAAGTACCCCACCATTGATATCGATCAGATGGTCAGCTTTAGACCTCCAGCGTTGGAGCTTCATCTCCTTTGGTAATAGCGACTTGCGTATCAAGGAGGCTCCTGACCCGGTATCAAGTACGATACGGGCACAGCAGGCACGGCCGGGGGCAAGTTGCACCCGTCCAGCCACCTCGAAGTTCTCACCCGTCAGCACCGCGATGACCCGACGTGGGTTTACGTTCTTGGGGAATCCTACCCGAGGTGGGCGGACTCCCTTAGGTCGCCGCAGTATCCGGCACGGTTGGTTCGTCCTCTTGACCCACTTGGCCGAGGCTGCCGTTGTGAGCTTCGGACGGCCAGCTCGAACGGTCATTCGTTTCCCGCCGACTTGGCGTCCGAATCTGAGGACGAAGGGGAAGACGACGAGTCCGAGGATGACGTGTCCGCCCCCTCCGCCGAGGGTGTGGCGACCGCCACCACCGGTCGAGACCCACCCTCGCAGCGTGAACGTACTTCGTTCGTAGCCGACTTCTTACTCGCATTCCTAACAAGTTGTTGGATGCGTTTACTCAACTTGGGGCAATCATATGCCCAGTGTCCATCGGAGTTGCAGTTCCAACACCGATTATCAGTTTCCGGAGGGGTCTTCCCAACTGGGGAAGACGAAGAGATACCCTGGGAAGTTCCCACGGCAGCTACCACCCTCTCCTTGCGGATTCGGCGTGCCTCTCTCAACTCTCTGGCCTGGCGCGCCTCCTCCCGTTCCTTGGCCAACTCGGCTTGACGCTCCTGGCGTTGTTCCTCCCGCAACTTGCGGTAGGCCTCGGCTCTGCGGTAGGTGAACCTAGCCAACTCGGCCAGGGTCGCCCGGGCAGTGTTATGCTCCCGGGTCTCCATCCGGACTGACCAATGAAGTCCCTCCACAAACCGACTCTTCACCACAGCTTGTGGATGAAGAAACCGACAAAGATTGTTGAGCTTACGGACTCGCTCCGCAAAGGACAACTCGTCCTCCGCCTCTTCCTGATGGGCTTGCGTAAATTCCTCGACTTGAGAAGCAAACGCCGCTTCATCAACCATGGCCCTCAACAACCAGTTGACGAGCTCCAAATAGGACGTCACCTCCCCAGCGCCTCCACTTGAGGAGCTGGGCATGACGGACATAAGTTCTATCCGCAGGTCTCCCTTCGTAAACTCCTATAGCATGTAAAAAGCCATGCCTTCACTTATGGCATTGTCGTCACAGGCTTTTGTGAAACGACGTAGGAGCTCAAGGACACGGAGGGGGGGAGTTCCATCCCACTCCGCTTTGTGCCCAAAAGAGTGAAGTGCATTCTTCTTGGCACGGCCCATGGCTCGGGCCTGGTCAGGACCACACGCCACCGACTTGTTGTGGAGGGCGTAGGTCTCACAATCAAAGATCCTCTGGTAGACCGGGTTGGCTACCTGGATCTTGGGCGGCACCTCACGTTGAGGGAACAGCCGCTGTGGCACTCGGGTAAGTTGACCCTCAGTGCCCATAGTCTGGCGCGGCGCGCTTGGTGTAGCCGCCGGCGTTTCCGGGGGAAACTCCCCCATGAGGGGCGTACGCCCCACCGAGTATGGTGTGGCTCCCTCGTTGGGAGTCACAGGTGTCGCCCCCTGTTCGGGGCGACCCGAGATAGGCGTGAGGAGGGATTCTCCCTGCGCCTGCGGGCTCGAAAGCCCCGATCCGGTCTGGACATTAAGGCCACCTGGCAAACTCGCCACAATTTGATTCAGAATAGTATTCGTCATCGTGACCACCAGGTCCGGCAAAGTCTGCCGCAACACATCGGTCGCCTCCCGACGGACAGTTTCCGCGAGGAGTGGATTGACGACTCCAGTTGAGTCTCGGTCCGCCTCCGGGAGTCCACCTGAGGGGTAACCACGTTCCTTAGGGGTCTCAACCGGGGGCATGGGCGAGAGCCCACCGCCGACCAACGGAGGTCCGCCGTCCTCCGAAAGCCTAGTTGGCGACGGCTCCAAGCCAAAGTTGGCTCCAACCCGAGTGGAACCCGCGGGGACAGTCCTCACCCCTTGGGACGTTCCCGTTGAGTGTACCACACGGTGGCCAGACTTCGGCCCACCCACATCAGAAGTGTCACCCGAGTGAACTCCCGACTGAGTCGGGGTGGCCTGTTGCCCGCCCGCACTTCCAGTCCTGCTGGCTTGAGGGACCTCTAGTTCCTCTGCGACCCCAGGTAAACCCACCTGTGTCTCATCAGTATTCAAAGGCACTGAAGTACGTGCGTCACCCGTGTACTCCCCGGACGACGGGGGGTCCGAACTAGCCATGTTGGCTGACGGTCCGTATGACACCGTCCAAGTCCACCGTTCCTCTGAGACAGAGGGCCCCCTACACACACGGCACCCAAGTTGGGGCGGTGTACAAGGGCTGCCTTCCGTGTCGGGGGAACCGGAAGAAGTGCAAGTCGCACACACTCTGTCCCTGTTGTGGGGCAACCCCCCCACTGACAAACAAGAGGATGGTGTGTGGTCCAACAGTTTCTTGGTCGGGACGGGGACGCAGGGCCAAGCCCCGCTGTCCCTCCCCTTATCCCCGCAGGGTCCCCTCAGAATCTCGCCACTCAGAATCTCCCACCCCAGCACCTGCCCACCGGGCCACACGAAAATTCAAGACGATAAATGCAGAAAACCCTCAAATCCAAGTTGGATTTACTACTAAGCTAACGATCCCAAACTTAGGGAATACGGACCCAAATGCAGGGAGAGGAACGGATCAGGCTAGTGGCCTGCCGCCCCTTGCATGGCACGTGTTGCCCCCGTACCTGGGGGTCAATACTGCCACAGCGCATGCCGCGCTGTGCGCGCCCGCCATGCAGCGGGCGGCCGTGTCAACGCAGCCGTTCTCCAGCTCTGCGGCAAAAAAACAGATTGTTGACCATCAGGGCCTCCATTGCCGAGGAGTCCATCGCTGTGCAATAGGGGGGAGAGCTGCGGGGGTGTAGGGGGAAGGGGGGGGGTATCGTGCTGCACCGGCAACAGCTCTGGAGGGGCGAGCAGGGCGTCGGCATGGACGTGGAGACCAGTGTGGGACAGCAACCATGGTCCCCAGAATGTTTGCAGAACAGATTGGTCGATTAGTCCATCAGAAGTTGTTGAAACTACGTGGACCCAACTGCTATGTATTTGGCGTCGTCCGAGGCCCCAACTCAATGACCATCGGCGATGTCCAAAAAGACGCATCGGATGTGGCAACGAGTTCGCGGCGCCGCGAACTCGATGTGCCGCGAACTCGACCGTGTCCCGGAACGGCCGTCACACAATGCGCAGAGTTGCAGAGTCTATGCTTGTCTGCTTCGCGATGATGGCTCCTGCCTTGGCGGCTGTCGCGGCGCAGCGGGTCTTAAACCGTGTATCTCATTTTCCGTGCCGGCACGTGCGCGCGCTGTCAAATGCGTGTTTGCAGGCACCTCGGGCCCGGCCGTCGCCACTTCTGCAAGCAGTAAAGTCTCACATTGTCAGCTCTGCACGCCTTAGAATGAAGAAAACACTGCAGGGCATGCACAATTCTGAAGTGCGGCCCTGGTCGCGCAAAACACCGTGTCTGCAGCAGCATTCACAAACACGTGAATGCCGTGCCCGTCGCATGCACTGCATCACGCGTTCACGTGCGGAAGCCTGCACGGCAGTGCAGCCCCAGCGATTGACACCGTTCGGACACGTCATGAAACGTGGAGATTGCTGCAGAGACACGTGCTCTCGGCTCACGCGCGCCTTATTGTGCACCCCGCGGCACGCCCCTCCGGCGAGACGGACACAGGCCGTGTCTTCCCCGCGTCGGGGCGTTGTCGCGCAATGGTCTCGGCTGTGGCAACGCTTCTCCCTCGTACGGGCGGCATCGGCGCGTGTAGTGGCGCCCACGACATCGAGCCAACGTGCTAGCGACAATGACACGAGTGGCGTTCACGGCCGTCCCTCACGCCACGGTCACAGAGGTGACCGAGTTGCTGGGCGGCGGCGGGATGCGCCACAGACCCGCGCGGGTGGACGGTCGCTGCTGCCGCCGTTTCTGTACGACTGCCATCCGGAGCGCCGGCATCCCTCTCACCAGCCAGAGATCTATTGATGAGACCGTCGGTGGCGCTTTGGTAGGGCCAAAAAGGCGAGACTGTATAACGCACACGATGTAGGCACGTGAAAGCAAAGTTCGCACTACCCACTCTCGCCTCTCTTCTCCCCGACTCTCTCCCTACTCCCTCCACCGCTCCCCGTCGTCCTCGATAAGCCCCTCACAGAGCTCAACCTCCCCACTCATGTCCAGTGCACGCGCCTTACAACCGGACCCGTCAGTCCAGCTCCTGCGCCGCACCATCCAGGGGGTGACGCGTTGCGTACCCCGCGACCATAAAGTTGTTCGAGCGGTGCGAGCCGTCCGGCAAGGTCACGGCCTTTCCCTCCAGCTCCATGTTGGTTGTGAACGAGCACACGAAGGAGACGTTGGTCGTCGGTGAGGTCGCCAGAATCGATCACTTCAGCTGCTCCTCGAACGGTTCGACGAATTCCTCCTTCCCCCATCGAACAGCCCGCTTCAAGCAGAGCTGCATCGGCTCGGACATTGGTGCGTAGTCGGTGGGCTCCCGAGGCATGTGTAGAACTGAAGGTTCCCTGCTCTCACCCGCCGCCACGGCCATCGCGCCGCCCGACGCGACGGCCACCGTGCCACCCCCGGCGGCGGCCGTTGTGTCACCGCCGGGCGCTGCCGCATCACCACCTGTCCCAGAGCTACCAACCGCCGCCTGTGAGAGACCCTCGCCTTGCCCTGGAGGAGACGTAGCATCCCCTGCCGTCGCTGTTGAGCCAACACTGGAAGAAGGCGCACTGCCGCCAGCAGCCGCGACTGCGCGGCCTGGTGCCTCCGCAGCAGCGGCGGCTCCCGCTGCCACAGCTCTTGAAACGTCCGCCACCTCGCTCTCGGCTCCAGTCCCGCCGGCCGCCTCTTCCTCCGCTCCAGTACTGTCCGCCGCCTCGGCCTGGGCTACAACACCCCCCGCTGCCTCGTCCTCAGCGGCATCACGGCCCGCCACCTTTGTCGTAGCCGCAGCACCACCTGCCACCGCGGTGGCCGCCGAGCCGTTAAAAGACAGGGCCGGGTTTCCTGCAACCAGAGCTGGTGCCACTGGTTCCTCTGGCAAGGGCGTCACCCCTACAGGGCCAACTGCCGGCGGAGTCAGGGGTAGTAGGGGCTCATTCCCATTAGGTCAGCGCACCGAGCCTGGCTGGACGGTCCTCTTGGGCGTAAGAACCATCTGGTAGCGCTCACCCACCGCCTGGACGACAGCCTTGCGGCAACGTACAGTCCACTTGCCCTGCGACCACCATGACTGGTCTAGCAGGAATGGAAACTGCACATAGATGGCCGCCCCACCATGAGGCCAGGCTGGGAAGGGCTTGGCTTGCGCCACCACAAACGGAGGATGCACCACGGTGGCGCTGGCCTCGTCCTCCTGCATCGCCGCGACAGCTTCCGCCAACGCCCTCTCCACCCTCTGCTCCGAACGAATGTGCGGTAGGGAGCGCACGAAGCGCTGGACATGTACGACGACCTCAGCCTCCTGACGCTTCTTCGAAGATCGTCCCTTCTTCGCCGGTGGGCCGGACGGCGGCCACTTGGTCCGCCGAGCCGCCAAGCCGCGGGCGTTCCCATGAGTTGGAGCAGGTTGCGCCCCCTCCTCCTCCTCTACATCGTGTCCTGCTCCCTCCTTCGAGCCAACAGTGAAGCGCGCGTGCAGGGTCTGAAGAACGTGAGCAAAGTCCGCGTCGACCACATGGATGGTGTCCCAGGCCAGGTCCAACTTCTCTACGAACATGAAACCCTGGGAGAACGCAGAGTCGCGCGGTTACGCCTTGCAGCCCGTAGCAACGACTCACTACTACGACGGTACTGCACCGTGGCACACGCTACAAAGAGGGGGGAAAGAGCCACACAGCAGACAACGGCACGAAAAGGAGGTCACAATGTAAGCGAAACAGGTACGCACCGCGATTCGCGGCGGAACGTCCAGCTCTTCATACGGCACTTGCAGGGCAGCAGCTACACGCTTGGCAGGGTGCTCAAACTTGTCAGAATGGAATGTGGTCTAAAAGTAGTTGGCCAGCGAGGCGGTGTCCAGTGGCGAGGGAAGGCCAGGTTGCGATAGCACATGACGACACGAAACAGCAGAAGGAAGGGCAATATGTTGACATTTGTAGAGTCTTTGGCAGTGACTTCGGCCACCGAGCGACAGACAAGAGAAAAGCAGTCCTTCGGTGCCATTGGTGCCATAGTGGTGAGAAAACGAGCCAGGTAAGAACGAAGGGATGAGGGGTAGGCAGCCCACCAGTCACCAGAGGCAGAACGTGTTCTCGGTCGGAGCACCTCGCCCGTCTCACACTCACTGGGTCCACGCGAGCTCCGCCCCCCCTCCCCCATCCAGGCGTACCTATATAGGTCACCGGCCCGTGCAGCAGGTGCACTACGGTGCGCCTGGTTCACACCAGCGCCCACCCACCGTTGCGGAATGAACGAGGAAGAAATAGAGGCCAGGGCAGCCTCTCCTGCACGGATCAGCGCTCCTCGGCTGTCGAAGAGCACCATGTCGACCGAGAAGGAAAATGTACGCTAAGGTAGAGAGAGCGCCAAGGGCGCCGGGTGAAATGGGTGGACTGGTGCCGGGTGTGCAATGCATACAGCCCTCAAAGCCAGATTTCAGCCCTGCTGTGGTCGGGACATGCCATCATCGCCATGTGCCGTCCACGCCATGTGCAGTGCACAGCACGTGCCTTGCAGGCCACGTGCCTGTTTCGTTGCGTGCATGCACGGACACGCACTGCCCTTCCATTCGAACTCTGGGGCAAGAATACAGCCGTCGAAGCCGCTAAATTTCAGGCTGTGACGCGGTTCCAAGGACATCACTCCGTTCGATACTGCGACGGGGCGTGTTTGGGGCTAAAGGAGATGTGCAGGGAAGGACATAAGACAGCTCGGCTCTAATTGGGGTCCACAACGAGCAGTAGTCGAAAGTTTCGACGTGGGGCGGCCAGCTTTCGAGGACAAGCGGCACTTCGAGAGCACGCGTCCCCCCCTTCCTATTCAAGGTCGGATGCCGTGCAGGAACCGACTGTCACGTGACTGAGTGTCAGTCGCACTGGTCACCACCAGCGTGCGGACCGCCATCGCAGCCACGCCGCGGCCAGCGACGTCGTCCCCACCATCTGCATCCTCCCGGCCGTCCCCTTCGCGGCTTCCATCCTCGTCGCTGTGGTCGTCGCCGGGGTGTCGTCGCTGTGACCGCCGCGATGCCAATCTGCGCCGTGCACTGCACGCCTATCCACGAGGTGCCTACGACTGGTTCTGCGGCTATGCCCATGTGGCCTTCAACACTATCACCACCGCTGCCGCGGGGGTGCGGCCATGCTCGCTTCGTCACGCCACCGTGACGGCTGCGGCGTCTGTCGTCGTGGTCATGGTGGATCCCGTCACCGCGGCCACTGCACCGCAGCCGTGCATGTGAGTCACCTTGGCGCTGTCGCACGCCGTCGCGCCGCCGCCAGTGCAGCGTTCTGCCCCCTGCAGACGGCATGCAGAGGCGGCGCGGGGTGACCTTAGTGTCGTCGGCCGACTTGGTGTGGCGGTCGTCGTCGGTGGCCGCGCCTTTCACCCGAGCGACGTGGTGAGCTCCTTCGCCCCGCCCACCCCCTCCATCTGCCGGGGCGCCTCGCGGCCGGGGACACCTACTACACGGTCATCCTCCACGAGGAGGTGGCCGTGGAACAGCCGGTAGCGACGTCTTCAAGACGATGGCAAGCAGCGGCAGCGGGCGAGTTACTGGGCCGCGCCCGCCCACGCCCACACGAGATGGTCAAAGCCGTCTTCTTCGATGGCCTGCTTTCGCCGGCGTGGAACAGATCCGTTCCGGTCACGGCCCGTCACATGCCAAGCATGGCGCTTACGGTCGCCGGGTCAACTAGCGAGAGCGCCAGCGCTGCCCACCTCCACCTCCACGGGGTGCTCGTCACCGTAGGCTCTTGAAGTAGACCGCCTGGTTCGTTCACGCCCTCTTCACCCGTGTCTGCTGCGCGTGGCGTCCGTGTGTTGTTCGTACGGAGGATGCCGACGTCGACGCCTGCGGTAACTGTCGTATGCACTAGCGGTGGCGGCGGACGAGCATGACGGGTGGGGCTTGTAAGAGAGACTCCAGCACACACCCTGCTGCCTGGCGCGTGGCAGGTGCTGGAAGGTCGGGGGAGGGAAAAGGGGTTGGTGTGGGGAGGGCTGTCGGGGAGTGAGGAGGCCCAGTCTCAGTGCTTGCGCGCGCGGTGCGTGCCCTGGCTGGCGGGCGGTGCGGCCGCGTGCACCGCCGCACCGCCAGGCCGGTATTGCTTGTGAGCCTTACCTGCTGCAATGGCGCCGACGGTCTACTCTCTGCACACGCCACACGGATATTTTTGTGCGCGTTGGGTGCCCACGAGCATCTAAACGACCGCTGTTAGAGGGGGTGTCGTGTGCGCGCTGCGGGCAGCTGCGCGGTCGTGGATCACCCCATGGTGCGCTCGAATCCCGCGGTGGAGGGGAGGGGCGGGGGGTGCGAAGGGGGGGGAAGGGTATATGGTCTACGGTTAAAGACTGAGTTTAGGCGCGCGCTCGGTGATGTCCTTCTGGCGCTGGTGTGGCTTGCGACGGGCAGCCTTCACTGTAGCCGCTCAAATCATTAAACAGCCCCAAGGCAAGAGGGTCCATGTACGACACGCTCAGTCAACAAGAGCGTACCAATGCTCCCTGGGCCTCCAGAGGAAGACCGTCTGCGCCTCTCGCACTCTCCCACATTCTCTTTCTCGGCCCTTCCCGTGCCCGGCCACATTTCAATGGCTGCCCCCCCTCCCCCGTCGTCCCCCGGACCCCCTCCCATCCCCCGCCCCCGGTGCCCCCGTTTCCGCCGGTCCGTCGCACCGGCGGTCGCCGCCGTCGCCGCTGTGACAGTCGTCACCTACCTCGCCGCTGTCGGTGATAGATGAGGTGTACAGCTCGCCGTTAACGCTTTGAACGTCATGTCGTGGACCATTGCGTGATCCGCGGTCTTTCCCAAATTAGGAGAGGGCGAGGGCTGTGGCGTTCTGAGCCTTTGGGGACAGGCGGGCCCTTGGGGAGGTGACTTGGGACCCGGCGGGCTATCCTACGTGGAGCCCTTCTCTTGCCGGGGCCCCCTCTGTCAGTGACTCAAGACTGTGGCGACACACCCGGGATCCTGATTGGTCCCACCCAGGGAGGCGGATTTGGCCGGTGGAGGTGGCCTTACTGGCCATTGGGGCCATTAGTTTCGTATTTGTTTTCTCTGCGTGTTTTCGTGTCTTTCCCCTTTTTCCCACTGGGTTTTTTTGGGGGATTGGCATCTGTGTGTGGGGGGATTTTCGCTTGCTTTTCGCTTGTGTTTGGCAACCGGGGGTTGATTGGTGACCCTTGGCGCCCCAGTGTAACCCCGATGTAGGGGATGCGCTGGAGGACCTGGTGGAGGTCAGACACCTTGCTGGCGCTCGACCCGCCAGAGGCGCCCTCAAGGGGCCCCGCTCCAGGCCCCTGGAGGGGCCAAGGGGGAGGTTCTTGAGGGGTGCTCCGGGGTCTCCCCGGGGCCAACTTGTAAAATCAACGGTTCTTTGGGTTCTTGCTCCCTCGGGCTTTTGTCCTTTTACCCTTGCCTCTGAAGGGGCGGGCGAGTGGATCACGCTGGGACCTTTACCCGTTCCTTCCTGACCCCGTTGTGGTTTCTTGTGTGTGTGGACCCTGGGCCAGAAGGGTCATAACGCTACATCTTTGGTGGAGCAGCAGGGGAGGGCCATATTCTTCTCCCGTCTCGGGAAGGCCCTCTCCTATCCTTGGTGGCGCTGTGGTTCTTTTTGTCCCTTGACCCTGTTCGAGGCACCCTTTGGTTCAGGTCGATTGCCGTAGGGCCAACATGGCGGACCTTCCCCCTGGTGGGCGGGGCCGCGGTGCGCCCTCGGACGCATCGATGGTGACACCCGCTGGTCGTGGTCGTGGGGCCCCTAGTGGTCCTGAGACTCACGGCGGAGGCGGGCCCTCTGGTATTCCGCGCCGGCGTCGGACGCCGCCGGCTGTGATTCCTTCTGATTCGCGTCGAGACGAAGGGACCGGGGTTCGAGGTGGAACCCGTGTCCCCGGTCCCGCAGATGATTCCGGGCCGACAGAGCTTCAATCGGTCCTTGAGACTTTCCGTGACGAGATTTTGGCCACAGTATCGCAAGCCCCGAGCCAGAGCCCCGCTGGTCAGGGTGGGTCCGTTGGTCCCGAACGATCCCCTGGTTCCCGACGGTCCAATCGTACTAGTTCCCGTCGCCATCGGTCCCGACGTCGCCGTTCATCGGGTTCCTCATCCTCTTCCGAGACCTCTGGGTCCTCTTCCTCTAGTGCGTAGTCCACCGGCGCGCAGGATGGCGTGCGACCTGGCCCCGAGATCCTTAGCTGTTCCGATGATCGCTTTTCCAAGGTCCTAGACTATCGTACCTATCGACTCCTGAACAAGAAGAACACGTATGGGACCCCTGAAGCGAAGAAGATGGGCCGTGTGGCCCGTAACATGAGACACTCTTTTTCCGGTTATCCGAACTTCTCCGGTAAGGATGGGCTCGAAGTGTTTACCTGGCTCGGTAAGCTGGTAAAGGCCTGTAACGACAATGGGGTCTCTGAAGGTATGGCCCTTTATGTGATCCCTCAGTTCCTCTCGGGCGACGCGGAGTTGCGGTACTCACGGGCCCTACCTGATTCCACAAGCGCGTCGGGGGGCGCTTCGATCACTAGTTACCCAGAGGCCGTCAATTGGTTCCTGGAGACCTATGCTGAACCCCATGCGCTCGCTGTGGCCCAGGACAAGTTTAGCAAGGCCACAAAGGAACCGGATGAGACTATTGAGGCCTTTGCACTGCGGCTCCGTGGGCTCACCGAGTCGGTTGGAAACATCCACTCGGAAGGGACCATGAAGCAGCAACTGATCCAAGGCCTCCCTGAGTTCCTACGGACCGATGCGTACGTCTTTAACGGTCCGAAACGGCCCTATCAGCAGCTCGTTACCTTTGCTCCTGGGAAGCACAAGGCGGCCACCGACGTGATCAAGATGGCCCAGGGCCAATCGTCTTCTTCGCGGGGCTCTACATCCGGGGCCACGCGTCGGCCCGTTGATTTCAAGCCCCGGAAGCCCACTGATTCTGAGCCGTTGCTGACAGTGGCCTCGCCGGGACCTTCGACGGTTCTGCAGCGGCCCGTGGGAAAGGAAACGGACAAGATTGACCCTGGCAGGACGTATGGGTTCAAGGCCCCCACGGTTCCGTATGTCAGGGGCCGAACTCCGGACAGTCGACTCCCCTTTCGGTGCTACCTCTGTTGGGAGACGGGCCACATGGCCCACCAATGTCCCACCCTGACGGAGGCTCAACGCAAGATGGTCCAGAAGGCCCGTGGTAATTTCCTGGGAGCCACACGGGGCCGGAGTCAGTCTACCGTGGTCCATCCTAAGGCGGATCACGAGTTCCATCGTAAGACACGGATCGCTATGGTCCAGGCGCTGTGCGAAGGGATCAACCTCTCGGACGACGAGGCGGACCGTGATGATCTCGAGAACGATGGCCCTGTGGATCCCAAGCCCCTGGGAAAAGAGTAAGGGGGGGCGGGCCCAAGAGGTCCACTCCCCGTCGGCCCGATAGTTCATGTTCGATTGCCTCTGCGCTGGGCTTCTCGAAGATCATTCGGGGCCCTACTGTACCTGTACCTACTGCGTCTACAAATGATTCTAAGGGACCCAAGTCGTGTTTACCCCACCTGACTCGTCGGTCCAAGACGTGGCGTCAACGTCGGGCGGGGATGAAACGGCCCTACGGGTTCAAGGGCACACTGCTCGTTTTACGCAAAAGAAACTGTGCTTTAGATGCTTTGGTCCGGCTGGATACTGATGACCCGAGACCGACGATGGCGGTCTTGGACACTGGAGCCGGGCCCAGTGTAGTAAGGGAGGACGTGCTTCCTGACGACTGGAGAGACAAGGCAGCGCGGGCCCCTATGAAGACCCATGTTTGTGATGCCTCGGGCCAGTTGTTGAAGGCCCGTGGACTCGTTGAGTTATTTGTTATTGTGGAAGGAAGGGCCATGCCGTTTGAGTTTATGGTCGTGAAGACCCTTTCTGTCCCTGTGATCCTGGGGATGGACTTCCAGAAGGAGCACGTGAAGGCCATCTACCCTGGGACCGAGTCGGTACTTTGGTCCAGTGGGATCCTTACGTATGCCAAGCGGGCATGGGACGGCAAGAAACAAAAGGCCTTGTCCCTCAAGGGGAACCCAGTCCGATATGATCCGAGTGCCCTGTGCCTGTCAAAGGGCGTAACGTTGGCCCCGAGGTCCATCCAGGCCGTCCACGTACGCTGCGGGACCGAGGGCCGATGCCTGTTGTACGAACGGCCCCACAAGATGGCCAAGAAGGGCCTACGACTCCACAATGCTTTGGCCCAGGTTAAGACCCGAAGGGATTTCCGACTGTACCTGACGAATCTGTCCAAGAGGCCCGTGAACCTGCCCAAGAACTTTGCAGTGGGCCTCGCGATCCCATATCATGGTCCGGTTCAAGTGATCCCGTTCGAGGAGTTGCCAGAGCCTTGTGAGGGGGCCGACCCGTTGGCCACGTTGGTGCCCGCTGAGCGAGCCACGTCGCAAGTGGCGGAACTGGGGGAACCGCGGGCCAAGATGGTCCAGACCGGTGACCCTGTTCCCCCGATTGAGAGGCCCAAGGTGGACAACGCTGGTCCGGAGCCTATGCCGCGGGTAGCCTATGAACTGATCCCTTCGGCCCTACACGGCGCGGTACGAGAACTGCTGGACCGATACAAGGGACTCTGGGATGGCCAGCTGGGCCGGTTGGACATCACCCCTCATCGCACCACGCTGAAGGAGGGCGCACGGCCCATAAGGTCCCAACCGTATCGTACTGGGCTCCACCATCGGGACCCCATTAGGGAGCAAGTCGAGAAGCAGCTGAAGCTCCAAGTCATCGAGCCGTCGCAAGCCGAATGGTCCTTTCCTGTCGTTTTGGTACCTAAGTCTGACGGGACCCCCCGATTCTGTGTTGATTACCGTCGGCTCAACGACCTTACGGTCAAGGACACTTACCCCCTCCCCCGGATGGACCATTGTATTGACTTCATGGGGAGGCGACCGTTTTCTCCATTTTGGATGCCAACGCTGGTTATTGGCAGATCCCTGTGGCCCTCGAGGACCTGGACAAGACGACATTCACCTGTCACGAAGGGACCTATAAGTACGTCCGGCTCCCCTTTGATCTCACTAACGCGCCCGCTACGTTCCAACGGGCCATTGATATGATCCTTTCTGGAGTCAAGTGGAAGACGTGCTTGGTTTACTTGGATGACGTGATTTTTTTCTCTAGGTCCCATGAGGAGCATCTGGCCCATCTTGAGGAGGTTTTTGAGTTGCTATCTAAGGCTGGTGTGTCCCTCAAGGCCACGAAGTGTCATCTGCTCCAGGATGAAGTTGAGTACTTGGGCCACATCGTCGGCAAGGGCCAGCTCCGGGTCAATGAGAAGAACCTGGTTGGGCTCCGTCAAGCCAAGGCCCCAAGGACCAAGAAGGACCTACGAAGTTTCCTTAGTATGTGCAACGTGTACCTTCGGTTCGTAAGGGACTACGCCAAGGTCGCTCGTCCCCTTTTGGCCCTGACGAGTACTAAGGTCCCTGACCCCTTGCCACCATTTACCCCGGAACAAAGGGACGCGTTTGAGGACCTCAAGTACCGCCTGACCCACACTCCCAGTCTGGCCCTACCGAGACGCACGGGTCTGTACATCGTTGATACCGACGCCAGCGCAGCCCGAATTGGGTGCGTCTTGCGCCAGGAGCAAGAGGACGGGTCCTACCGGCCCATTGGATACTGGAGTCGGGTCCTGACGGCGGCAGAGAGGAACTACAGCACGACGGAGCGGGAGTGGCTGGCCGTCGTGTGGGCCCTGTTTTTGCTAAGGCCCTATCTTCAAGGGATCCGCTTTATTGTCCGCACGGACCACACGGCCCTCAAATGGATGCTACATATGGATGGGGCTCATGGACGTCTGGCCCGCTGGCGCTTAAGGCTCGCAGAGTTCAACTATACGCTGGAGTCAAGTCCCGGTCAACACCACCACGCGGCGGACATTATGTCGCGACTGGCCACGTCGGGCGCGGACCGCGGACCGATACCGGAAGAGATCCTGGCGCTACTGACCCTAGCCAACTTCGCAAGGGGCTGGGTCCAACCGAGATTCAAAAGCGACAAGCGGTACCCGCCCATGACGGTTCAGAGGACTCTTGAGGCCCAAGCCAAGGAACCCCGATGCAAGGAGATAAGGGACCACATGAACCAGAATGCTAACTCTCGGTTTGGGGAGACTCCCGATGGCCTAGTTGTTCGCCTGGCCCCCTTGGACAGTGCGGTGCAGATACTGGTCCCGAAGAGCCTACAGATGGAGATCCTTATGCTCGAACACGAGCCGGGCCACGCGGGACACCCTGGGGTCAATAAGATGTACACGTCGCTCCGTCGATCCTTTTACTGGGACTCTATGATCACGGACGTGTACGCCTTTGTGTCCCGATGTTCGGCCTGTGCGAAAGGCAAGGTCCAAGGGCGCCGGCGGACCAACCCACTCCGGCTCTTCCCGGCCACTGAACCGTTTACTGATGTGTGTCTTGACCTGCTGGGCCCCTTACCGGAGACCATTAATGGCAACAAGTATTTGGTGGTCATGGTAGACTGTTTCACAAAAACTAACCCGTGTTGTCCCTGTGGATCGTGAAGACGCTGAGACCGTAGCGTCGGCCTTTTTGGACACTTGGGTAGCTTCCTATGGACCCCCCGACACTTTGCTAACCGACAATGGGCCCCAGCTTACCTCAACTCACTTCCGGGCCGTGTGTAGTATGATTGGTATCAAGCATCTTACCTCGACCACATACCACCCGCAGACCCAGCGCCAGGTTGAGCGTTACAACAGGACCATAGTGGCCCAGTTGAGGACCTACATAGAGGACCACCAGGACCGATGGGACGAGCTTGTATCCGTGTTGACGGTGGCCTACAACTCAAGGCCCCAGCAGAGCACAGGCGTGGCCCCGTTGGAGTTCGTGGTCGCAGAGAGGGTCCGGTCATATGCTTCGGACCAGTTGCCGAGTTCTCCGTATCCCAAGAAGTTCACCGGGTCCGCAAAGCAGATGCGTGAGGCTCGACGGGCCCATCTTCGTGACCTGGCCTTTAAGGTCCGTAACAACCTCGAGCTGGCCCAGAAGAGATACAAGAAGAGTTATGATCGTCGGGTCAATACAGTTAACGAGACCCTCAAGGCCGGCGATCGGGTCTATGTGGACACTCACGACAAGGAGCGCAAGAAGTTGTACCAGATTGTTGAAGGGCCCTACCGGATCCTAAGACGCGATGGCCACACCTTCACGGTGATGGCCAAGGGGTTCCCTGACAGAGTCAGCAGTGACCATGTGGCCCGAGCCCCGACCCCAGCGGGAGAGATGGACTCCTCAACAATGCTTCATGGCCCGCAGGAACCGGTTGTACCACTGGACCATGAGGACACTGGGAAGCATTTTTTCTGGGAAAGCTTTGTCGCTTGGGACCGTGATACTGATGGGGACCTCTGGCTCAAGGTACGTTGGTGGGGGTACGCCCCCAGCGAGGACACTTGGGAACTCTGGTACAAGTTCGACCGGCGCAAGGTGACCCATTACTGTTTCCGAGTCGGAACCGAGCCCCCTATGCTGGAGGAACCGGCCCTAGCTCTACTGGAACCATTGAAGGCCATCTACTCTGTTTGGCCCTGGTGTCTGGAGCCGGGGGCGGACATGTGCCCTCGTGGTGGACCGCTGGAGTACCCTGGCCCTCGATGCTCTGGCCCTGTCCCATGTGACCCACCTCCTGGCCTTCACTAGGCCCATGGTCCGTGAGACAGCGGTGGAGAGTATGGGCCCACACTGCCACAGGCTATGGGTCCCATGCCTGACGAAGCTGGGGTTGATCCCTTGGACTCGTGCAGTGTTGGAAGGGCCACACGTGTCAGTTGATTTGGACACTCGTTCCGCTGGACTCGAACTGCTCCCATCCCCCGGGTGGCAAGCAAACTGTAGCAATATGGTTGTCCGTATTGTGACCCTAATACTAGGGGGGCTACTTCTAATCCTTAACTTTCAATTGAGAGTCCGTACTGGTCACGGTATCTATAAGTTACGTATGACCAGAGGGACTTGCATCTTGGGGTGGAGGGTAGTTAGTAGTGTCTCCGAGGGTTTATAACGTGGGGGCCGGCGGCGAATCCACCGCCGGCCAAGGTAGAACAACAAACCCCTCCCATTTGGGCTCCCATCTTGGTCCCGTGGCTTGCGCTCCAAGGACAGCAACCTTGGCCTCCCGGTGACGTTGGTGCCGATCCCCTTTGGTGAGTGTTCCCTGAGAGTGGACGTGCGACGGATCCCTATTGTGCTACATTGGTGGAGCAGCAGGGGACGGGTTTCCGTCACCCTTGTGGTGACGCCGTCTTCGGCCCTGGCACACGGATAGGGATCCGGTCCTTTTTTTGTACTCGTGGTGTTGCGACCTGATCGATTGTGTTGAGCTTTTACCTTTGACTGTGATCTACTGTTACTCTCCCCAATCTACCCCCTCGCTCTCTTATTCGTGGTGATTGTTACGTCGGTTGACTGATTGTGACTATGTCTACCCAAGAGACGGGGAACGTTCAAGATGACGGATCGGCGTCGACGCCGACCCCGGAGGTGACTACGGGAACCGAGATCGGGAACCCGATCGACAACATTGAGACGCCAATGCTCTCAGGTGCCGGATCGACGTTTGGCACGGCTCGGACGGCAGGAGGCGGGGGCCCGCCTCAACTGTCGTCGACCGACCTCACTCCGCCGCCTCCTTCACCAGGGGATTCCCTGATGGCATCATTGGCCCGCATCGAGGCCCGGTTTTCCGGACTCGACGCCCGTCAAGATCGGACGGAGGACGCAATGGCAGTGTTGATGTCAACACGCCACACGACGGGACCCCGACGTGTTACTCCCACACCGGTACGGTTCGAACCGGCCGGACTACTTTCGGAGTCCACCAGGGTCAACCCCGGTGTTGCTACTCCTTGAGAACCCCCGGACACAATGGGGTATGGATCCGACTCGTCGGCAGAGTTGGAACGGAGCCACACGGAGCGATACGCTCGGAGCACCCGAAGCGGACTCCGCGGACACGACCCGGCGGATACTTACGCCGGTGGAGAGTCGGTTATTGGCGGAGGGGGTACCCTCTCACAGTACCCCCACGACGAAGGAGGCCAGGCAACTCGGGTTCCCGAGGTGCCATCGCCTGAAGTACCATCTTCAGTGGTGGAAGCTATGACCGCGCAGGTAACTGCGAGCCTACTGAAGCGGATGGAGTCCGATGAGTTTGCTCATCAACTGGCTAAGCGACTGGATATCCAGGACGCCGACACGGAGATCGTCAACGAGGTCTTCCGGTCGGTACTGACTCCCGAACGTTATCGTTTGGAGGACCGCTCTACCACCGTATCGGAATCGATGCGTAATACGTCGCATCGCGCGATCCGCTCTATGCAGACCCTTATGAAGGGAGTTCCTATGTTCGGAGGGCCGAATGGACGCCCGTTGGCAGTCATCGGCTTCTTGACTAGCTTCAAGGCAGCCGCGGACAAGGCCTTCGTTAACGAGGGGCTGGCCCTGGAGATCCTCCCGTTCTTTGTTGATGAACGGGTGCGAGGCATCCTTCGCCAGGCATCCCCGATGCCGGGAATGAGGGTCGCGGCCACCCCCATGGATTACCGTGGGATTCTCAAGGAGCTGCTGAGCAGTTACCTCAGTGAGGACAAGTGCGAGGACCACTACCGGGCCCTGCGCACTGCCACCGCCCAGAGCTGGGAGGATGAGGAGATGTTTGGACGCCGGATCCAAGAACTCGACTACGAGCTGGGGAAGCTCCTCGGTGAAGGGGAACTACGGGCCATCCTGTTCGCAGGAGTACCCAACTACGTGCGGATATCCGCACGGGGAGCCAATACGGCCCGGACGAACTTCAGTCGACTGATGCATATGTGCAAGTCCCTAGGGGACGCCTACCGGGTTCTACACCCGGAGTGTGCTCTGGCCTCAAAGCCCAAAGGTGAGGGGAGCAAGCTCAATCTTACCCCGGTACCGAGGCAAGAGAAGGTGGAACGAAAGGCCGCACCAGTACTGGTGGCGACCGAACATACCCCTACGGGCGAGGATGAACCGCTAGTTGACCAGCAGGGCCACCTGCTGCTACCGGCTACGCCGGTGATTGATGAGCACGGTACGGTAGCGTACATCGCCCCGGCTGGGACCCAGTTCCAGGTCAACGAGGGAGCGGGACGGCGCGTCCCGTCTGTGCGGACTACGGGGTATGCCCCGGTTACGGGTAACCCCCACCAGCCCCTGCCTACATGGGCAGTACGTACGGAGGCACCTCCGCAGATTGCGGGCCGACCCAACCGGTTGGGGGAGTCCATGTTCCGGTTGACCCAAGGACCCAAGGCCTACCAGGGAGCAGGCACTCGGGCGCCCGAGGGAGGCAACCGTAGCTACGGGGCTACCCCGATGCGAACTCAAGGAGGGACCGGCACGTCCGGATGTATGTTGTGTGGGGATCCCCAGCACTGGGTGTCGTCCTGCCCACTCATCCCCGAGGAGTCTCGGCGGGCAGCGGCGCAACGCAAGGCATCCACCGGGGGGTATCCCGCCAGAGCACACGTACCCGCACCGGGTAGGCAGCCAGCTCCAGGGGGAGTACTGGCCGTCGAGGAGGCACCTCCTCAGCCGGAGTTCCCGGCGGACAGCACCCTACCAAGGGCGGGAAACGAGTAAGAGGAAGGATGACCGGGGGGCGCTGGGGTAACCCAAGCAAGCCACCCCGGAGTACCGCGGGGAAAGCCCCACGGAGAGCGCGGTTGAGCCGACGCCGCATCAACCCCCGGGTACACCTTCCGGCCCCGACGACACGGCGTCAGGGGATTGATGACCAACCACCAAGGTTGGGAGGAGAGGACGGGATGCCCCGTCAAGTTGAACCAGCCAAGGGCCCTGTCCAGGATGCCCGGGCTACACCGGATATCGGTGTAGGCCACGTACTGTTCACCTTGGAGAACTTCAAGGTATAAGCTACACTGGGGGTTGACCCCCAGTCGACACGATCGTACTACCCTGTACTGGATACAGGGGCTGGACCCAACCTTATCCGGAAGGACACCCTCCCGGACAAGTGGCTTCCGCGAGTCAGAGTGACTCGGGGACCCACCATCAAGGACGCGAATGGTCGCCTCATTCGTACGACCGCAGCGATGTCGCTGCGGGTTACCATCGGGGAACTCACCACGGAAGTCGACTTCCTGGTGTGTGAGACCCTATCGGTGCCCTGCATACTGGGGTGCACCTTCATCAACGTTCACGTTGATGCAATCCGGCCAGGCCGGAGGACCGTCGAGCTTCAAGAAGCCGACGGGACGAAGCGAGGACACACGGCTATCGTCAGGGACCTGACGCTACAAGGGAGCCACGTTAACGTGGCTGAGGTGTACGCAAGTGTCGAGCCGAAGACACTTCGGTTGGCCAAGCGAACTCGCTTTGAGCCGTTGTCGGAGACAGTCCTCCCGGTTAACTGTGACCTCGCAGGCATCTGCAGAGTCAAGTCCAACTTGCGGACGTACAAGCGCCATGGGTTGACCATGGCCAACGGTCTCATAGACCTCCCATCAGGAGGGTCGTCCCTCCTAGTGATGGCGAACTATCGCCGTAAGGCAGTCACCCTCCCGAAGGGAACTATCCTCGGGATTGCCGAGCTCTACGAAGGAGATATCCTTACCCCTGACAAGGAAGGTCAACTAGAACCACTTGAGGTGCTGACGGTCGCCGAGACCACCGAGCGACAGCAACCCGATGACGGGAAGCCTAGTCGACCATCATTACCGGCGGATATTCCGCCGAAGGACCAAGAAGCATTGAAGGCACTGGCCGAGGCTGACCTCGACCACCTTCCCCCTTCGGTAGCCGAAGGGGTACGACGGATGCTAAGAAAGCATGACGTCATGTGGACAGGCGGGGCCTTGGGTACCATTGGGGCAACCAAACATCGTATTGACCTGGTACCAGGCGCACGCCCCGCCCGGTCACAACCGCACCGAGCGGGACCTATGCAACGAGAGATTGTTGATGGAGAAGTGAAGAGGATGAGTGAAGCTAAGGTGATCCGACCTTCGATGTCGGAGTGGGGTGCCCCAGTCGTTATTGTACCGAAGAAGGATCAAACCTCTCGGTTTTGCATCGATTATCGACGCCTCAACTTGGTTACCAAGAAGGACTCCTACCCTTTACCAAGGATGGATGAATGCATCGACTCCCTGGGGGAAGCTACGGTGTTTACCACCATCGACTGCAATGCCGGATACTAGCAGATCCCGGTGGCGGACGAGGATATCCCCAAGACGGCGTTCGTCTGTCACAGTGGAGTGTACGAGTTCCTAAGGATGCCCTTCGGATTGTCCAACGCCCCCGCTACATTCCAGCGGGCTATCGACATTATACTGTCGGGGGTGAAGTGGCGTAACTGCCTAGTGTACCTCGATGACGTCATCGCGGCAGGTGGAACCAGACCGAGACGGCCACCGCAATGGCCGAGCAAGCGGTCTCGACGGCAATCGCCCACAGAACTGAACGCCAAATAGCGTGCGCTCGAGGTGCCGCGTTCGCGCGAGAGGCCGCCGTATAGCAGAGAAGAGGAGCCACCACGGTCTGCAGCCGGCGCAACGCGTCGGCCGATACGCTGGGCCTAGACAGCTGGTCGATGGTGATTGTCGCACGAGGAGCACCACAGCGGTCGCCCACCGCAGCACCCCAGACGGATGCAGCAGCCGCGCGGCTCAGCGCCGCAAGAAAATGAACAGACAGAACCGTGAACTTCAGCTGCGGGACGCCGCCGCAACGCGTCCGCCGACGTGCCCAGCAAAGACAGCAGCTCTCCGGTGGCTGCCGCAGGTGGAGCACGACCGCGGCCGCCCAGCAGGGAACCCCAAACGGACACGTCACCTACGCCGCACTGTGCCACAGGCAACAGAGCACAGACACCACCGTGTTCGGCAGCTACGACTACCACGCGTCGGCAGGCGCGCTCAGTGATGACGGCAGCTCTCCGCTGTGATGCGCACGAGGGGGCACGACACCAGTTCCCCGCCAAAGCCGCTATAGCCCCCTCCGCAGTCCCACTTCTTGCGCGCCCCGCACCTTAACCTACCACAGACCGAGAGTTGCGGTCGATGGCAAGGGTCTAGCCGAGGCTCCAATTCGGTCCCAACCGGGACGAAGAAATATTGTTCACATGATGCACAACCTGGATGACTCCTTTGCCGCTCTCGGCCATCCGCACCTCGGACCTTGCGGCTGCACATCGACCAGGTGCCCTGCCCGGGCTACAGCTCCATCGGCTCGCACCCCCCCACCAGAGGGAGGTGGTGCACGTGCATGGCGGCTAGGCGCTCCACCATTGTCTCTGCGGCCTTGACCATCTCGACAGGATCCACCTTGGCGCCCACCGTCAACCGCAAAAACTGCGTGGTTCTCGTCCGCATCAGAAAGACGCGCAGCACGCTGATGTGCCTGCGCAATGCCGCGTCCACCAATGCGGGAGCTCGCTCAGGTCCACCGGGGGTAACCGCGTGCGCAGCTGCGTAAGCCGCTGGATGAGAAAAGCACCTTCGCAGCAGCCAAAGAGGGGGGAAGCTTCGACGAGCAGCTGCCGCATCGTCGTGGCGCTTGCGCCTGGACGCCGCTGCCCCGGCCGGAGGAGCTTCCTCTTTTGTGCCTGGCGCGTCGGTGCCCGACCCACCGGCTGTCATCTCATCCGCGGCCTCGGCGCTAGAATCCTCAGGCGCGGCGGCAGCGTCCGCAACAGCCTGCTGCGCAGCCTGCCGATCACGTAGCACAGCCTTTGTCTGGCTCAGTGGCTGCTTGGTCAGGCGTCCACAAAAACACGCCACGATCGCGGCCTGGCGGCGGCGCATTCCGCGACGCAGAGCCTCTTCGTTCCCCTTCTGCACGTTTCCCGCCGCGTCCAGCCGCTGCGCCTTGTTCTTGTCCACTTGCTCTTGGAGGGGGAGGGTAAAAACCTGCTCCTGCCCTCCCCCGGAGCTCTCGATCTGTAGCTGCGGGTCCCTCTCGGCCAAGTTCTTGAGGGCGTCTAAGTCGGCGTGCCCGCGCTCGCCCAATGTCCTCCAGCATGAGCAGACCTGCATGCTCTTGGTGTAGACCAGGGAGGATGGATCGGAGCGCGGCGTCGAGAAGCCGACCGTCGCGTCAAGGAAAGTTTCCAAGCCGGACAGCTGCGCCGCCTGCGACGCGTTGTTTCCGTGATTGTACATAAACCGCCCCAGCCCTCGCAGGTGCCCCTCGATTGAATCATTCTACACGAACGCCACGTCAAGCCGATGGGCGCCGACCTGGTGACAAAGATGGGCGATGGGTGCGTGGGGGTAGAGCGACAGCGTCTTGGATGGCTTCGTCTCCGGGTCCAGCGGCTTCACTTCGTGGACGAGGGGACCTAAAATAGATGCCGCCAGCCGGGTCTTACATGCAGCCCCACTTTGAGCCGCCGCGTCCTCGTCACCAAGGGAAGCCCGCCAAGAAGCATTGACCAACTGGACCAGTTTGAAAATGATGAAAAAGACGGGCTCAATGTCCCTTGACAGGATGTAGGGCCTGGCTGCAACCAAGGCGACTAGCTCGCGATACTCACGCAAGTAGAGCGCGTCCATCTTGCCCTTGCCGGTGATGGCAAAAAAAAAGCGCCTGGCCTCGTCCTGCACCACCTCCGGCTGGCACGCCAACGCAAAGTGCGTCAGTACCTTGGCCAGTGTCCCGGTACAGTGCAAGACTGTCAGCTGCAAGCGGCACGACATGCCGCGCAACAGTGGGTAGCCACGCACGCCGCCACAGGCCGTGCGAGCAGCGTTGAGGGCCTTGCCAAGGCCGTTTTGCTGATGGGGTGCAGCACGTGAATAGGCGCACGCTCCTCCCAGCACCCCTCGCGGGAACAATACACAACACCAATGGTAAACGCGTCTCCGTCCGATACTGGGAGCAGGTTGTTGCTGTCGGGACAGGCCACACATGCCGTGCCACTGCAGAACTGGATGGAGATGCGGTAGTGGTTGGCTGACCAGCTTGCCAGCGTCCACACGGCCAGGGGCCACTGCTCGGCCACCACCTCGGGCGTCCGGTTCTCGTTCCGCTCCACGTGAGCGCGAGGGCGAAGGAAAAGGAGCGTGTCGCAGCCTGACTTTTGCACGCACCGCCACATGTCTGACCCGCCAGCCATCCCATGGATCCAATGCAGCATGGAAAAGTCGGCTGCAGTGGAAGAAAAAAAGGAAGAGAGCACGCGCCAGGAACAAGGGAGAGTCATAGCGTCTGAGCCCGCGTGACATCGCTCCGCCTTATCACCCCCGGTCGTGTCTCCGCCACACTTCCCACCACGTATGCTCCCTCGGCATTCGTCCCCACCCCTCCCACCTGCCGGCCCCCACAAATACCATCGTCTCAGACCCCCGCCATGAGGAACGTACCACACACTTGAATCTCGTCCAACAACTTGAACGGGATCCGCGTCTGCGCCACACAGCCCGGAACCGCATCCGAACTGCCACTATCGCTAGCGTCACGAGCGTTGCTGCTGTCAACGCCCGCTGCCGCGACAGGGACCGTAAACGTGGCTTGCATGACGTCTTGTAGCATGCCACGCACAGCCCTGGTGACAAGCTTTTCAAAGTCCTTCTCACCAGCAAGAGAGTAGGCCAGCGGTACGAGGTGGGTGCGCCCATTCTTGAGGTGGGGCCACACCAGAGCCACAGTAAAGCAGTGATCATCTTGCACCGAATAGAGCCGCCGTCAGCAGCAAAGGTTGGTACGACCGGCGCGCTCGCTGCCTCGTCCTCGGCGGACAAGCCGGCGGGGACGGCGCCATCAATCGTGCGCTGGATAGCCTCAACCGCACCAAAGCCAACAGCCAGGATCCGCTCCTCGTCGCTGCCATCGTCGTTCTCCAGGTACGAGTGGAACGGATATCAGCTCCTGGAGCTTGTCTGGGTCCGTCTCCATGGGTGCATAGCAGCCCTCGGTCTTCATGTTCTCGTTGCTGTAGTAGAATCCGTGTTCCCCGTCGGCCGACACGTCATCGGCGTCATCCCCACTGGCCACATCCGCTTGCTGCCAGTACTTGTTTGTGTGGCTGCGCAGCCACTTCTCACGCCCGTCTGAGCAGTGGCACCGGCGAACGCCATCGGTGCTGGACCCCCGGACGTAAGTCCACCGCTCAAGCTTCCGCCGTCCCCGTCTTTTAAAACATAAATGGGGAACCCGGTCCTCATCGTCGAACCCGTGACGCCGCTCTTCCCGTAACTGGGCCGGCGTGGGAAGAAGCCTCATCTGGGTTGACCCCCAGGAGCGACGGACACGTGACGCCCGCCTGCCCGCACCCCTGGCCGCATCCCCGTGGTTTAACTCCAAAATGCGGCGCATCAGCATCACCTTGCCAGCGCCTATCGCCCACAGCAGCAGGCGCCACCTCAAGCGCATTGCTGCAGCGCTCTTGCGACGGTAGTCGGCGACGACGGCTGTCGACCCCTGTCGAAGCACGACCTGCAGCGCGGCGCAGTGTACGCGGTCACCGCTCGCTGGACGGCGCCCGAAGAGGGCCACGTACCCATCAGCCAACCTCTTGGCCGCCCGGCGGACCACATTCGCCGCCTGGCGGAGAATGAGCCGCACGTCCGCGTCGTCCAGCTCTTGCTCTTCAACGAGACCCCGAAAAAGCTGTTCGCTCCGGCAGTGTCCCACGTCTCTCCAGACCTTGTCGCTGCCTGGGCGACGTACTTGACGGACGCAGAAGTCGTCGTCGTCCGCGTAGGTGCCTGGAACGAGGTGAACCACCGACTGCACGTAGACCTCATGGCAGGGCAATGCCGGAAGCGTGCGTACCGTCGTCAACATTGACAGCCACCAGCCATCGTCGCTCCAGCCGCGTATCGGCCCGCAAATGAGGTACGTCCGGTAGAGGGGTATAGACCCGCCATCACCGCCTGCCGTAGAGGAGCCAGAGGTGGACTCGACTCCGATGGCCTCAATGATGGAAAATTTGGGCTCCTTGAGCCGGCGGCGGCGGCGCGTCTGCCCAAGGAGCTTGCCCGCTTCGTCTCGAGAGACCAGCTGCGCCTCCAGGTCGTCCGCCAGGGCATCGACGTCCGCCTCAGCGCCGCCGCCTAGGGCATCAGCGGTGCCGTCGCCCGCCCCCGCAGCAGCGTCGGCCATCTCCAATAAGCAATGCTCCAACAGTGTGGTGTTGGTGACTGTCAGGTCGCTGCCGCCGTTGACTGTCGTGGCGGGGACAGGACCCGCCAGAGGGTCAGGTTCACCGATCCAGGCTGCGGCCACGATCGCGGTGTGGAGTGCCGCGGCGTGGCCACTGCCAGGAGGACGCGACCGACGCCAGGGCGAGGGGTTGCCTGACGCCAGTCCGGACAGCGGTGCACTGCAGTCGCAACGCGCTCGTGCAGTGCATGTGTCGTGTCGACCACGAGTCCAGCATGGAGCTCCAGGATCAGCTTCACAAACCCTGCCAGCATGTGTTTTTCTGTGCCAGAATGGAGCACCATTGCACGTACCGGCCCAGGGGATCGCATGAAGTCTGCACTGTCGAGGGCGTCGTGCACACCGAATCGCACGTGCTGAACAAATTGAAGAAGCGGCTCGGTCTTGCGCTGCAGACCGAAATGCGCGACCCTGCAAACAGACGCACTCCTCGTAAAAAGGGGCCTGCAACAGCCTGCAAAAAATAGGCGATCTCGGCCGCTGCAGATCGAATATGACCGTTCTCTACATGAGAAGGTAGGCCTCGTCGTCGTAATGACGGTTGTCGACGAGAAGAAAAAAAACGAGTTGGAAGCACGGTCATAACGCCGCCGTGCGCGCTCTTGCACGCGGAAATCGGGCTTTACGGGGCCCCTGCGCAGTGGATCTTAATCCATGTACCTAGAATTTCGCGCATGCGAATGCGAGCACGTGCCAGAGCGTGTTTTGGGTCTCCGTCGACCTCGGTTCCCTCTGCGAACCCCTGCTTCAAGTTCGAGAACGATCACGCATGAGACGATAAAATACACTTGCGTTGCGCACTCCCCCACATTCTGCGCGCATTCTGCCACACATCCAGCAGAAAAAAACACCCTGAGTGCATATGCATGTTTTTTTTTTCGGCCCCTTGCCGGAAGCATGCACATTGATGACCCGTGGGCCACCTGATTACATCGTTCCACAACCTCTTGCACCGCCCGTCGGCGCAAGGCATACACGTGTCTGCACAGTTCGTGCGGGAAGCGCTGCTTGACCTCGCCCGCGTCGCCGCGGGATGTGCGCGGTCACCGCGTAGTCGACCTGGTGCACTTCGTCAGCGCCGTTGTGGCACAGTTTGCGGACAGTGCGCAGCGAAACGTGTCTGAAACGACACGCCCTTTGTGAAAGGATGCGCTGACGGTCACCAATTTGCATCGAGTGTTCGTTTGATTCTGCATTGTTGATGCGCGTTTGCAGAACATTGCTCCGCACTGATGTTTGGACTCTCACGGGACATGTGCATTTCGGATTGTTCCATGCCAGAATCCACTGCAAATACGTGTTGGTTTTGGGCTATCTCAGCCGGCACTGAACAACAAGCTTCACTTCTTACATGAGGACGTAGTCGTTCACGTCCTGGTCGTCGTAGGCAAGAAACGAAGAGGAAAAAAGAACCTCCCAGCTCGTGGTGGTGCTCGCGCACCTTTTATGCGCGGTTTTCGCCCTCCAGAGGCCACAGGGGCCACCATGCAAAAACGTGTTTCGTAGATGCGGGCCCGATGCGCGGAATTCTAGGTACATGGGTCAAGACCCACTGCGCTGGGGGCCCTCCTGCAATCCCGTGCACGCCTGTTCGGGCCCGATGCGCGGAAAGTAAGATACACGGTTTAAGACCCGCCGCGCGGGGGAGAATGTTAGCCGCGCAGGGAGCTGTCGAGGCTCAATGGGAAGAGGAACGGGGACCCTGGCCAAGAAATCAACAGCAGTTCACGTTGTTGTGCGAAAGCCGACCACTCAAAGTATTTCATATGACGTCCTCTTTCTGTTTTCTTCTGCTCTTTTCCACGGATCATGCGGTCAAGTCGAATCTCCGAGGGGGCCGGGTGGGGTTCGCGACAAGCAGTCCTGCCACCGCCTCGACTCCACGCGCGGTGTGGTCCATCGCCTTCATCGCCCAACGCGACCGCGTCTGTCGCCACGCCCCTGTCAGCGGGTGGGCCGCCTCTGCTTGTCGCAGGTGCTCCTTCGTCACCCCACTTCCCCCCATTACATGGCCGTCGCCCTTTCTGGACATCCGTCTCCCCCCGCCGGCATTTGGCGAGCCTCCAGCATGGCGTTTGTTGGCGGCTTCCCCGTGGGCGTCGCCGTGGCCGCCGCTTCCGCACCCTCCACCGCTGACATTTGCAGGTGCCGCAGCGCTTTTGCCGGTATGGCGGTTGTGGATACCCCTTACCCCCCCCTGGCCACCCGCAGCGTCGTCGCCCCCTCGCTCTCCCCGCGAGCCATGACTGGCCCCGGCCTGGCCGATGGCAAGACGGGGGGCGGTGGGAGGATGAAGCGGGGCGGTGGCGGCCATGGCGGTGGGGTAAACTCGGCAGCCGGCGACAACACGGCCGTCACAGACGCGACGTGCATGGAGCTGGACGGGGTGGTTCTCGAGGCGCTGCCCAACGCCGCCACCCAGGTCAAGCTGGTGGACAATGATACGATGCTACGCGCAGACATAAGCAGCAGGATCGGCTCTCCCAATGACGACTTCCTGTCGTCTATCGGCAGCTCTAAGTCCCAATCGGTGACCACCCTCGAGCCCGAGAGTACCGAGCGTTCGTTTGGGACCGTGCTACAGGAGCTTGCAGCCATTCAGGCAGATGGTCCGCGGAATGTGGCCATCCTCGGTACTCGCCATGCCAGCTATCTCCACCAGCAGATCATTGAGCTGCTCACCTATGCCAACGTTCTGGTTGGGAACCATGTCTTTACGTCGGGAGCGGCAGGTACCAACTACGCGGTCATCAAGGGGGCGCTGCGGGCGGAGAAGCCCGATTTGCTGACCGTTGTGCTACCGCAGAGCATGCGGCGACAGCCGGCTGAGTCACAGACGCAGGTACGACCTGGTAGCTGAAGGGGGCTCACACGGGACATGCGTGGAGCCATATCCCGCTTGAGTGTCGTTGGTCCGTGGGGAGTCCCTGCACGTGGCACGTGTGATGCTGTGGGTGGTGTCTGTTGGGTGGGGCACGTTTCGTCCCTGCGCGAGAGCGCAAGAGAGAGGATGGATGGTGAACCTAACCTTGAGTGGCGCTCCTATTGTTCCTTTTTGTATTCCGTCGCCGTGTTGGGTTCTTGATTGCCTCGGCGCGATACAGCTGAAGAAGGTGAAGCACGTGGTGGAGCTATCCAAGAACGACAGCTTGCCGCTGGACTACGCATCCCAGCTTTGCAACTCAGACATCCTGTCCAGGTGCACTCACTTCATCGCATTTGCATTTCATGATTCTGACGTCATGTACGTTGCGCACTGGATCATTGAGCTGCATCTGTGGTTTTCTATCTTCCGCCGTCCCACCCTAATGTGCTCCCAGCGCTGGGAGAGCGATGGTAGTGATTGACTCTTTGCCTGTGAGCTCAGACTCTTCTTGGTGGTGTTGTACCTCGGCTGACCCGACTTTCATTCTGCTGTTCTGCTGTCTTGGTCGTTGTTCTATGACCTGTGGTGACTGCATTCGGTTGGGGAACGGGAAGTTTGGAGTCTGCCCGCGAGGCCAAGGCACTGGGTAAGGTGGCCACGCTAATGTACTTGGACTGATCACTTGCTGAACCGTCCGCTGGTGTTTGTTTCTGAGACCCGGGCGACCGACTGCCGCACGTGGCCTTCCGCAGCGTCAATGGGCATTTTTCTTCTCTGGGGTTCTTAAAATATGTATACAAATGGCTCTCGTTTTGCAGAGGTGTGAGTGCCTCCTGACCTGTGTCACACGTCGAGCACCTCATCACGTTGAAGGCACTAGCCATCATTTGAACTGCATGCTGTCTACTGGGGCACATGACCCATGCAAGAAGAACAAAAAAACAGGGAATGCAGGCGGGCTGTCCACGCGTGCCACTGCCACAAGAATCCTAGCGCAGCACCATCAACTGATCGCAGCACCACTGGCTTCAGCACTTCGGTGCTGGTGACTGGGTCATGAGGATCCCTGTGACGATCATCCAAATGCACCACCAAACACTTCATGGACAAAGAGGGACGTCAGTCAAAGTTCTGCTGCACACCAGCGTGCTCCTCAGATTCCACCAGGTCGACAAGAAGCCCCATACGAAGAAGAAAAGAGAAGGCCAACCCAAAGACGCGGAAAAGTAGTCATAGCCAGACGAAAGCATGGGCAAAACTTACCAAACCGCTTCTTCAGCGTCACACGATGGCGGCTAAACTTGTCGTCGGGAGAAAAGCGAGCGGGGTGGGCAGACGACGTTGGCAAGCCTTTGGCATCTACCTTCTTCAGGGTATAGCAACCATCTTCCGTCTTCATGAGATACATGGCTCCAGAGCAGACAGGGCAGATGGACGCTGACGGGAAGGGCGGATGGGGGGCCGAAGGGGGGGTTGGCCGGTGGGTGACGAGGACGTGGGCACAGCGTCGGTGTGGCGCTGGATGAACGCGGCACCGTGCCCACTTGACGACGGAAGCGGGCGGTCTCACCAGTACACAGGAAACAGAGACTAAGTACATTGTCTAAAATTAAACAGAGACGCAAACTCGAGATGCCATGATGCAGAACACAGAACGGCAAGCACGAAAAACAGCAACGAACCAGAGGCAAGCAAAGAGATGGTCCCGCGGGAACAAGCTCACTGCTTGGTGGGCAAGACCGAGAGCATTCTCGGTGTGCACACGCCGAGGGCACTCCTCGGTGTGCACAAGAGCACCACGCATGAAAAAGTCGATAGGGCAGCCAGTGCACCACGGTGCGCAGGAGCCACCCTCCGTGACCACCTACCCACATTAGCCGCTCAGCTGCTAACGACGCGAGCGCTCGCGAAGCCGCTTGCCCGCGGCAATCGCCATCTCTAACGCCTGGCTTCCGTTAAGCCGGGGGTCACACGCGCTCTTGTAGTTGTCCGCAAGGCTCTGCTCCGACACGGGGGATGCCTCACCTCCCAGACACTCCGTTACTTGAAGCCCAGTCATCTCCAGGTGAATCCCCCCAGGGACGGTTCCTTCGGCCGCGTGGACCGAGAAAAAGGCATTCATCTCGTTGAGAACGAGGTCCACCGGACGTGTTTTCACGCCCGACGCCGTCTTGATGGTGTTCTCGTGCATCGGGTCGCAGCTCCACACCACGTGCTTTCCGGCGGCTGTCACCGCCCGCAGCAGCGGGGGTAGCTTGCGCCACACCTTCTCCGCGCCCATACGGACAATCACCATGATCCGCCCCTCCTCATTCGCGGGATTGAGGCGCTCCAGGATCTGCAAGAGGTACTCGGGCTCCGTCGTTGGACCCACCTTCACGCCAATTGGATTCGAGATGCCCCGCAAAAACTCGACGTGGGCGTGGTCCAGCTGCCGCGTCCGCTCGCCGACCCACACTATGTGGGCGGATGTATTCCACCACGCCTCCGACGGCGCACCCCCACTGCCACCGCCGCTGCCGCCGCGCGTCGCCGGGGTGGCCACCCGGCGCGTGAGGGCCTGCTCAAACGGCAACAGCAGAGCTTCGTGGCTGGTGTAAAACTCCGGTTCCCGGAACGCGGCGTTGCCCTCCACCGCCACGCCACACGCAGAAACAAACTGAAGAGCGTCTTCAATGCGCTCGACGAGGTCGCGCTGAGCGGGCCCACCCAACGTCGAGATCAGGTCCGTCCACTCCGTCATGGTGGCTGTGGACTTGGCCAACGCCCGAAGCATGTTGAGGGACGCAGCCGACTGTGCGTAGGCTCGTACCAGACGCTCCGGGTCGGGCACCCGCGCCGCTTCATCCGGGTCCGAGGAGTGGATTATGTCGCCGCGGAAAGATGGGATCTCCAACCCATCAGCAGTCATTTCGGTCAGCGCCGACCGCGGCTTGGCTAACGCAGTTCCAGGCACACAACGGGAGATACGCAGTCGCTCAACGTCAAGAAATAAGAAATCCGTCCACATCGTTCTGTGTCAGCAGGGATCATGCATGACAAAGACCGTAATCCCCCAAGCGCACATGCAAGCGCTGACGCCCCTCTTTCGCATATCGCAGCGGCACACATGCAAGTACGTGACACACCCCTCCAACCACCCAGATAACGCGCTTACCAAACTGCCCTGCAATGCGCCCAATTTTGACAATGGGAAGACCTGACAAGTAGCTCATCGCGATGACCTGGGCGATGAGCAGACGGAACGTTGCTTCGACCGAAGCAGACGAGAAGTCCTCAAACGTCTCGGCGCAGTCACCACCTTGCAGTACGAATGCCTCCCCTCGCCCGGCCGCCGCCAGTGACGCCTTGAGCCGCTGGGTCTCGCCGGGAAAGACAAGCGGCGGGTTGCGGGCAAGGCGGTCCTCCACCTCGGCCAAAGCAGCGGCATCGGGGTACTCGGGCTGCTGCAGGGCCGGGAAGCGGCGCCACGAATCGGGTGCCCACTCGCCATCGCCGGCACTGGGGAGGGCTTCCGAACCAGACGATGCCGGAGAAACAGCTGTCATGCACGGGCGGGGAAGCGGGGGTGCACCACAGGTCGCACAATGGCGACGCCGAGAGGCAGAGGCAACCAGCAGCGCGGAGGCCACGAAAGCGACCATAGTGAGGAGAGGCAAGGGGGTGCCCGTCAGCCTCAGAAAGATACCACAACAGCGCGCTGCAAGAGCGGAACAAGAGACGCGGTGACCTCCCGAAACAAGCCGAGGTGCACAGCTGTCCGGCGTCAAGGTGGTAGGTGCTGGCTGCCTATAGTGCTGCCTGTTAAAATTGGATGTTGACGGTGAAGGTGATGAAAGTCGCTGTCTGGACCAATGGATCCCGTCCCTTCATCATCATCATCCTTCTTTACAGTACGCCACTGTCGGTTAAGTCACAGATATGTGGAATTATAATTGGCACAACGTCTATGCATCCAGAAGTCATTGCCTTCCTGCGCGCCACAACCCAGGCGCTCACATTTGTGATCGTCCTTGCAAGCTGTCGAGAGTGCGCGCCGGTGCCTGTGCTTCGCGCGTACGGCGGTCGCGGGCGGGCTCCCGCGATGCCGGTCGGCGCTCGCCGTGTCCACCACTGCCGATGGCAGGGTGCCTACCCGCCTTTGCCAGCGCGGACCGGGCGGCGGCACGCCTCCCGCGCTCAGCGAAAGGGCGACACGTGTGGCAGAGTGGTGGGGCGGTGCAGGCGAGCGTCGGTGACTGCTCTTGCGTGTGACTGGAGCGGCGGCGGTGGTGGCACCGCCTCGGCGGAGCTACTTCTCGCCGTCACTGTGGCCCATCTCGTCGCGGAAGCGGAGTATAGGGGGTCCTGGTACTGAGTGGGGCGCGCTTTCCTGGCAGTGCGCACCAGTGCACGTGACGGCAGCCGTTCTGCTCTGATTTCATTGCATGCGGTGTGCTCCGCCCTTCCCCCCCACTACTCTCGCAGCCTGGGATGGGGATATCTGGCTTGTTGCCAGTGTTGAGACCCATCACCGAGCGGGTAAACGTGGCATCGTTTCGTGGACGGCGGGTGGGTGTTGACGGCTTTGC
This sequence comes from Pyropia yezoensis, assembly GCA_009829735.1. Lineage (NCBI taxonomy): Eukaryota > Rhodophyta > Bangiophyceae > Bangiales > Bangiaceae > Pyropia > Pyropia yezoensis. The sequence continues at coordinate 17,010,131 of CM020618.1, read as the reverse complement.
GTGGCTCCATCGCGGCGGCTATTCATGCGCCCTGGAGCTGGCAACTGGGGCACCCACCAGCGGCTACCTGACCCACTTTCTTCACCGCGTGAACCTGTTGCTTCACCATGGGGTGATTCCGGTGGTGGTTTTTGATGGCGCTCCGTTGCCAATGAAGGCGGATACGAACGCGGAGCGGCGGGCGTCGCGAGCAGAGGCTCGGCGTGCAGGTGAGGCGGCATTGGCGGTGGGGGACCGGCGGGCCGCGACCGAGTATTTCCAGCGCTGCGTCACTGTGACCCCCGAAATGGTGGCGACTGTGATGGGCGCTCTACGCCCGCTGGGCGTTCGTGCGATGGTTGCGCCGTACGAGGCGGATGCGCAGCTGGCTTTCCTGGCGGCAACTGGCGAGGTGGACGCGGTCATTACGGAGGACTCGGACCTTGTGGTTTACGGAGTCCCGACACTGCTCTTCAAGATGTCAAAGTTTGGGGATGCCGACCGCGTCCAGTCTGCGGACTTGCGGGACGTGCCGGACCCGCCAATGCGGCACAGCACCCCCGATATGCTGCTGTGGACCGCGGTTCTTGCCGGCTGTGACTTTTTCCCAGGTGTGCCCGGACTGGGGGTCAAGCGGGCCCACGGACTTGTGCGGCAGTTTGCGGGCAACCTGGGGCGGCTTCTGGCGTTTGTTTCTGCCGAACCGCGCCTGCGGGTGCAACCCACCTTCATTGCTGACTTCCACCGCGCTTGCTTAGTGTTCCGCCACCAGGTTGTGTGGGACCCGTCGGCTCGACGTACAGTCCACCTAACTCCACTGTCGCCGGCGGCTCTCCACCACGTACCACCAACGATGGTAGCCGCGGAGGACGCTTCGATGTCTCCATATGCGTTTTTGGGAGCCCACCCGCCCTCGGACGTGGCGGCGGCGGTGGTACGCTCGGAGCTGCACCCCATCACCCACCAGCCGCTGGTGCCACGAGGAACGGCAGCCGCCCCTATGGTGCGGCCACGGTCGGCGTGGCAGCCGCGAGGGGCTGCGGGGGCCGCCAGTGCACCTTTTATGGCACGGTCAGAGCAAGTAGAGGTCCCCGTGGGCGCTGCCAGCGGCTTGCAAGGGGGTATTCGGACGTTTCTCGTGTCCAAGCAGAGTGCTGCGGCTGTGCGTAAGCCTTTTAAGCGTCCTCGTCCGGCCGCGGCGCCGTCGGAAGCTGCCAGTGACGCGGGGAGTGCGGCCGACTCATTGGGCGCGGCTGTGACGCTAATTGCGCAGCAAGTGGGTGCGTTGCCCTCTGGGACTCCCGGCGGCTCTGCTGCCCCGTCTTCTGCCCCCCCGTCTGGGGGACGACCTCACCGGGTCGGCCGGTCGCCGCAGATGGCGAATTTTTTGTCCTTGACTCGGGCGGACGGTGTTGCAGCGGGGGCCGGTTTTGGGCGTGGTGATGCGCGCGCCAACAGTCGTGTTGGAGATGTTGAAGTGGGCGGGGCTGCTGGGCGTCGGCGTTCGGGCAAGGTCGTCGTGTCGTCGTACTTTGGCTCGCCTCTAGGGGGGGCGGCTGCAGTGAGACGGACGTCGCTATCGCTGAACCACATGGCAGTCCCGGAGGCGGAAGCGACGGTCCCTAGTCAGCAAGGCCCGGCACCGGCTTTGCTGGGACGGTCGCTGCGACGTGCTTCCCCGCCGCCTGCTTCCCCGCCGCCTGCTTCCCCGTGCCCTGCTTCCCCGCGATTTGCTTCTTCGCGGTCTGCTTCTCCTCGGCAAACGCGCCGGCAGCCGGCCTCGGGACCGCTATCGCGCTCTCCCTTCGCTTGGTCAAATGTGCAGGTGGAGCAGGCGGAGTCTCGGGCGTGGTCGCTGCCCCCCAGGCCCAAGTCGCCGCTACCACGACGTTTGCTTTGGGAGGAGAAGGGACATGCCCTTTTCCAGCTGTCCCGAGGTAGTTCATCTGTGGACGGGGATGCCCTTGATTGGGACGAGGCTGCCGAGGCCGAGGCCGATGCGGCGCTAGCTGAGACAGACGCTGACATGGCCCGTGCGGGTGCGTCGCCCAGCGGGAGCCCCTCAGAAGACGATTGCGTGGATGACCACGGTATGGGAGCTGATGGCCCTGGCGCAGAGGCGGACCTGTTTCCTCTGCTTCCTGAGACAGCAGAGCAGGAGGAGATCACATCAACGGCAATTGAGGCGGCAGCGGCAGCGGATGTAGCCGCACGGTTTGGCCGGCACGCTGGTTCGTCCCGGGCAGCGCTGCCGTCGTCCTCGATCGGGCCACTGCCGCAAGCCCCTGTCATGAACGACGAGTCGTCAGCTGAGGCGGAGGAGGGCAGTCGACCCTCATCGCCTGAGCTTGATATGGATGATGCTCCTCGCCCAAAGACTGGAACTTGCGCTGCCGCCGCAGTTGTACGTCGTCGCTCGCCCGCCCTGCCCTCCTCTGCTCCCAGTGGCTTGCATGAACAGCAATTGTGTGCTCCCCGATCCCTGCGACGGCCGCAGCTGGCGGAGCACCGCCCGTTCCATAGCCAGCTTGTTCGTGACGCGGACGTCAGAGTGAATCTGCCACTTCCGAGGGCGACGAATGGGGTTTCGCCCGTGACTCCTCCGGTGGATATGCTGAGCCGCATCGACGTGCTGCGCTGCTCACGGGCTGCATCTGCGGGAGGTAGCGAGTCTGTGGAGCGGCGGCGGCGGCGGCCACTCTCACCATCACCCCTGGTAGCAGACAGCACGGGAACTCAAGTGCCGCCCGGTGGGAGCGGGTCTGCATTCGCGGGTGCTCCGCGGTCACTGGTGTTGGGCGACCCTGGGTGCACCCCTGTTTCGCCTGTGATGCCGACTCCCAGTGCGCCGCAGCAGCGACCGACGGAAGCTGCGGAACGCTCGGCTCGAGTGGCTTCTGTCCTTACGCCGTCTGGTGTAGACTGCGGGTCACCGGCGGACCGTCTGCTCCCTCCACCCGACGGTGGGCGTTCATCTCCCGCACTATCGGCCAGTGGGCTCCCGCTGACCGACGGTGGGCCCCTAACAGCAGATTGTGAGCAGGAGCGGTGCAAGTCTGCACAGGGACATGTAGGCTGGACGATGACCGTGGACAATGGGGCGGCGACAGCCGACAACAAGCTTCTGGCCGCAGGTGATGGGCCGCTGTCCCCGGCGTCTGACGTTGCCGTTGCACTTCTCGGCGGAATGCCCAGCGGTGTGCCTGCTATCGCCCTCGGCCCCGACGCGGAGCTGCCGCCTGCTTCATCTGAGCCCGAGAAGGTGTGCCCGACGACCGCCGTCAAGCAGCCGCCTTCCAGTGGTGGGCAGCTGCCTAGCGCGTCGGCCAACGTCTCGGGTGCTCTCGGCGTCTTGGGCGCTTGCGCACCCTGCCCATCTGTAGACGTTGTGCGTTCCGGCTCGGCTGCTCTCTTACAGAAGCCGGCTTCCGCGGCTGTTGACGCTGGGCCTTCTGGCGGTGCGCGCCTCTCTCATGCCGATGCCGTGCTGGCGCAGGCCGTGGAGCTGACGCTTGGCTTGGCCGCAACTGCGGAGCGACCACCTCGCTCTCCGGTCGACGCTGACGGCCCGCCCAGTGCGACCGACGGCGCGTTGCTGGCCTGCACGCCTCCAGTTCAGCCGCTGGTGCGGGCATCGCCTTCGCCGTCGGCGCCGCCCGCGTCACCCTGGGTGGGACAGGTGGCATCGCCCCCCCCCCCCGCCACCTCTGCATCCCGTGCGGCATCACAGCCTTGGGGGGTCGCGCCGGGGAGCAGCGTGGCGGTTGCGTCGTGCACCCCTCCTACAGGGACGCCGCCGTCGCCTGTGGCGGCTGGCGGGGCGGAGGACGCAGACGACCTGCCGCAGTCGCGTCCGGCCTTGCCCGTCGTGGCGTCGACGGGGGACTTTCCCATGGGTGGCGACTCCGCCGGTGTGCCGGCTGCCGCCGGCACAACGGCGGTACTCCTTCCCGGGGGATCTCCGCCACGAAGTGCCGGCTCGCAGCCGTCCGTGGCGTCTGGGGTGCTGTCCACCGTCCCAGATGGGTCGGAGCCGCTGAAGAGCGTGACACCATCCCTGGACTCGGGTGTTCTGCTCCCCACACTCGCTCCTACCTCGTCGTGCGCGCCAGGTTCCGCGATGTCCCCTGACCCTTGAATCCGCATTGCAGTCGCGAGAACCCCTCGGGAAGTAAATGAGCCCCGCTCCATTTTTGTCTGCAGGGGACGCTTCCTCCCCCCCCCTCGCCCATCCTCCACCCCGCGCAACGCTCGTTATATTTACTATCTTCTCTCACGCCTATCCCACCATCTGCTCCAGCCGCGCCCGTGCAGCGCTTTTCGATGGTCATGGGCGCCGGCAGCGCAGACCCTGCGCTGGGCACAGCCTTCCCCACCGCCTGGTCCTCGGGTGCTGTTTCGCGATCGCGGCGACGCGGGCACATCGCACTGCCATGAGCGCCCATCTCTCGTATGGTTGTCCATCTCTCCGAAGGGCATCCAACTCGTCTAAGGGCGTCCACCTCTCCTAAGGGCGTTCAGTCCCGACGCCCCACGCCACTCTGCCCTAGCAAGCGGCCGCCACCGTCTTCGTGGCATTGTCTTGAGCGCCGCAGTTCGTGTGACGCTCCTCGCTTTCCACTGACTCGTCTTCCGCCACCGCTCGTTGCGGGTAACGAGGCTGGGAGGTCGAACGCAAGAGTAGCAACATGACGGTACGTTTATTGAAACTGGGCCGGCGTGGGCACCCTGCGCCGGCAAAGTCCCAGCGTTTGTCACGACCAAGGGCTGGCGGGGGCATCCTGCCACCCTTGCCGCCCCGACAGTTGCCCAACCCGACGGCCACTGCCGACGCCATCTGCTGGCGCTCCGGTTACCGCACCTGGCGTCCGGGCACTGCCGCCGTTGCGGCTGGGCGCTGCGGCTTCTTCGGCACCGGCTGCTGCCCCATTAACCCTCCCGCCCTCGCCGACCGCCGCCGCTGCTGACTGTCACCGCGGCTGGATGCCGCCGCCACCGGCTACCGTCGCCGCTGGCCGGGCTATTTCACCGGCGCGGCCGAGCGCTGCCGCCGCGGCTGGGCGCCGCGGCTGCTCCCACCGCCGGCTGCCCCTCTTGCCGACGACCACCGGCGCTTGCTGCCGCCCGTGCTGTCAGTGCGCTGGTGCAGCTTCTGCCACCGGCCGCCCCCCGCCACCGGCTACTGGTCTCGTCGGCTTCCGCCACCGCCGGCCGAGCGCTGCCACCGCTGCGACCGGGCGCTGCCGTCGCCGCGGCCGGGCGCTGCCACTCCTCCCGACGCCGGCTGCCCCCTCACCCACCGGGACGCCCTCGCCGACTGACGCCGCCGCTGGCTGCCCCCGCTGTTGGCGGCCGCGGCCGCAGGCTGCCGCCATCACTGGCTGCCATTGCCATGCCGGGCACTTCCACCGCCGCGGCAGGGCGCTGCCGCCGATGCGGCCGGGGGTTGCCGCCGCTCCCGCGCAGGCTGCCGCCCCCCCCACGATGCCCTCTCCACCGGCAGCTGCCGCCGCTGGTTGCCGCCTCCGCTGGCCGTCCGATGCTGCCCCTGTTGCCGGCGGTGGTCCTCGCCACCGGCTGCCGCCGTCGCCTGCTGCCGCAACCGCCGGCTGAACGCCACTACTGCCGCCGCGGCCGGGCGCTGTCGTCCCCGCCCCGGCCGGCTGCCGTCCTCGCCGCCGGCTGCCTGTCACCGCAACGGCAGACTGCCGCTTCATGGGCGACAGCTTTCGTCCGCAGCGGTGGCGGTCAGCACTTGGCGGAAGCCCGCAGCAGCCGACAGCGGAGGGAGCCGGCCGGCGGCGGTGGCAGCCCCAGACGGCACTGACGGCTGCCCCCGGCTGCGATAAAGGGCAGCGAGACGCACAGTAGCCGGCGGGGGCGACAGCATGGAACGAGCGGCGGACGGGCGGCAGCGAGAGGACGAGGCTGCCGTGGCGGCGGCCTCCTCGGGTGGAAGCCGCCGGCGGTAAGAAGGGGAGGCCGCCAGCATGCCCGGCGTGTCCGACGCGACCGACCGGCGCAATGCGGGCGGGCGGAGCGGGGCGGGTCAGGGGCGAGCCTCTGTTGTTCCCTCTTATCGCCCCGCTCCCTCCTGCCGGCGGCTCCCCACCCAGATGTGCCAGAGACGCCCCCCCTAGGGCAGACGCTGTGACGTACTTGAGGGCATGGGATGGGGCAGACATCTATTTGCTGTCCCTTCTCCCCCATCCTCCCCTCCTCCCACACATCCGTCCCGGGTCCCGGGTTCCCCACAGTCCCCACCTCGTCTGCACTCACCACAACGCCCCCCGCCGCGCGCACGACCCACCCCCACCCTCCCCTCCCCCAAATGCGGCCGTCACCTCCGCTTCGTCGCCGCCGTCGCCGCTGCCGCCTCCAGCCATGTGGCACGCAGGCAGCTGCTCCCCCGTTACGAGGCATGCCAGACAAGCGAGCACCGCTGCCATCGCCCCACCATGCATACCCATTGGTGGGGTTGCCGCAAGCAGCGGGAACGTGGCGCCTCGAGGGGGAAGGTGAAGAGGAAGGGGCGGAATAGGGAAGGGTGGCCAAGGACAAACGAGTGCACCACTGCCCCCGCTGCCGCCGCCATCGTCGCCGCCGCCGCCACTCCCTCAGCCAGCACCACCGCCACAGCCAGCACCACCGCCACAGCCAGCACCACCGCCACAGCCAGCACCACCGCCACGAAGCAAGACAATAACGGTAAGTGGCGGCTGATGTAAACATGCAGGTACGAGCGCGTGTCGCAATCCCCGCCTCCTCCGCGCTCTCTTTGGCCGTTGTTCCCCTACGTTGTAGGAAAAGGGGCGAGAGTGGGGAGAGGGCCGACGCGGCGCAAGGCCCATCCTGGAGACGCGCGGTGACGCTGACACGGATGGCCACAGCGCAGAAACCGCAGGGAGACCGCGCGGGACCGAGGCGGATGCTGTCCCAGGCCGGCTGCTCTGCCCCACAACTGCGTGGGCTGCCGGTTCAGCAGGACAGCCATCACTGTCTCGGGGGCGGCTCCTTATCTACACGCTGGCCACGCCCTGAAAGGCGAGAAGGCCCGATCAGCAGACCCGGCTGGGTGACGTGCGAGGCGTAAGGACGACGACTGCAGTTGCGGTCTCGCGACTGACTGCACCGGCGTCGTCCCCCGAACCGCCGCTGCACCGTCAGGTTTAAATAAATATGCTATTAGTTAGCGAACGTTAACAGAAGAAGCAAACGGGTAACTGACCCCCGCCCGTGCAAGTCGGAGCCCTCCACGTGCGCAAGCGCTGTGCCGCCACCCGCCCAGCTGCAGGAGTCCTGTTGCGTCCCGCGAGCCGCCAACGGAGGCGTCTGCGCAGTGCCCGTCGTTGCGGGATCCACCGCAAGCGCGATTAGACCCCAGAACCATGTTGAGACATTGTAAAAGCTTGTCGAGGGGCGCCCCCGCGACGTCTCGCCCGAGTGAAACGACCCCAAACCTGGGCCCAGTATCGCACTTAATGAGAAAGAATTTCAACAAAGTGCATACTATTAGAGGGGTAGGCTCGCTATTAAGAGCGCCAGAAGTATTACTAAAGCACTCAGAAGTACTACTGCTGAGCCCAGAAGTCCCAGAGGAAATGCTCATCGGGAAGAACAACGCGCCGCCATTGGCTTGTCGCAGAGGCGCCAACACTCGTGGCGAACCCCCCCCGCGTGCATATCATGACTGCGTCACTGCGCGCATCACTTGGTCCATCTGGCTCACGCTGGTGGGCGGCGGCGGCGGGGGCTGGGCGCGGCCGGCGCGGCGGCGGCAAGGGTCGCGCTTGGAGTACCGGCGGCCGCGGTGGGCGCGGTGGGAGGGATCTTGGGGAGGGGGGATGCCGCGGCCAGCTCAACCACCAGCACACCTCAGCAGCGCGAGTGGGCGGCTGCCGGCGTTCCTCATGGCTTGGCGGCGATTGCAATGGTCGTTTCAGGCCGCGGGGTGGGATGCGAGGGTGCTGGTGTTCTTCCTCTCGTTGAGTCTTGTATGGGAGTTGCCTCCGACATTCCTTGCCCTCTCCGTATCGCGGCCTGAAAGCTGACTATGAGCGAGGCTGCTAACTCCTGATGCGCGCAAAAGTCTGCTCAGTAAGCTCGTGAGAGCGCATTTAGAGACCCGTCTTCCGGGCCATGCTTGCTGTACTTCCCCTTAGCATCCGTCCAGACGCCCTAATGCAGACACTCCTGTCACGGCAAAGGGCTTGTTGAACGCTTGTAAGACCTTGTTAATTCTTCGGGGTGGGCACGTCCTCTTTTTTTTTTTTACATCTTCTGGTACGCACCGCCGAGGGCCGTCTCGTCGTACGACGAAACGCATGTTCCAGGGGCGTAGAGGTGCATCCAACAATGATCAAAGGCAAAAATCATATTCGACCGGCCTGTACGGGGGTGTGAAGGGGGGTGTAGAGGGCTACTTAACAAGGTCTCAACAACGGTTCCGGAGTCAAAACGTGCTTGCCGTGGATCCCGCAACGACGGGCACTGCGCTGGCCTAGGCCAGTGAAAGAAAGAAGCAGCGGCATTGGCCAGCTTGAGGTGCTGTTTGACGTGGACAGGGCCCCTCAATGCCGTGAGGTCCAGACTGTACAGAAATGAATGCAAGCAGCCCGTCATCAATGCCCGCTGCAATCTCTCGCGCGGGGCTAGCCGCACACTCCGCGCTGAACGGCGAGACATATTTTTCAGAGACTGACGAGGTGCCCGCGCAGCTTGCGCTCCCCAGCACTCGTAAGCGGGCTGAGGGCAGGCTGCGGCCCGTCACAATCACACCACGCCGCAAGACAGCTATACTTCGAGATCCAATTGTGCTGCAGGACGGCGCTACATAGCAGATCGTGGTGACCACCTCTGTTGGCAATCCATGTCCAAACGGTGGGGGTGCGACTTTAGGGCTCGGCTGGGAGGTGGCGGGTGAGAGGGGGCTTGTCGCGTGCCCCGCGGTGCACAGACGGGGGTCCCGAGAAGATCGAACACAGACGCGAAGAGAATCTTATCGACCATCAGGGCAAGCCTGTCCCGTCTGCCGCCGTCCGCATTGCGAGTTGGACAGAAACGCTGCCACTGACGGGTCTTTTCAAGTGAAAGTGAGCTGGCACTACGACCTTCATTCATGAAACTATATTCCAATCTGAGAAATCTGCTGAACACCGAAAAGCACCGACTCAAAACTCAAAGCACTTCGGACTCGAGCAAATAGGTCGACTCTCGGAATGACCCCGAAATGGTATTGCACGTCCGCCAAAAAGTATACATGCCGAGAATGACCCGGAAAACCTCCCCCCACAGGTGCCTCGCCATCCGCAGGCCAGACGAAACTTGGCTTTGGTCAGCTGACTGCATCGCAGTCTCGATGCGCATGAGTGGGCCCTCCGGCCTAATGGTCGTCTTATGCGCCCCTGTGCGGGGACCGCTGTGATTAGGACCAGAGCCAAGAGAGAACTTTTCAGAAACTATTGCTTCTCGAGCATTAAGCCACCGAGGCATGTCCTAATCCAGGCTTGGACGGGGGGAGGCTTCGAATTGGGCTGGCCGGGGCCAAGACTGAGACCTAATCTTTTTTAGAAACTATTGTGTTTCCTGGGTTAACTTGGAGGGTGTTTTTCGTGAGGGAAGGGTTGGGGGGCCTGGTGGCTGGCAGGGGTGCTTCTGATTTGTGAGACGGCAAGCGGTGGTTCTCACGGGATCATCTGCTGATGACGATTCTCGAAGGCACGTTCCGACGGGCAGGCCCGCAGGTCCACTGGATCAAGTCATAAGGACATGATCCAATCACGAACGGAGATAGCGATCAGATCCTGGCATGGTCCGCTACAGGGGCACTTGGCTCGGCCTCTCATTGGACAACTCGATCGCGAGATCAAATTTCTTTTAATGCGCATCGGAGACACGCCCATGCGCATGTATACTTGTTGGTGGACATGCAGTAGTGGCCGGGTCTGTTATCTGACGCTCTAACTCTGTCAGGTATACTGACATTCGGCCCTCAAATACTATCTGCCATGCTGTCACGCCTTGGCGACCCCCCTCACGGGCTCATTCCGACTTTCGCGGCGCGGGCTGCTCGTACTGTCGCCGCACTGGCGAGGGTTGCGAGGCTATAGTATTACATGCCACAAACGACAAATAAATGATCAATGTCCATCATAGAGGTGCCAAAATGCGAATGAACAATACCACCTCAATCTGACACGCTTCTATCACATCGACATGCTACGTAATTGTCAGGAACTGGACTCAGACGGGCCTTTTTCTGATACCCATTCAGCTAATGTCTGGCGTATGCGGGGCCAGTGATCGAAGGACAGGCATCGTCAACATCGCAATCAAGTCAGGGCTGATGTCATCCACTGGGCAAAATAAGCGCGCAACAATGATTAACATCATTCCTAATCAATGCAGCTATAGTTATGAAGCAAATCGCTGCCCCCGAGTGTATTTTTTTGTATTGCAACTCTGATTATGGCAGCGGCGCCATTCAATCGCACGCACTGAAGCTTCCCGATCACTTAGGCACATGTGCGGCAGTCCACGTTCGTCCTCTGTACGCGTTCGCTCCAACGAAGCCGAATCTCCTCCAGGTCTGGTCTAGGCCTGTTGAGCAACGCCCTACGCTGTCTCCCGTTGACTTTCTGGCATAGGAGGGCGACTGATACTGCACTCTCAGTTTGGTGGCAGTAATGGTGTGCTCATCGTCTGTTAATTATAAATAAAGTCTGTTTTCTTTCTTCAACCCGAGAGCGACGGGCGACTGAGACGTGTCATAGCGTCTTCGCAGAGTACCCGCGAAAAAAATGTTTGCGCACTTCTTGAAGCTCACGTCACATGCTTTTGATCGGGCTATGGTTTACTCCTTGCGTCCTGCATGACAGCACCGAAACAGACGCATGTGTCGTACATAAGGCTGTTTTGTCGCGTACAGTTCTCCGTTTCTCTTTTTTCGCAGCGTGAAAAATGTCAACGGTATGTGGGCCGCAGGGACTGCGGTCCTGTATTCTGACATGGACGAGACGTTTGAACGTGCTCATCAGAACAGCAGCGCAATTTAATCCTTTATCAAATCGCGTTGCAATTCAATGATCTCTGGTAAGCTGGCACATCGTGCAGAGGGCGCCCTCGGAGGAAGCGCGGAGACAATACCGCCCCAGCGCGAGAGCCGCTCACGAAGAGGACGAAAAAGCTGCATTAGGCCTTGACGCATATGGTGACAAGGTTGGCAAAATGCATGCATTTTTGAGTCGCCTTTGATTAAAGCATGCTTTAATTAAGACAATTTTAATTAATCAACGATGTGTCATTTTTTAATACCTTTTTTGACATTGAACTAAATACCTCTGGACTTGTGCGCCTCCAACAATGCGCCACCGAGAATAAGCGTGGTTGGGCGCCAACCAAGCAGTCGCCGTGCAACGTTCGTGTGCCATTGACGTTTGTGTGCCATTGACGTCCTCTTTGCGCGCCCTCTATCCCTCCCCCTTCCCACCGTGCCACGAGAAGAGCTTCGGGGGCCTACCGTGTTCGAGTGTCGGGTCGGCTCACGATACCCGTGAAGACTTACCATGGAGGTTGAGAGTGCGGCAGGATCTTCGTCCGGCGCCGGCGTTCCTGACGCGTCGGAGGACGCAGAACCAGTAGACGCTACGACTGGCGCTGCGGCAGCACGGGCAAGCGCTGCGGCAGCACGGGCGGGCGCTGTGGCAGCGGCGGTCCTGGCGGGCGCTGGAGACATTCCGGCACCCGCTGCCAGCAGTCGTACGACTGGCCGAAAGGCCAGTGAGACAAAGCTGGAGTTTCAGCTGCGGCCTGGCTGCGGAGCCATTTGCAACCACTGCCAGAAGGAGGGCGCGCCATCGGCGGTCTCTGCCGGCGATCCCCCGACGGCGCCCCCACGACCACCACTCACCTGGTGCCGCCGGGCGATGGCCGCCAGGGCGGCCAGTGCAGTGGAATGAGCGACATCTGTTCTGCGCGCAGCAGCGGCAGCGGTGGATACTATGCAGCTTCGCACTCTAGCGAAAGAGTCCTCACTTATCAGAGTTTTGTATACTTACTGCCGATAAGTGCTGTATGATTAATGCAGCGGTCGGTTCCGCGGTTTAATTAATCTATGCTTTAATCTATGCTTTAAGTAAGAAACTAAATTGCATTCATTAAACTCGTGGCAGCCATGGTCTTTATCGCGTCCTTTGACGGAACTCGACGACGTAATCCGCCCTGTGTTGGGCATAGCGAACCGTTTTCTACAGCTACTTTGAGTTGGAAAAAACTTCTGCATGGATGGAAAAATGGGGGTTTTAGCATTCCAGATAGATTAATCTATAGATTAAGCTATTAAGGTTCGATTTACAATCAATCTACTGTTTTTTGGTGGACTTGGCCTGACCCTCACTGCCGCGACGCCGTGGGGCGCGCCCCTTACGTCGTCGCCCAGAAATCGCGCTTGACACCTTCTCGCTCCTAGAACTCTCGTTGCTGACCCTCTTGCCGCCCAGGGCGGTGCTGAAGGCTGCGATGGGTAAACTGCGACCTTCGGCGTGGCGGCGAAGCTGACAGAGCGAGTGGCAGTTGCATTCTTGGCAGTAGTGTACTTCAGTGTCGCACCGACCCCCTACCGTACTTGGCGCGTGCACCCATCAGAATGGGAGAGACGGCGGCGAGAGCGCCGGCTAGAAATTCTGCGATGCCAGCGACAGGAGTGGCGACACAAGTAGCAGCGTCCGCGTGAGTGAAAGACCGTCGGGCAGCGCCAGTCCTGCTGTGGGTGCTCCGTTGCGTAGCGGGGGCAAATATCAGATAACGAACTGGACAAGGGACAGTGGGGAGAAGTGGGAAGTGAGGGGGGGGGCTCACCCAGCATTTAGTAAAGAAACATACAAAAAACCCAGGAATGCGTCAACTGATTAATATATAATTAAACGATGAATAATTGCACTTAATTTAATGCATCGGCTTCATTGGTGCCATCCATGGACTCTAGTCCTCTCGCTTGTCTCAGTGGGAAGTCAGTTGCACATTTTGTCTGCGGCTTGGATCGACGGGAAAGTTTGTATGCGACCATCAGACACAAACGTCAATGTGCGCTGATTCGCCCCAATTGGCAGCCATAGTCTATGAAGTACTCTGGTACCAATGCGCAAGACGTCTGGGTAGCATATCTATAGAATGGGCCCCATGAAAGGGCTGGTGATCTCTTCAGTTTTCTCTCTGTGCGGCCTCTACTTAAAAACGCTTTGCCTGAGTGCGGGTGTGCCCGTTGATATACTAGAACACGGGTCGAGTCGATAGAAATTAGATACCGAACGTTCTGTCAGAATGTCGCCACCCTCTGAGCGGGCTGGAGCCGCGCAAGACATGGGATTCCGGTACTGGTGTCGCTATAGACCTTGTCATGGCCTGTACGCGGGAGATATTCGTAACATCTAACTTGAACCTCGTCAACCTTCAGTTCCACTGTCTTCTATCCGTAGCACGCATCCACGAGAAAGCAACAGTTCTGTACACGTCATAGGCCAGGGGAAAAGACTGCGCATCTCTTATTGCTGAGTGCTCAATTTCCGTCGATCGGGACAGACGCACGAATAAGCCACAGATGACCAATCAGAAGCCTCAGATGACACGACACTAACCAATGACTGCTCCGCATTGCGGTCTGTTAGTGTGGAAGCAGGCGACTCTCGGAATTCCTCGGTGTTCCCGAGCGAAAAGGCAGGCGAGCAGGCACATGTGGACTGCACACAACCGACAGGTCCGCTCTTGCCCCAGGCAATGACGTGTTTGGAGGGGATCCAAGCGCCTCGGAGCGCTATTGCTTAGCGACAAGCTTTCAGAACGCAATTTTGTCGTTCTTTTGATCCTGCACTTGTGTTCCTGCTTGAATTGGCCAGAAAGTGAGCACTCATCAAAAAAAGATGAAAAACGGTGCGCCACAAGCGTGAAAAGCACACATCTGTCACGCAAACGCCTTCTGCGACCTGTTTAATTTATCTGGCCCGTGGAAGGGCGCTTCCTTTGGTTTGTAGGGGCAGCGACGTTCTCTACTGTTTTCTAGCATCTCTATGAAACCTCAGGGCTGTCTTTGACTCTGGGCTAACAGGATGCGGCCTTGTGTTGTGGCTAAGACAGCTAGCAGAACATCAACAGTCCACGAGGTCAAGCGACCCCAAGGAGCTACCTTGTAGCCGATTTTGAGTAGCATGAAACACGGTGGTTGAGACGAACTTCGGCAGGGGTGAGGAAGTAGGTTTAGTTACGAACTGTATAAAAACGTTTAGCTGAGAGTGTTTGCGTTCCACAGCAGGTAGCGAAGATGCTTAGCGCGTAGATAACTGGGGCCTCGCAACGCAAAATACAGGAGTCGAAGACCCGGTTGCCGCCTCCACTACTCAAAAGGGCATTCCAGTTATGATGGATGGGCCTTAAGGAAAAGCACTTTTAGCAAGCAGTGGATGCGGACTCGATGGCAAACAGATTTGTAACGAATTGCACGACTCCACGCTGATAGCCTCAAAATGGAGCTGCTCTCTTGTCATTGTGTCTGTAACGTCGGTGGAGAAGGGCGAAGTCTGGCAGATTGTTACGGCGCGCAAGTCCACGAGATATCCGACATACAATCCTATATCCCCATCTATATGTCTCTCTCGTGCGTTCAAGTCGAGTTTCCGTGCTGTGCAGCGGTGCTAAATGAATCATCAAACGGCACCGGAAGGGGCCCGCACGCCCGCCAAGCCACGCAGCTCACAAGAGCACGCAGTTCATGAAGAAACAACCTCTTCCTGAATCTCACGTGGTGGGCATTGGGGCAGTTGCCGAGAGCCGCCAACCCCGCGAAGCGCGAAGACAATGTGTGGCGCATGACAATAGAACACTCACTTTCATTGAGAGTGGTCGAACGCAGATAGCCTTCGTTAGAAAGTGTGCATGGTAAAGTCGCCTGATCCGAGATCAGAATCGCACATGAAAAGGATCCGAGCATTTTATCCTCGCTCCATGGAGAAGCTGCGTGCTCAGACTTCGGCCTGCGGCCCACGTTCGGACCTGCGCTCCGCCCCCACCCAGGCGGCTCTGGACAAGATACTTGAGCTGTTTGAGGCAGGTAGCCCACCATGCTCTGTCTCAACCGTCTGCACTTTCTTTACCGTTCTCCAAAATCAGCAAAGTGTCAGAACAGCTGACACCGGAGAATGTTTGTCGGACTCATTGCACTTATTGCAGTTCCCTGAAATTTGTCTCATGCCGACTACAACGAAAGCGCCACATCAGACCATGAGCCAATAGCGTGCTAGTAGCTGCCGACCAATAGCGTGATCATAAAAAGGCGATGATTGGCTGCTTTCACAGCGAATCTTATAACGAACGCTGGTTGGTCCGAACACTGTTGTTCTCTCGGGCGATCTCGACCGCTTTCCCGGTATCTCGGCGTGATCCACTCATCAACAGTGGGAGGAGTCGCAACTGGGCCTCTTACCTCTTCGATGCGGCCAGATATCTTGAGAAAATCTCGGATTGCACTGTTTGCACGGCAACGCAGAGCAATCATTGGTCAGAGGTGCGTCATTTGAGGCATGCCCTTGGTCTGTTCATGTTATCCCCATGAGAGAGAATTTGGGGCACTGCAATACATAAAATAAAAATAGTCTCCGCGGCTTTTTCTCGAGAAGCCTGATCCAGTCGTGGTGCAAGCTTAGAGAAGTCCGAGTCAACGCAAGTGAGTGTTCAATCGTCATGCGCGACATGTGCTGGTGGTCCTGCCACTCATGAACGGAAGAGGGCCAAATTTGGGATAGCTAATCTCCGAACGCCCTTCGAAGTTGGCGTGATAATCTCGCTGCCTGCTCAGTGGTCTCTACCGGAGGCGAAAGTCACGGCTTTGTCGATGAAATAGATCATTATATCTCTAAGTGCCCCCGGGATCGGTCTCTGCTGCACCTGAAGACAGAGCACTCCGAACGCCAGTGCATCTGACGCTGGTCAGGGTGGCAGGCCTCCAGCTGACCATGGACTGCTCTTCGTTGCCGTGGAAACAGTGCGATACTAAAAGTTCTCATAATTTCTGACAACATCGGAGAGGGAACAGGCATCAACAGGCTCTAGATGCGCTCTCTCGCACTGTTCTTGAGTAAGTCAGGCCGAGATAGAGTGAAAGCCGTCGATATTGCACTGGAGAACAACAGCGTTCTGACTAACCAGCGTTCGGTATAAGATCCGCTGCGACCGCAGCCAATCGTCACCTGGTCAAAACGAGAGAGCCACAGCACGCTGTTGGTCCGGTAAGAGCTACCAGCACCCGATTGGCTCATGGCCTTGTGGTAGCGATATTACTCTGATCTTCGTGAAACAATAATCTGGGAACTGCATCATATTTGCCAAAAACCGGTACCCTTCATTTGGCGTAGTATTTAGCGCACCTACATACAACTTTTTTTCGTGAACACGTATTATGCTGTCCTTGCAGAACGGCGGCATGCCTTGCTGCGCGTTGGGACGCGCATAGCGGCCAAACGTCCCACTGCGGCAGGGGAACTATCTCGTCTCTCCTTCTTCGCAACTTCACAGTCACGTTCGTTTTCCTTCCCATGGCCCGAGCCGTCTTCTCCAATCGGAGGGGGGAGGGCGGGAGAGGAAACATACAGGAACTACAAGCGAGGGTGGAGGGGAAGGGGTTCGCACCGTCCAGAGCATCACGTGGGATGCGGGTCTGCACAATCTGCACGGATTGGCTGGCCGTCGGGGCACCAGCGTGCCCGAGGGCCGGCGGAGCGATGAGATACACATGCCAAGCCGCACCATTTGGTGAGCAGCCCAAACCCAACGTTGACTTCAACATATGGATTAGCTGTCACTTAATAAAGATGCTCGGCGGCATTTGCGATAAAGAATGGCGAATGTGGGCGAGATTAGGCGGACCGATAAAGGTACGACTGCGAGGACGGTGCATCCTTGATTACCAGGGCGACGGGCGAGCGCGCTGAAAGAGAACAGTGCCATGTTCGCGCCCCAGAGTTTCGTAATCGCGCCATGCGGGCGTCACGACAGATATGCGCATTAATCTGTGAACATTGCGTGGAACGATAATCCACCTATCTGCATAAAATGGCATTTTATTGCAGTCGCTTGCGCATTTTAGTCGCGGTCTGGTCAGTCCCGGACCCCGTCGAAAGGAAGTGACCCCCACCGTGTTCTGTCCTCGTTCTCTACTTTTTCGCACTGATTGGAAGCACAAGAGGTTCGAACATGGCCGCAGCAGACAACCTGAATGAAAGTAGCGTCGTTACAACGTTTTCCCCAAGGCCTCCAAACGCTCACTTATAGCAATCCAGTCAATAACCCCCATGCTGGATTGGCCAGGACCCCACGAAGCTTCAAATACTGTATTTCAAAAAGACGCGCGTTCAATTCTTCTATTGGCAAGAATACAAGTCTGGCGCCTTACGACAGAAATCTCATTCTATTTGGCTCTTTACGTTTAAATTTTCTGACATCAACAGATTCGCGAGAACGAGACGCGTCGTTTGCACGTGTTTCTTTTCTCACTTCGCGAAGTCCAGACACACTCTGCAGTGTATGTAAATTGTTGCACCTTCGCTTTCTTCCTAGTTGACGCCACCCCCGCTGCCCCTTCAAACGGACTTCTTCTGCAGCGGGACGACGCGACTGACGGAACTGTGTCGGTCAAGAACGTGTTGCAAAACTCCAAGGGACTTGTGTCTGCTCGATTTTCAAAGCCCGCTATCTCGGCGAGAGGGGGCTCAAAAAAGATGAAGTTTGTACTGTAAGACGCCACTAGTGGTCTTGGTCAACGGATGCCAGCTGATCGTTGTTTGAAAAAAGCAAACTTTTATTGCGTTATTATAGTATTCTCGTTTAACAGTACACATATGTGGCAAAAAACTAGGAATGTAACACTGCTTCTGTTTACCGCTTGCTTCAT
Source organism: Pyropia yezoensis (assembly GCA_009829735.1). Lineage (NCBI taxonomy): Eukaryota > Rhodophyta > Bangiophyceae > Bangiales > Bangiaceae > Pyropia > Pyropia yezoensis. The sequence goes on along the minus strand of CM020618.1, from coordinate 16,992,220 downwards.
TTTGCTGCGGGGCGCGTACCGAGACCGAGCCTGAAAGTCATTTGTTCAAGAAATGGAGGCGCCCTATTGGCAAAAGACTTTTATCTCGTCTTCGAAGCATCAACAGTTGTGGCGACTTACGATAGCACAGTCACGTTTTTGAGCGTGGTCGAGTTGGGATATGCCTCGAAAATATTCTTGGCGTTCAAAGCTTACCCTGAGAAATGGCCCCCCACGTGCCACATGAAGGCGATTCAGAGTGACACCTGAGAATCTTACATTTTAGAATCCTCACAAAAATTTCTCAGGCCTCGCATTTCAGACACGTGTCACGCACCACTGGACAGATCTCCGTTTCCCGCGTCCGATCGTATGTGTAGCTCAAACTGTTCCTGAGCCGAAGAGAATGAGGATTCTATCGTAAGGCGCCCCAATCGATTCTTCAAGACGGCCACGGAGTGCATCAGCACTATCTTCTTCAGGAGCTGAGGCATCTTCGATGTCAGCGGTCTCATTCGAAAACATCTTGCACTGCAGCCCCATTCGAAAACATCTTGGACAGATCTCTTTTTCCTTGGAGATCTGAAAGAAAGCACAGGCGATTCCGGCCTGTGGCGGCACATCGGTCGGGGAGTCGGTCCGAGGGGCCTTTTCGATTGGCTGAGAGCCTTTCTGAGAGAGTCAGTCTCAGTTCCCAGGGCGGAAATCAGAAATAAGCAATATCAAAGCTAGCGCTCGGCTCGAATGACAAGACTCGGCGAAAACGATGACGGCCTGGTCCGGCTTCCCTCTTGCATGAGCAGGCGTGCATGAACGTTATACCCACAACAGCTCCGTACAAAGGACCACGTTTGTACGACGGCAGCCCGGATCTGTTTTTTTTTTGATGACGCAGTGGTTCGTAGCTGTTGGCGAGCGCCGAGTGCTGGTGCACACAATTATGCATTTATATGTACTGTACTTGCACCGCGCAAACTTGACCGTCGTCGCCGCACTCTCATGCTTTCGTTGGGGAAACATTCGCGCAGCCATGTACCCAGGCCCTTGAGTCAGAAATATTTTGCTCGTGGGGCAAGCATTATTACAAGGTCTTGCTTGGCAGAGCCGCTTCTTCCCACGACTGATCGGTGGATTGGCCCCTGTTTATGGTCAGACGAGCAAGCGCATGCTCTGCCAATGCAACAGCATGCTCGAACGGCTTCTGCACGCTATTATGTGAGCTTGCCCATTTGGACTGTGACGAGCGCATCTCTGATGGGCGCAAGGCGCACGCCACAGACAATTTCCTCGTATGAGAGAGCAAGCCCGCAGCCGCCCTCCGTCAGTGCGTGCAAGCATTTTTGTGATTTCCGGCCGAAAATATGGGCTAGAGGCAGCTGTGAAAGGGTGCGGAGGCGGCTACGCAGGTGGAAAACAAGCCTGTTTCCCGAAATCCGCGACGACGGTTCAGTGGGCACAGCGCTGTGGGCGAGCACCTCCTTCTGTATTTCTTTGATCCTTGGCTTAACGACAAGTGTCATCACTCAGATACTACGATTTGATTTGGACGTGAGAATTTCCTCTTTAGTGCTTGGCGTGCACGGCTGAAATGAAATGAGAGACGCTTTCGTGCTCCGCGAGCCGCCGCATCGACGACCGTCAGCTGGACCTTATTCGTCACAGGACCTTCTTGCGCGCCCCCCGTCTCCCTGCCAATAAACCTTTCTGCACGACTCACGCCCCCTGTTACCCCATAATGACCCCTGCCCCCCTCCCGCCCGCCCTGGCGGGCGGTGATCCGCCGCCCGCAGCGGCGACGCCGCCACCGCCCGCAGCGGCGACGCCGCCACCGCCCATTGCCCCCCTCGGACCTCCCTCACCGCCAGGCGCCCCCGGCCCACCGCCGCCCCCGGATGATGATGGTGTGGTACCCCCTCTCCCCCCCGGATGGCATCTTCCCCCTAGCCCATATGACCCTGAGCTGGCAGTCGCCTTTCCCCCGCGTCCGCCTCTGGCGGGTGGGCTGGCACGCCCCCATTTGGTCGTCGGCTGGCTCATCCTACCCATCATGGTGACTGTGGTGATCGCGCGGTGGCTGTGATGGTGTCGGTGGTGGTGCTGTCCGTGTTAGCAGCGACGGCGGTGGCCGTGGCCGTGGCGGCCTCGGCGGCGGTGGGGACTGTGACGGCGGTGGGGGCTGCAACGGCGGTAGTGCTGGTCGTGATGCCAGCTGTGGTGAGGGCGGCGGTGGCGGCGACGTCGGCAGCTGCTACCGGCGGCGGTGGAGGTAGCAACGGCGGTCGTAGTGATGGTGACGGCTACGACGGCGGTGGTGCTGGCCGTGGTGCCAGCCACGGTGGTGGCGCCGGTGACGGCGGCGTCGGCAGCGGCGGACTCGGCGCGGTGAGAGGAGTCGGGCGCCCTGTGGCTACTGAAGGGAAGGAGGGGGCTTGTAGAGCGGGAAGGCATCTTTCCTTTGCGCCTCAACCCCCACCGTCCGGTGTGTTTGGAACCGTTTTTTTAACTATTGATTGATCATTGTTAGTCAGGCCTTACTTCTTTATGTGCGCAGTCATGCTAGCTGATGCCTGCAGCGAAGCAGGCAGAACAAGCAGTACAGGAACAGAAGCTTGCAAAGGGGCCTTTGGTGGGACAAGAAGCATTGACTGTCATCTTTACCGCCTCCTCCGCCGCTCATGTTAGGGTGGTCGGCCAGCCCAGAAGCAGCAACCACCTATGTCTTGATAGCGAGCAGGATATGAGCCACAACGCCCGGCCACGCCGGCCGAGAGGCCTTGATGAAGAATTCTTGCAGGCAAGCAAGCATGGTCAATAAGCTCACTCGCTAGGCACAGACAATAACAGCCTAACCGACAACACAAACCTCAAGCATGGGGGCTGCGGCGGAACGGCAGTAACAAGGGAGGACTGCACAAATGTATTCAGCGGTTGCGGCTATGCTTAGACGGGCTCGGGGAGGGCTCCAATGACTTGCCCACTTCTGCGGTCTTTGGAGATGTACAGTTGTAAACATCGTTGCTTGCGCCGTCGATGGCCGTCGCAGAGGATGTCGAGCGCTTTGCCTTCTTGGCATGAGAGGAAGAGGAGCTGGCAGTGATGGGGGCGGACTCAATGTCAGTCCCCGCCCTACTCACACGTGCATACGAGCATGGAGTGTCGGCGCTTGGCCCAGCCGTACCGACATGCTCACGCGCCCCACCTCGCAGCAATAACTGCAAGTGGGAAACGGCCGCCACCAGTGTGTGTTATGACACTTCGCCGCGCGTTCAACCGTCTTGCGCTTGCTCTTGGCCACCCCCACGCACATGCCGTCGGTGCATTTCACATGAACAGCCTTGACGTCGTACTTCCCAATGGCAGCGCCAGCACCAGAGAGAAGAGTGTCCACCCAACCCTGTGCAGCATCAAGACCCCACCAATTGGGCCCACCGCATGCTTCAACGCAAAACCGCGGAGGAAGGAGGTCACGCCCGCTCCGGGGACTTACACAGCGGCTTCCTCGGGCGGAGGCAACGCCGCTGGGATGCACTTCTTGGGGAGAGGGTGGTTAGGCACCACCCGTGCAGCACGCTTGACAAAGGTGGCGGCAATGGGGCGAAACACGGAGCTCGCCTCATCTCCACCCGATGACTGCCAGCGGTGTGTGCCAGCGGCCAGGACCCTCAGGCAGAACCACGACGACCATCTGAAGAGCGATTGCCTCTTGGCGACAGGAAAGCTTCTCGTTGAGAATGAGAAGCGTGATCTTGTCACCCAGCGACAAAGAGTTCGCAAGAAGACGAGTGACTTGCGGTATCATGGCAGGCGACACGTTGACCAGACCGCTGACGGCCAAGCGCCCCGTATCAGCGAGCATCAGGGAAGCGTGAGGAGGCAGAAGATACGTTTCCGTTCGTCACACTGCAAAACAGCCCGGCCATGTCCGTCGCGAGGAAGCTTGGGAGGAAGGTATCACTCACAGCAGCGACAGCGATAAAAACGTCCACGCGTGCCGCCGTTGCGCAGATAATATGGGCTGCCATCGTAACTCCAGCCGCTGATGATCCCGCTGCCCCATCGGGGAAAGTCTCGAAGCGCTCGCGCGACAATTCTGCCGCTAGCCAGGGAACTGCCACTATCGATGGGCGGCCGCTCTCAAATAAAACCTGGCGCAGCACCGCCAGTTTCTCGCGGCGCGCGTTCAAGCCCCACCAGCGGGCCAAGTCCGCCACCGTCGCCGCCTCGTCGCCAGACCGCAGGCCACGCGGCGCACGCAGCAGGTCATCCGGAGCATCGACAACGCCCGGCAGAGGAGGGAGCACCAGCCGCCGCAACACCGCCACGGCCATAGGAATGTCATCCAAGACAATCGCCAGACGCAGGATAGGGGTCACGACGAAGGACATCACGTCAACGACGGCACAGCCGGAGCGTGCCCAGCAAAGCTCTTGCGCCTCCGGGAAGTGCACAGTAGAATGACACTGGGTGCGGCAAAAAAAAGTGCCGACGAGGAGGAGGGGGGGAGGTGTGGCAGCCAATGAAGGACGCGGAGAGGCAGGGGCCTCTGCCGGTCGAGCGCAGCGGATGGTGGGCAGGGGGGGCACGGTTCAACTCAGGCCGAAGCGCAAAAACCTGTTCAGAAAACTAGTCCTGAGCTGACGCCACAAAATAAAGCTTTGACCCAGTAGGTAGTTCCTCCGGCAACTTGCGCCGGTCATCAGTTCCACAAACGGTGAGCTCTTCCGTTGGCTGACGGTGAATGCATGTCTTCCGCTCCCGGCTGTCTGAAGAAACGGGTCTGACAGATGGTCGCCTAGACACTCAGAGGCGGACGCGTGCACGGGTGGTCCGGGCCTGTGTCGGGAAGCGTCAACCAGGACGAGATTCAGAAGGGCCGGCGACTGACACCACCGTTGGCACGAACAGTGTAAAATCAATCATAGCCTTGCAAAACGGTTGGTCGTACCTCGATGCGAACAAGGTCTACTGTATGGAGACTAGATTTCGGACACAGATCGATGACCAAATAAGGCAAGTAATCATTATGACACGTGTACAATTTCCCTACAGACGACTGTAGTTATTACGAGAGCAATGGTCAAGCACAGTAAATGCAAATTGTCGAACATGATGAAAAGCGGACGCCCCTCGCCCAGAACTGCTGCGCCTCACCAAATAAAGTAGCGATTTGGAACCGAATGTGCCTTCGTTCTCGGCTCACAATCACAAGGAAGTGAATGTCCCGACCCAACTGTAACTTACGGCTTGTACGGCTTGTCCCAACTCATCTCACAAAGTCGGACTAGAGTCAAGCTCAACAGGGTCTTCTTTCCCCGCTGATTCTTTCAAGCCCGTTCCCTTGGCTGTGTCTTCGCTAGATAGTAGATAGGGACAGTGGGAATCTCGTTGATCCGTGCGGAAGGGAAGCAGACGACGGTCACACAAGAGCAAACAGTGTGCACGTGCGTCACATAGAAGCGGGGGAGGCCCACGGCTATTCTTCGCGTCATGGCTGATGCCACAAGCATTCGGCCCAGTTTTTGTGGTCTAATCAGGTTTCATTGTGCCTCCACGGAGACGGGATAGAGCGGTCTGCGACTCCTTCGCGCGAGAAGGTCGCGAGTAGGGCTACAAAAAACGGACCAAAGATAGCGTGCACGAGTTGATACCTAGGATGTCGAAAAAAGAAGCTTCGCCCATCTCCACTTCGAACACTATAGCGTACGCTTCTTTCGAGCTCTCTTCGCTCTCGCACGGGGGTGTCCAGCGACTCTTTCTTATTTTTCTCATGTCGGCAGTACAAGTGGAAAAACGATGGACCGTTTTCCCGATAGGAGCCGCATGCGTCCGGCCGCGGAAGGAATATATCTCGTGAGCCTTATTGTATGAGATAGACCTTTAGGGACCGTTGTGAACTGAAAGACTGACTTGGGCCCTGGCTCTCAGCGTTATGTGGAACGATGCGCCGGCCAAGGATCCCTACATTAGTGGACCGGGGCAGTGGCGACACGCCCGGTGCTCTGATCCGTCACCTGGAGCGGTGAAATTGCCCGTTTGAGGGAGTGCTGACCCTCGGGTTTGTTGTTTGTTATTCGTACTTGTTTCTCTTACGAGTTTCCGTGTCTTTCCGCTGTTTTCTACGGGGTTTTTTCGGAAGATTGGCATTTGTTGGTGCGGGGACTTCGTTTGATTTTCGCATGAATTTGGCGAATGAGGGTTGATTGGTGACCCCCAGCACCCCAGTGCAGGCCCAGTGCAGCGCACTGGGGCTTTAACCAGAGTTCAGGAAATCGCCCTCATTCGGGTTTGCGGGTTGCGGACTCGATTGTCGACCTCTTCGCACGGTATCGTGCGCCCGAGCAATCTCTGTTTTTTTCCTTCATCCTGTGGCCATGTGCTCCGAACCGCAGCGCAGCATTGCTTATCGCCTGTCAAAAATTGATTGCTTTTTTGGGAAACTCTCGAGCAAAAATCTGCATAAAACCTGCGTAGGCCCCCCCTGAAGGCGTCATAGACACCGCTTTTCCCCCGGCTTCTTGCTATCTGCCTATGCACTTTGGGCGGTTGGTGGTCGCCACCTCTCTTGGTATAACCGGAAGCGCACGGGACAGGAGAGCTCTCTCGTGAAGCGCAAAGAAGCGACCGACCATCGCTACGCTTGGGAGCAGTATTTATACGAACGCGTATAAAACCCGCGCTATTCCTCGCAAAAAACTTGCGAGACGACAGCTTTCGAGTGTCTGCACGGGCAAATCTCTCCGCCTTGCTCGACATCTACGGCGTGAATCCTAACCTATGGAACGCTCCATCCAGCGAACAGCAGCGCCACCGCTGTTGTCATTGGTTGACAGAACACCGACAGCGGCCATCGTGTCGGTCATTCTGGGGGAGATTCTTTGGCCTCAGCCCATCCCCTCGAGCAGAGAAGAAAAATCTTGCTCGAGCCGTTCATTTTCGTGCTCGAGCAAGGCATGACACAACGAAGCAAGAGATCTGGCCAAAATTGGGCTTGTATCTTGATAGGGGATAAGCCGTGCTGCGCAGCTGTCTAGGAACATATTTACCGTCGCGCACACCTCAATATGTGTTTTAAAAAAGCACACCGCAAAACTCTGTGGAGTCCGCAGAAAACTGCGTATGGGGGTCCAACAGCTAGCAAATCTCCCGGCCAGGTCCGTGCATTGAACAGCGAAGTGCGGCAGCCTGATGGCTTTTGAACGAGTGCTGATTGGCTGAGGCACTCCAGCGACCGCCTGGGAGATTGAGTCGGGCGCAAGAATGGCCGCCACAAAGTTGCCACAGAACCTCTGTGGAATCGCCCTCCATGCTCCACAGGCCGAACGCAACCTCTCTGTGGACTCGGTTGCGGGTCGTCAAACCGGCCAAAAGGGCTTTGTGCTGAACCATGGTTTAAGCCCCACTGCGCGGCGGATGCGCTGGCGTTGGCCTCGTAAGCGGCCGGTGCCTTGCTGGCATCGGGCCCGCTGGGGGCTCCCTGTGGGGGCCTCGCCCACCTCACCTCACCCTGGATAGGCAAGTTGAAGCGGTTCTCGGGGTTCTTCGCGGTCTCCCCGGGGCCATCTTCCCATTGGGCCATCTTCGGATTCTTGCTCCATCGTGCTTTTGTCCTGTGTATCTTAGACTTAATGTCGACGTTGGTGGCTGTGCCCTTTGGTTCGCGCTCGGCGGCCCGGGAAGCGTGACTTCCGAAAGCTGCGCGCAGCTGCACGCATGCGTTCTGCGCCCCGACGAGAGTGCGCAGGGCTACTGCAGCCCTGCGCCACCCGCAAGCAAAGATGTGTGCGATGCCTCGCTCCCTCGTCTCCCTCGCACCCCCTCTCCCCCCCCCATCCCCCCTGCCCCCCTTCCGTCAACACAGCCCCCGACGATGGGGTGCCTTTTTGAAATGAGCTGTTGGCAGAGGAACGGCGATGCCGAGCAGTCCACAGGGACACCCTCTTCCGGCAGTGGCGAGGCGCCCCAAGCAGCCGTGCATCGTAATTTCGGTCTCCCTGAAGATGACAATGCTGGCGAGTGGAAGGCGCTGCTGCTCCCCCATCGTAAGCGCCTCAAGCTGGTGTCAATCATCGATCGACGACGAAATCTGAATGTCTGCCTCACCTCTCGGTGCTTATCTCGTGTCGTGCGGCTGACTGCCGTGGACGTTTGGCTGTACTTCGGTCTGCACTACCGGGCGGTGCAGGAAGGGGAGGTCGAACCGACGCAGGACGACTTTCCAGTGGAGCAGGGGCTCAGGCGTTGGCGCTTTGTAGCCCTCTGCCGAGACAAGCCGGACGGACGCCCCAGTTTCGGCGTCCGCTGCCCGCTGGCCCTTCAAGGCGTGGAGGCGTCTCTGCGTGAGCGGATCGTCGAGGTGTACCCAATGGGCGACACGGAACGACAGCTCAACTCGGACTTCTTCGTGGCGGACAGCGCAGAGGGAGCGTCGCTTTGGGCGAAGCAGCTCGTCCTGCGTGCCGCGCCCCTGGCTCTCATCTGGAAGCGTGCGCTGGGGGTGGGCTTGGGATCCGAAGTCAACACGGCCTGCGCGTCGGTGTGAGGAACCACCCACACTTGGGCAGCCCTCAACGTACTGGTGATGGTGTCAGCGACCCGTGCCAGCCGATTGAGAGACAGGGTGCGGGGAAGAGGGTGGAGGTGGTGACGGTGGTGGGTCTGGAGAAGAGGACGGCGCGATGTCGGTGGTGATCGAGGGGGGTTCAAAGGGTTAAGTTCGTCTTTGGTCTGTGTCTGTCGTTGCCCGTCCGATCTCCCCCGGTGGCGCCGACACCCACGCACTCTATACTCGCGTCCCACCCGAGGTGCCCCAAAGCATGCGTTTCCCCGTCGCGCCGCTGGTAGGCACAAAACGGCCGAGAATCAAAGCATGGCTCTCAAAACAAAGCATGGGCGGGCGTGCGCACTAAAGGAGTGCAGCCCCAGTTCGCCCCACGAAGGAGTTCGGCGTGCGGCGCCAAGTGCGCCGCCCCATCCGGCCCCAGACGCCAGTCGGTTCGATGGTCCGAGAGGCGCGTAAGCACGGTTCGATCGAGGCGATCGAATCGGCCAGCCGGCTAGCCAGTCACGTCGCTGCAATGCTGCAGCGAGGACATTCTTACGGAGTTGCCAGCTGTGGCAGATGTGACTCGTCATGGGTGCTGACGGTGGCGCCTTTCGACAGGCCATGATGGGCTGTCGATGGCTGCTGTCGTGCGGCCGGCTGACACCGTGAGACAGCGGCTGACTCATCTTGAGTCTGGAAGGTACACCGCGTCACGCCCCACAATACAAGGAGTTGATCTATGTTGCCAGCAGTTGGTTCAGCAGGATCTGTAAGGAGAGGTCCCAGATTTTATACCTAAGGTATTAGGCATGGGATTAGGGAGGAAATCCTTACAGAGCGCCAGCAGCAGCCCCCGCGGCAGCCAGCGCCCGCGGCGGCGGCAGCAGCGGCGGCGGCGAAGGGGACGGCGGCGCGGGGGGGGGGGGGCGGCCAGCAGCGGCCCCCGCGGCAGCCAGCGCCCTCGGCGGCGGCAGCAGCAGCGGGGGCGCGGGATGGGGGGGCGGCCAGCAGCAGCTCCCGGGGCAGCCAGCGCCCTTGGGGGCGTCAGCACAGGAGGCGGAGGGGGGGGGGAGGGGCGCCAGCAGCAGCCCCCGCGGCAGCCAGCGCCCGCGGCGGCGGCAGCAGCGGCGGCGGGCGGGGGGGGGTGGAGGCGCCAGGAGCAGCCCCCGCGGCATCCAGCGCCGGCGGCGGTGGCGGCGGGGGGGGGGGCAGCCGTCAGCAGCAGCCCCCGCGGCAGCGAGCGCCCGCGTCGGCGGCAGCAGGGCCGGAGGCGGGGGGGGGGGAGGGGCGCGAGCAGCAGCCCCCGCGGCAGTCAGCGCCCGCGGCGGCGTCAGCATCGGCTGCGGCCGTGCTGTCGGGGGCGGGGGTGTGGCGCTGGCGGGATCGTTGTATCGCACTGGCGGGAGAGTGGCACGGAGCTCGCGGGAGGGGGACGCCGCGCTGGCGGGATGGATGCGCCAACACTCTATTCCGGGGCCTGGTAATCGGGCTTGTAAGTAACTTGAAGTATGGCCGATTTCCAAAGAATGATCAGTTCCGTAAGGGGGTTCACAGCAGGATCTCCCAGAACAGTCGCCAATTGCGCACGCATTCTGGGCCACAAGAATTCTCCGGCGGTGCCCGCGGCCTTGGCCGAACCACATCCAACACCGCAAATCCGTGTCGCATCCGTGTGATGCCTTGATGTGAGACCGGCCGAAAAATCTCTCGTCTGCACAGACCGGCCCAGTCTTGCAGAGGACCGCTGTCAGGGGCTCACAGCATCGGTCCGAGGCCAGGTGCCGCGAAATGAGGCCGGTTCTAGGGCGCTGATTGGCCAGTACAAAGTAGCCTGCAGTTGCACGGACGGGTTCGCAGCAGGTACGGGTTGTTGTCACGTGCTCCCAGGAGGCCACCACAGCGTATCCGTCTGACACCAGTTTTTCACAACTCGGGAATGAGAGAAGCTTGCGAGGCTGGTTTTTTCTCGAGAAACATATGAGCTGACTCCTGAGCACCTCAGCAGCTCTGCCGTCTTGTCCGTCTCTCCAGGCGATGGGTGGTTCTTTATAAAGAAAGGTACCCTCCTGTGGGGGGGGACACCAGTTTTTCACAACTCGGTTTCTATATCAGAACAGCCCCCAGAGGGACCCCTTACAGTGAAACCCCCAAAAAACTTGATTGTATTTGCACTCGTGGCCTCTCGTATCCCGTTCGTCGACCAATGATCTCTCAGAGACCGTGAGGCCGACTGCGAGGACCGGCGCCGCCTCTTCACTGATCCCACTGCAGGATGTGCGGGCGGCTCCCACCGCCCAATGGTCGCCATCACTCCCAGCACTCTTCCATCGGCAACCTGTCGGGAGCGCTTCCCTCGAGTGTTCCACACCACAAGCTGCGCCCACGAACCCGGCCCACAGAGGAACTCTCTCCCGTGACCTTCCGTCCCAGTGGACCTTCCAGCGCTGGGCCAACCAATATCCACCCAATCCTCCCACCCACCCCCACCACACACCCCACCGCCACCCCCCCCCCCATCCCGCCGCTCTCGACATCGGGCGCACTCCTGCGCTCCCCCGTGTCGCGCCGCTCTGAATTTTATATGCAAAATGGCCTCGCTCATGGATGAATAGGCCAGCCCCCTGGCTCTAAACAGCGGTCAGGACCGTTCCACCCCCCCCCCCCCCCCTCACGACAGCAACCTCGAGAGAATGCTAAACTCCAGTGGAGAAAATCATCCTAGTGGACACCTGATGGTTACGCTCTGTCCCTGGAGCCCCCCCCCCCCCGCCCGCAAAACCAACGCATCGCCTTCTGGGCCGCGTCTCGGCCAGCCACTCTCCAGGCCTCGCGTGGCGGCAGTATGGGTGTCCGCATGCGGCCGGCTGCAAGGTGGCGGCGTGCCTTCGCAGCAGACGGAGGGGTGTGGCCAACAGCCCTCAGCCAGCAGCCCGCGTCACTCGCCGCCTCGGCGCCCACGACCGCCCAGATCTCGCGCCTCTCACGTGCGGCCTTGTCCTCCATGCGCGCCCGCTTGGTACGCGCCCGCTCCGCGTCCTTCGCGGATTTCTCCGCCGCTCGTTCCTCCCGGGCGCGCTTGCTGGCCTCCGCCTCAGTGCGCTTCTCCTCCTTTTCTGCGTCCATCTTATGGAGGGCAGAAATTACCTCGGGGGCGGTGAGGATGGTCGCGCGCCCGGCAGTAGACAGCGTGCCATTCTGCACCACCGGTCGTGCCATGCCCTTCCGCGCCACGGGCGCAAGCCTCGAGACCAACAGAGGGATGTCCACATCTGGCGCGAGGGGCTCGTCTGCACCCTTACACAGGTCCGCCCAGGAGACAACAGTCGGGTCGAGGGGCCACATTTCCACCCGTCGGAACGCCGACACCAGGGCGTCTACCGTCAGGGCGTCCGACGCCGCGCGTCCAATGGACTTGACCAACTCGATAGTCGTGAACGGCCGGCCGTCGGCACGGCACGCGAGGGCGAGCTCTCGCACACGCGACCGCACCATCGGCTGGTAGCGCCCAAAGGCGCTGGGGGTGTCAAGAGCCTGCAAAATGTGAGACATCTTGGACGGTTCAGCGATGACGTGCACATTCGCGCGCAAAAGCGTGAGCAGGCCGCCGGGCGAAAGGTGCACCTTCGTCCCGTCGACCGCCCGTAGCTTCGCCTCCTTGGGGTAGTACGACCGCAGAAAGGTGGCAATATGTTCGGCGTACACGTCGAACACGCTTTTGTCGAACCCTGGCGGGGTCCGCCGCCACGCCACAGCGGAGTCGTCCAAAAACGAAGCCAGGGGTACGGTGCACACCTTCCCGTGCGGGTCCGTGACACGCACGAACGCGTGACCCGGGGTGGCGCCCTCCACCACGATAACATGGGGAGCCACTGTACCGGCTGCTGACACGGTAAATGCCACCGTGCACGCGCCCGCCCCGGACGCGAAGTCGGGCATCACCACCTCCGGTTTGGTCATGCCCACAGGTCCCAGGATCCTTGCACGGCTGTTGCCCGCCGACTCTCGAGCCTTGATGTGCGTCTCGTCCATGTTCCATACCTGACGCGGCGACACAATCCGCAGGTCACGGTACATCAGGGACAGGGTGGCGTACCAGTGGGCCACAGTCTCGGGACGAGCGTTGCGTGCCCGACCCTCCTCGATCGTCCCCGCGCGGTATTCCCGCAACTCTGGCCAGCGCTTCAGGAATGTAGTCATGATTCCCCTGCCGGGCGTGGTGGTGCCGTGGAAGTACCGCCGCGCAGTCTCCTGCCGCCTGAGGTACAAAGTTGAGACTTATTCTCCGCACACTCGCAGGAAGGCGTCACGAGAGAGACCACGGCCGATGACAGCGTTAATACGGATGTACTTTTCCAACACCTGCTCCTCTTCAGCAGTAAAAAAACGGCTGGGGTCCACGCCTCAAACGGTTACCGTCTGTGAGGATGAAGTAGCGCGCCTTGTTGTTGCTCATACCAAACCGGCGCGCGAATGCCGCCGTCGTTAGGTCGCCTGCCTTGACCTGCTCCAACACAGCCATCTTGACCTCGTGATCTTTCCCCATCCTTGCGGTAACCGGCGGGGGCTCAGCAGCAGGGCCAACGGAGCAGGACGGGATGAGGTGCCCCGACCAATCAGGGTGGGGGTAGGGGGCTCCGTCCAGGCAGGGGCACGGCAAGAGGGCGAAGGATGGGGTTCCCCGACCAAATAGAGGAAGGGGGCGGCGGTCCAACCGAGCAGGGCCGCAGCTAGGGGGGGAGGGGATGGGGTACCCCGAACCAACAGGGGAATGGGGCCGCGGTCCGACAGAGCAGGACCGCAGCCAGGAGGCAGGGGGGGGGGGTACCCCGACCCAACAGGGGAGGGGGGAGGCCGTCCGACAGAGAAAGACCGCAGCCAAGGAGGATGGGATGGGGTACCCCGACCCAACAGGGGAGGGGGGCGGCCGTCCGACCCAGGAGGACCGCAGCAGGGGGTACCTCGACCCAACAGGGGAGGGGCGGCGGGTGCCCGACTGACAAGGTCCGCGGCCAGGTAGGGAGGATATGGGGTGCTTATACCAGGCAGGAAGGGGGCAGTGGGAGTCGCACCGGGCAGGTCTTCTCCCTGTTACCTGCCTGGTGCGAGGCGTCAGCGCGGCAGCGGCGTCTCTGACGCGGCCGGAACTTTGCAGAGGGGCAGAGGAGCCATCCCTGCCCCTGCAGGGTAGTGGAGAAGAGCGGTGCATCCAGGGGAGGGGGGGAAGACGGAGAGTAGGCGGGGAGGTGGGCGTATGCGGCGGCGGGAAGCGCGAGGCGCGCCGCTCGATCAGTCAGACGGGCCCCCAGACGAGGTATTTGGATTGTAATTCTCTCTTGGAGACCCGCCTTTTTTCTACTCAGCGGAGCGTGGCGCGGCGAACGTTTGCCTTTATGCCCGCTTCTATTTTTGGCGCGAGTCGATGCGCAGCTGGTGCTTTTTTTTTCCCGTGCTCACATCGATTCTGCTATGTAAACACTGTGCGTTTTCTATATAACCGGAAGTTGTGAAAAACTGGTGTCACTTGTGAAAAACTGGTGTTAGACGGATACTGCGCCAGTTAATTTCCCGTTGTGGGGGGGATCCGTCACTCGAGCACAGCCCTGGAAAGTCGATCGGAGAGGGGTCTGACGAGGAGCGCCGAATCGGATGAGACGTATGCGATACCTGCTGCCGCGATTTAGCGGCAGCCAATGGGAAGGGGGGAAACATCGGTACTTCGGTGGAATGCTGCAGTGACCTGCTGTGAACCCCCTTATCAATCTCATCATTCTTCAGAAATCGGCCATAGCTGTTGAGCCACACGTGGACCCTGCCCACGCCTGTGGCGCGCTGGTGGCCAGCGAGAGCCGCGGCTCCTCCGCGCGGCGCGCTGCGCTCTCAGAGCCTCTCAGCGTTCCCAAAACGCAAACGTTTGCGTTTTGGTTGAGATCCCAGGGTACTACATGGGAGTGCCCGTACACAGGACACCGAGGACGGGTCCGTGGAAGTATCAAACGGCCCCCGAAAGGGGACGAGCCGTGAGCCCGAGCGCCCACCCCCGCCGCGGCCACTGGACTGCGTCTCACTGGCCACACAGCGCAGCACAGCTTATCGCCTGTCAAAATTTTCTTGCTTTTTTGGGAAATTCTCGAGCGAAAACCTGCATAAAACCTGCATCGACCCCCCCTCAAGGCATCATAGACACCGCCTTTCCCCCCTCTTCTTGCTTTCTGCCTATAACAGCTCGGGCGATAGGTGGTCGCCACCTCCCTTAGTATGACCGGAAGCGCACGGGGCAGGAGAGCTCTCTCGTGAAGCGCAAGAAAGCGACCGACCATCGCTACGCTTGGGTGCAATGTTTATACAATCGCGTTTAAAAACCGCGCTATCTCTCGCACTGGTTAAGCAAAAACCTGCGCGACGACAGCTTTCAAGGGTCTGCTTGGAAAAATCTCTCCACCTTGCTCGACATCTACGGCGTCAATTCCAACCAATGGAACGCTCTATCCAGCAAACAGCAGCGCCACCGCTGTTGGCATTGGTTGACAGAACAGCGACAGCGGCCGTCGTGTCGGTCATCCTTGGGGAGATTCTTTGGCCTCAGCCCATCCCCTCGATCAGAAAAGCAAAATCGTTCTCGAGCTGATCATTTTCGTGCTCGAGCAGGGCAAGAATTTGCACAACGAAGCAAGAGATCTGGCCAAAATCGGGCTTGTATCTTGACAGGGGATAAGCAGTGCTGCGCAGGCGGCGGGGCCTGGCGCGAGGGCAAACGAACGTGCCGACCGTCGACGGCCGGCGGCTCCGCCATCGCGCCACACCTCATATCCCCAGTGGGGGACAGGTGCCCAGCAGGGGCCGGATACCCGGAGATGCGGGCCCCCGCGTCACATTCAAATACAAGCAGAGAGTACATAAAAGAGGCAACCGCTAGGACTTGCACCGAAACCCCTTATCACATAAAACACACCACAATTCTTTAAACGCAGCCAGTTGGAACATCCTCGACCCTCGTCGATGCGGGCTTGTGTTGGGGGATGCTCAGCACCCGATGCTGGACTTTCTGCGCCCACCTCGCCGCCCTTGTCCACCTCGTCACCCTGCCACGACCAAGCGGAACTACACAGCGGGGGCAGCCGAATCCGCCACCAGCCTCGTTGCTGGTTCCTTTCTTGGGCTGCTGGCAGCCAGGCTTCCCGAGCATGGACTCTGGACGAGAAGCAGCCGCCATGGTGGCCACGCCATGCACCCACCCGCTCCCCGCGTCAGTTGGCCGACGGCGGGAGACCATGGCACCGTTTTCCGCCGCATAGGGGTCCTCGCACAGCCAGGACGAGGCTGATTAGGGAATGCGCGCCTTGGCTTCAGCGCGGTGCTCGGATCGGACCCGCAGGTGGGCGCCTGCCCACCGACCCGCGAGGGGTGTCGTTTGGAATTTTTCCGCCAGCTGACCTGCCGGGCGTGTGGGGGTCCTGTTCCCCGGCCGCAGGTGGGCGGCGCTGGCGCCTGTTGGGTTCCCCCTTGGCGTTGGCGGCGAGGCAGCGACCACGGCCTTGGGTGTCCCCGCGACCCGCAGCGCCGCCCGGCGCCAAGCGGTCCTCTGGGCGAGAGCCGGCGGCCACGCGACACCCCGTCGCGGCCGACGGTGGCGGCAGCTTGGTGGTATCCTACCACCCGCAGCCCCTCAGTTCTGAGCAGCGGCACAGGTGCTCACGGCGCGCTGCGGACACTGCTGCCCCACCGGCAGTACCAGCAGGGGCAGCTTTTTTCCCTGCAGGTGCGATCACTTCTACTATACCGTGGCCGTAAGGGCGGGGGAGGTGGGCGCGAGCCTACTTTATTGGGGGGGTTGGGGCACCCAGGCTGCGGCGCCGCTCACAGGGGGCATACCCGTCTCCTGCTGCACGCCGGCTGGCATAGCCGCGAGCGCTGTCGCCAGCAGCAGTGGCGAAGCAGCGACTGGAGCAGGCGCAGGGAGGAGCACCTGGGCATGGCGGGCGCCACGCTGGCGGGGGGCACTCTGCCGAATGCGGGCACTCGGCCAATGGACAGGGCGCTGTCAAGTTATTCACGGGGCCGGAAGCTACACGCGCCGCCGCACGCCTGCGGCCCCGCCACCCCCCCCACCCGCTCCATGGAGGCCCGCCGGGAGCGCGCGCGCGCGCGCGGGCCCTCAAGAAAAACCCCCACTGGAGCCGCCCCCGCCGCCGCCACTGCACCCGCTACCGCCGCTGCAGTCACCGCCGCCGCCGCCGCTGTAGCCACCCTCTGTGCCGCCAACGTCGCAGCCACCTCCGCCTCCGCCACCGACACCACCGCTGTGGCCACCCTCCGAGCCGCCAACGTCGCAGCCACCTCCGCCTCCGCCACTGCCACCACCGCTGTGGCTACCCTCCGTGCCGCCAACGCGTTGACGTACGTCGCAGCCACCTCCGCCTCCGCCACCGCCACCACCGCCGCCGCCGCCGCTGCCGCCGCCGCCGCCACCGCCACTACTGCTGTCGCCGACGCCGTCGCCATCGCTATGGCGCCGGCGGGGCCAGCAAGGTAGACAGTCAAAAGGCGCCATGGTGTTGGGAGGGGGGGGAAGGGTTCCCGCCTGGCTGGTCGCGCGGCAGCGGGTGATGTGTGGGGGGAGGGGCGTGCAGGGGTATGAAGGGGGGGCAGCGGGGTCGTCGCGGCGGCCAAGACGAGTGGGCGGCCACGAAACGGGGTGGGGGGAAACTGAGGGGGGAGAAGGAGGGTACTCCCGCGCGCAGGCAGGGTGGCCGTCGTCGTGATGGGGGCGTGGCCGTGCAGCGGCAGCGACGACCGGGTGCGCGGCTGTGACAGCAGAGGTGAGAGCCGCCATCCGTCTCTCTCCACGCCTGGTCGCGCCCCTTTACTGCCGACCAGCCGAGCTCGTCCATGTCGCACGCCGCCAGGTGGCAAGCCAACGGAAGGGGTCTTCTCCGCAGGCGGGCGGGCTGGCCGGCAGGAGGGGCAGACCCGCCATCGCGGAGCCTTTGACGGGGAAGGGGTGGACCTCGTCATCATCGCTGGCGTGGCACTCTGAAAAGGCAGAAATGGCAGCAAGGTGTAGTGGTGGCCAGGGACACCTTGAGGCCCCTGCGCAGCACTGCTTATCCCCTGTCAAGATACAAGCCCGATTTTGGCCAGATCTCTTGCTTCGTTGTGCAAATTCTTGCCCTGCTCGAGCACGAAAATGATCAGCTCGAGAACGATTTTGCTTTTCTGATCGAGGGGATGGGCTGAGGCCAAAGAATCTCCCCAAGGATGACCGACACGACGGCCGCTGTCGCTGTTCTGTCAACCAATGACAACAGCGGTGGCGCTGCTGTTTGCTGGACGGAGCGTTCCATTGGTCAGAATTCACGTTGTAGATGTTGAGCAAGGCAGAGAGATTTTTCCGTGCAGACCCTCGAAGCTGTCGTCGCGCAGGTTTTTGCTTAACCAGTGCGAGAGATTGCGCGGTTTTTATACGCGTTTGTATAAACATTGCTCCCAAGCGTAGCGATGGTCGGTCTTCTTTGCGCTTCACGAGAGTGCTCTCCTGCCCCGTGCGCTTCCGGTCATACCTAGAGAGGTGGCGACTACCGATCGCCCGAGCTGTCATAGGCAGAAAGCAAGAAGCGGGGGCAAAAGCGGTGTCTATGATGCCTTGACGGGGGGTCGATGCAGGTTTTACGCAGGTTTTTGCTCGAGAATTTCCCAAAAAAGCAAGAATATTTTGACAGGCGATAAGCAGTGCTGCGCTGTGGAGGCCGTGCTGGACCATCAATCGAGGTCGTGCTGTACCATCAGTTGAAGTCGTGCTGGACCCGCAGCGATCGTAGCACAGCAAGTCCCAAAAGTAGTTACTTTCGCAAACTGTTGACACCAGCCAGATCGTCCGTGATGGTCTCAGTCACACATTCACGTCACATGCGGGTTTTGGGCACGTGATACCCAAGCCTAACGCACAGACCAGTCAGGGTTCTGAGGGGATAATTATAGTCGGATTAATACAGCTAAATATTTCACTGTATTAATCCAAACCATGGATGGGCAGACACTAATTGTGCAACGTGGGCACCACGTGTCAATAGTTGATTCTCATTTCCTCTCTCTACGTAGTACTTACATACTGTACTTACATCCGCTGTGCCACCCGCTTTTATGTGGAGGGGGGGGGGTAGACAGTGGGTGACGGCCGCGCATGAGTTCTGTGCACTTGGGAGGGGGGCTGCTGCAGGCGGCAGGCGCGGCCACGGCCCAGCCACGATACTGCACGTGCGGCGAGAGCGCAGGCAGTGCGGCGTGAGGGGCAGGCACGGGCGCCGCCTGGCGAAACCTGAGCAGGCAGGCCCTCCCAGTGCTCCCGCCACAACCGGCTCTGGCTGTGAGTTTTCCGCCTTGGCTGGGGTGCGCATCCTCGCGCTCAGCCGATTCGGTGCCAAGGGGGCCACTTTACATTAGAGACCAATTCGCATGTTGTTTATCTGTACTGTCTTTTGATTGGATGGCTGGGCGTGTAGGTGGCTTGTTTGCGCGGCCACACCCGTGTGGAGGGTGCTGGTGGCGGTATGTTTTGGCCAGTGTTGGCCCGGACCGGCGTGAGGTGGGCACGCATATTAGGGCGGGTCTAGCGCCGGTGCGACGGCGGCGGCCGACGAGGGTAGACTTGACACCACGCCGACGCTCCCCTGTTGGGAGCCTCGGCGCGTGGTGTTGGGTCGTTGGGAATACACTGCTTGTTTTCTCATCATCTCGCCGACATTCACAATCGCGATTTTTCCTTTGGCGAGGACGACGCGTGCGACGACGGCGGCGTGGACTTGCGCCGCGGGCGGCGGTGTAGGCGATCCGCGCGGAGAGCAGCGTGTGCGCGCGCTGACGACGGCGGCGCAGGCGTGCGCGGAGAGCGCGGGCAGCGGACGTGCGCTTTGCGAGTCACCGCGGGCGCGGGTGTAGGTCACGGCGCGAGGCTCGTGGGCGTGGCGGGGGTGTCGGGGTAGTACGTTACGTACGTGGGAGGTCGAAGCCCCCGGGCGAGCGTGCTGATCCCGACGCTCTCCCACGCACGCGATAGCTATTGCCCTCTCACGCGGCGGAGGGTGGGGTGTGTATTGACCTGCGTGCTTGTTTGTCTGGCAGAGCTAACCTTGACCTGCTACGCAACCTGGGGCTCACGCCTGTCTAGGTTGGCGGGTCTCGGTCATATCCCTGGCCTTGGGGGTTTGATGCTACGACGCCACGGGGTGCTTTCAACTTCCGATCCCGAGTCTTAGTGCTCAGCGGGTGGATGGCCGATAGGTCTGCGGTTGGAACCCCCAAGGACACTCGGGTGCGCAGTGATAGCCCCCCGCTTTTCGTTTGTGTGTTAGGTGCCCGCCCAACCAAGACGCACCCCAAGGCTGAAGCAGTTCAAGGACGACACGCTGCGTCAGCGTAGGGGCAACTCTACCATCAAGCCCGGCGTCGGCAAGGTTTTTTGAATTGTACGGGAGGCCTACAAGCGGAACGAGATCTCCAACGTGGGCTTGCTCAAGTCTGAGCACAACGTGGCGGACGGGCTCACCAAGCCTGGGCCGTGCGCGGCCTTGGACGCGGTCTTGCGGACGGGCAAGGACACTAACCCCGTGCAGCAGTGGATCATCCGTTCCCCGGCATCGACTGAGCGCTCGGCTGGGGGAGGGCGGTGAGTGTGAGTTTTCCGCCTTGGCTGGGGTGCGCATCCTCGCGCTCAGCCGATTCGGTGCCAAGGGGGCCACTTTACATTAGGGACCAATTCGCATGTTGTTTATCTGTACTGTCTTTTGATTGGATGGCTGGGCGTGTAGGTGGCTTGTTTGCGCGGCCACACCCGTGTGGAGGGTGCTGGTGGCGGTATGTTTTGGCCAGTGTTGGCCCGGACCGGCGTGAGGTGGGCACGCATATTAGGGCGGGTCTAGCGCCGGTGCGACGGCGGCGGCCGACGAGGGTAGACTTGACACCACGCCGACGCTCCCCTGTTGGGAGCCTCGGCGCGTGGTGTTGGGTCGTTGGGAATACACTGCTTGTTTTCTCATCATCTCGCCGACATTCACAATCGCGATTTTTCCTTTGGCGAGGACGACGCGTGCGACGACGGCGGCGTGGACTTGCGCCGCGGGCGGCGGTGTAGGCGATCCGCGCGGAGAGCAGCGTGTGCGCGCGCTGACGACGGCGGCGCAGGCGTGCGCGGAGAGCGCGGGCAGCGGACGTGCGCTTTGCGAGTCACCGCGGGCGCGGGTGTAGGTCACGGCGCGAGGCTCGTGGGCGTGGCGGGGGTGTCGGGGTAGTACGTTACGTACGTGGGAGGTCGAAGCCCCCGGGCGAGCGTGCTGATCCCGACGCTCTCCCACGCACGCGATAGCTATTGCCCTCTCACGCGGCGGAGGGTGGGGTGTGTATTGACCTGCGTGCTTGTTTGTCTGGCAGAGCTAACCTTGACCTGCTACGCAACCTGGGGCTCACGCCTGTCTAGGTTGGCGGGTCTCGGTCATATCCCTGGCCTTGGGGGTTTGATGCTACGACGCCACGGGGTGCTTTCAACTTCCGATCCCGAGTCTTAGTGCTCAGCGGGTGGATGGCCGATAGGTCTGCGGTTGGAACCCCCAAGGACACTCGGGTGCGCAGTGATAGCCCCCCGCTTTTCGTTTGTGTGTTAGGTGCCCGCCCAACCAAGACGCACCCCAAGGCTGAAGCAGTTCAAGGACGACACGCTGCGTCAGCGTAGGGGCAACTCTACCATCAAGCCCGGCGTCGGCAAGGTTTTTTGAATTGTACGGGAGGCCTACAAGCGGAGCGAGATCTCCAACGTGGGCTTGCTCAAGTCTGAGCACAACGTGGCGGACGGGCTCACCAAGCCTGGGCCGTGCGCGGCCTTGGACGCGGTCTTGCGGACGGGCAAGGACACTAACCCCGTGCAGCAGTGGATCATCCGTTCCCCGGCATCGACTGAGCGCTCGGCTGGGGGAGGGCGGTGAGTGTGAGTTTTCCGCCTTGGCTGGGGTGCGCATCCTCGCGCTCAGCCGATTCGGTGCCAAGGGGGCCACTTTACATTAGGGACCAATTCGCATGTTGTTTATCTGTACTGTCTTTTGATTGGATGGCTGGGCGTGTAGGTGGCTTGTTTGCGCGGCCACACCCGTGTGGAGGGTGCTGGTGGCGGTATGTTTTGGCCAGTGTTGGCCCGGACCGGCGTGAGGTGGGCACGCATATTAGGGCGGGTCTAGCGCCGGTGCGACGGCGGCGGCCGACGAGGGTAGACTTGACACCACGCCGACGCTCCCCTGTTGGGAGCCTCGGCACGTGGTGTTGGGTCGTTGGGAATACACTGCTTGTTTTCTCATCATCTCGCCGACATTCACACTGGCGACACAGCCAGCGGCACCACCCTCTCAAAACGGCTGTCTGGAAATCACCGCAGCGCCACCCCCCCCAGCGCAGCGAAACGGCTGCCTGGCATTGCCTGCTGCTCCGCCCCCCCCCCGCAAAACGGCTGCCTGGCATTGCCTGCTGCTCCGCCCCCCCCCCCGCAAAACGGCTGCCTGGCATTGCCCGCAGCGCCGCCGTCAGCCGCTGCCATTGCCGGTGACAAGGTAGATCGCCAGGCGAAACGGTCGGAATACTTTTGATATATTTGGAACGTGGACCTCATAACTCTTCCACAAATGCTCTTTATAGTTTTACTGTCAGCTTTCCTATAATTATACTGAAATAGACCCTTCAGCGGATGATTACACCGTAAACTTGCATCCCTGAGACCAGTGCGCGCTGGACTCGCTCCCTGTGAACACAGGCACTATGATAGTACCCGGCGAGCCCCAGGAAGGGCTGCCAGTGGCAGCTTATGATGGTACGACATTAGTCGTTTCTTTAATGAAGCAGGGATCACCAGTTGAGCGTTGTCCCGTAAGAAGGACTTCCAGCATAGCACTCCCTCTTCGTTCTCGAAGAAGGCCTTCCTGGTCCACCTTGGGTCAGGACGGGACACCGTCTTCCACTCCTTCAGGAGGGGATACCGTTTCCCACTCCTTCCGCTCTTTCTGGTACAAGGTCGGGAGCCGACACACCCGTGGTAACCACCACGGGGGGCTGGTGTCGGGGCAGGACACTCAATCAACGGTCTGGCTTTCTCTCCCCCGTGGCTAGTCCAAGGGGGTTGTCCTACTTGTACGCTGGGCACCGCTCGCACCTCAGTCTCCCACGCACTGAGGCATGTCTCGCAGCGCGGGCGTCCCTCTCTCGCTCACTCCCCTCTGTGACACGGTCCCTCTCCCAGTATCGTCCCGGCTCCCACCGAGTGGGTGCGTCGTCCCGGCTCCCACCCGGTGGGTGCCTCAGTTGCACTCACGAACACAGAAGGGGTCGTCGGGTTGGGCTTTTAAAAGCTCTTCGACTGGGATGGACCCCCAAGGGCGATGCCTCGCGCTCCGCGCCCGGCCAAAGCCTAGGCAGAACGGGTCACCGTGGTTGCCCTTACTCTGTTGGAGCTTGCGCTTGCGCCAAGCCAGTGCTCTCCGCTTTCAGCGCCGTAAGCGACCCAATACAACTGCAAAACCAATTTCTAGCAAACTCGTGCAGACCCAGCATGAACAGTCAGCGGGATAGCCTCACATTGAGTAGAATGGTGCGTCACTGCCTCACCCTGCGGGACCATCAATCACTATTAACTCACATCAAGTAGAAGAACAAACATCCGTGCCCATTCAAGCCGCGCAAGCGGTCTCTCTCGCAGGCCCACACGCATAAGAACAAGTGTAACCAAGAAATGACCAGCGTGCATACGTGGAATGGCGCGCGCGCGCGTCGGGCGCGCAGACCCCCCGCGTGGGGCACGCAGACCTCGGCCAAGTCGAGAGCCGAATGGCTGGCCCAAAGACTGGCGCCGTGCAGACCCCCCCGCGGCAAAAGTCCCCACCTTGGTGGACAGAGCCCATCACCACAGCACCCCCCCCCCGCGCTGGGCATACACGCCAACGTCCGCGTAGATGCTGGCCGTGTTACAGCCCTCCCCCCAGCGGCGGGTAAACACATCATCGCTGCCCACCTGCCGGACGGCCGCCAGCACCAGGCCCAGCGCCACCGAGCAGCGGCACCCACCCGCGCCCGCCGCGTCGGCCACCTCCTCCAAGAACCGCAACGGCGCCGACGCCAGCCGCACAGTGAGGCGCGCGGCGGGCGGCGCCGCGGGCGGCGCCGCCTCGTCGGCGCCCGACACGGACGCGTCCGTGTCAGACCCCCCGTCCGGGCCGCCCCCGGCGCTGCCGTGCCCGCCGCTGCTGCCGTCGCCGCTCCGGCTGCGGCTGCGGCTGGTGTCGGGCTCGCGCGCAGCAGCGGCGGCAAGCACGTCCTTGACAGACAACGTCGCCTGTGCATATTCCACCGCATTGCGGGCGGTCTTGTTGACCGCCACCGCCCCCGTGCCGTCATTCCAACGACGCGCCGCGTCGGTGAGCCACGCCGCGTGTGTCGCCGGCACCGTCACGGTCGCCGACAGGCGGGGACCACCCCGAGGCGAAGGGCCGCATGGCGCGAGCTTGGTGGGAGCGGCCAACGGCCCACGGGGGGTGGGAGCCGCGGGCGCCGTCACCCCACCGCAGTGCGGCGGCAGCCTGTGGCCGCCCTTTGCACGACGGCGGTGGGAGTAGCCACCGCGGCGTGCCTTGGACGACGTCGCGTTAAGCAGCAAGGGCGATGTGAGCCAGGACATGATCGGCTCTGGGGCGGCGGCGGGTGCCACCGGTGCGGCGGGGATGACGGGCATCGTGAAGGGGCGATCTGCTCACGGTGCGGCGGGGCTACCACGGGGGGGGGAGGTAACAGTGTCCAGCTTATATGCGCCTGTCGGCGGGGAGCCGCCCCGCGAAAGGGCCCGCCGTCGTAAAGCGGTTGGTAGGGACCTCGAAAGACGGTGGGGGGGAAGGTGGCGGCCGCGACAGCCGCAGGCGGAAGACCAACACACGCAGCGGTCCAGGGCGGCGTCGAGGACGGCAGTGGGGGGGGAGGGGTCAAGGGGAGAGAGCCAGCAACGATCGGGCGTCGCGCACCAACCGGATCGACGTCACACTTGGAACGGCACGGGAGTACAGCAACTACACACACGCACGTACACCGTAGGAGCCGCGCGAGCTGGCGGGGCGGAAGAAGGCGGGGGGGAAGAAGGTAGGGGGCACTATCGGTGGGTCGGGAGGAGGAGCAGTGGAGAGCGGTGCGCACTAGAAAGATGGGGAGGAAAGGCGCCACCCTTTTGGTATGTACGCGTGTCGCGACGTTCCGATGGCTGTCCGCTACTTTCAATCCGGAGGAGCCCGAGGTCCTTGTCCAAGCCACACCCCCGCACGCATGCGTGCCATCGCGAGGTGGGTAGGCTCGCCAGACGCCTCGCCGAGTGGGGCCCTGCGGTCGTACGTAGCGGGGCCCCTGCCGCGGAGACCCCTGGGTCCCGCAAGCCACCCTGACACACCCTCGTGACGGCTGGCGCGCCGGCGGTCCCCGCAAGTGTGGGGCCTCGGCGGCCGGACGGGTCAAAATCTTGCGTGCCGGGCGCCGAGCGGGGGCCCCTCGGGTAAGCATCTATGGTGGGCTAGTGCGGCCGTCGCGTGGCAGACCGCGACGAGCGCACACGTGCTGTACGGCTGACCGGCAGGGTCTCGCAAATCTGGACGCGTCGATACATGTATGGGGACGCGCAGGAGGCCCAATCGTGGCCCTGCCGGTTCGTAGCTTCCGTTGGCTCCCGCCCGACGTGAGCCACGCGTTGCTCCAACAGCGGCCACGAAGGTTTCGTCGTGAAGCACGAGCGAGCGTCCACCCGTCCAGACGTCGCCTCCTGCGCGACAGGTGCGGCGCTGCATGAACCATCTGGGCGGGGCTGGCGACGCGGACACGTCAGACGCGGGCCGACGATCACGCCCGCCAGTCCGTGAAATATGTACAACTGTACTATTTCTTTGTAATTACATATGACACGTGGCTGCTTCATCCCCAGCGCTCACGAGCTCCAGATGGAATGCGCCTCCGCGGTTGCAGCTGGTTCCTGCCGCCGCATTCTGCAGGGAGTGCTGCGCCAGCCGTCGTCACGCAGCTGCCTCGTCACTTCCATATGTAGGATACATACATACCTGTTGTCATCCTGAGCTCCAGGCTTGAAGCCTTGGTGGGATCCCCCTCTGCGTTACGCCGCGCTCGACTGGTTCCCGACGAGGCACACCAGCTGCGTCGTCGTTCCGACCAGGCACGCCAGTTCCTCGTCTCCATCTCCAGAGCACCGCCAGCATTGAGCTGAGCTCTCTGGCCGCCCGTCGCCGTCACCCCATTGTCAGAGCCTGCCCCGCGCTCTCCACTTGAGTCGAGGTGCGTGTCGTTTAAAAGGACGCCTCTTTCGTTACTGACCTGCCCGAGGTCTCCTCCATCTAGACTTTCCCATCGCACTGTACCACCCCCCTTCAGCCTGAGCCCCGCTTCTGGCCCGCCGTCACGCCCCCCCTGACCCCGCCCGCGGCCCCTCGAGCCGCCCCACCCTATTGTCCCCGTGCCCAGGTTTTCCACGCTCTCGCCATGGCTGCGGGGGCTGTTGCTTCTACCCCCCCCCCTCTCCCCCCCCTCCCCCGGCTGAGCGTTGCTATTGACCGCGGCGGCACCTTCACCGACGTGTTTGCCCAGCTGGAGCGCCCCCCCGCCACTGATGCGCCCCCCGACACCCCCCCCCCTGTCGAGACGGTCGCCCTCAAGCTCCTCTCTGTGGACCCTGCTGCGTACGCGGACGCGCCGCTCGAGGCCATCCGTCGGCTGCTGGGGCGCCTGACGGGGACCCCCCTGGCGGTGGGCGCACCCCTGCCGACTGCCCACCTCCGGTCGGTGCGGATGGCCACGACGGTGGCGACCAACGCGCTGCTCGAACGTGCCGGCACGCCCACCGTCCTCGTCCTCACCGCCGGCCTCGGCGGCGCGCTGGCGATTGGCAGCCAGGCCCGGCCGGCGCTCTTTGACCTCTCCGCCGCGCGGCCGCCCCCGCTCTACGCCGCCACCGTCGAGGCGACTGAGCGGGTGGTGCTGACGGGGCCCGACCGGCGGACGCCGACGGTGGAGGTGCCCCTCGATGAGGCTGCCCTCCGGGCCGACCTCCGCCGCCTCCACAGGGACTACGGCTACGTGTCGGTGGCGGTGGCGTTGCTCCACTCGTATGCGTACGGGGACCACGAGGCGGCGGCCGCGCGCATCGCGACCGAGGAAGGGTACACCCACGTGACGACGAGCGCCGCCGCGATGCCGACGGTCGGGCTCGTCGCGCGCGCCACCACCGCCGTCGTCGACGCATACCTCACTCCTTCCATCCAGGCGTACGTGGCGGGCTTCCGGTCGGGCTTTACGGACCCTTCCCTGGCAGGCGTGGACGTCCAGTTCATGCAGTCGGATGGGGGACTCTGTACGGCTGACGCGTTCCGCGCCTTCCGCGCGGTACTGTCGGGTCCCGCGGCGGGGGTAGTGGGGTACGGGCGCGCCGCAGCACGACAGCGCGAGGCGCAGGAGCGGAAGGTGGTGGCTGCTGCGGCGACCGCGGCGACGGGTGGCGGAGGGGGGGGCGCCGCCACCGAGCCTGCCGCCTCCATCGCCCCTCCTTCCCCCCCGCCAGCGGTGATTGGGGTGGACATGGGCGGCACTTCCACCGACGTTTCCCGCTACGCCGGCGGCCTGGAGCTGGTCTTTGAGGCCACCGTCGCGGGCGCGCGGCTCGCCGCCCCCCAGCTCGACATCCTCACCGTCGCGGCGGGGGGCGGCTCTGCCCTCTCCCTCCGCGCTGGCCTTCTCGCTGTCGGCCCCGAGTCTGTGGGTGCCCACCCGGGGCCCGCTGCGTACCGCAAGGGGGGTGCCGCCGCCGTCACCGACGCCAACGTGGTGCTGGGGCGGGTGCTGCCGTCGCACTTCCCGGCCATCTTTGGGCCCGCCGCGGACCAGCCGCTGGACGTAGCCGCGTCGCGGGCGGCGGTGGGCCGCCTTTCGGACGAGCTGAACGCCTTTTACGCTGCCGAGGCGGACGCGGCGGCGGTGGCCGCCGCGGCGGGGGGGGGGGGGCGGACAAGGCGCAGCCGGCCCTGCCGCGGGTGCTGACGCTGGAGGAGACGGCCCTCGGATTTATCGCCGTGGCCAACGAGGCCATGTGCCGGCCCATCCGCTCCCTTACCGAGGCCAAGGGCCACGACGTGCGGCAGCACGAGCTAGCCGTCTTTGGCGGCGCGGGCGGCCAGCACGCGGTGGCTCTCGCCCGCTCCCTCGGCGTCACCACCGTCCGCCTCCACCGGTACGCGGGACTGCTATCGGCCTATGGGCTGGCGCTGGCCGACAGTGTCGTGGAGGTGCGGGCGCCGCTGGGCGGCCACCTGGGCGACGACGGGCGGGCCGACGCCGCCGCCATCGATGCGCTGGCGGCGCTCGAGGCGGCCGCCCGGGCGGAACTGGGTCGCCGCCGCGTGGCGCCAGAGGCGGTGAGCGTGGCGCGGTACCTGCACCTCCGCTACGAAGGCACCGACTTTGGGCTGATGGTTGACGAGGCGGCCGCGGCGGCGGCTGCGTCCGGCGCTAGCCGCGACGGCGGGCCGACGCATGACTACGCGGCTGCGTTTGCTGCCGCGTACGAGGCGGAGCACGGGTTTACCCTCCGAGGCCGTGCGTTGGTCATGGACGACGCGCGGGTGCGGGCGGTAGGGGCGGCGGCGACGGTGCTGGCAGCGGCGGCGGTGACGGCACCGCCGTCTGGCGTTCGTAGCGGCGGTGATGGCGGTAGCTGTGGGGTGGACGCCCCGGTTGCCGAGACAACCCGCTGCTACTTTGACGGCCCCGGCTGGGTGGACGACACGGCGGTCGTGACGGCCGCGTCGCTGGTGCCGGGCGCCCGCATTCGCGGGCCGGCTATCGTCGTGGACCCTACCGCTGGGGCGACGGTGGTGATTGAGCCAGGCTGTGTGGCGACGGTGGAAGCAGACGGGGACCTGGTCGTGTCTGTGCCACGCAAGGTGGCGGGGGGCGCAAAAGGTCACCTGGGCGGGAGCCCCACCACGGTAGCCGACGGCGGCGACTCGCCGCCCGCCGCTGACGGCGGTGGGGCCACTCCCCTTGTCGCCGCCGCAGTTGCTGTTGCGGCGGGGGGTGGCCCCGCAGACCCGCCGCCCGACCCCGTTCGGCTGAGCATCTTTGGTCACCGCTTCATGTCCATCGCCGAGCAATGCGGGCGCGTGCTGCAGCGCACCGCAATCTCGGTCAACATCAAGGAGCGGCTGGACTTTTCGGTTGCCCTCTTTGACACCACCGGCGGGCTGGTTGCCAACGCCCCGCACGTGCCGGTGCACCTCGGCTCCATGCAGGCCGCGGTTCGGTACCAAGTGGACCTCCTAGGCGACACGTGGGCCCCTGGCGACGTGCTGCTGGCCAACCACCCGTCCGCGGGGGGCACCCACCTCCCCGACGTGACAGTCATCACCCCCGTCTACCGTGGTGGCGTGCCCGTCTTTTACGTCGCCAGCCGGGGGCACCAGACGGACGTGGGCGGCGCCACCCCCGGCTCCATGCCCCCCTTTTCGACCACCCTGGCGGAGGAGGGCATGGCCGTCGAGTCGATGAAGCTGGTGGAGGGGGGGGTCTTTCACGAGGAACGCCTCGTAGCGGCCCTCACTGCCGCTGGGTGCCGCTGCGTGCGGGACGTGCTGTCGGACATCAAGGCGCAGGTGGCGGCCAACAACAAGGGCGTGGCGCTCGTTGGGGATCTGATTGCCTCCGAAGGACTGTCGGTGGTACTGTCCTACATGCGGCACATCCAGACTGCCGCCGCCGCCGCGGTCCGCTCCATGCTTCGCCGCGTCTCCCTCGACGCGGGCCTCCCGCCGGTGGGAACTCTCCGTGCCACCGACGCCATGGACGATGGCTCCGTCCTGGCCGTGGCGGTCACAATTGACCGCGACGCGGGGAGCGGGGTGGTTGACTTTACGGGCACGGGCCTGGCGGTGGCGGGCAACACCAACGCGCCACCTGCGATTGCCGCGTCGGCGGTCATCTACACGCTGCGGTGTCTTGTGAACCTGGATATACCGCTCAACCAGGGGTGCTTGGCACCCATTACCCTCCGCCTGCCGGAGGGGGGCTTGCTGTCGCCTCCCGCTGCCGCGGCGGTGGTGGGCGGCAACGTCCTCACCTCCCAGCGCGTCACCGACGTGCTGCTTCGTGCGTTTGGTGCCGCCGCCGCCTCCCAGGGCTGCATGAACAACCTGACCTTTGGCTCCGCCGACACCAGCTACTACGAGACGATTGCTGGCGGTGCCGGGGCGGGGCGCTCGTGGGATGGCGAGAGCGGCGTGCACACCCACATGACCAACACCCGCATCACCGACGCAGAGGTCCTCGAGCGCCGCTACCCGGTGGTCCTCCGCGAGTGGGCGCTCCGCACAGGCAGCGGCGGGGCTGGCGCCCACACGGGGGGGTGCGGGGTGGTGCGGACGCTCGAGTTCCGCGCCCCGCTGACCGTGTCCATCCTGTCAGAGCGGCGGGAGACGTCGCCGTGGGGGGCGGCAGGGGGGGAGGACGGCGCGCGGGGGGAAAACTGGGTGTCCCGGCGGGGAGGGGCGCTTGCCCGCATCGGCGGCAAGGCGACGGTGGAGGTGGAGGCGGGCGACCGGCTGCGCATCTGCACGCCCGGCGGGGGGGGATGGGGGGTGCCGTCCATTTGAGCGACGACTGGCGGCACAGCAAGCATTCGCAGGCCAGATCGTACTCTACGTATAGACCGACGGCCGGATTTTTTTTTTTCTCGAGGCTCTGCACGTCGGTGGCTTTAGCTCTGCTGCCCTGGAGTTGTTCCATGCATCGCCGCCGCTGCTCGACCCCCCCCATCCCCTATCCCTGGTGGGGGGGACGGCAAGCGGGGGCTGGCGGCGCTGGCAGTGGGGGACGCCGCGCGGGGGTGGGTGGGCGCTGGCGTGGCGTGCGGGGTGGCTGGGGGGGGACCATGCGCAGGGAGGGGCTCGGCTGTGCCTCGGTCGATGGCCAAGGCGGTGGCGGCGGCGACAGCGGCCGTGGCGGGCGGCGACAGCGGCGGCGGCGGTGGTTGTGGCGGCTTTGGCAATGGCGGCTGCGGCGGTGGCGGCGGTACCAGGCGTTGCTGTGGGGTGGGGGTCGGCCGGTGGTGGCTGTCGCGGTCCTGTCTTGACTCGGGCCTGCGGCCTGCTGAAAGTATACTGAACTGAGGCTGTCGGCTGTGCCACGGATGGGGGCGGGGCAAGGCCGGAGAGCGTGGAGGCGGCTGGCATCCGCTGTGGCGGATGCCCGCTGAGTCAAGAACAGGGCGGTGGGGGTGGCCGCCAGTGTCGGCGGCTGTTGCTGCCTGGCGATGGAGCGGGTGTTGCGGGCGTGGCCGGGGGGGGGTGGTGGCGGCGGCTGGAATTGGCGGCTGCTGGGGGCGTCGGGGGCCGGGGGGGGAGTGGTGGCACCCGTGGTCTTTGACTGCTGCTAGCGGCAGTGCAGACAAAGGTTCTTGCTGTCGCCCCCAGCTATCGCGACTGCCGTGGGCGGTGAGACCGGGGAGCTACAGTGGCAGCCGCCGGCTTTGACGGTGGCCACTGCGGACTGTTGGGGGCGGCTCGTTGAGGCAAGGGCGGAAACGTGGTGACGGCCGCCTACTCTGCCTGCCGTCTGGGGGTGGCACGGGCGGGAGGAGGTGGTGGCGGCCGCAGACGCGATGCGCGTCGGCTTGCTTGGAAAGGTGGTCGTGGCGGCCACCGGCTGTGAGCGCGCCGCCACGGCCGGCCGTAGGGGCGCCAAGCGGCTTGGACGGCGGCAAGGGTCGTGGCGGCCGCCACGTTTGGCGGCGGCTAGGGGCGGCTTTTGTGTGACGGTGCGCGTCCGCCGCCGGCTTTGGCCGCAACCCCTGCCGCCTGTGCTCTTGCAAAGAGACTGGTCGCCACATTGGCGGGTGGGAAGGTGCCGGCTGCCGACTTGCGCAGCCGCCCCGCTGCCAGGCCAGTCCGAGGCGGCGGCCGCCGCACTTGTCGCCCGGCTGCCACGCCGGTCCGAGGCGGCGGCGCCCGTCGCCACCGCCGCCGCAGCCACCGCTCCCGACCGCGTTTGTCGCCCCGCCACCAGCTCGGTCAGAGGTGGGCCGCACTATCTCGCTAGGCACCGCAGCAGTCCCGTCAAGAGGCAGCCTACTGCCCTTTGCCGGCGAGGGGAAGCGCCAACCGAGCGCCTCCGTCCGCCGCCGCCGCCGCCGCCGCCGCCGCCGCCGCCGCCGCCGCCGCCGCCGCCGTTGCCGCCGGCCGCCGCTGCAGCCGCTGCCGCAGCCGCTGCCGCAGCCGCTGCGAACGGAAGGGGTAGAGCACAAACGGGGTCAGAGGACTTGTCCTGGAAGACAGACCTGTCACGGAAAACTCGTCAGAGGCGAGTCGCAGCGCTGCGAGCTGCAGCCGGCTGGCTGGCCTGCCCAGACCGCCCGTCTGCCTGGTCTGGGTGCCCAGACCGCCCGTCTGGCTGGCCAGACCGCCCGTCTGGCTGGCCAGACCGCCCGTCTGGCTGGCCAGACCGCCCGTCTGGCTGGCCAGACCGCCCGTCTGGCTGGCCAGACCGCCCGTCTGGCTGGCCAGACCGCCCGTCTGGCTGGCCAGACCGCCCGTCTGGCTGGCCAGACCGCCCGTCTGGCTGGCCAGACCGCCCGTCTGGCTGGCCAGACCGCCCGTCTGGCTGGCCAGACCGCCCGTCTGGCTGGCCAGACCGCCCGTCTGGCTGGCCAGACCGCCCGTCTGGCTGGCCAGACCGCCCGTCTGGCTGGCCAGACCGCCCGTCTGGCTGGCCAGACCGCCCGTCTGACCGCGCTTCGCCAGGTGCCGTGGGCCGCCAGTCGTGTCCAAATTCTGAATTTCGATTGGCTTGCAGAAACAATTAGAGGTGATGTACTTAATGCCACTCTCGCGTGCCACTGGGTGCCATGCTGACTCCCCGAGATTTACATGACAAACTCGGAAGCCCATCGTTGGGTTGCCGACGGCCTCCGGTCCTCTGCCCACGACCGCCAGCACCCCCGCCGCGGGCGGGTGGAGGGGGTGGTCAAGCACCGCGACGGGGCGGGCGGGAAGCAGGGAACGCGCTCTTCCCGGTCATCCGTCCAAGGCGGATGGGGTCCCTGCGACAGGGGGTGTGCAAAATGGCGGTTGGTGGTGAGGCGGGCCCATCGAGGTCCAGCCCGAAATCCGGCTCGTAGCAGCCTCGTGGCGGGCTCTGTCGGCTGTCACGTAGCGGTCGTCTGCCCGCGGTCGCTGCCGTTCGTGGGTTCGTCCAAATATCATATCCACAACATGATGTAGACCTTGCGCGGCGTCGGTCAGGGCCAAGATTTTTGGTTTGGCCGGCTGTCCAGCGGGGGGCTGCAGATGCTGCAGCAGCAGCAGCCGGCGTTCGCCCGCGGGAGGCCACGCAGGGGGGCCAATGAAAGATCAGTCCTCTAGGGGGGGGGGGCAGGCGAACTAATCGTCGACGTCACCGCCGGCGCCCCGCCGCAGGACCGACAGCCGGACGGAGACGCGCGGTCGCTCCACACAGCCTTGCGATCCTCTCAGCCTCGCGTCGTGTCGGCGGGGGGTCGGGTGCACAGCCCCGGCCGCGGGGCGTGAGCAATGCAAAAAGCGCCAGCGCACACGCCAGGGCCTGCCACAGACGAAAGCCAACAGCACGACCTCCCCCCCCCCCGCCCCACAACGCACGGGGCCATTATTGACGGCCAATAAAAAACAACAAGAAAAAAGTACCGTCCACCCAAGCAGCCGCGCCCCGTTGATTGGCCCCTCGCACAGAGTCCAAAAAAACACTCGCGGCCTGCCAGTCGCCCGCGCGGTGTGCTGTCGGCAGAAGTGCGGTGTGGGCATCACCGCCCATGACAGTTACGTACCGGTCGCGGCATGGTTGGGGGGCGGCCACTCCTCGGCCGCCGCCCCCCGTGTGAGGCGGGCGTGACACCGCGCCGCCACCGCACCTCTGCCTCGGAGGGGGGCACTTGGCGGCAAGGCCTGGGCCGAGCCCCCCCCCCTCACCACCAGGGGCCAGGGAAGGCCGCCACCACGCCATTCGCAGCTCACGGGGGACACCACGCAAAAAAAAAAAAAAAGGACAGGCCAGCAACCGTCCCGGTCGTGCACACTGCGGCGACTCGCTGCGCCTGGCGGGAATGGATCATCCCCGGTGCTTTTCAAACGGTGCTGCTGGGGGCGGTCGCCGCGTGCCCCCTGCTCCATTCGCCACGCTCACCACCCCCCCCCCTTCCCCCCGGCTGCCTCCCCAGCCGGTCTGCCCCAAGGCCAAGAGCGTAGCCGCTGGCGTGGGGGCGGGGTGACTGGCCTCCACTTTCCGCCATCCGCAGACCAATCCGCGGTACTACATACTCGGCACAAGGCGGTTTGCGTCGGCGCTCTCCGCTCCCCCTCCCGATCATCACACTCCCGCAGGACCACGGGGGCTGGCCTACGTTGACGTACCGGGATTGACCCATTGAGAACAAGCCCCCCAGGACACGACGGACGCGCCCCGCCTTCGCCACCGCCACCCCAACCCACACACACACCCCTCCCGCACGCCTGCGCCCGTGCAGGCCTTGCCACGCGGACGACCAAGGCAGACCCTGTACCGCCTGACCC
Organism: Pyropia yezoensis; assembly: GCA_009829735.1. Taxonomy (NCBI): domain Eukaryota; phylum Rhodophyta; class Bangiophyceae; order Bangiales; family Bangiaceae; genus Pyropia; species Pyropia yezoensis. The sequence goes on along the minus strand of CM020618.1, from coordinate 16,958,050 downwards.
GACCGCCCTCGTGCTGCACCTGCCGGGGGGGCACGCCAAGGTCGGCACGAACGTCCACGTTTCCCCGGCTCCTTGAGTGGGCCACGCGCTCCCCCTTTTCGACGACCACCCTCTCCGCAACACGCCGCCGGGCAACGGCTTGTCTGGCACGCGGCACACCTGCTTCTGCCAGGCGGTGTGGTGACGAGTAGGGTGATGCTGCTGCACTGCTGAGGGTGGCCGGCGCATCCCACGTAGGCCGTTCCCCGCACGTGACGGATGTGGACGCCGACAAAAGCTGTGCCCTCCTTGTCCCCGCCCGTCTGTTGGGGCAACCCTACGGAAGTGTCCCTGACGTCCTGAGGGGGTCGGACGGACAAAGGCACCGGCGCCCAAGCGCGGGTCTTCATCCCGACGGGACCTCTCCAACGTCTCCCACCTCCCCCCCAACCTCCCACCACCCCCATCGCTCCTCTCCCATCTACCCTTGCTCCCCCCTACGCCCCCCTCCCACCATGGCGGCGACGCTGGTCGCCGAGCCGCCGCTGGCGCCCCTCAAGCTCCCCCGCATCGCCGCGGCGTCGGCGTCGGTTCTCAACCGTGGGGAGCCCCTGTGCCGAGTCCTCGATCGGCTCGCCGCCGCCAACGCCGCCGCCGCCGCCGAGGCCGTTGCGGTCGCCACCACCGCCGCGGCCGCCGCCGCCGCCACCGCCCGGGCGGGCGCCGCCGTCGCGGCGCGGCGCGGGGTGCTGCCGCCCCCACCGCCCCCCAACAGCGTCGGTGGGGCCGGCGTTGGCGGCCGCCTCCCCCGGTGGATGACGGCGCCGCTGGGCCGGCCACCCCCGCCGCCGCTGCTGCCCTCCACCCACTCGTTTGTACCGGCGGGCCTCGCGTGGCGGGTGGTCCCCCCACGGGGTGGAGGCGGCGGCGCGCGGGGCACCACCGCTGCCGCCACCGCCGCGGGCCTCGCCGCCGCGGGCCGCGCGACGGCGGCGGCGTGGATCGGCCCGCTGGTCGCCGAGTGGGGGGCGCGGGCGGCCAAGGCGCCCGTCGGCGAGGGCGGCTGCGGCGCGCGGGCCGCGCAGGCGGCCGCCGCCGCCGCCGCCGCGGCGCTCCTCGTGCTGGCCATGTTTGGCTGAGCGGGCGGGCGGGGACGGGTACTTCCACGTCGCCCGGGGGTGTCGTCTCCTCTTTGCTTCATTTTTTTTTTGATGGCGGCCGCCCCGTTTTTTTTTTGCGGCAGTGCTCGTGTGGACGAATCCAGCGAGATGTGGGATGGCGCAGCGACGACGGCTGTGACCGTCATGGCCCGGCTGGACGGCGCGCGAAGGGTGGTGCCGCGGTGCAGCGGCGGTGGGCAAGGCGTGGCGGCGAGTGCCCACCGGTCGGACGAGTCGATGAACAACGACAGCGCGGCCGCTGACGGCGGCGCCCCCCGTGGTCAACATTGGCACCGACTCGGCGCGCTCTGCAGGGCAGTTGTGCTCACTGCCCCTATGCCCTTCCGTCCCCCCCGCCCCCTGCGGTGTGGTTGCCACCCGAGGCGACACGCGCCATTTTGCCCGACGGAGGGGAAGGGAGGGTCGACTGCGGCGGCCTCGCAGCAGCGGCAGCCCCCCCAGCCGAGTTGGCCGGCAACCCCCCCTTCCTCACGACGGGGACACTGGGCCACGGGGCGGGGGCTGCCTCATCCGCAGCCCCTCCTCCTTCCCCGCCTCTCACTCGCGGTGCGGGGAAGCGCCAACGGTAAGGCCCCCATCGGTCTTTCCCCGACGGCCCCCAGGCGGGTGGCATCCGGCGCACCATGCCTCCCCCTCCCCTCACTCCTTCCCCACTCCCCTTTCGAACCCCCCCACCGACCTGTTGGCGGGGAGAAGCGATGGCGGCGAAAACGGTGCGGCACTGGCCGGCGGCCGAGGGTGCGGCGGGCCGAGTTCCACCCCTCGTTTATTGTCGTTGCTGTTGTATTTCTTGTAAACTACACGTCTATTTACTGTATCCTGCGCCCGTGGCCGTTGGCATGGCGACGCTGCCGTGCTCCCACTGCCGCGGCACCGGCCTGTACGCGAAACTTAGGGGAGGAAGGTGGGTTGTGGGAAAGGCGGATTGGGGAGGAGCGTCTGCACAGTCCCTACCTGGGCAACAATAGTCGGTAGGCGGCGGCGGCAGCCGGCGTCGTCGACACGGGCGCTGCGCCTGTCGCTGGGTGGGGGGAGGAGGTGAGGGGGGTGGTGCCGGCGCCGGCGGGCGTGAGGGGGGCCGACGCGGAAGGGGGGGGGGCGCCAGAGGGGGGGGCGCCAGAGGGGGGGGCGAGGGGGACGGGCGGCAGCGACGGGACGAGGAGGGGGGGCGGCGTGAGCAGAGGTGGGGCTATCATGGTGAGGAGGGGGGGGGGGCGGGCGGGAGAGCGGGGATGCGGAGGGCAGGGGCGGCGGCGGGGCAAGGGGAACGGTGGCGAGGGGATGGGCAAGCCGTGCAGCCCGACCGAGGGGGGACTGGCCCGCGAGTGAATGCCGACTGGCCCGCGAGTGAGGCCTGCCGCGGCCAGCGCGCGCTTCGATGAGAGGGTGCGGCGTGAGAGCGATGATGTACAGTACAGGCCTCTTCAAGGGTAGCAATTTTGGCCCAGTGTATGGTATGGACCGACTTATGGATCAAGTGTATCAGTATGACGGTGGGCCCTGGTCTGGCCAAGTGTATCAGGTCTCGGCCAGGACCTCCCGCGTAAGGTATCATATGTATACGCTTGGAATATCTCCCCATGAGTATTGGACGATTTTCTGACTCAACTGTAGCGTTCAAGTGTATAGTTGCTGTGGTACATTTTTATTCAGGCAGGGCGCCTGTCGTCCGTCGATAGGGCGTTTGGCGCCTGGGTCGCTCTGGAGGCTGTTCCTGGCTCAGCTATGCTGGGCTCACATCCGCGCCCTACGCACTGGCGCTGCAGCGGCCATCCCCACGGCCACGGCGGCGCAGCCCTGCTGGCCGAGGCGGCGCCCCCCTCGTCCGCGTCGACCCCGCCCCGCTGGCCGCCGCGACGCACCTCGTCGGGCCGCCGCGACGCACCTCGTCTGGCCGCCGCTGCTCCCCTTCCCTAGGCGTGGTACGTTCCCCCGCTGGCCGCCACGACCCGCCCTGTCTGGCCGCCGCCGGTCCCCTGTCGTAATCGAGCAACGTTCCCCCCCCGTCGGCGTCGAACCCGCCCCGCTGCCCGCGGCGGCGCACCCCCCCTGGATTGGCGTGGAGCCCGCCTCACTGGCAGCCAAAGTGCACCCCGCCTGGCCGCAGCCGCGCCCCTTCCTAAGCTGAGCGGCAGTCGACCACCGGCAGCTTCGATGCCACCACTGCAGCGCCGCCTCCATGCCCTTCACCGCACCCCCACCCCAGCGCCGCCTTTGCCGCGCACCTGGCTGCGGCGCCACCCCGCCGCCGCGGCCACCCTGCCCCCTTCTTTGCCCGCCCCCGCTCTCCTAGCTGGCGCGGCGCCTACGCACTGATAGCGACACAGCAGCCGCTGCGGCGGCGCTGCGACTGCTGCCGCGGCGGCATCAAACGGGTGCCGCACGCGTCGCGACTGTGGCGTCCGTGGCGCCCCCCGTGGGTGCACGCGTGCCCCGCTATCGTAGCTGGCGCGGCGTCTCCCGCGCGACACCGCCCGTGCCGCGTCGTTTGCTGCTGCCGTGCCCCCCGCGGGGCGCCATCTCCATCTGGTTCCCCTTTTTCTCTCCCTCCCCCACCCCTTTCCTGCTGCAGGCGACCGTGTTTCGCTGCCTGCGGTCGCTACCACTGTGCGCTGCGCGTGTGATGGACGAAGCAGCGTGCCCGCCCTCGACAAGGTCATCCTCGCCACGGTGGTGCTGGACTTGGCGGGCGTGTCGCTGCCACTACTGGGCGGTCGTGGCGGCAGCGGTGGTGGCGGACGCTCCGGCGGCCGCGACGCCAGAGAAGGCGGCCAGGCCGGGCGCTGCCGTGTGATTGTTGCGTCGGTCCACGGCACCGTCCTCCACGACCACGTTGCTGCCGCTGGGGCCCGCGGGGAGGGGGGCCGACGCGCCGGCGAGCGCGGCGGCGTACGTTCGTCGTGGAGCTGCCGTGTGGCCGTCACCGCACTGTGGTGCCGGCGTGGCGTTCCTTGTTGTTGGTGGGCATGGCTGCCAGGGTCGACTGTGCCGCCGCCAGCACCACCACTCGCCGTGCCTTCCAAGTGAGCAACGATGGGGAGGAGCTCGGTGCCCGCAACGGCGGCGGCGGCGGTGCTCGTCCAGGCGGCCACGAGAGGCGGCAGCTGCGCGCCTGGCGGCAGGTTCAGAGCTGGCCAAGAGGTCGTCACGGGTGTGAAGAAGTGCGGCGGCGGTGGGCAGGCCTGGTGGCTGTACGAGTGTCCCATGTAGCTGCCAGATCGTCGGTCCCGCCTCTGGCGTCCACGGGTCAGCGGGACGTTTTGCCTTCCGCCGTCGAGGCGGCAACCAAGTTGCCGTAGAGCGGGTCGCGGGGAAGGTAGATTTAGAGGATGGGCGGTGCGCGTGTGTGTGACTGCGTTGCGAGTGGGGACCGCCGCCAGAGTGGTCTTTTGTGAGATGGGCTGGTGGCTGCTCGTGGGTGTGTTGCGAAGGAAGCGGGTCGCGAGGGGAACTATTGCGGAGGAGTAAGGGAGACACTGTGCTTTCTCCGTGCAGGTGCGGCGCCGTGGAGCTTTGCATTGGTGGGGGTCGCGCTTGTGCCGGCTGTGAATGCACAGGCCTGCAGCACGCGGCTGTGTCTGTGTCGAGTTGTGCATGCACAGCCCGGTGACACGTCCCCCACGGTGACCATCCTCCGACACTGTTGGCATCACGTCATTACGTGGTCAGGGAAGAACGCCGCACCGGTTGCCCTTGTCCCTCTGGCCTGCGCGACGGCACTCTGGCCACCCGAGGGACGACACTCGTGGCTTGTGGGCGCCCTCCCGGTCCCAATCTGTTGACACCTGGGTACTCGGAGCCACGGTGCCGACCTGGTGCCCGTAGTGGGCCCCTAAGACCCCTCAGCACCCCCCGAGTCGGGCGCCGCTCCGCCCTTCCCCTCAGCCCTCCCCCCTCGAGCCAGGAAGAAGATGAACATTGTCCTTGATGAGGCAGTGCATCTCGAGGTGGCGCGCCAACATTGACGATCGATCCTTCCGCATGCTGTTGGCCGCCATAGAGAAGTCACGCTCCGACGCCGCCGACGTCGCAACCGCACCAAGTACAGAGCACGCCACGACGTGAAGGCTGCGGAAGCGTGCCTTGTTCTCCTTCCAGAACGCCAGTGGGGTCGTCGCCTTGCCGGCCGCTATCAGCTTGAGACACTCTTCCACGTCTTCCTTGGCCATCGCTGCCCGGCCGCTGCAGGCTGGCACCTCCGCGTCCATGGTGTCCTCGTCGGTGAACACCGGCAACGATGTCCACGCCGCGTGAGCAGTTCCTTGCCGGGGAGAACCGGTCGCTGCTGCCGCCGTAGGTGACGACGGCGCTGGCTCCATCAGGCGGTCACAGGTGTCCCGAAATGCTGTCACAGCCTTGTCATATGCACTGGGCGCTTCAAGCATCCGAGCCACCACTTTGAAAAGCTTCGCGCAGCCCGGGGTGACCAGCGTGCTCATCAGCACGGACGGCGACTCGAGAAGGTTGCGCGTGACGTCTTGCTTGTTGAAGAAGCGCAAATTGATCTGCGCGCGCATAATGGTGACCACCGGCTTAGCCTCGTTGCACAGGCTCTCGTTGCCGCTGCTCTCGGTGTAGTGAAGTCGCTCTGCATGGTACAGGCGATTGTCGATCTCGATAACCTGCTCCGCTGGATGGAGACGACAATACGCGTCAATGCTTTCCTTTCCTGCTGCCAGAGAGGGGCGAGGGGGGCAGGGCACAACGAAAGACCCAGCATTCATAGCACGACGAAAAGAGCAAAGCGCAGCAAATACGACAGAGACTGGGTCAGCAGAGCTCTGGCTTCGTGTGCTCACTTCCATAGCCCCCTTGAGGACCCCTAAGATCTGCCTCAGTCGGTTCCAATCGTTGCTTGATAGCCGATGCTTCATCGCGCGGGCGCCCACGTCCCCCGAGTTGAAAAAAGCCATCATCCGCGGGTAAGATGTATACAGTCGGGCCACAGAGCTGCACGTAGAGCTCCACCTCGTCGGCACATCAGCGATGATGTTGCGTGCCTCGGTCTCGCCTGGGATGACCAACGCCCGGTACGTGGCGGTACTACGGTCAGAATGAAAAAAATGCCCCGACAGCTTCCGCGTCTCGGACACCAGCTTCTTCACGACAGGGTTGCTCCTCGTGGCCGACATCTCAGTCGTTAGCAGGTCGTCCTGGTGCGTAGAGGCGCTCCCTCCCCCAAGCGCGTACACCGCGGAGTTGTGCAAGGAATGTGACATGCATGGTAGCCACGGTACAGGAAGGCGTCGCATCGCCTTCCGCACGTTTGCTCCAGAGTCCGTTGTCGTGGACGCCAGGTCGGTCACCTCCAAGCCGAAGTAAAGCAGGCGATAGGTGAACCACCGCATGATGACATCATTCGTGAGCATCCCGACAAACAGGCCAATGCCCAGGCGCAGCACGACCATGGTCGTCGTCTTGGGTTCAACATATCGGACGACCACGGACCCGAACGAATTCTGGGAGTGTTGCTCGGTCCACAGGTCCGTGACAGCATGGGCAAGCGGGAGGCCGCAGTACTGCATCTTCACGTCGGCAATGCTGCCCCTGACGGCTGACAAGGTGCAATCATAGAGCTCCAACAGGGAATGCAGAATCGTGTTGGGGGCAGGCGTCGTATACTTGGACAAGGCAGCAAGGAACGACGAAAAATGAGGGTCCTGTGTCAGAATGTACGGTGAGTTGGACATGACCTGCATCAGCACGAAGCGCAGATTGTGACCGCGCACGTCCGGGACACAAAAGCGGGTGATAGTTCCGTCAACAACGCGCTTCGTGCGATTTCCACCAGTCGGATTACGGCAGATATGCAGAGCTGCACGGGCATGCAACAGCTGCCCCAGATGTGAACCCGCTCCGTTAGCAGTGTTCTGAAAGTGCTTCACCGCGTTGCCAATGTTCCCTTTAGCCATATAGAGCGCCTTGACGGTTCCCAACGTGAGACACACACGGCACAAAGCCACGAGTTCACCGTTGGCCTTGTCCTGTCGGCTGTAGATCTCAAAGAAAGGCCAGCAGACAGAGCGAACTCTTCGGGCGAGGCTGTCGCGGGCCATCCAAGCGTATGTCACTCCGCTTCGCTCCACAATCTCAGGCCGGTCCTTTCCCTCAGCATCCTGCGAAGCGGAAGCAAAAATGTCATCCACAGTGTCATTGTCCGCTGTCGGCGCGGGACGCTTCTCCGGACGACGGGAGGACCCGGGAGCAGCGTCCGTAACCGGGGTGGCGCTCTCCTGACTGACGAGCACAGATTCAGCGCTGTCACCTGGGGTCGGAGCACGACCAGCTTCGAATGGCGCAGCCGAGGAAGGCGTCATAGGACCGCTGGTAGTCATCGCTGGCAGCAAGCGGTTGAGCGTTGAGGCGTAGTGAGCACCACAGCGTGCGGCAGGAGGGCGGTGGGCGTGGGCCTTCGGGGTAAGGCAAAACCCAGCACCACCCCCGCCCCGTGCGTCTCTGGCCGTTTTGTGCAGCGCTGGCCAAGCGGAGATGAGCTGGGGGACTTGAACCTGCGCCAGATGCAGCGCCCTTTCCAGGTTCGAAATTTGAACACGGCTGAGGCCTGGCACTCCCTGACAATGGTGCTGCCTGCCAGTCCGTTCACGCGTCATCGTGTCATTGCTGGGAGTGCCACCCCTGTCTCGTGGGCTCAGTGAATCATCGCAGCGAATGCAGACTGGGTCTGAAAGGATGGAAGCAGGTACAATACGTATCAGCAAGTCTGGGACATGCACGAGGACACCTCGGAGAGTCGTCGGTGGTTGACAGGCGCACTGTGCACAGCACTTAGATGTTGTCGGGCCACTATCAAGCTCGCAAGTACGAGCCGTACACACTTGGCTATGCTTCAGGCAATTGTACGAAGTGTATACAGCGTAATACGCTTAAAAATGGACGGCAAGTGTATCACCCATACACTTGGGGCGCTCCTGGATCCGTCGAGTGTATATCGCTCGTTTTCGAAAATCGGCCAAGTGTAGGGCTGATACACTTCCTACGCTAGTACTACCCTTCAACCAACTACCCTTGACGAGGCCTGGTACAGTACGTACGTACTGTACAGTACAGACAGATTTGAGGGGCTTGAACTTTTCGCCCTGAACACACTGAAAGCGAGTTCGCGAGAACACCTTGCCATTTTCATCAACTTGGGCATCACTGGGAGGCGCCCCATGTGGAGAGCTGTGCCGTGCAATATGGGTATCATTTGGTGTGTGCGTTGTCCACGCCCCGCCACCCTGTCGCCGGTCCCATTTCCCCCCCACGCCGACACCTGTCAAATCTCGACTGATTGAGCCGCCCAGCGGATCCCCCATCCGACAGCTGTCGAATCTCTCCCAGCGCTCAGCCGCCGCCGCGGACAACACCCGCTGCCTGCGCCGCGACGGCGGCGGGGGCGAGGACAAAGGGGCGCCGCCGCCGCTGGCGGCCGCCGCGGCCCCTCACCAACGCGGCGACAGCGCGGCGGCTGCCGCCACGGCGTGCGATGGCGACGGTGGCTGCTGGCGGGCCCGTGCGGGAGTGCAATTGAGGGGGATGAGAAGAAGGGGAGAGGGCGGGGGGGGACCGCAGCCCGTCAAGACAGGGAGACTGGCCTTCCATGGCGCGCGTCCTCAGGAGGAAAGAGGTTCACAGGCAAAAGAGACGCCACTGCATAGGGCAGCGACCCGCCGTCCGGCGTGCGCAGACGCCACGGAACAGTTGTCAGCCCGCCTCGGTCATGGCCACGGCGGCCACGGCGGCCGCTGGGCTATTGGACGAAAACTTGGGGCGATGGGGAGCTCTTCGCCGGCGGTCGCCGCGGCGGCCGCGCCGCAAGTAACCTTCCACCCCCCCGACTCCCGCCGTCCCGTTCGCGCGGCGGTTGGTAGCGACGGGTCTCTTTTAGCAGACCCGCGGCGGGAAGGCCAACGGCGGCAGATGCGGCAGAGTAGGAGGGGGAGGGGCGCGCGTTGTCGGCCGCGCCTCCTCTGCCGCAGTCGTCTGGTAGTCACCCGCTGCCGCGGCTGCCGTCGGCGGTGGCCATTTCCACGGCAGAGGCGGGCGGCGGCCCCACCGGCAAGGTCTGTGGCAACGCTGCCGCCTCTCACGACGTACGTGTCGCCGCCTGGCGCAGCCGTTGCCGACGCCGCCGTCATCTGGGGTCACCGCCCCCACGACCGCGGGGGGCGGCGAGGGGCGGTGGCGCGGCGGCGAGGGGCGGTGGCGCGGCGGCGAGGGGCGGTGGCGCGGCGGCGAGGGGCAGTGGCGCGGCGGCGAGGGGGGGTGGCGCGGCGGCGGGTGCCTTCTGCATGTCCGCGGGGTAACGTGCCCAGTACATGTTTAGTGGAACAGTACAGAATAGTATCGTTGCTGTATAAAAAAATGGATACATAGCTTGGCGGAAAAGAAAGCAAGCGGAATTGCCAGCAGACTCATGGATGAGCTCCCTTAAGTGAAGCTGGCTCCGCACACACAGCAACCTAGGAAACCACAGCCTTCCATGTAGAAATCGAGATGTATCTGTCCGACCGCTAATAGCGACCACCGACCTCTAATTGCGACCACCCGATTTCCACAGTGTCTTCCTATGATACCGGGGTCTCTCACACGGGCAGACGGGGCATCAGGCACCTTTCCGCCCCAGAAAGGCCTTTAAAGAAAAATGCTGGGCAAGAAATGTTTCTACCACTGGACGCGCGAAGTCCAGGGCTACCCAAGCGTATGTGCAGGCGCGCAAACGCCCTTCAGCAGCCTGAGCTATGCCCTCCCAGGTGCTCCACACGGCATCCAAGAAAAGGGGCCGCATATACATTACATCCGGCAATTCCGATGTGTGTGACCCATCTGGCTGATATCCTGCCCAGCCGTGCAGACGTGCAGCACGTAGGGTACCCTGCTCCTTCCTGCCACATCGTCCGCGCCATCGCCGGGGCAACTCGTTCCCACCAGGGCCCTCGCCCGGCTTCCTGAGGGTGATGGGCACTCTCTGGCTGGCTCCCTGACAGGCAGTCATGGTCGCCGGGTCCTCCCGCGGCGGCCGGGCCGCCAGCCAGCCCTCTGGACCCGAGGTAGACTCCTCCCCCCCCCCCCCCCCACCTGCCAAGCCCACCCCGGAGCAGCGGACACTGATGGCGGACCTCGCGTCCAAGGGCAAGAGCGCGGCAGAGATCATGGCGGCCGCCTCAGTATCGAGGTCGGCCGCCCGCCACGCCATCAACTCTGTCGGGCAGACGTCCTCACCGGGACGCAGGCCGTTTTTTCTGCCGGAGGAGGAGGAGCTGCTGGTGAGATACGTCCGGACAAGGGCTCTGATTGGCAGGGGGCTGACGCGGGACGACTTCCTTGACACGTGCGAAGAGTACATCCTGGCGTTATCCACTGAACGTCAGGCTATGGCGAGGGCTAGGTTCAACGCGAAGACAAGGCCCGGTAAAGGTGTTTTTTAACACTTTCTTGAGCCGTTGGCCAGCCTTGAAGCGGTACAGAGTTGGCACGCTCGAGGACGCGAGGGCCAAGAACTCGAGGCCAGACGTCCTCGCCCGGTGGTTCGCAACTGTGCAGCTGTGCATGCGGGACCTGAGCATCAAGCACGGGCGTCAGCTGTTCAGCATGGACGAAACTCATGTGCGAGCGCGAGACCTGCTGCAAGGCGCTCGCCGTTCCTGCGGCCGCCGCTCTCGCGCGTGTGACGTCTGCGCGGGTGCGGCGATGGCCGGCGCTGCACTAAGTGGAATTGCCGTCGCCCCTCGCTGCTGCGGCGATAGATTCTATTGATTGCTGTGCGGCGCCCGTGCCGCTTGTGGCAGCACATCGCTCAGGGTGCTGCGGCGACCAACCGCTGGCGCCGCGCACATTTTGCTCGTTTTGTGGCGGTTGCTCACTTCCACTTCCGCATCCGCTCTTGTTCATGTGTCGCGCAGGCCCATCGAGAGCACACCGTGGACTTCTTCACTCCAGGAAAAGCGGGATTCTTTTCGCACGCGGGAGAGACATTATGAGACGACCGACAGACGAGGGTGACGACAGAGGCAATTGCTCGACCGACAGCAGCTCTTGGCCACATACTCGTGGAAGTACTTAGCGATATTGACGTCCTCGTAGTCCTCCTTTGCCTTTGGGAGCTCCAGATTGTAAGCCGCCGTCAAGTTGATCATCGACAGTCGGACGATGCGATGGGCCATAAACGGCTCGGGTGACAAACAGGCCAAATGGCTCCAAAACTTTGTGGCAGTATTGAGCCCCAGGTAGGGGGGGCAACACGTGCCATGCAAGGGGCTGCAGGCAACTGGCCTGACCCGTTTCTCCCCATGCATTTGGGTCCATATTCCCTAAGTTAGGGATAGTTAGCTTACTAGTAAATCCAACGTGGATTTGAGGGTCTTCTGCATTTTATCGGCTTGAATTTTCGTGTGGCCCGGTGGGCAGGTGCTGGGGTGGGAGATTCTGTGTGGCGAGATTCTGAGGGGACCCTGGGGGGATAAGGGGAGCGACGGCGGGGCTTGGACTCGCTTCCATGTCCCGACCAAGAAACTGTTGGACCACACACCATCTTCTTGTTTGATAGTGGGGGAATTGCCCCACAACAGGGACAGAGTGTGTGCGACTTGCACTTCTTCCGGTTCCCCCGACACGGGAGGCAGCCCTAGCACACCGCCCCAACTTGGGTGCCGTGTGTGCATGTGGTTTTTGCCACATTTGGTGGAGCAGCAGGGGAGAGAGGTAAACTTTACCTCCGGGTGCACCCGGGTGTAGGGGGCCCTCTGTCTCAGAGGAGCGCTGGACTTGGACCGTGTCATACGGATCGTTAGCCAACATGGCTGGTTCGGACCCCCCGTCGTCTGGGGAGTACACGGGTGACGCACGTACTTCAGTGCCTTTCAATACTGGTGATACACAGGTAGGTGTACCTGGGCTCGCAGAGGGACTAGAGGTCCCTCAAGCCAGCAGGACTGTGAGTACGAGCGGGCAACAGGCCACCCCGACTCAGTCGGGAGTTCATTCGGGTGACACTTCTGATGTTGGTGGGCCCTAGTCCGGCCACCGTGTGGTACACTGAACGGGAACGTCCCAAGGGGTGAGGACTGTCCCCGCGGGATCCACTCGGGTTTGAGCCAACTTCGGCTTGGAGCCATCGCCAACTAGGCTTTCGGAGGACGGCGGACCTCCGTTGGTCGGCGATGGGCTCGCGCCCATGCCCCAGGTTGAGACCCTTGAGGATCGTGGTTATCCCTCAGGTGAGCTCCCGGAGGCGGACCGAGACTCAACTGGAGTCTATAATCCACTCCTCGCGGAAACTGTCCGTTGGGTAGCGACCAAATTGTTGCGGCAGACTTTTCCGGACCTGGTGGTCACGATGACAAATACCATTCTGAATCAGATTGTGGCGAGCATGCCAGATGGTCTCAATGTCCAGACCGGATTGGGGCTTTCGAGCCCACAGACGCAGGGGGAATCCCTCCCTACGCCTGTTTCAGGTCGCTCCGAACCGGGGGCGACCCCTGTGACTCCCAACGAGGGAGCCACACCATTCTCGGTGGGGCGCACGCCCTTCACGGGGGAGTTTTCCTCGGAAACGCCGGTGGCTACACCAAGCTCGCCGCGGCAGACGATAGGCACTGCGGGTCAACTCACCCCATTGCCTCAGCAACTTTTCCCCCCACGTGAGGTGCCGCCCAAGATCCAGGTCGCCAACCCGGTCTACCAGAGGATCTATGACTGTGAGGCCTACGCCGTCCACAACAAGTCGGTGGCGTACGGTCCTATTCAGGCTCGAGCTATGGGCCGTGCCAAGAAGAATGTACTTCACTCTTTAGGGCACAACGCGCAGCGCGATGGAGCTCCCCCCCTCCGTGTCTTTCAGTTTCTACGTCGTTTCACAAAAGCCTGTGACGACAATGCCATAAGTGAGGGCATGGCTTTCTACATGCTACAGGAGTTTACCAAGGGCGACCTAGGGACAGAGATCATGTCCGTCATGCCCAGTTCCTCAAGTGGAGGCGCTGGCGAGGTGACGTCCTACTTGGAGCTCGTCAACTGGCTGTTGAAAGCTATGGTGGATGAAGCAGCGTTGGTTTCTCAAGTCGAGGAGTGTACGCAAGCTCATCAGGAAGAGACTGAGGACGAGTTGTCCTTTGCGGAGCGGGTCCGTAAGAGCTTACGCTCAATAATCTTTGTGGCTTTCTTCATCCACAAGCTGTGGTGAAGAGTCGGTTTGTGGAGGGACTCCACTGGTCAGTCCGGATGGAGACCCGGGAGCATAATACTGCCCGGGCGACACTGGCCAAATTGGCTAGGGTCGCCTACCGCAGACGTGAGGCCTACCGCAAGTTGCGGGAGGAAGAACGCCAGGAGCGTCAGTCCGAGCTGGCCACGGAACGAGAGGAGGCGTACCAGGCCAGAGAGCTACGAGTGGCACGCCGAATCCGCAAGGATAAGGTAGTAGCTGCCGTGGGAACTTCTCAGGGCACCTCATCGGCTTCCCAAGTCGGGAAGACCCCTCCGGGAACTGACCATCGGTGTTGGAACTGCAACTCTGATGGACGCTGGGCATATGATTGCCCTATGTCGAGTAAACGCATTCAATAATTCGTCAAGAATGCGAGTAAGAAGTCGGCTACGAACGAAGTACGTTCACGCAGCGAGGGTGGACCTCGACCGGTAGTGGCGGTCACCACACCATCGGCGGAAGGGGCGGACACGACGTCCTCGGACTCGTCGTCTTTCCCATCGCCCCCGGATTCCGACGCCAAGTCGGCGGGAAACGAATGACCGTCGGAGCTGGCCGTCCTACGCTCAGAACGGCAGCCTCGGCCAAGTGGGTCAAGAGGACGAACCAACCCTGCCGGATACTGCGCCGACCTAAGGGAGTCCGCCCATATCAGGTAGGACTCCCCAAGAACGTAAACCCACGTCGGGTCATCGCGGTGCTGGCGGGTGAGAACTTCCAGGTGGCTGGACGGGTGCAACTTGCCCCCGGCCGTGCCTGTTGTGCCCGTATCGTACTTGATACCGGTTCAGACCCCTCTTTGATACGCAAGTCGCTACTACCAAAGGAGATGAAGCTCCAACGCTGGAGGTCTCAGGCCGACCATATGATTGACATCAATGGTGGGGTACTTCCCATTGTTGGTGCCGTGACCCTACCAATTAGGTTGGGAACCCATGAGGTCGACGTGACCCATGGAGTAGTCGAGAATATATCGGTACCCCTGCTTCTGGGTACCCCTTATGTTCTAACACAAAAGCCTCCGACTTGTGGCCCGGAGTAATGGGTCAAGTTGATGAATGGGGAGACCATCTTCATCCTTGTCAAGGGAAAGTCTGTGGCTCCTGTGACAGTCTCACAGTCGAAGCCTGTTTGCTCCGTGGGAGAAGGGCTTGCGGGTACTGTGCGTTTAGCCCGTAATGACACGTGGCCCCCCAACTCGGTGGCGCACGTTGACGTTGTAACTGATTATACGGGGAACAGGTTGGTGCACCCTAACCCCCGTCTTGCTCATAAGCACCAAGTGCATGTTGCCCTTGACACGATGGACTCCAAAGCCGGAGTCCCGTGGAGGATCCAGGTTATGAACCTGAGCTCTTCGCCCAAGTACTTCAAGTTGGGGGCCAAGTTTGGCTACATCGACCAACATGAGGGACCCGTAGTAGCGGTCACCCTCAGCGCGGGCGCGAGTAGCGACCCGAAGTCTGGAAAGGAGAACCACCGAGCCAAGCCGGCCGCCTCTCCTCGGCCCCACGTGAACCTGGAGAATGTTCCACCCGGGTTGAGGGTTCAAGTTGAACGCCTCTTGGACCAATACCACAAGTTGTGGGATGGTCAATTGGGACTCATGAGAGCCACCCAACACCGGATCGAGTTGAAGTCCGGTGCACCCCCTGTACGCCAACAACCGCACAGGGGAGGGCCCCGTTCAAGGGCCCTCTTCGAGGAGCAAGTCGCTCGCATGGAGGCCCTCGATGTGATTGAGGCCAGCAACGCCGAGTGGGCGAGTCCGGTGGTCATTGTCCCCAAAGCTGATGGGACCCCACGGTTCTGTATTGACTACTGTAAGCTCAACGAGAGCACGGTGAAGGACAGTTATCCCCTACCTAGGATGGACGACTGTCTGGACTCTCTGGGGGAGGCAAACGTGTTCTCTACCCTGGACTGTAACGCGGGGTACTGGCAAATTCCCATTGCCCCGGAGGACTGGCATAAAACTACCTTTACCTGTCACTGTGGTACCTACCTGTGCAAACGACTACCGTTTGGACTGTGCAACGCGCCGGCAACTTTCCAGCGCGCTATGGACATGATTATGGCCGGAGTACGGTGGCAGATCTGTCTTGTGTACCTAGACGATATCATTGTGCTCTCCCGAAGTCCGGAGGAGCACATTGGCCATCTTGGCCAGGTGTTCAAGCTATTTGCTGACGCCTGTGTGTCACTGAAGGCGAGTAAGTGCCACCTCTTCACTGAAAAGGTGGAATACTTGGGACATGTTGTCCGTCCGGGGCGCCTCATTGTCAACGAGAAGAACTTGAGAGCCATCCATAAGGCTCAGTACCCCCGGACCCAGACCCAGATGAGGAGCTTCCTCGGGATGTGTACCGTGGACAGACGTTTCACCAAGAGCTTCGCCAAGGTGGCAAAGCCGCTGAATGAGCTAGTTAGCTCGACGTTACCGAAGAACCCGCCTCCTCTAAGTCGGGTGGAGCAGGAATCCTTTGAGACTCTTCGGGACCTACTGCAGAAGCCCCCTATGTTGGCTATTCCCAGGTTGGGACGCCACTTCACCTTAGACGTGGATGCTCGCTACGACGAACTTGGCCGTGTGTTGCTTCAGCAGCAGCCGGAAAAGGAGTACTTGCCGGTAGGATACTTCAGCAAGGGGCTGAACTCGGCTGAGAAAAACTACGGAGTCTTCGAGTTGGAAGGACTCGCAGAGGTATTGGCGGTGACGTCACTTCGTCACTACCTAGAGGGTGAGAAGTTCCTCATCCGCTGTGACCACCGCACGTTGCAGTTCATCTTCAAGACGGATTGCATGAACAAACGCCTCAACAGGTGGAGGGTGCGACTGGCACCCTTCCACATTGATATTGAGTACCGACCTGGCAGGCAACATGCCCTAGCCGACGGCCTTTCTCGGGTACCTACCGAGGGGCTGGACACTAACCCAGTCGATGATGACATTCCCATCGTGAGGGTAGTCACGCGCTCGGGTCAGGCGTTGAACCCCGAGGCGCCAGGGAACAAGAAGTACTTGCCCCAGTCCCTGGACGAGGTCGTGAAGGCCCAGGCCGAGAACTCCTTTTGCAAGTCGCAGAGGGATACGCTAGATACGGTGGCGGAGACGCGGTTCTTCATCGGAGACGATGTCCTCCTCTTGAGGAGGGGGGTAATTCAGGGGACCGACCACCTTGTCGTCCCCGCATCCCTCAAGGACAGTATCCTTGAGAGGGAGCATAACGCTCCCTCGGGTGGACACCTGGGGTCTTGTAAACTGTACCAGACCCTGAGGACCAGGTACTACTGGCCGTCCATGGTGGTGGACATCTACAGTTGGGTGGCTGCCTGCACAAGTTGTGCACAGAACCGTCTGATGGAACGGAGGCCTACTACGGCTATGTTGCTGTTCCTGGCCAAGGAGCCCCTTGCCGCGTTGGCAATGGACATCCTTGGGCCCCTGCCAGTGACCGAGGAGGGCAACCAGTACCTCCTGGTCATCTGTGACCGCTTCACGAAACTTACGCGAGCGATCCCACTGGCAGAGATCACGGCCATGTCGGTCGTGTCAGCCTTCCTAGATCACTGGGCTCCCACGTATGGCATCCCGGACAGTACACTATCGGACAATGGACCGCAGTTTGCGTCCGTACTGTTTCAGGTAGTGCTGGATATGTGGGGGGTTCTGGCGAACTATGCCACCCCCTACCACCCACAATCTGACGTACAGGTGGAGCGCTCCAACAAGATTATTGTTCGGCAGCTGCGCCACTATGTGAGTGAGCCCGTGAAGACGTGGGACCAATACATTTCTACTCTTACGACCGCCTACACTTCGCAGGTTCACTCATCTACCGGGGAAGTACCCCTCGGTATTGTGACCCCACGTCGCGTGCGGTCTATTTCCGTACGGCCGCCGCTCCCAACTAGGGAGGCCGATGGCAGTACACCCACTCCGACTGAGAGTAAGGTGGAGTTCGCTGCAAGGCTCGAGAAACTCATCCCTAAAGTCAGGGCTGAGATGGAAAGAGCGCGAAAGCGCTACAAACGTACTTTTGACAAGAAGGTGCGCAATGCCAAGCATGTCCCCGAGCAGGGTGACTGGGTGCTGACTCACTCACACACCCCAGCTGGGGGTGAGTTGGTGTTCCAGACGAAGGGGCCATACGAGGTCCTTTGTACGGATGGGCGACGGGTTACCATCGAAAGTGACGATGGGGTCCGCACAGTGAGCGGACAGGACGTGGTAAAAGTTGCACCACCTTCGGCAGGCGACCCGGCTTGGGTGCGTGCGCTGAAGGCGTGGCGCCTGCCTTCGCTACCTGCGACCAAACAGGGCCCGCAGGAGTACGTGTTCGATAAGTTCATCGACTACGGGTGGGATGAGGACACTAACCGCCTCACGTTGAAGGTGCGTTGGTTCGGCTACAATGCGAAGGATGATACGTGGGAATACCTAGAAAATCTTCCTGCTGAGAAGGTCCGGGCATACTGCGCCCGGAATGATGTCGACCCTAACTGCCCTTCTTCAACGTGAGGGAAGGCCGAGCAACAGTGCCAAGAGAGTGCTTCAAGTCGAAGTGGTACGCAGAGTGGCTTTTAACTACAGCCCTAACCCTCACACTCTCACAACAAAGTCAGCTGCCAACTAGGCACGCGTGCTAGACTCCCCAACACCACGGCCCTCGCCCTCACGTGGAGGCGAGCGGCGAGACCCACGCCGATAACGTTCCCCACCCGTAGGAGGGGGCGGCGGCTCCAAGTCGGAACCGTCGCGCCCCTCACGGTCGCGCAAGTGGCGACGACCGCGGCTACTCTTCTGCTTGGTCTTGCGCGCAAGTTGGTGACGCAGACGCTGGACAGACTCCGTGTCCGACGGGGTAGAGGACTCCGAGACGGAGTAAGACAACTCGTCTTCCGACACGGAGGGAGGCCGCCGCGAGTGACGGCGACGACGGCGAGGAGGTGAGCATGCCCGGCTCGCCCGACGCTGGCAACGCCCCAGTGGGGCTAGCTGGGGCACAATTGACCCAATACGAGCCAGCTCGGTCGTCATGAACCCCGCTACCGACTTGCAACTCGCGGTCCCCACAGCAGAACGAACGCGCTCCTCAAGGTAGGGAGTCTCCGAAGCTTAAAGTGTTGCAGCCGACGCGGCCAACCAAGAAATGGTGCGAACCAACGTGGTGATAATCATTTCGAAAGTCGGGGGAACCGGAAGAAGTGCAAGTCGCACACACTCTGTCCCTGTTGTGGGGCAAACCCCCCACGGACAAACAAGAGGATGGTGTGTGGTCCAACAGTTTCTTGGTCGGGACGGGGACGCAGGGCCAAGCCCCGCTGTCCCTCCCCTTATCCCCCCAGGGTCCACTCAGAATCTCGCCACTCAGAATCTCCCACCCCAGCACCAGGCCACCGGGCCACACGAAAATTCAAGACGATAAATGCAGAAAACCCTCAAATCCAAGTTGGATTTACTAGTAAGCTAACTATCCCTAACTTAGGGAATATGGACCAAAATGCAGGGGGAGGAACGGATCAGGCTAGTGGCCTGCCGCCCCGTGCATGGCACGTGTTGCCCCCCTACCTGGGGGTCAATACTGCCACACTCCCCTCTCCTCAGTTCCGACCGACGCGGTCGGCCCTGTGCGGGGGTGCGTAAACGCACGTCTCGGCGTTGGGGGCGCGACTTGCTGTCCCCCATCGAGTACGTCACGCGGATGTGGAGGCGGTCACGTTGACCGCCCCTCTCCTCAAGCTTGCCCACTCGGCAGCTTGCTCTCCTCAGTTCACACTTCACCATCACCGCCACCTCCCCTTCACCTTCCACTGGGCCGCCCCACGCTGGGGATGCCACCCGTATACCCACGATCCGAGTCCCCCTCAACTCGAGGCGGGTCTCGTGCCGCGATAGCCAGAGCGTCTCTCCCCAACTTGGGGAGAGCCATGGCGACCCCGGGAGTGGAGACGGACTCTCTTGACGAGCGCATGGAGGACACCTCCTACGGTGCAGCACCCGCCGGGACTTCCGGCGGGGGCTCCGCGATCGCGCCGGGGGATGGGACTCCCGCGTCACCCGGCTTTGGGTTGACGGCGGGGTCTCCCCCGGAGGCGGGACAAGTTGTCCCGCGTGAGGCCTTGGGGCGGTGGTTTTACCCCGCTTGGCCTCTCTATGAGAAGGGGTTGACTGTTCTTCGCTGTGGCCGACTTGGCGCAGCGATGGGTCGGG
This sequence comes from Pyropia yezoensis, assembly GCA_009829735.1. NCBI lineage: Eukaryota > Rhodophyta > Bangiophyceae > Bangiales > Bangiaceae > Pyropia > Pyropia yezoensis. The sequence continues at coordinate 16,938,468 of CM020618.1, read as the reverse complement.
AATGGGACCGCCTACGGGAGAAGTATCCCCGTAGGGTCGGGTTCTCTGCCGGCTTCAGGACGGACCAGTTTGCCTTCCTGGACGATGAGGAAGTTGAGGACGTTCAGCGTGCCAAGGCCATGGTGGACCGCGGGGGAACTATCCCGGGTCCCGGCGACTTGCCGACCTTTACTTGGGACGCGGTGGCAACTCGCCCCCCGTACTTCCACGAGGCCGATCCGCACACTCATCACTTTGATGTGCGGATGGAGAAAGATTACCGGCGAGGTCCCTACTTGGTGACCTCGGCTCAACTTGAGTTTCCTCAACAGTCTGCTGCCAGTAAGGAGCAGTACTATCCGAAGAAGCCCGAGTGGTGGCCTCAAGTTGAGGTCCCCTACGGGTTCCAGGCGTTGCTGCCACGGTTGCTTGAACACTTCGGCTCCGTCATGTTGAAGGCTGGCCCTGATCACCTGGTGTGGGCCATGTTGGCCACCCAGTGGCTCCTCGAGGTCATGTCGACCTGGGTGTCCTGTGTTCAGCGGCGGGGGATGCTCTGGCATCTCCCCCTCCGGCTCATCCAAGGCTTGGAACAGCTCACCCCTCAGCTACTTGCTGAGGGGTGCTCATCAGGACAACTCACTCTACTTGAGGAGATGCTCCGGCTCCATAAGTTTATCGAGTGGGAGAGCATTGAGCACAAGTTGCGCCGCCCCACTCGTGGGCCCAAGGACGATGGCGCACTTCGCCAGTTCGTGTGGGTCGCTCGTGAACTTCACGACGGCCGTGTGGTCCTACGAGAGGGGTTGGGCATCGGGGACTACCCGTATGCCCCAGGGGTGGATCGCCACACTGCGCCACCCCCGGACAAGCCCATAGTTATGGCCGTGCCGTCCTATGATGACCATATGACTCAACCTACTGCGGGGGCCCCAAGTCGGGGTCGCAGTTACACCCGGGTACCGCCACCTCGGCGTGCCCCTCCGCTTCCTCCTGTTCCTTTCCAGCCTCACGGGAACATCCCGATCAGCGTGGCCGTGGAGTCCTCCACCCCGGTGTCCCCCAGCTTGGGAGCCACCCTCCTGACGGTATACCCCAAGTTGGTGTTACCGCCCACGCCTCTAACCTCAGAGATGATGATCACCACGTTGGTGCGCACCATTTCTTGGTTGGCCGCGTCGACCGCAACCCTCCAAACTTCCGAGACTCCTCAACTTGAGGAGCGCGTTCGTACTGCAGTGGCGACCGCGAGTTGCGAGTCGGTGGCGGAGTTTATGACAGCCGAGTTGGCCCGCATTGGGGCTATTTTGCCCCAGCCAGCCCCACTTGGGCGTGGCAAACGTCGCGCGAGCCGGGCATGCTCGCCTCCTCCCCGTCGTCGCCGACAATCGCGGCGCTCTCCCTCCGTGTCGGAAGACGAGTTGTCTTACTCCGTCTCGGAGTCCTCTACCCCGTCGGAGACGGAGTCTGTCCAGCGTCTGCGTCACCAACGTGCGCACAAGACCAGGCAGAAGAGTAGCCACGGTCGGCGCCACTTGCGCGACCGTGAAGGGCGCGACGGTTCCGACTTGGAGCCGCCGCCCCTTCCAACGAGTGGAGAGCGTTATCGGCGTGGGTCTCGCCGCTCGCCTCCACGTGAGGGCGAGGGCCGTGGAGTGGAAGAGTCTAGCATGCGTGCCTAGTTGGTAGCTGCCTTTGTTGTGAGAGTGTGAGGGTTAGGGCTGTAGTTAAAAGCCACTCTGCGTACCACTTCGACTTGAAGCACTCTCTTGGCACTGTTGCTCGGCCTTCCCTCACGTTGAGGGAGGGCTGTTGGGGTCTATCTCATTCCGGGCACAGTACGCTCGGACCTTCTCAGCGGGAAGGTCCTCCACATACTCCCACGTATCGTCCTTGGCTTTGTAGCCAAACCAACGCACCCTCAACATGAGGCGGTTAGTGTCCTCATCCCATCCGTGGTCGATGAACTTATCGAACACGTACTCCTGCGGGCCCTATTTGGCCGCAGGCAGTGAGGGGAGGCGCCACGCTTCCAAAGCACGCGCCCAAGCTGGGTCGCCTGCAGGCGGTGGTGCAACTTTGACCACGTCCTGTCCGTTCACTGTGCGGACCCCATCGTCACATTCGATGGTGAAGCGCCGCCCATCAGTACGAAGGACCTGGTACGGCCCCTTCGTCTGGAATACCAACTTACCCCCAGTTGGGGTGTGTGAGTGAACCAGCACCCAGTCACCCTGTTCGGGGACATGCTTCGCATTGCGCACCTTTTTGTCAAAGATACGCTTGTAGCGCTTTTGTGCTTTGTCCAGCTCAGCCCTGACTTTAGGGATGAGGTGTTCCAGCCTAGCAGCGAACTCCGCCTTACTCTCAGTAGGAGAAGGCGTACTGCCACTATCCTCCCTAGTTGGGAGCGACCGCCGCACGGCAATAGACCGCACACGACGGGGGGTCACAAAAGCGAGGGGTACTTTCCCGGTAGATGAGTGAACCTGCGAATAGTAGGCAGTAGTAAGAATAGAAATGTATTGGTCCCACGTCTTCACGTGCTCACTCACATAGTGGCGCAGCTGCCTAACAATAGTTTTGTTGAAGCGCTCCTTGACGAGGGCCCTTGAACGGGGCCCTCCCCTATACGGTTGTTGGCGTCTAGGGGGTACACCGGGTTTCAACTCGATCCGGTGTTGGGTGGCTCTCATGAGTCCCAATTGACCATCCCACAACTTGTGATATTGGTCCAAGAGGCGTTCAACTTGAACCCTCAACCTGGGTGGAACACCCTCCATGTTCACATGGGGACGAGGAGAGGCGGCCGACTTGGCTTGGTCTTTCTCCTTTCCGGACCTCGGGTCGCTACTCGCGCCCGCGTTGAGGGTGACCGCTACTGCCGGTCCCTCATGTTGGTCGATATAGCCGAACTTGGCTCCCGATCAAAGATACTTTCTTTGAGGGTGGCGGGGGTAGCAACTTGCTACGACCCCTGTCACAGGCTCGAGCCCATCACCGACGAGTGAAGGTCCGCCGTCCTCCACCCGCCTAGTTGGCGACGGCTCTATGCCGAATTTGAATCCAACCCGAGTGGATCTCGCGGGGACAGTCCTCTCACCTTGGGACGTCCCCTTTGAGTATACCACCCGGTGGCCGAAGTGCGAACCACCGGTCCGAGGAAGACCCTCAGGGTGAACACCCGACTGGGTCGGGGTGGCATACCGCCCGCACCGATACCCACGGCCCTGCTGGCTGGAGTGCCTCTAGCACCTCCGCGACCCCAGGTACACCCTGTGTCTGGCCAGTATTCAAAGGCGCCGGAGTAAAGTCGTCACCGGAGAGTTTCCCGAACGTCGGGAGGTCCGATCCAGCCGTGTTGGCTAACGATCCACACGACACAGTCCAAGACCACCGTTCCTCTGAGACAGAGGGCCCCCTACGCCCGGGTGCACCCGGAGGTAAAGTTCACCTCTGTCCCCTGCTGCTCCACCAAATGTGGCAAAAACCACATGCACACACGGCACCCAAGTTGGGGCGGTGTGCTAGGGCTGCCTCCCGTGTCGGGGGAACCGGAAGAAGTGCGAGTCGCACAAACTCTGTCCCTGTTGTGGGGCAAACCCCCCACGGACAAACAAGAGGATGGTGTGTGGTCCAACAGTTTCTTGGTCGGGACGGGGACGCAGGGCCAAGCCCCGCTGTCCCTCCCCTTATCCCCCCAGGGTCCACTCAGAATCTCGCCACTCAGAATCTCCCACCCCAGCACCTGGCCACCGGGCCACACGAAAATTCAAGACGATAAATGCAGAAAACCCTCAAATCCAAGTTGGATTTAATACTAAGCTAACTATCCCAAACTAGAGGAATATGGACCCAAACGCAGGGGGAGGAACGGATCAGGCTAGTGGCTTGCCGCCCCGTGCATGGCACGTGTTGCCCCCCTACCTGGGGGTCAATACTGCCACAGACTGTCCTTGACCCTTCCACGTTGTTGCCCTTGGTGCCTTGCCTCGCGGCGGGTGCCTGGTCCCACGTCGTGGCGTACTTGGTCCTCGTCTCCCTTGTTTCCTTGGGTCCCTCGTACCTTGTCCTGTTGTACCCGTTGACTTCTTGGTTCCACGTTCCGTCGTTACCCGGCCTGTTAAACGCTTCCTTGACGGTCTCCTACGTCCCGTGAACCCGTTGGTGCTTGGACATGTTGCCGCCTCGTACGGGTTGCCTGGACGGTTGCACGTCGGTACCAGCACTTGGTTGCGGGAGCCCGTCGGTACCACGTCCGTCGTTCGTCTTGTTCCCGTCGGTCTCCTCGGAGCCCATATGGTTGCCGGGCCCCACACGACCTGGGCTCCCTTCGGGGGCGTGACGACCGCGTACAACTGGCCCGCCCCGGTTTTCTCTTGGTTCGCAGGTAGAACGCCTGACGCAGAAGCGGGGCCTCCTTGAACCGCTCGGTCACCTTGAAGGTTGGGGGCCCCAGGGCCCGCGCCAGCAGGCGAACCCGCCGCGGCGCTACCGTTATCTATGCGGGCCCGGGTGGAGGGGAACGTGGTGGTACGTGTGGTGGGGTACGTGGGCACGGAGACGGAGAAGGGGAACGGGGTAACGAAGGAGAACGTGGTGGTCACGGGAAGCGCCGCGGGGACGATGGTACAACGGGACCCGGGTGCTGGGGACGAGGAAACCCGTGAGGGTGCTCTTATCCACTGACCCCCCGCGTTCCAACTGGTACCTGGGCTGCGCCCACGTTCCGCTGGCCCCCGCCTGTGCCTGTAGCAACATGGCCCTTCTGGCCTAGGGTCCACACACACAAGAAACCACAACGGGGTCAGGAAGGAACGGGTAAAGGTCCCAGCTTGATCCACTCGCCCGCCCCTTCAGAGGCAAGGATAAAAGGACAAAAGCCCGAGGGAGCAAGAACCCAAAGAACCGTTGATTTTACAAGTTGGCCCCGGGGACTCCCTGAAACAGTACCGACGCAAACTGCGGTCCATTGTCCGATAGTGTACTATCTGGGATGCCTTACGCGGCAACCCAGTGATCTAGGAAGGCTGACACGACCGACATGGCCGTGATCTCTGCCAGTGGGATCGCTCGCGTAAGTTTCGTGAAGCGGTCACAGATGACCAGGAGGTACTGGTTGCCCTCCTCGGTCACTGGCAGTGGCCCAAGGATGTCCATCGCAAACGCGGCAAGGGGCTCCTTGGCCGGGAACATTAGCATAGCCGTAGTAGGCCGCCGTTCCATCAGACGGTTCTGTGCACAACTTGTGCAGGCAGCCACCCAACTGTAGATGTCCACCACCATGGACGGCCAGTAGTACCTGGTCCTCAGGGTCTGGTACAGTTTACAAGACCCCAGGTGTCCACCCGAGGGAGCGTTATGCTCCCTCTCAAGGATACTGTCCTTGAGGGATGCGGGGACGACAAGTTGGTCGGTCCCGTGGAATACCCCCCTCCTCATGAGGAGGCCATCGTCTCCGATGAAGAACCGCGTCTCCGCCACTGTATCCAGTGTATCCCTCTGCGACTTGCAGAAGGGATCCTCGGCCTGGGCCTTCACGACCTCGTCCAGGGACAGGGGCAAGTACTTCTTGTTCCCTGGCGCCTCGGAGTTCAACGCCTGACCCGAGCGCGTGACTACCCCCACGATGGGGATGTCCTCATCGAATGGGTTAGTGTCCAGCCCCTCGGTAGGTACCCGAGAGAGGGCGTCGGCAAGGGCATGTTGCCTGCCAGGTCGGTACTCAATGTCAAAGTTGAAGGGTGCCAGTCGCACCCTCCACCGATTGAGACGAATGTTAGTACAGTCCGTCTTAGAGATAAACTGCAACGCGCGGTGGTCACAGCGGATGAGGAACTTCTCACCCTCCAGGTAGTGACGAAGTGACGTCACCGCCCACATCACTGCGAGTCCTTCCAACTCGGTGACTCCGTAGTTCTTCTCGGCCGAGTTCAGCCCCTTACTGAAGTATCCCACCGGCAAGTACTCCTTTTCCGGCTGCTGCTGAAGCAACACACAACCAAGTTGGTCGTAGCTAGCGTCCACATCCAGGATGTAGTGGCCTCCCAACCTGGGAATAGCCAAGATGGGGGGCTTCAGCAGAAGGTCCCGAAGAGTCTTAAGGGATTCCTGCTCCACCCGACTTGGGGGAGGTAGGTTCTTCGGGAGCGTTGAGCTCACTAACTCATTCAACGGCTTCGCCACCTTGGCGAAGCCTTTGGTGAAACGTCGGTACACGGTACACATCCCGAGGAAGCTCCTCATCTGGGTCTGGGTCCGGGGGTACTGAGCCTTGCGAATGGCCCTCAAGTTCTTCTCGTTAACACTGAGACGCCCTGGACGGACAACATGTCCCAAGTATTCCACCTTTTCAGTGAAGAGGTGGCACTTACTCGCCTTCAGTGACACACCGGCGTCAGCAAGTAGCTTGAACACCTGGCCAAGATGGCCAATGTGCTCCTCCGGACTTCGGGAGAACACAATGATATCGTCTAGGTACACAAGACAGATCTGCCACCGTACTCCGGCCAGAATCATGTCCATAGCGCGCTGGAAAGTTGCCGGCGCGTTACACAGACCAAACGGTAGGCGCTTGCACTGGTAGGTACCACAGTGACAGGTAAAGGTAGTTTTATGCCAGTCCTCCGGGGCAATGGGAATTTGCCAGTACCCCGCGTTACAGTCCAGGGTAGAGAACACGTTTGCCTCCCCCAGAGAGTCCAGACAGTCGTCCATCCTAGGTAGGGGATAACTGTCCTTCACCGTGCTCTCGTTGAGCTTACAGTAGTCGATAAAAAACCGGGGGGTCCCATCAACTTTGGGGACGATAACCACCGGACTCGCCCACTCGGCGTTGCTGGCCTCGATCACATCGAGGGCCTCCATGCGAGCAACTTGCTCCTTAATGAGGGCCCTTGAACGAGGTCCTCCCCTATACGGTTGTTGGCGTATAGGGGGTGCACCGGACTTCAGCTCGATCCGGTGTTGGGTGGCTCTCATGAGTCCCAATTGACCATCCCACAACTTGTGATATTGGTCCAAGAGGCGTTCAACTTGAACCCTCAACCTGGGGGGGACACCCTCCATGTTCACATGGGGCCGAGGAGAGGCGGCCGACTTGGCTTGATGCTTCTCCTTTCCGGACTTCGGGTCGCTACTTGCGCCCGCGTTGAGGGTGACCGCTACTACCGGTCCTTCGTGTTGGTCGATATAGCCGAACTTGGCTCCCGACTTGAAGTACTGGGGCGACGAGCTCAGGTTCATCACCTGTATCCTCCACGGGACTCCGGCTTTGGAGTCCATCGTGCCAAGGGCAACATGCACTTGGTGCTTATGAGCAAGACGGGGGTTAGGGTGCACCAACCCGTTCCCCGTATAATCAGTTACAACATCAACGTGCGCCACCGAGTTGGGGGGCCACGTGTCATTACGGGCTAGACGCAGGGTAGCAGTGAACCCTTCCCTCACAGAGCAAACAGGCTTCGACTGTGAGACTGTCACAGGAGCCACAGACTTTCCCTTACCAAGGATGGGGATAGTCTCCCCATTCATCAGCTTGACCCAGTACTCAGGGCCACAAATCAAAGGCACTTGTGTAACAACATAAGGGGTACCCAGAAGCAGGGGTACCGATATATTCTCGACTACACCATAGGTCACGTCGACCTCGTGGGTCCCCAACCTAGTTGGTAGGGTCACGGCACCAACGATGGGAAGAACCCCACCATTGATGTCAATCATATGGTCAGCTTTGGACCTCCAGCGTTGGAGCTTCACCTCCTTTGGTAATAGCGACTTGCGTATCAAGGAGGCTCCTGACCCGGTATCAAGTACGATACGGGCACAACAGGCGCGTCCGGGGGCAAGTTGCACCCGTCCAGCCACCTGGAAGATCTCACCCGTCAGCACCGCGATGACCCGACGTGGGTTTACGTTCTTGGGGAGTCCTACCTGATATGGGCGGACTCCCTTAGGTCGGCGCAGTATCCGGCAGGGTTGGTTCGTCCTCTTGACCCACTTGGCCGAGGCTGCCGTTGTGAGCGTAGGACGGCCAGCTCCGACGGTCATTCGTTTCCCGCCGACTTGGCGTCCGAATCTGAGGGCGGGGAGGAAGACGACGAGTCCGAGGACGACGTGTCCGCGTCCTCCGCCGAGGGTGTGGCGACCGCGACGACCGGTAGAGACCCACCCTCGCGGCGTGAACGTACTTCGTTCGTAGCCGACATCTTGCTCGCATTCCTAACAAGTTGTTGGATGCGTTTACTCAACTTGGGGCAATCATATGCCCAGTGTCCATCGGAGTTGCAGTTCCAACACCGATGGTCTGTTCCGGGAGGGGTCTTCCCAACTGGGGAAGACGAAGGGATACCCTGGGAAGTTCCCACGGCAGCTACCACCCTCTCCTTGCGGATTCGGCGTGCCTCTCTCAACTCTCTGGCCTGGCGCGCCTCCTCCCGTTCCTTGGCCAACTCGGCCTGACGCTCCTGGCGTTGTTCCTCCCGCAACTTGCGGTAGGCCTCGCCTCTGCGATAGGCGAACCTGGCCAACTCGGCCAGGGTCGCCCGGGCAGTGTTATGCTCCCGGGTCTCCATCCGGACTGACCAATGGAGTCCCTCCACAAACCGACTCTTCACCACAGCTTGTGGATGAAGAAACCCACAAAGATTGTTGAGCTTACGGACTTGCTCCGCAAAGGACAACTCGTCCTCTGCCTCTTCCTGATAGACTTGCGTAAACTCCTCGACTTGAGAAGCCAACGCCGCTTCATCAACCATGGCTCTCAACAACCAGTTGACGAGCTCCAAATAGGACGTCACCTCACCAGCGCCTCCACTTGAGGAGCTGGGCATGACGGACATAAGTTCTGTCCGCAGGTCAGCCTTCGTAAACTCCTGTAGCATGTTAAAAGCCATGCCTTCACTTATGGCATTGTCGTCACAGGCTTTTGTGAAACGACGTAGGAACTCAAAGACACGGAGGGGGGGGGTTCCATCCCACTCCGCTTTGTGCCCAAAAGAATGAAGTGCATTCTTCTTGGCACGGCCCATGGCTCGGGCCTGGTCAGGACCATACACCACCGACTTGTTGTGGAGGGCGTAGGTCTCACAGTCAAAGATCCTCTGGTAGACCGGGTTGGCTACCTGGATCTTTGGCGGCACCTCACGTTGAGGGAACAGCCGCTGTGGCACTGGCGTAAATTGACCCTCAGCGCCTGTAGTCTGGTACGGCGCGCTTGGTGTAGCCGCCGGCATTTCCGAGGGGAACTCCCCCGTGAAGGGCGTACGCCCCACCGAGAATGGTGCGGCTCCCACGTTGGGAGTCACAGGGGCCCCCCCCTGTTCGGGGCGACCCGGAATAGGCGTCAGAGGAGATTCCCCCTGCGCCTGCGGGCTCGAAAGCCCCAATCCAGTCTGGACACTAAGGCCATCTGGCAAACTCGCCACAATCTGATTCAGAATAGTATTCGTCATCGTGACCACCAGGTCCGGCAAAGTCTGCCGCAACACATTGGTCGCCTCCCGACGGACAGTTTCCGCGAGGAGTGGATTGACGACTCCAGTTGAGTCTCGGTCCGCCTCCGGGAGTCCACCTCAGGGGTAACCACGTTCCTCAGGGGTCTCAACCGGGGGCATGGGCGCGAGCCCATCGCCGACCAACGGAGGTCCGCCGTCCTCCGAAAGCCTAGTTGGCGACGGCTCCAAGCCGAAGTTGGCTCCAACCCGAGTGGATCCCGCGGGGACAGTCCTCACCCCTTGGGACGTTCCCGTTGAGTATACCACACGGTGGCCAGACTTCGGCCCACCCACATCAGAAGTGTCACCCGAGTGAACTCCCGACTGAGTCGGGGTGGCCTGTTGCCCGCCCGCACTTCCAGTCCTGCTGGCTTGAGGGACCTCTAGTCCCTCTGCGACCCCAGGTAAACCCACCTGTGTCTCACCAGTATTCAAAGGCACTGAAGTACGTGCGTCACCCGTGTACTCCCCGGACGAGGGGGGGTCCGAGCTAGCCATGTTGGCTGACGATCCGTATGACACGGTCCAAGTCCACCGTTCCTCTGAGACAGAGGGCCCCCTACACCCGGGTGCACCCGGAGGAAAAGTTTACCTCTGTCCCCTGCTGCACAACCAAATGTGGCAAAAACCACATGCACACACGGCACCCAAGTTGGGGCGGTGTGCTAGGGCTGCCTCCCGTGTCGGGGGAACCGGAAGAAGTGCAAGTCGCACAAACTCTGTCCCTGTTGTGGGGCAAACCCCCCACGGACAAACAAGAGGATGGTGTGTGGTCCAACAGTTTCTTGGTCGGGACGGGGACGCAGGGCCAAGCCCCGCTGTCCCTCCCCTTATCCCCCCAGGGTCCACTCAGAATCACGCCACTCCGAATCTTCCACCCCAGCACCTGGCCACCGGGCCACACGAAAATTCAAGACGATAAATGCAGAAAACCCTCAAATCCAAGTTGGATTTAATACTAAGCTAACTATCCCAAACTAGAGGAATATGGACCCAAACGCAGGGGGAGGAACGGATCAGGCTAGTGGCTTGCCGCCCCGTGCATGGCACGTGTTGCCCCCCTGCCTGCGGGTCAATACTGCCACAGTGAAGAGGATGTGTTGGTGGTGATGAGGTGAGTACCGATGAGAGCAAGCTGCCAAGTTGGCAAGCTTCAGGAGAGGGGCCGTCGACGTGACCGCCTCCACTTCCACGTGATGTACCAGGGGGACAGCAAGTCGCGCCCCCTAACGCCGCGATGTGCGTTTCTACGCCCCCTCGCAGGGCCGACCGGGTCGGTCGGAACTGAGAAGAGGGGAGTGTGGCCGTATTGACCCCCAGGTTGGGGGGCAACACGTGCCATGCAAGGGGCGGCAGGCACCTAGCCTGACCCGTTCCTCCCCCTGCATTTGGGTCCATATTCCCTAAGTTTGGGATAGTTAGCTTAGTAGTAAATCCAACTTGGATTTGAGGGTTTTCTGCATTTATCGTCTTGCATTTTCGTGTGGCCCGGTGGGCAGGTGCTGGGGTGGGAGATTCTGTGTGCCGAGATTCTAAGAGGACCCTGGGGGGATAAGGGGAGGGACAGCGGGGCTTGGCCCTGCGTCCCCGTCCCGACCAAGAAACTGTTGGACCACACACCATCCTCTTGTTTGTCCGTGGGGGGTTTGCCCCACAACAGGGACAGAGTATGTGCGACTTGCACATCTTCCGGTTCCCCCGACACGGGAGGCAGCCTGTGGAAGCCGCTTCAACTTGGGTGTCGCGTGTGCGAGTGGTTCTTGCCACGCAGAGCGCGCCATACTGGGGCAAGAGACAACTGGTCTGACACGTTCCTCCCTTTGCATTCGATCCCAAATTTCTTGAAGTCCGGGATACTTTGCTTGTTAATAATTCCAACATGGATTTGAGGGTTTTCTGCATTTTATCGGCTTGATTTTTCGTATCGCTTGGTGGGCAGGTGCTGTGGAGAGAGATTCTGTGTTATAAGATTCTGAAAGGACCCTGGGGGGATAAGGGGAGGGACAGCGGGGCTTGGCCACGCTTCCCCTTCCCGACCAAGACACTGTGGGCCCACACACCATCTTGTTGTTTACTTGTGGGGGGATTGCCCCACAGCAGGGACAGCGTGTGTGCGACTTGCACTTCTTCCGGTTCCCCCGACACGGAAGGCGGCCTTTGCGCACCGCCCAAACTTGGGTGCCGTGTGTACGACGCGATCTGTACGAGGTCCCCCAACATGGGGGGCCTGCAAGGTCCCTACAGCAGCAGGGGACGAAGGTTAACTGTACTTCCGGGTGCACCCGGGTGCAGGGGGCCCTCTGTCTCAGAGGACCGGTGGACTTGGACCGTGTTATGCGGATCGTTAGCCAACATGGCTGGATCGGACCCCCCGTCGTCCGGGGAGTACACGGGTGACGCATGTACTTCAGTGCATTTGAATACTGGTGCGACACAGGGTGTTCCTGGGGTCGCAGAGGAACTCAAGGTTTCCCGAGCCACCAGAACTGGAAGTGCGGGCGGGCAACAGGCCACCTCGACTCAGTCGGGAGTTCACTCGGGTGACACTTCTGATGTTGGTGGGCCGAAGTCCGGCCAGGGTGTGGTACACTCAACGGGAACGTCTTAAGGTGAGAGGACTGTCCCCGCGGGATCCACTCGGGTTGGAGCCAACTGTGGCACCGAGCCAACTCAAACTAGGCTTTCGGAGGACGGCGGACCTCCGTCGATCGGTGATGAGCTCGCGCCCATGCCCTCGGTTGAGACCCTTTAGGATCGTGGTTTCCCCTCGGGTGGACTCCCGGAGATTGACCGTGACTCAACTGCAGTCAAGAGCGCTCTCCTGGCGTAAACTGTCCGTCGGGAGGCGACCAATGTGTTGCGGCAGACTTTGCTGGAACTGGTGGTAACGATGACGAATACCATTTTACATCAGATTGTGGCGAGTTTGCCAGATGGTCTCAATGTCCATACCGGAGTGGGGCTCTCGAGCCAGAGACGCAGGGAACACTTCTCCCTACGCCTGTATCGGGGCGTCCTGAACAGAGACCAACCCCTGTGACTCCCAACTTGGGAACCACGGGGACATCAGCAGGTCGAACGCCTTGTACAGGGGCGTCTCCTGCAGAGACACCGGGAGTTACACCCAGCCCCCGGTGCAGATGGCAGAGAAGGGTCAGTTTACCCCTCTGTCCGAGCGGATGCTCCCTCAATGTGAGGTGCCGCCAAAGATCCAGGTAGCCAACCTGGTGCACCAGGGTATCGTTGAATGCGAGGCCTTGGCCCTGAACAACAAGTCAGTGTCGAGTGGTCCTGTTCAGGGCAGAGTTATGGGCCGTGCCCAGAAGAACGTGTCTCAATCTTTTGGGCACAGGGCGGAGTGGGATGAGCCTCCCCCCCTCCGTGTCTTTGAACTCCTTCCAGGCCCTACCATAGATATTTTTTGAGTGGGTATTCCCACGGGTGTGAGTATGGGTATACCCGTACTCGTCGTTCTTCCTAAGGCGACATACGGTACTTCATCCGCTGAGAGAGTCACATACCATGCTCGCAGAAACGACCGAGTGAGTGCTGTGGCAAAAACCACTCGCACACGCGACACACAAGTTGGGGCGGTGCACAAGGGCCGCCTCCCGTGTCGGGGGAACCGGAAGAAGTGCAAGTCGCACATACTCTGTCCCTGTTGTGGGCCAATCCCCCCACTAACAAACAAGAAGATGTTGCGTGGGCCAACAGCTTCTTCGTCGGGACGGGGAAGCAAGGCCAAGCCCCGCTGGCGCTCCCCTTATCCCCCCAGGGTCCTCTTAGAATCTCGGCACACAGAATCTCCCACCCCAGCACCTGCCCACCGGGCCACACGAAAATGCAAGACGATAAATGCAGAAAACCCTCAAATCCAAGTTGGATTTACTACTAAGCTAACTATCCCAAACTTAGGGAATATGGACCCAAATGCAGGGGGAGGAACGGGTCAGGCTAGGTGCCTGCCGCCATTTGCATGGCACGTGTTGCTCCTCTACCTGGGGGTCCATACTGCCACACTCCTCTCTTCTCAGTTCCGACCGACCCGGTCGGCCCTGCGAGGGGGCGTAGAAACGCACATCGCGGCGTTAGGGGGCGCGACTTGCTGTCCCCCTGGTACATCACGTGGAAGTGGAGGCGGTCACGTCGACGGCCCCTCTCCTCAAGCTTGCCCACTCGGCAGTTTGCTCTCATCGGTACTCACCTCATCACCACCAACACACCCTCTTCACCTTCCCCTGGGCCGCCCCCCGCTGGGGAGGCCACCCATTTACCCGCGATCCGAGCCCCCCTCAACTCGAGGTGGGTCTCGTGCGACTGCAACCAGGTCGTCTCTCCCTACCTTGGGGAGAGCCATGGTGACCCCGGGGGTGGAGACTGACTCCCTGGACGAACGTATGGAGGAACCGTCCTAATACGGCGCGCCCGCCGGAACTTCCGGCGGGGGCTCCGCGATCACTCCGGGGGATGGGACTCCCGCGTCACCCGGCTTTGGGTTGGCGGCAGAACCTCCCCAGGAGACGGGCCGCGTTACCCCACGGGAGGCCTTGGGGCGGTGGTTTTTCCCCGCGTGGCCTCTGTATGAGACGGGGTTGACTTTTCTCCGCTGTGGCCGACTTGGCACAGCGATGAGTCGTGTATGGGACCGCCTACGGGAGAAATTTCCCCGTTCGGTCGGATTTCCTGCGGACTTCAGGACCAGTTTGCCTCCCTGGATGAGGACGAGGTTGAGGACGTGCAGCTGGGCCAAGGCCATGGTGGACCGCGGGAGTACTATCCCGGGCACCGGCGACGTGCCGACATTCACTTGGGACGCGGTGGCAACTCGCTCCCCGTACCTACGCGACGTCGACCCGCACACTGATCATTTCGACTTGCGGATGTAGAAAGATTACCGGCGAGGTCCCTACTTGGTGACCTCGTCTCAACTCGAGTTTCCGCAGCTGTCCCCTGCTAGCAAGGAGCAGTACTACCCTAAGAAGCCCGAGTGGTGGCATCAAGTCGAGGTCCCCTACGGGTGTCCGGCATTACTACCACGGTTGCTCGACCACTTCGGCTCCGTCATGTTGACGGCTAGCCCGGACCACCTGGTGTTCGCCATGTTGGCAACTCAGTGGCTTCTTGAGGTCATGTCGACCTGTGTGTCTTGTTTCCAGCGGCGGGGGATGCTCTGGCATCTCTTCTCCCGGCTTATCCAAGGCTTGGAACAGCTCAACCCTCAGCTAGTTGCTGAGGGGTGCTCATCAGGGCAGCGCACTCTACTTGAGGAGATGCTGCGACTCCATAAGCTGATCGAGTGGGAGAGCATCGAGCACAAGTTGCGCCGATCGTCCTGCGGCCTTAAGGAAGATGGCACACTTCGCCAGCTCGTCTGGATCGGTGGCGAACTTCGCGACGGCCGTGTGGTACTCAAGGTGAGGCTGGGCATCTAGGACTACCCGTATGCCCTGGGGATGGAACGCCACATTGCGCCTCCCCCGTACAAGGCGATCGTGGTCGCCGTGGCCTCCCACGGCGACTACGAGGCTCAAACAACTGCGGGGGCCCCGAGTAGGCGTCGCAGCTACTCTCGGGCTCCGCCTACTCGGCGATGTAGCGTAATGGGACCCAGATTCCCGGACCCAGAAACCACATCCACACACACAGAGACCACAGTCCGAAGCCCAGGAAGGAACAGGTAAGAGCTTTTGCTGATCCACTCGCCCGCCATGATGCGAGGCAAAGGTAAACAGGACAAAAGCCCGAGGGAGAAGGAACCCAAAGTACTGTTGATTTTACAAGATGGCCCCGGGGAGAACCCCGGAGCACCCCTCAAGAACCTCCCCCCCAGGCCCCTCCAGTGGCCCTGAGCGAGGCCCCCAGAGGGCGCCCCCAGCGGGCCAAGTGCCAGCAAGGCATTGGCCGCTCACCGGGCCAACACACAAAAAGCAAGCGAAATCCCCCCACACACAAATGTCAGTCCCCGAAAAAAACCCAGTGGGAAAAAGGGGAAAGACACGAAATCACGCAAGGAAAACAATTGCGAAAAATCAAACAAATAGCTCGAAGCTCAGTATGCCCCAACCCGGCAAGTCCACCGCTCCGGGTGACCAATCAGGGCACCGGGCGTGTCGCCACTGCCCTGGGCCACCAATGCAGGGATCCTCGGCCAGCGCGTGGTTCCACGTAACGCTGCCAGCCCGGTCCCAAATCAGTCTCCCGGGTTCTAACGGTCCAAGGGGCCCAGAACGCCACATGGCCCCCTCACTAGGGCCGAGCGTCCCGCCGGCCAACAAGAAAACCGAGGAAAGGGACTGGGGAACGTCTGACAGGGTTATATCAGGGCCACAACGAACGGGTTTTTGGGCCAGTGTCTGTCAACAGGGACTTCCCCGACAAGTGTCTCGTGCCGAAGGAACCCGTTCAGACTGGCCAGGGGCGGGTATCGGAGAGGTGTGGGCCACACGCAGGGGAACCAAAGAGGGTGTGGCGCAGCCCGCGCCGGCCGCCCACCTGCATTTCTCCTCCCCGTCGCCCTCTACATGTGGCGCTGCACGCCAGGGGGGGGTGACGTGGGGTAGGGGCTCTGTGGCGTTCTGAGCCTTTGGGGACAGGCGGGCCCTTGGGGAGGTGACTTGGGACCGGGCGGGCTATCCTACGTGGAGCCCTTTTCTTGCCGGGGCCCCCTCTGTCAGTGACTCGTGACTGTGGCGACACACCCGGGATCCTGATTGGTCCCACCCAGGGAGGCGGATTTGGCTGGTGGAGGTGGCCTTACTGGCCATTGTGGCCATTTGTTTCGTATTTGTTTTCACTGCATGTTTTCGTGTCTTTCCCCTTTTTCCCACTGGGTTTTTTCGGGGATTGGCATCTGTGTGGGGGGGGATTTTCGCTTGCTTTTCGCTTGTGTTTGGCGACCGGGGGTTGATTGGTGACCCTCGGCGCCCCAGTGTAACCCCGGTGTAGGGGATGCGCTGGAGGACCTGGTGGAGGTCAGACGCCTTGCTGGCGCTCGACCCGCCAGAGGCGCCCACTAGGGGCCCCGCTCCAGGCCCCTGGAGGGGCCAAGGGGGAGGTTCTTGAGGGGTGCTCCGGGGTCTCCCCGGGGCCAACTTGTAAAATCAACGGTTCTTTGGGTTCTTGCTCCCTCGGGCTTTTGTCCTTTTATCCTTGCCTCTGAAGGGGCGGGCGAGTGGATCACGCTGGGACCTTTACCCGTTCCTTCCTGACCCCGTTGTGGTTTCTTGTGTGTGTGGACCCTAGGCCAGAAGGGCCATAACGCTACATGTTTGGTGGAGCCGCAGGGGAGGGCCATATTTTTCTCCCGGGTCGGGAAGGCCCTCTCCTATCCTTGGTGGTGCTGTGGTTCTTTTTGTCCCTTGACCCTATTCGTCGTACCCTTTGGTTCAGGTCGATTGCCGTGGGGCCAACATGGCGGACCTTCCCCCTGGTGGGCGGGGTCGCGGCGCGCCCTCGGACGCATCGATGGTGACACCCGCTGGTCGTGGTCGTGGGGCCCCTAGTGGTCCTGAGATTCACGGCGGAGGCGGGCCCTCTGGTATTCCGCGCCGGCGTCAGACGCCGCCGGCTGTGATTCCTTCTGATTCGCGTCGAGACGAAGGGACCGGGATTCGAAGCGGAACCCGTGTCCCCGGTCCCGCAGATGATTCCGGGCCGACAGAGCTTCATTCGGTCCTTGAGACTTTCCGTGACGAGATTTTGGCCACAGTATCGCAGGCCCTGAGCCAGAGCCCCGCTGGTCAGGGTGGGTCCGTTGGTCCCGAACGATCCCCTGGTTCCCGACGGTCCAATCGTACTAGTTTTCTGTCGCCGTCGGTCCCGACGTCGCCGTTCATCGGGCTCCTCATCCTCTTCCGGGACCTCTGGGTCGTTTTCCTCTAGTGCGGAGTCCACCGGCGCGCAGGATGGCGTGCGACCTGGCCCCGAGATCCTTAGCTGTTCCGATGATCGCTTTTCCATGGTCCTAGACTATCGTACCTATCGACTCATGAACAAGAAGAACACGTATGGGACCCGTGAAGCGAAGAAGATGGGCCGTGTGACCCGTAACATGAGACACTCTTTTTCCGGTTCTCCGAACTTCTCCGGTAAGGATGGGCTCAAAGTGTTTACCTGGCTGCGTGAGCTGGTAAAGGCCTGTAACGACAATGGGGTCTCTGAGGGCATGGCCCTTTATGTGATCCCTCAATTCCTCTCGGGCGACGCGGAGTTGCGGTACTCACGGGCCCTACCTGATTCCACCAGCGCGTCGGGGGGCGCCTCGATCACTAGTTACCCGGAGGCCGTCAATTGTTTCCTGGAGACCTATGCTGAACCCCACGCGCTCGCGGTGGCCCAGGACAAGCTTAGCAGGGCCACAAAGGAACCGGATGAAACTATTGAGGCCTTTGCTCTGCGGCTCCGTGGGCTCACCGAGTCGGTTGGAAACATCCACTCGGGAGGGACCATGAAGCAGCAACTGATCCAAGGGCTCCCTGAGTTCCTACGGACCGATGCGTACGTCATTAACGGTCCGAAACGGACCTATCAGCAGCTGTTACCTTTGCTTCTGGGAAGCACAAGGCGGCCACCGACGTGATCAAGATGGCCCAGGGCCAAGCGTCTTCTTCTCGGGGCTCTACATCCGGGGCCACACGTCTGCCCGTTGATTTCAAGCCCCGGAAGCCCACTGATTCTGAACCGCTGCTGACGGTGGACTTGACGGGCCCTAAGACGGTTCTGCAGTGGCCCGTGGGAACGGAAACGGACAAGATTGACCCTGGCAGGACGTATGGGTTCAAGGCCCCCACGGTTCCGTATGTCAGGAGCCGAACTCTGGACAGTCGATTGTTCTTTCGGTGCTACCTCTGTTGGGAGACGGGCCACATGGCCCACCAATGTCCCACCCTGACGGAGGCTCAACGCAAGATGGTCCACAAGGCCCGTGATAATTTTCTTTCAGCCACACGGGGCCGGAGTCAGTCTACCGAGGTCCATCCTAAGGCGGATCACGAGTTCCATCGTAAGACTCGGATCGCTATGGTCCAGGCGCTGTGCGAGGGGATCAACCTCTCGGACGACGAGGCGGACCGTGATGATCCCGAGAACGATGGCCCTGAGGACCCCAAGCCCCTGGGAAAAGAGTAAGGGGGGGCGGGCCCAAAATGTCCACTCCCCGTCGGCCCGATAGTACATGTTCGATTGCCTCTGCGCTGGGCTTCTCGAAGATCTTTCGGGGCGCTACTGTACCTGTACCTACTGCGTCTACAAATGATTCTAAGGGACCCAAGTCGCGTTTACCCCACCTGACTCGTCGGTTTAAGACGTGGCGTCAACGTCGGGCGGGGATGAAACGGCCCTACGGGCTCAAGGGGACACTGCTCGTTTTACGCAAAAGAAACTTTGCTTTGGATGCTTTGGTCCGGCTGGATACTGAGGACCCGAGACCGACGATGGCGGTCTTGGACACTGGAGCCGAGCCCAGTGTAGTCAGGGAGGTCGTGCTTCCTGAGGACTGGAGAAACAAGGCAGCGCGGGCCCCTATGAAGACCCATGTTTGTGATGCCTCGGGCCAGTTGTTGAAGGCCCGTGGACTCGTTGAGTTATCCGTTATTGTGGAAGGAAGGGCCATGCCGTCTGAGTTTATGGTCGTGAAGGCCCTTTCTGTCCCTGTGATCCTGGGGATGGACTTCCAGAAGGAGCACGTAAAGGCCATCTACCCTCGGACCGAGTCGGTACTTTGGTCCAGTGGGATCCTTACGTACGCCAAGCGGGCATGGGACGGCAAGAAACAGAGGGCCTTGTCCCTCAAGGGGAACCCGGTCCGACATGATCCGAGCGCCCTGTGCCTGTCAAGGGGCGTAACGTTGGCCCCAAGGTCCATCGAGGCCGTCTAAGTACGCTGCGGGACCGAGGGCCGATGCCTGTTGTACGAACGGCCCCACAAGATGGCCAAGATGGGCTTACGACTCCACAATGCTTTGCCCCATGTTAAGACCCGACGGGATTTCCGACTGTACCTGACGAATCTGTCCAAGAGGCCCGTGAACCTGCCCAAGAACGTTGCATTGGGCCTCGCGACCCCATATGATGGTCCGGTTCAAGAGATCCCGTTCGAGGAGTTGCCAGAGCCTTGTGAGGGGGCCGACCCGTTGGCCACGTTGGTGCCCGCTGAGGGAGCCACGTCGCAAGTGGTGGAGCTGAAGGAACCGCGGGCCAAGATGGTCCAGACCGGTGACCCTGTTCCCCCGATTGAGAGGTTCAAGATGGACAACGTTGGTCCGGAGCCTATGCCGCGGGTGGCCTATGAACTGATCCCTCCGGCCCTACACGGCGCGGTACGAGAACTGCTGGACCGATACAAGGGACTCTGGGATGGCCAGCTGGGCCAGTTGGACATCACCCCTCATTGCATCACGTTGAAGGAGGGGGCACGGCCCATAAGCTCCCAACCATATCGTACTGGGCTCCACCATCGGGACCTCATTAGGGAGCAAGTCGAGAAGCAGCTGATGCTCCAAGTCATCGACCCATCGCAAGCCGAATGGTCCTTTCCTGTCGTTTTGTTCCCTAAGTCTGATGGGACCCCCCGATTCTGTGTTGATTACCGTCGGCTCAACGACCTCACGGTCAAGGACACTTACCCCCTCCCCCGGATGAACGATTGCATTGACTTCCTGGGGGAGGCGACCATTTTCTCTGTGTTGGATGCCAACGCTGGATATTGGCAGATCCCTGTGGCCCTCGAGGACCAGAACAAGACGACATTCACCTGTCACGAAGGGACCTATAAGTACGTCCGGCTCCTCTTTGGTCTCACTAACGCGCCCGCTACGTTCCAACGGGCCATCGATATGATCCTTTCTGGAGTCAAGTGGAAGACGTGCTTGGTTTATTTGGATGACGTGATTGTGTTCTCTAGGTCCCATGAGGAGCATCTGGCCCATCTTAAAAAGGTTTTTGAGTTGCTATCTAAGGCTGGTGTGTCCCTCAAGGCCACGAAGTGTCACCTGTTCCAGGATGAAGTCGAGTACTTGGGCCACATCGTCGGCAAGGGCCAGCTCCGGGTCAATGAGAAGAACCCGGTCGGGCTCCGTCAAGCCAACGCCCCAAGGACCAAGAAGGACCTGCGAAGTTTCCTTGGTATGTGCAACGTGTACCGTCGGTTCGTAAGGGACTACGCCAAGGTCGCTCGTCCCCTTTTGGCCCTGACGAGTTCTAAGGTCCCTGACCCCTTGCCACCATTTACCCCGGAACAAATTGACGCGTTTGAGGACCTCAAGTACCGCCTGACCCACACTCCTATTCTGGCCCTACCGAGACGCACGGTTCTGTACATCGTTGATACCGACGCCAGCGCCGCCCAAATTGGGTGCGTCTTGCTCCAGGAGCAAGAGGACGGGTCCTACCGGCCCGTTGGATACTGGAGTCGGGTCCTGACGGCGGCAGAGAGGAACTACAGCACGACGGAGCGGGAATGTCTGGCCGCCGTGTGGGCCCTGTTTTTGCTAAGGCCCTATCTTCAAGGGACCCGCTTTATTGTCCGCACGGACCACACGGCCCTCAAATGGATGTTACATATGGATGGGGCTCATGGACGTCTGGCCCGCTGGCGCTTAAGGCTCGCAGAGTTCAACTATACCGTGGAGTCAAGGCCCGGTCAATACCACCACGCGGCGGACGTTATGTCGCGACTGGCCACGTCGGGCGCGGACCGCGGACCCATACCGGAAGAGATCCCGGCCCTACTGACCCTAGCCAACTTCGCAAGGGGCTGGGTCCAACCGAGGTTCAAAAGCGACAAGCGGTACCCGCCCATGACGGTTCAGAGGATTCTTGAGGCCCAAGCCAAGGACCCCCGATGCAAGGAGATAAGGAACCACATGAACCAGAATGCTAACTCTCGGTTTGGGGAGACTCCCGATGGCCTACTTGTTCGCCTGGCCCCCTTGGACCGTGCGGTGCAGATACTGGTCCCGAAGAGCCTACAGATGGAGATCCTTCTGCTCGAACACGAGCCGGGCCACGCGGGACACCCTGGGGTCAATAAGATGTACACGTCGCTCCGTCGATCCTTTTACTGGGACTCTATGATCACGGACGTGTACGCCTTTGTGTCGCGATGTTCGGCCTGTGCAAAAGGCAAGGTCCAAGGGCGCCGGCGGAAAAACCCACTCCGGCTCTTCCCGGCCACTGAACCGCTTACCAATGTGTGTCTTGACCTGCTGGGCCCCTTACCGGAGACCATTAATGGCAACAAGTAATTGGTGGTCATGGTGAACCGTTTCACAAAACTAACCCGTGTTGTCCCTGTGGACCGTGAAGACGCTGAGACCGTAGCGTCGGCCTTTTTGGACACTTGGGTAGCTTCCTATGGACCCCCCGATACTTTGCTAACCGACAATGAGCCCCAGCTTACCTCAACTCGCTTCCGGGCCGTGTGTAGTATGATTGGTATCAAGCATCTTACCTCGACCACATACCACCCACAGACCCAGGGCCAGGCTGAGCGTTATAACAGGACCATAGTGGCCCAGTTGAGGACCTTCATTGAGGACCACCAGGACCGATGGGACGAGCTTGTATCCGTGTTGACGGTGGCCTACAACTCAAGGCCCCAGCAGAGCACAGGCGTGGCCCCGTTGGAGTTCGTGGTCCCAGAGAGGGTCCGGTCATATGCTTTGGACCAGTTGCCGAGTTCTCCGTATCCCAAGAAGTTCACCGGGTCCGCTAAGCAGATGCGTGAGGCTCGACGGGCCCATCTTCGTGACCTGGCTTTTAAGGTCCGTAACAACCTCGAGCTGGCCCAGAAGAGATACAAGAAGAGTTATGATCGTCGGGTCAATACGGTTAACGAGACCCTCAAGGCCGGCGATTGGGTCTATGTGGACACTCACGACAAGGAGCGCAAGAAGTTGGACCAGATTGTTGAAGGGCCCTACCGGATCCTAAGACGCGATGGCCACATCTTCACGGTGATGGCCAAGGGGTTCCCTGATAGAGTCAGCAGTGACCATGTGGCCCGAGCCCCGACCCCAGCGAGAGAGATGGACTCCTCAACAATGCTTCATGGCCCGCAGGACCCGGTTGTACCACTGGACCATGAGGACACTGGGAAGCATTTTGCCTGGGAACGCTTTGTCGCTTGAGACCGTGACACTGATGGGGACCTCTGGCTCAAGGTACGTTGGTGGGGGTACGCCCCCAGCGAGGACACTGGGGAACCCTGGTACAAGTTCTACCGGCGCAAGGTGACCCAGTATTGCTTCCGAGTCGGGACCGAGCCCCTTATGCTGGAGGAACGGGCCCTAGCTCTACTGGAACCATTGAAGGCCCTCTACTCTGTTTGGCCCTGGTGCCTGGAGCCGGGCGCGGACATGTGCCCTCGTGGTGGACCGCTGGATTACCCTGGCCCTCGATGCTCTGGCCCTGTCCCATGTGACCCACCTCCTGGCCCTCGCTAGGCCCATGGTCCGTGAGACAGCGGTGGAGAGTATGGGCCCACACTGCCACAGGCTATGGGTACCATGCCTGACTAAGCTGGGGTTTATCCTTTGGACTCGAGCAGTGTTGAGCGGGCCACAAGTGTCGGCAGGTCCGCTGACTAGCAGCAGTGACGGCGGAGACTTTTAGTACTTCCAAGATTTTTCCTTACGGGGGCTACTTTTGCATCATCACATTCGTCACGCCCATCTTGTTCCCCGGCATCAACATCGGCAAGGACGCATCTTGTTCCCCAAGGATTCGACCGGATTCGAGGCGTTGCAACGACTTGGGATCAATATTCGGTCTTGCAACGCTCCCGCCAAATCAATTGCTTACAGCTACCTACCCTCTCCTAGGTCTCCCCAACATCTGGCGCTCCCCACTCCCCTCTTTGTGCCTCTCACTCCCCCTCTCTGGGCGACGTGATAGGCCCATCTTGGACTACATGGGGTGGAGTGAGTCGACCCTGCGTGAGCGGAAGAGGCGCCGGCGTGCTTGTGCTTGTGGCGGTCCCGTCCGACTTGAGTGGCCCTGGCACTGGCCCGTCTTGCCCCTGCCCATCGTCCGTCGTCTTTTGGTGTCCCGGTATCTCCTTTGGGCCTTGGTCACTTGGTCTCCTTGGTCCTTCGAGTCACGTGGGTCTTGTGGGCCTTTCCGTCTTCGGGGCGTCGTGGGGTGTGTGGGCCGTCGTGGCCATGAGGGCCTCGGTAGTCGTCGGACCCGTGCTTGCCTCTTCCCGCCGTGGTCCGTCCTGGCCCATGATTGTCCTCACCCGGCCTGCATTATTGGGACCTTGTTGGGTCCCGTCGTGCGGAAGTGGATGTGTCGAGCCCGACGAGTCACATGGGCCCCGACCGTCTTCCCCGTAGGTGCGGACTCCCGCGCAGGTGACGTCCTCCTTGGTCCATGGCGATGACCGCCTCCGTCTTCTTGGTCCCGTCGTGCTCGTGGGCCTCCGTCCGTCGCGTCGTCGCGGGCCCGGTGTAGGACGAGGACCCGTCGATGTCAGCAGCCACGCTCACGTCGCCGCCGCCGGTGGACGTCATGTTGGTCAGCGGCACCGCGGCGCAGATAAGAATGGGCCCTTGGGAAGACTAGGGACCCGGGGTGGAGGAGGAGGACGACCCAGGTGGCCCGCGTGACCGTGGGCCAGGTGGGGGATCGGTGGTAACGGTGGGGTAGGTGATGGACTCGACGACGCGACCCGGTCAGAGGGCCCGCGTGGAGATGATGCGGGTCGGGTGGCCGTTGTGGAGACGGACACAGGAACCCGAGGGGGCCCGCTTATGTCCGGGTCGTCCCCCCGAACAGGGGGCGGACCCGGCGGCGACGCCTGCGCCCTCACCCCCCCGTACGGCAGCGCGCCGACCCTTCCCCTGACGCTCTGCGGCAGAAGGGGACGGGGCCAAGTGTGCCACGGGGTGGGGTGCTGCGCAGAATTCCCATTTTCCCACGCGTGTGGCCCCGGTGTCGCCCTCCTATGTGCCTGGGCGCTGTCGTGTGCGGTTCTCACCCCCCCGGACCCATCGGTTCCTCCCTTCGGCCCGCTCGAATCCTGAACCATGTTGGCCGGCGGGACGCTCGGCCTTTGTGAGGGGGCCATGTGGCGTTCTCAGCTTTTGGGGACAGGCGGGCCCTTGGGGAGGTGACTTGGGACCCGGCGGGCTATCCTACGTGGAGCCCTTCTCTTGCCGGGGCCCCCTCTGTCAGTGACTCGTGACTGTGGCGACACACCCGGGATCCTGATTGGTCCCACCCAGGGAGGCGGATTTGGCCGGTGGTGGTGGCCTTACTGGCCATTGTGGCCATTTGTTTCGTATTTGTTTTCACTGCGTGTTTTCGTGTCTTTCCCCTTTTTCCCACTGGGTTTTTTCGGGGATTGGCATCTGTGTGGGGGGGGATTTTCGCTTGCTTTTCGCTTGTGTTTGGCGACCGGGGGTTGATTGGTGACCCTCGGCGCCCCAGTGTAACCCCGGTGTAGGGGATGCGCTGGAGGACCTGGTGGAGGTCAGACGCCTTGCTGGCGCTCGACCCGCCAGAGGCGCCCTCTAGGGGCCCCGCTCCAGGCCCCTGGAGGGGCCAAGGGGGAGGTTCGTGAGGGGTGCTCCGGGGTCTCCCCGGGGCCAACTTGTAAAATCAACGGTTCTTTGGGTTCTTGCTCCCTCGGGCTTTTGTCCTTTTATCCTTGCCTCTGAAGGGGCGGGCGAGTGGATCACGCTGGGACCTTTACCCGTTCCTTCCTGACCCCGTTGTGGTTTCTTGTGTGTGTGGACCCTAGGCCAGAAGGGCCATGGTGATACAGGCACAGGCGGGGGCCAGCGGAACGTGGGCGCAGCCCAGGTACCAGTTGGAACGCGGGGGGTCAGTGGATATGAGCACCCTCACGGGTTCCCTCGTCCCCAGCACCCGGGTCCCGTTGTACCATCGTCCCCGCGGCGCTTCCCGTGACCACCACGTTCTCCTTCGTTACCCCGTTCCCCTTCTCCGTCTCCGTGCCCACGTACCCCACCACACGTACCACCACGTTCCCCTCCACCCGGGCCCCCATGGATAACGGTAGCGCCGCGGCGGGTTCGCCTGCTGGCGCGGGCCCTGGGGCCCCCAACCTTCAAGGTGACCGAGCGGTTCAAGGAGGCCCCGCTTCTGGGTCAGGCGTTCTACCTGCGAACCAAGAGAAAACCGGGGTGGGCCAGTTGTACGCGGTCGTCACGCCCCCGAAGGGAGCCCAGGTCGTGTGGGGCCCGGCAACCATATGGGCTCCGAGGAGACCGACGGGAACAAGACGAACGACGGACGTGGTACCGACGGGCTCCCGCAACCAAGTGCTGGTACCGACGTGCAACCGTCCAGGCAACCCGTACGAGGCGGCAACATGTCCAAGCACCAACGGGTTCACGGGACGTAGGAGACCGTCAAGGAAGCGTTTAACAGGCCGGGTAACGACGGAACGTGGAACCAAGAAGTCAACGGGTACAACAGGACAAGGTACGAGGGACCCAAGGAAACAAGGGAGACGAGGACCAAGTACGCCACGGCGTGGGACCAGGCACCCGCCGCGAGGCAAGGCACCAAGGGCAACAACGTGGAAGGGTCAAGGACAGTCTGTGGCAGTATTGACCCCCAGGTAGGGGGGCAACACGTGCCATGCAAGGGGCGGCAGGCCACTACTGATCCTCCCTTTGCATTTGGGTCCATATTCCCTAAGTTTGGGATAGTTAGCTTAGTAGTAAATCCAACTTGGATTTGAGGGTTTTCTGCTTTTATCGTCTTGAATTTTCGTGTGGCCCGGTGGCCAGGTGCTGGGGTGGGAGATTCTGAGTGGCGAGATTCTGAGTGGACCCTGGGGGGATAAGGGGAGGGACAGCGGGGCTTGGCCCTGCGTCCCCGTCCCGACCAAGAAACTGTTGGACCACACACCATCCTCTTGTTTGTCCGTGGGGGGTTTGCCCCACAACAGGGACAGAGTTTGTGCGACTTGCACTTCTTCCGGTTCCCCCGACACGGGAGGCAGCCCTAGCACACCGCCCCAACTTGGGTGCCGTGTGTGCTAGTGGTTTTTGCCACACAGTCATGAGGGTCCCGTCAAGGTTCACGCGGACCCAGGTCAAGGACACAGAGGTCTGCCACCGTGCCCAGCACCACGGAGGAGGGCGTCCAGGGTCGCAAGGGGTAGTCGGGGGGAGAGACATGGGTGGAAATTGGTGTAAGCAACCTCCGCGTTGCAACGCCAAGTAGTGATAAATCTTTGATCCCACATTCTTGCCACGCCTCTAATCCGCTGCCGCGCCCGGGGAAGAAGATGCGACTTAGGCGATTTCGATGCCGGGGAACACGATGGTCGCCACGACGGTTACAATAAAGTGGCCCCCCATCAAAAAACTTGCAGGAACTAAACGTTGCCCTTGGTGACCCGAGTCGAACCACCAACCTGCCCACCTACTCGGGTGTCTTAACCAGCACTTGGCCTTGGGGAACCGGCTGACCAGGTAAAGGCTGCGTGGCCCAGGGTTAGCAACGGGGCCACATATCTGCACCCGGTTCAAGGTTCCAGGGCCACGCAGCATGGATAGCTTTGAAGGGTTCCAGTAGTACGATGGCATCCTCCTCCCGCAGTGGAGGTTCGGTACCAACGCGTTCACAGTACTGGATAACCTTTGCCCTGTCAAACTTGTGGTAAGGTTCCCAGGTATCCTCGGACTAGGCGTAACTCCACCAGCGTACCAAGAGCCAAAGATTCCCTTCCTGGTCCCTGTCGTGCCCCAAGAAACGTTCCCAAACGAAAGGGGTGCCAGAGTCCTCGTGGTCCAGGGGTACAACCGGTTCTTGCGAACCATACAACATGGACGTGGAGTCCGTCTGGCCAGAGGGTGTGGGCGCACGGGCCACATGGTCACTACTTACCCGGTCACGGATCCCTTCAACCAGAACCGTGAACGTGTGCCCTTCCCGGTCCACGATCCGATAGGGACCCTTGACCCTCTGGTCCAGTTTCTTCCGACTGTCGTCGATGGTATCCACGTACACCCAGTCTCCCACGCAAAGGGTCTCGCGCACAGGCGTAACCCGCTTATCGTACCCCCTCTTGTACCGACGCTGGGCCAGGTCAAGGTTCTTGCGTACCGTCAAGGCTAGGTTCCTCAGGTGGGCCCGTCTCATCTCGCGTACCTGGCGTGCGTTGCCACTGATTTCCTTGGGATACGGGGTCCCTGGGAGCCGGTCCAGTGCAAAGGTACGCACGCGTTCAGGGATAACGAACTCAAACGGGGCCACGCCGGTACTCTGTTGTGGCCTTGTGTTATATGCCACGGTAAGCACGGAAACCAATTCGTCCCACTGGTCCTTATGGTCCTCGATGTACGTACGTAGCTGGGACACAATAGTACGGTTAAAGCGTTCCACTTGCCCCTGGCTCTGCGGATGGTACGTGGTAGACGTTACGTGTTTGATTTCAGGCGTATTGCAGACGCCACGGAAGTGCGTGGACACCAGCTGGGGACCGTTGTCTGTCAGTAACGTTTCCGGGGGCCCGTAAGAAGTGACCCATGTATCCAAAAAGGCCCAGGCCACCACTTCCGCGTCCTGACTAGTGATGGGTACCACTCTGGTAAGCTTGGTAAACCTGTCCACGATAACCAAAAGGTACTTGTTCCCGTTCACTGTCTCGGGCAAGGGTCCGAACAGGTCAAGGCATACGTCTTTAAATGGATCCGTGGCGGGGAACAGCTTCAACGGATTGGTACTTCGCCTTCCTTGAACCTTGCCCTTGGAACAAGCGGTACTGTTGGTAACAAAAGCGTGCACGTCGGCCACCATAGTTTCCCAGTAGAACGTTTGTCTCATAGAGGTATACATCTTATTGATCCCTGGGTGTCCCGCGTGGCCTGGTTCATGTTCGAAAGTCAGTACCTCCTTCTGTAGTTCCCTGGGGACCACAACCTAAACGGCTCAGTCCAGAGGAGCCAGTCGCACAAGTAACCCTTCATGTGTTTCCCCGTACCGCGAGTTAGCGTTCCGGTTCATCTCTTCCTGAAGTTCCTTGCAACGCTTGTCGTTTCCCTCAGCCTTAAGGATCCTGTCAACCGACAACGGTGGGTACCTCATGTGTGTCTTGAAGTTCGGGCGGATCCATCCGGTAACAAAGTTGGCCATGGTTAACAGGGAAGGTGTCTCCTTAGGTATAGGTCCTCGGTCGTGTCCCGTTGTTTCTAGCCTTGACATAAAGTCTGCAGCATGGTGGTGTTGACCAGGACGGGACTCAACGGTATAAGTGTACTCCGTCAACCGGAGTCGCCAACGAGCCAAACGTCCATGGGCTCCGTCCATGTGTAACATCCACTTTAATGCGGTGTGGTCCGTGCGTACACCGAAGCGTGTCCCCTCTAGGTACAGTCGTAACAGAAAAAGAGCCCAGACAACGGCAAGACACTCGCGTTCCGTGGTACAATAGTTCCGTTCCGCTTGTGTAAGGACCTTGCTGCAGTATCCCACGGGCTTGTAGGCCCCGTCCTCTTGCTCCTTTAGCACAACGCAACCAATCTGGGCAGCGCTCGCGTCGGTATCCACAACAAACTGGCCCGAGCGTCGCGGAAGCGCTAGGATCGGCATGTCGGTCAGACGGTACTTGAGTTCCTCGAACGCGTCCGTCTGAGCCGGAGTGAAAGGAGGCAGAGGGTCGGGTACCTTGGTACTTGTCATAGCCAACAGAGGGCGGGCCACCTGAGCATAGTCCATAACAAAGCGACGGTAAACGTTACACATTCCCAGGAAACTGCGTAGGTCCTTCTTGGCTCTCGGTGTCTTAGGTTCCCGTAGCCCGACAAGATTCTTCTCGTTCACGCGGAGCTGGCCCTTGCCGACGATGTGGCCAAGGAACTCAACCTCGTCATGGAGCAAAAAGCACTTGCTGGCCTTTAGGGAAACGCCGGCCTTAGCGAGTAGCCGAGAGATCCCTTCCAGGTGTTCCAGGTGCTCCGTAGCGTTCTTAGAGAAAACAATAATGTCGTCCAGGTACACGAGGCACGTCTTCCACTTAACCCCGGACAGGAGCATATCGATGGCCCGATGAAACGTAGACGAAGCGTTCGTAAGACCAAAGGGGAGCCTGATGTACCGGAAGGTTCCTTCGTGACATATGAACGTCGTCTTATCCTGGTCCTCGGCAGCAACAGGGATCTGCCAGTAACCACAGTTCGCGTCCAACATCAAGAACACGGTTGCTTCTCCCAGAAAGTCGATACAATTGTCCATCCTCGGTAACGGGTACGTGTCCTTAACCGTCACATCGTTCAGTCTGCGATAGTCAACACAGAACCGCGGGGTACCATCGGGCTTGGGGACGACGACGACCGGGAACGACCACTCAGCCTGAGACGGTTCAATGACCCCGAGCTTGGCCTGCTTTTCCACTTGTTCCTTGATCAGGTCTCGACGATGGAGCCCGGTACGGTACGGTTGGGAACGAATAGGCTTGGCCCCGTCCTTCAAAGTGATCCGGTGGGGTGTCACGTCAATACGTCCCAGTTGTCCGTCCCAAAGACCCTTGTAGCGTTCCAAAAGTTCAATTACAGCCTGGTGAAGGCGGGATCAGCTCGTACGCCACTTCGGGCATCTTGACCAGGGTGCCGTCTGACGACTTTCCCTTCGTATCCGGCTCGGGTACCGTGGTTCCATCGGATCCTTCTGGGGTCTCGCCCCCCGGTGACGACGCTTGGCCCGACGTGCTCCCTGGCTCGGTTCCCAGCGTAGCAATAGGGTCGGCCCCTTTACTAGGGGCCGGCAAGTAACCAGTGAGGACCTCGAGCACGGGTCCGTCGTCCGGGATAGCGAGGCCTACGGTGAAGTTCTTGGGCAAGTTAACCGCCCGGTTCGAGATGTTCATGATATGGATCCGGAAGTCCCGCCGGGTCCGTACGTTAACCAGGGCGTTATGCAGACGGAGCCGCTTCTCAGGAATCTTGTGCGGTCGTTCATGAAGGAAACAACGTCCATTCGTTCTGCACTTGACGTAGACCGCATGGAGGGATCGGGGTGCCAAAGTTACACACCTAGAAAGGTACAGAGCAGAAGGATCTTGGCGTACGGGGCTACCCTTCACAGGAAAAGCGTTCTGGGTCTTTTCGTCCCACGTTCTCTTGGCGTACGTCAGGAAACCCAGGTTCCAAAGCACAGACTCTGTTCCAGGGTAGATCGCCTTAACGTGTTCCTTCTGAAAGTCCATCCCGAGGATCAACGGTACCGAGAGGGCTCTGACCACAAGGAACTCGAACTCCACTGGCTTCCCGTTCACAATAACCGATAGTTCCACGATCCCACGGGCCCGTAACAACTGACCTGAGGCGTCACACTCATGCGTCGACTTGGGGGCTCTCGACGCCAGTCGTCGCCACCCGTCAAGAAGGACGTCCTCGCGTACCACGCTTGGCCCAGCACCAGTGTCCAGGATAGCAGTGGTGTCCTTCGGTTCTTCCTTGTCCAGTCGAATCAAAGCGTTCAGAGCAACGTTTCTTTTACGCAGTACAAGCAAGGTACCCTTGAACCCATAGGGTTTCTTCATCCCCATCCGACGTCGGAGCCCAGACTTGGATCGTCGTGCCAGAGAGGGTAAACAGGGACAAGGGGTGGTCAAAGCAAAAGAAGACTTAGAACACACAGGTATAACGGGGCCCTTAAAGATCTAGGAGAACCCCAACGCAGTTGCAAACGAGCAGGTACTATCCCGACGATGGGGAGGGGACCGTTTCGATCCGCCCCCCGTTACTCTTTTCCCGAGGGTCCCGGCTCCTGGGAACCGTTGTTCACTTGGTACCCTTGGTCCGCCACGTCCTTCGAGAGTTTTATCCTTTCACAAAGGGCCTGAACCATAGCAACCCGGATCTGACGATGGAACTGGCGGTCCGCGTTCGGCTTTACATCGGTGCTCTGACACCGTGCACGAGTGGCCGCAAGGAACGAATCCCTGGCCTGGAGAACCGCTTTTCGTTGGACCTCAGACAACATGGAACATTGATGGCCCATGTGACCCGGTTCCCAACAAAGGTAAAAACGGTACGGGCGTCGACTGTCCATGGTACGTACTCCCACGAACTGGAGCGTAAGTCCCTTGAGCCCAAGAGCTTGACCCGACCCGCTCTTCTCAGTTTCCTTCTCGAGTGGGCCCTGAAGGATCGTAGGGGGGCCCATAGGATTAACAGCCATCAACGGGGACGAGTCCAACGGACGATTAGGCCTCGGCTCGGTGGGTCTGCGAACGGTTCCAGAGCGGCCAGCCTTGATCACAGAGGACCCTCGGGCCATCTTGATAACCTCGGTAGCCGCCTTATTCTTGCCCGCAGTAAACGTTACCAGCTGCTGGTACGTACGGTCAGGGATATTGTAGACGAATGCGTCCGTACGTAGGTACTCAGGGAGCCCTTGGATCAGCTGCTGCTTCATGGTACCTTCGGTGTGGATGTTACCGCACAGTTCCGTCAGACCCCGTAAGCGTACCGCAAAGGCCTCGATACCCTCATCTGGTTCCTTGGCGGCCCGACTGAACTTATTCTGCGCCAGTGCCAACGCATGGGGTTCAGCGTACGTTTCAAGGAACCAGTTTGCAGCCTCGGGGTAACTCGTGATCGAAGCGCCACCTGACGCGCTTGAGGAGACCGGAAGGGCCCGAGTGTACCGCAGTTCCGCGTCCCCAGACAGGAAATGAGGAATCGCGTAGAGGGCCATGCCCTGGGAAACCCCATTATCGTTACATGCCTTAACCAGTTTGCGGAGCCACGAAACACCTTGAGGGCCTCTTTCCTAGAGAAGTTAGGGTACCCAGCAAAAGAGTGTCTCATGTTACGAGCAACCCGTCCCATCTTGCGTGCTTCTCGCGTTTCATAGGTCGATTTCTTGTTCCGTAGGCGGTACGTACGATAGTCCAGGACCCGAGCAAAACGATCATCGGAACACTTGATCACCTGGGGCTCGGTTCGTGGATTCCGAATGGGTTCCAGGTCCTCCTCGTCAAAGACGGATGAAAATGTGGTACCAGAGGAAGAAGAGGAAGAGGAGCCACTCGAATGATGTCGACGCCGGCGACGGCGGGAACGAGAACGATCGGAACGACTGGTATCACGGGACCCATCCTGGGCAGCAGGACTTTGGCTCAGGGCCTAGGAAGCAGTAGCCATAATCTCATCTCGAAACGGTTCCAGTGTGGACACAATGTCCGGGGACCCAGTAACAGTAGCCGAAGGTGGAACTCGGGTCTCTGACTCGGAACCCGCGTTCCCACGTCAATCCTGACCCGTAGTAGCCCGGGTCCCACCCGGGGGCGCCGTCCCCCGACGAGGAATCATTGTCGGCCCGCCTCCACCACGGTTCGACGGACCCGAGGGACCGCCGCGGCCACGGCCAGCGGGAGTAACCATCGAAACGTCCGACGGCGCACCACGGCCCCAACCGCCCGAAGGGACAGGGTCCGTCATGTTGGCCGTGCGGCACTCGACCTGAACCAAACGATCTCGTTACCAGAGACGGGAACCAGGAAACCAAACGCCACAGAGAAAGAAGACGGCTGTCCCGATACGGGAGAAGAGTAAAGCCCTCCCCTGCTGCTCCACCAGAAATGTAGCGTAATGGGACCCAGATTCCCGGACCCAGAAACCACAACCACACACGCAGAGACCACAGTCCGAAGCCCAGGAAGGAACAGGTAAGAGCCCTTGCTGATCCACTCGCCCGCCACGATACGAGGTGAAGGTAAACAGGACAAAAGCCCGAGGGAGAAGGAACCCAAAGTACTGTTGATTTCACAAGATGGCCCCGGGGAGAACCCCGGAGCACCCCTCAAGAACCTCCCCCCCTGGCCCCTCCAGGGGCCCTGAGCGAGGCCCCCAGAGGGCGCCCCCAGCGGGCCAAGTGCCAGCAAGGCACCGGCCGCTCACCGGGCCAACACACAAAAAGCAAGCGAAATCCCCCCACACACAAATGTCAGTCCCCGAAAAAAACCCAGTGGGAAAAAGGGGAAAGACACGAAATCACGCAAGGAAAACAATTGCGAAAAATCAAACAAATAACTCGAAGCTCAGTATGCCCCAACCCGGCAAGTCCACCGCTCCGGGTGACCAATCAGGGCACCGGACGTGTCGCCACTGCCCCGGGCCACCAATGCAGGGATCCTCGGCCAGCGCGTGGTTCCACGTAACGCTGCCAGCCCGGTCCCAAATCAGTCTCCCGGGTTCCAACGGTCCCAGCGGCTCAGAACGCCACAGGCGAGCTTTTCCGCTTCCTCCTGTCCCATGCCAGCCGCACGGGGACATCCCGATGAGCGTTGATGTTGAGTTGTCCACCCTGGTGTCCCCCAACTGGGGGGCCACCCTCTCGACGGTCTATTCCAAGATGGTATTGCCGGCCACGCCCTTGACGGCCGAGATGATGATCACCACGTTGGTGCGCACCATTTCTTGGTCGGCCGCGTCGACTGCAACCCTTCAAGTTTTCGAGACTCCTCATCTTGAGGAGCGCGTTCGTACTGCTGTGGCGACCGCGAGTTGCAAGTCGGTTGCGGGGTTCATGACGACCGAGCTGGCTCGTATTGGGTCAATTGTGCCCCAGCCGGCCCCACTTGGGCGCGGCAAGCGTCGCGCAAGCCGGGCGTACTCGCCTCCTCGCCGTCGTCGCCGTCACTCACGGCGGTCTCCCTCCGTATCGGAAGACGAGTTGTCTTACTCCGTCTCGGAGTCTTCTACCCCGTCGGAGACGGAGTCTGTCCGGCGTCTGCGTCGCAAACTTGCGCGCAAGACCAAGCAGAAGAGTAGCCGCGGTCGTCGCCACTTGCGCGACCGTGAGGGGCGCGACGGTTCCGACTTAGAGCCGCCGCCCCCTCCTACGGGTGGGGAACGTTATCGGCGTGGGTCTCGCCTCTCGCCTCCACGTGAGGGCGAGGGCCGTGGTGTTGGGGAGTCTAGCATGCGTGCCTAGTTGGCAGCTGACTTTGTTGTGAGAGTGTGTGGGTTAGGGCTGTAGTTAAAAGCCACTCTGCGTAACACTTCGACTTGAAGGACTCTCTTGGCACTGTCACTTGGCCTTCCCTCACGTTGAAGAAGGGCAGTTAGGGTCGATATCATTCCGGGCGCAGTATGCCCGGACGTTCTCAGTAGGAAGATTCTCCAGGTGTTCCCACGTATCATCCGTCGCATTGTAGCCGAACCAACTCACCTTCAACGTGAGGCGGTTAGTGTCCTCATCCCACCCGTAGTCGATGAACTTATCGAACACGTATTCCTGCGGGCCCTGTTTGGTCGCAGGTAGCGAAGGCAGGCGCCACGCCTTCAGCGCACGCACCCAAGCCGGGTCGCCTGCCGAAGGTGGTGCAACTTTGACCACGTCCTGTCCGCTTACTGTGCGGACCCCATCCTCACTTTCGATGTTGAACCGCCGTCCATCTGTACCAAGGACCTAGCATGGCCCCTTCGTCTAGCACGATAGATATCCGCTGCACGTCCACTCTCAGGGAACACTCACCAAGGAGGATCGGCACCAACGTCACCGGGAGGCCAAGGTTGCTGTTCTTGGAGCGCAAGCCACGGGACCAAGATGGGAGCCCAAATGGGGGGGGATTCTTGTTCTGCCATGGCCGGCGGTGGATTCGCCGCCGGCTCCCTCGTTATAAACCCTCGGAGACACTACTAACTACCCTCCACCACAAGATGCAAGTCCCCCTTGTCATACGTAACTTATAGATACCGTGATCAATACGGACTCCCAAATTGAAAGTTAAGGGTTAGAAGTACTTCCCCTATATTAGGGTCCCAATACGGTCATCGATATTGCGACATATCCCCCCCTTAGATTCGGCCCGTCCTCGGATCGAGTTGCATTCGGGTTTCCAAATGTAAGTGGGTCGCGTGACCGTTTACCAGTCGGGTGGGGCTTTGCGCCCTGTCGCGACAGACACCCCTTTTTCGGGGTTGTCTGAGGGGGGTGCCCCCCTTTGTGTGGTACACACACGATCCGCTTTCCGGACCGTTGAATTCCCGATCTGGGTTTTTGTTCACGACCCCCCTGTCCGAGGGGTGGTGCAAGCGGATCCGCCACCAGGCGTCTGGTGGTAGGGGGGCCCCTCTCGTGTGGACGATTGAGTGGGGGGCGGGGGCTGCCCGCGTTGCGTGGGGGCGGTTGTGGGGTGACCCCCCTTGATTTCCTCGTGTAGGGGGGGGCGTGGCCCCGACCTGGGTGCCTGGTTGGAGCGACCTCGTAGCTCGGCTGGCGCGGGTCGTCCCGCGCTGCCGAATCGCTCGTGATTAGCTGTGAGGTTATAAGCGCGGGTGCCCGCGCTTCCCTGGCTCGTCCGTGAGCGCTTCTTGTACCGGGTCGAGCCGGCTGCGGCTTTTCTGCAAGGGGTGCCCCTGCTACCCCGGATCCACCATGTCGGACCCCGAGGTGCCCGGGGGCGAGGACGACCTCCTGCTTGAGGAGGAGGAGGTGCAGGACGACGTTCCCGTCTCCGCCACCGCTGCCGAGTGCTTCCTGGCGAGCTCGTCGGACGACGACGATCGGGTGACCGTTCGTGTGGCTTCGGAAGGCGCGCCGGGCGGGTTGTCGTCCGTGTGCAGCGGCACGACGGCTCCGTCGGGGGGCGGGCAACCGCGTGTGGCGGCTTCTACCCCTACTCCTCCGGCGGCCCGAATGGCTTCTGTCGCCGGTGCCGGCGCAGCTCTACTCCAGGACGGTGCAGCCGGTGCTTCCGACAGTCGTGGCGGCACCCCGGCCGGGACGGCGGGTCAAGACGGCGCGGGCTCCCGCCCGGGTAGTGGTCCGTCCGCGGAGGTGGTGAACGGGTCTACTCCCGCCGTCCCCGTTGTGCCTTCGCCAGGCCCGGGTGGCGGCGACGCTCTGCCCGCGGTGCCGCGGGCGACAGGTGGTCAAGACGTGTCTTCCCCGATGGCGGTGGACTCCGGGAACTACTCCGGGCGGGCGTCCGCCCTTCTTCTTCCTCCTCGGCCCCGTGCGCCTGCGGCACCGGCCCATCTGCCGGTGGGGCTTCCCCCGGCGCCACGGGTTCTTCCTGGGCCCGCAAGGGTTGCCCCGCTGAGTGGCGGCGCCGCCCTGGTGGTGGGTCAACCCTGAATGTCGATGTCCGACTTGGTTACCCGGGTCCGAGGCCTCACCGTGCAGGAGTCCATGGACTCCGCTGGGCGGATGCGGGCGGACTTCCACGCACCGAGCCACCGTGGAGGGCCCGCCCGGCGCGTCAAGTTGGACCCGAGTGGGGAGCGGGAGTTGGTGCTGCTGGTTAACCAGCCGCATGCAGTCCGGGTGGAGCATCATTGGATCCTGAGTCAGCCGGACGACCGGCACGCGCAGCTCTGGTGCACCCGGGTGGGGCGGGGTGAAGTCTTTCTCGACCTCGTCTTCAGCATATGCGACTCGGTTGCCCCGGCGTTGCCGCGGGAGGTTGACTACCCGGCTAGTGCTCGGGGGATTGCGGCGGCGGCGGAGCCGGTTGCGTTTGGGGAGACGGTGGCCGATATCGGCCGGTATCCCGGGTTTGAGTACTTCCCGGGGGTATCCCCGTATCTGACGTTGACGGCTCCGTACCCGCCCATGGCGGGGCTGAAGTCGGCGTCGAGCTGGCGACGCAACCATGGTTTCATGGCGGATGCGTTCCGCACCGATATAACGTGTGCGTTGCAGGCCGGCAACGGTCGCGCGCCGGTGTACACTCCCGTGAGTCCGCTTCTGTGGTAGGAGGGGTGGGAGCCCGCCCCTGCTTTCCGGTTTGACACCGGTTCCCGTCTCCGATACTTCGGCAGTGTGTTGGCCTCCCGGCCTGTCCACCCGCTGCAGGGGACCTTCACTCTCGAGGTTACCCTCGGGCAGGCTTCCTCCTTCCTGCTGTCCGTCCGTCGGCAGGGGCGGCTGTTTCATCTTCCGACGGGTGTCCGTCGGCATATCGGGCAGCTGGGCGTAGACATGATTGCTGCAAAGACCAGGTTGGCCCGGGAGTTCGAGGCCTTTCTGGCCGTTCACGATGCCGTGAACTGGGCTGGGGTGTTGACCCTTCCCCCGTACCGGGATCCGCAGGCTGCGGCTGCCCCCTTGCCTCGTCACTCGGTGCGCATCCGGCGTACTCAGCCGGGTGAGCCCAATTGCCGTGGGTGGGTGTCCACCGCGGCTGTTCCTGACCTGGGTATTCCCATGGTTATCCATGACCCTCTTCAGGTCCTCGCCCCGTGGTTCGGTGACCCGATACCGGTGGCGGTTGGCCGTCGTCCCCGAGAGTGGGACTCTGCGGGTGGGGAGCGTGAGATGTCCCGTCGTCGGGCGGAGTCCCGCCGGGTTTACGGTGGATCCCCTTCAGTGGGGTCCTACCGGGCCTCGTATCATGCGCCACCGGCTCCGGTGGTAGCCGTGTCGGCTCCTGTAGCCCCTCTGGCTGCGCCAGTGTCACCTTCCGCCCCTGTCATGCGTGACGGGGGTCCCCGTCTATGGTGTGAGGGCGTTGACGCCTTCTTTGCCCGTGAGCTGCGGGAGGGTCTCTCTGTTAGCTGGAGGGATATCCCCCCAGGTGCTGCGCTCGTTGGTTGCGCGCGTTGCTTCGGTGGTGTGCTGGACCGCATCCAGACAGCTCTGGATGAAGTGGAGGCTGGCCGGAGCACCCTTGTCGAGCTATGCACCGAGGTAACTCGTGCGATTGACCGTCGCGAGATTGCCGACCGGTGGAGCATGGAGGTGTACGCGTTTACGCGTGAGTGGCCTCCCTCGGGCAGCGGGTCTACCCACTGAGGAGTGCTATTGTGTGTGAGGGAGAGGGACCCGGTGACCCTTATGGTGGCCGGGTACTAGTGAGTAAAAACTCACCCCCCGCTGGGGCGTTTACATGATACCGATGGCTGCCTGTGGGGAGTACCCCGTCTGCCATATCAGTGGCTTGCCTTGGTTTTTCTTGCGCCCTCAACCTATCCTAGTTGGTTTATCCTCATGAAGGCCAACCTTCCTCGCTCAGTCACTTGCCCATGGATGAAGGTTTACCTTGGTGTAAGCCTCAGGTTTCTTTGAAATTATCGGAGTAATTCTTATCCTTCAAGTATGACTTGTCAAAATCAGTAGGCCACTTAGTTTGCCTAAGTCCGCTCCGACTTAGTGAACCTAAGTCTTGCGAAATCCATATGACATCCTACGTAGTAGGTATAAGCCTCACCCCCCGCCAGCCGATGCCGGTGTCGGTTGGGTTGTTACAGTAGGCGTCGTCGCCTCATGTAAGGCATGCGGAGCTGGCGGGGTATATTCGCCGCCTGTTCTCAGGTGGGTGCGTCGTATCCGACCCACATCACCTTGACGAACCAGTGTACTGGTAGGTCCGGGTCGGTGTGTCCGACCACGCTCTCTTCCTGGTATGGAATCCCATCTGGCCCCACCGGGCCATCTGAGCGGTGGGTTGCAAGACCTTCATGTAGCAACCCAGCCGGTACCGGCTGAGGCTGTTTCGGCTTCAGAGCAGGTGTCACATCATTGAGATTGATGCGTTGTATCTCCGTATCGGAGTGCAGGATTACAGAGTGATCATCTCTGTGTAGGATCTGGTATGGTCCCTTGACCGGTTGCATAAGCTTGTTCCCTCGGAGCTTCTGGTGTCTGATGTCGACCCAGTGACCTGTTATGAGAGTCGCGTTGCGTACCCATAGTCGGGCGTCGAAGTTCTTCTTGTATCGAAGCTGTGTACAGTCAAGGGCACCCTTGAGCTTAGGTATCATCCACGATAGCTTGGTCAACCAAGCTAAGTGGATCCGTTCGGCCGGCCGGCCCTTCGGTATGTCATACCGGGTGCATCTGCCTGGTGGCAGTGTGAGATTTCCGACGCCCATCGGCATGACCCACTTCAGTGGAGCAATGTTGGTACTCCGGTGGAGCCTGGAATTGTATGCTAGGGTCAATACGGACAGAAGCTTGTCCCACGTGTTCGTGTGTTCCGCCACATAGCACTGTAGCATCTTGACGATGGTGCGGTTGAACCGCTCCACCTGCCCGTTGGTTTGCGGGTGGTAGTCGGATGCCCGACGGGGTTCGATACCGGACACGCCCATGACCTTAGTGCAGAATGCTGACAGAAAGTTTGCTCCGATGTCGGAGAGGAGTTGCCTACTTACTCCGTCAGCACTGATCCAGTGGTCAACCACTGCGTTCATGATCGTGTAGGCCGTGTCGATTGGGATCGCTACTGCTCGTGACAGCTTAGTAAAGCGGTCCGACATGACCAGGATGTACCTGTTCACTTCTTCTCCCGTTACCGGAAGCGGCCCGAGTATGTCGATAGCGACTTGCTCGTGGGGCCCATCCGGAGGGAATAGCTCCATAGCGGATGCCCGCCTATGAAGACTCATACGATTCCGTGCACACGGGTGGCACCCCCGCACGTGGTCGACTACGTCGGCGGCCATTGCTGGCCATTGAAAGAACCTCCGCATTGCTGCAAACATGCGCGAACCCCCCGGGTGTCCGGCTGTAGGGTTCTCGTGTTCTCGTTCCATGACGGCTTGTTGTGAGGGCACGGGGACCACGACCTGATGCCGTCCATCGGCGGGTGCCCGCCGGTATATGAGTCCGTCCTCATTCTCGGAGAAGTTGTCGGCCGTGCCGGCCAGGAGGCTAGCGCGACGGCGTTTACAGTCATCGGCATTGACCTGCGCCTCGCGGAAGTCCGCGAGAGCTAATGGGCACGCAAGGTGTGTCATGGTATGGTCAACCATACCTTGGGTGGCGTTACCCACCATGCAAACCGGTACAACCGGGATGTCCTCGTCCAACTGTCGGGTGTCCCCGCTCGGTGTGTCGAGTCGCGACAGCGCGTCTCCCAGATGATGGGTAGAGCCGGCCTTATATATGGTCCGATAGTCGTGCTCGGCAATCTTCAGCCTCCACCGGGCTAGTCGTCCATGGCTGTCGAAATCCTTGTCACCAAGGTCGAGAAGCCGCCGTAAAGGTTCGTGGTCGGACCTCACGATGAACCTGGAACCTTCCAGGTAAGGCCGGAGCAGTTGCACTGCCTATATGACTCCGAGGCACTCACGCTCGGTGGCACTATAGTTACGCTCAGCCGGGTTGAGTGTCCGGCTGAAGTACCCTACCGGGTGTAGGTCCGGGATAGCATTATCGGTACCAATGATTGTCTCTCCCTGTAACAGGGTGCATCCCACTTGGGTATCGCAGGCATCGACGTCGATGACGAAGGTCCCACGTCTATGTGGCAACGCAAGCACGGGTGGGGCTAGCAGAGCTTGCTTGAGCAGCTCGAATGCCTCTCCCTCGCTAGGCAAGGGAGGTTGGAGTACCTTTGGCAAGGCGCTGCTCGTCAGAACCGTTAACGGTTTGGCTATGCGAGCAAAGTCCTTGAAGAACCGTCAATATACTGTGCACATCCCTAGGAAGCTTTTTAGCCGTGTCTGGGTGGTCCGGTATCGCACATCCCGGAGTGCCTGGGTATTAGCTTCAAGCACTCCCAGTTGACCTGGTGTGATCTGGTGACCCACATACTCGGCGGTCTGATGAAAGAAGGCGCACTTCTTGAGGCGCAGAGTTACCCCGGCGTTGCGCAAGAGGGTGAGTACCTCGTCGACATGTTGCACATGGTCATTCATGTTACGCGAGAAGACAATGACATCGTCCAGGTACACCAGGCAGTTACGCCACTTCACTCCCGACAGTATAATGTCGATGGCCCGCTGGAAGGTGGCAGGGGCGTTGGACACTCCGAAGGGCATCCTTAGGAACTCGTACACTCCACTGTGACAGACGAGCGCCGTCTTGGGGATATCCTCCTATGCAACTGGGATCTGCCAGTACCTGGCATTGCAGTCGATAGTGCTTAACACGGTGGCTTCCTCCAGGGAGTCGATACACTCGTCCATCCTTGGTAAAGGGTATGAGTCTTTCTTGGTTACCAAGTTGAGGCGTCGATAATCGATGCAGAACCGAGGGGTTTGATCCTTCTTCGGTACGATCACGACTGGGGCGCCCCACTCCGACATCGAAGGTCAGATCACCTTAGCTTCGCTCATTCTCTTCACTTCCCTATCGACGATCTCTCGTTGCATAGGTCCCGCGCGATGCGGTTGAGACCGCGCTGGTCGAGCACCTGGTACCAGGTTTATACGGTGT
Organism: Pyropia yezoensis; assembly: GCA_009829735.1. Classification (NCBI taxonomy): domain Eukaryota; phylum Rhodophyta; class Bangiophyceae; order Bangiales; family Bangiaceae; genus Pyropia; species Pyropia yezoensis. Next base: position 16,896,901 of record CM020618.1, on the reverse strand, counting down.
TGGGTTGCCCCAATGGTACCCAGAGCCCCGCCGGTCCACATGACGTCATGCTTTCTTGGCATCCGTCGTACCCATTCGGCTACCGAAGGAGGAAGATGGTCGAGGTCAGCCTCGGCCAGTGCCTTCAAGGCTTCTTGGTCCTTTGGCGGAAAGTCCGCCCGAGCTGTTGATGGGTTAGGTTTCCCGTCATCGGGTTCCTGCAGCTCGGTGGTCTCGGTGACCGCCAGTACCTCAAGTGGTTCCACTTGACCTTCCTTGTCAGGGGTAAGGATGTCTCCTTCGTAGAGCTCGGCGATCCCGAGGATAGCTCCATTCGGGAGGGTGACCGCCTTACGGCGATAGTTCGCCATCACGAGCAGTGATGACCCCCCCGCTCGGAGGTCTACGATACCGTTGGCCATGATCAACCCATGGCGCTTGTAGGTTCGTAGGTTGGACTGGACTCTGCAGATGCCTGCGAGGTCACAGTTAACCGGGAGGAAGGTCTCCGATAACGGCCCAGAGCGGGTCCGCTTGGCCAGCCGGAGTGTCTTCGGATCTACGCCTGCGTATACCTCAGCCACGTTAACGTGGCTCCCTTGTAGCGTCTGGTCCCTGACGATAGCTGTCTGTCCTCTCTTCGTCCCGTCGGCCTCATGCAGCTCGACGGTCCTCCGGCCCGGCCGAATTGCATCAACGTGAACGTTGATGAAGGTGCACCCCAGTATGCAGGGCACAGATAGAGTCTCACACACCAGGAAGTCGACTTCCGTGGTGAGTTCCCCGATGGTGAACTGCAGCGACATAGCTGCGGTAGTACGAATGAGACGACCATTCGCATCCTTGATCGTGGGTCGCCGAGTGACTCTGACTCGCGGGAGCCACTTGTCCGGGAGGGTATCCTCCCGGATCAGGTTCGGTCGAGCCCCTGTGTCCAGTACAGGGTAATACGATCGGGTCGACTGGGGGTCAACCCCCAGTGTGGCTGATACCTTGAAGTTCTCCAAGGTGAACAGTACGTGGCCTACACCGATATCAGGTGTAGCTCGGGCATCCTGGACAGGGCCCTTGTCTGGTTCAATGTGACGGGACTTCCCGTCCTCTCCTCCCAACCTTGGAGGTTGGTCATCAATCCCCTGACGCCGTATCGTCGGGGCCGGAAGGTGTACCCGGGGATTGATGCGGCGTCGGCTCAACCGCGCTCTCCGTGGGGCTTTTCCCGCGGCAGTCCGGGGTGGCTTGCTAGGGTTGCCCCAGCGACCCCGTGTCGTCCTTCCTCTTACTCCTTTCCCGCGCTCCGCCGGCACTGTCTTCCGAGATATCCGGTGGAGGAGGTGTTTCCTCGACTGCCAGTACTCCTCCTGGAGCTTGCTGCCTACCCGGTGCCGGTGCTCTGGCGGGATACCCCCCAATGGATGCCTTGCGTTGCGCCGCTGCCCGTCAAGACTCCTCTGGGGTGAGCGGGCATGAGGACATTCAGTGGTGGGGGTCTCCGCACAGCATACATCCGAAAGTGCCGGCCGTCCCGGGCGTCCGCGTCGGGTTGGCTCCGTAGGTCCGGTTGCCTGCCTTGGGCGCCCGAGTGCCTGCTCCTTGGGTAGGCTTTGGGTCCCGGCGCCAAATGAAACATGGACTCTCCAGCTGGTTCGTTCTACCAGCGATGTGTGGAGGTGCCTCCGTACGCACCGCCCATGTCGGCAGGGGTTGGCGGGGGCTACCCGTAACCGGGGCATACCCCGTGGTCCGTACATACGGGACGCGTCGACCCGCTCCCTCGTTGACCTGGAACTGGGTGCGAGCTGGGGCGATGTACGCTTCCGTACCTTGCTCATCAATCACCGGCGTCGCCCGTAACAGGTGGCCCTGTCGGTCGACTAGAGGTTTCTTCTCACCCGTGGGGGCATACTCGGTCGCCACCAGTACTGGTGCGGCCTTACGCTCCACTTCTCTTGCCTCGGTACCGGGGTAAGACCGGGTTTGCCTCTTTCACCCTTGGGCTTCGGGGCCAAGGCACATTCCGGGTGAAGCACCCGGTAGGCGTCCCCCAGGGACTTGCACATGTGCATCAGTCGACTGAAGTTCGTTCGAGCCGTGTTGGCTCCCCGTGCGGATATCCGCACATAGTTGGGTACTCCTGCGAACAGGATGGCCCGTAGCTCCCCTTCGCCGAGGAGCTTCCCCAGCTCGTGGTCGAGCTCTTGGATCCGGCGTCCAAAAATCTCCTTATCCTCCCAGGACTGGACGGTGACGGTGCAAAGGGCCCGATAGTGGTCTTCGCACTTGTCGTCACTGAGGTAGCTGCTAAGCAGCTCCTTCAGAATACCACGGTAATCCATGGGGGTGGCTGCGACCCTCATTCCCGGCATCGGGGATGCCTGGCGGAGGATGCCTCGTACCCGTTCATCAACAAAGAACGGGCGGATCTCCAGAGCCAGCCCCTCGTTAACGAGTGCCTTGTCTGCGGCTGCCTTGAAGCTAGTCAGGAAGCCAGTGACTGCCAACGGGCGTCCGTGCGGGCCTCCGAGCATTGGGACTCCCTTCATAAGGGTCTGCATAGAGCGGATAGCTCGGTGCAAGGTAGTACGCATCGATTCCCATACGGCAGTGAATCGGTCTTTTAAACGATAACGTTCAGGAGTCAGAACCGAGCTGAAGACTTCGTTTACAATCTCCGTGTCCGCGTCCTGGATATCCAGTCGCTTGGGCAGTTGGTGAGTAAACTGATCGGACTCCGTCCGCTTCAGTAACCTCGCAGTCACCTGCGCTGTCATCGCTTGCACCAGTGACGCTGGAACTTCCGGCGTCGGCGCCTCGGGTACCCGAGTTGCTTGGCTTCCGTCGTCGAGGGGGCACTGCGATACGGTACCGCCTCCCCCCATCCCCGACTCTGTTCCAGCGTAAGTATCCGCCGGACCATGTCCGCGGAGCCCGCTTTGGGTGCTCCGAGCGTAGCGCTCCGTATGGCTACGGTCCAACTCGGCTGACGAGTCTGATCCATAACCCGCCGTGTCCGGGGGTTTCCCAGGAGTAGCAACACCGGGGTCGACCCTGGTGGACTCCGAAAGTAGTCCGGTCGGTTTGAACCGTACCGGTGTGGGAGGAACACGACGGGGTGCCGTCGTGTGGCGTGTTGACATCAGCACAGCCATTGCGTCCTCCGTACGCTCTTGACGGGCGTCGAGCCCGGTGAGCCGGGCCTCGATGCGAGCCAATGATGCCATCAGGGAGTCCCCTGGTGAAGGTGGCGGCGGAGTGAGGTCGGCAGAAGACGGTTGAGGCGGTCCGTCGCCCCCGGCCGTCCGTGCCGTGCCAAACGTCGATCCGGCACCGGAGAGCATTGGCGTCTCAATGCTGTCGATCGGGCTCCCGATCCCGGCTCCCGTAGTCACCTCCGGGGTCAGCGTCGACGCCGATCCGTCATCTTGAACGTTCCCCGTCTCTTGGGTAGACATAGTCACAATCAGTCAACCGACGTAACGGTCAGCACGAATAAGAGAGCGAAGGAGTGGGACGGAGGAGAGTAACAGTAGCTCGCAGTCAAACGTAACCACTCAACACAATCAACCAGATCGCAACACCACGAGTAAAAGAGAAGGACCGGATCCCTATCCGTGTGCCAGGGCCGAAGACGGCTGTGGCAGAATTGACCCCCAGGTAGGGGGGCAACACGTGCCATGCAAGGGGCGGCAGGCCACTAGCCTGACCCGTTCCTCCCCCTGCATTTGGGTCCATATTCCCTAAGTTTGGGATAGTTAGCTTAGTAGTAAATCCAACTTGGATTTGAGGGTTTTCTGCTTTTATCGTCTTGAATTTCGTGTGGCCCGGTGGCCAGGTGCTGGGGTGGGAGACTCTGAGTGGAGAGATTCTGAGTACACCCTGGGGGGATAAGGGGAGGGACAGCGGGGCTTGGCCCTGCTTCCCCGTCCCGACCAAGAAACTGTTGGACCACACACCATCCTCTTGTTTGTCCGTGGGGGGTTTGCCCCACAACAGGGACAGAGTGTGTGCGACTTGCACTTCTTCCGGTTCCCCCGACACGGGAGGCAGCCCATGTACACCGTCCCAACTTGGGTGCCGTGTGTGCTAGTGGTTTTTGCCACATTTGGTGGAGCAGCAGGGGACAGAGGTGTACTTTACCTCCGGGTGCACCCGGGTGTAGGGGGCCCTCTGTCTCAGAGGAACGGTGGTCTTGGACTGTGTCGTGTGGATCGTTAGCCAACACGGCTGGATCGGACCTCCGGACGTTCGGGAAACTCTTCGGTGACGACTTTACTCCGGCGCCTTTGAATACTGGCCAGACACAGGGTGTACCTGGGGTCGCGGAGGTGCTAGAGGCACTCCAGCCAGCAGGGCCGTGGGTATCGGTGCGGGCGGTATGCCACCCCGACCAAGTCGGGTGTTCACCCTGAGGGTCTTCCGGACCGGTGGTTCGCACTTCGGCCACCGGGTGGTATACTCAAAGGGGACGTCCCAAGGTGAGAGGACTGTCCCCGCGAGATCCACTCGGGTTGGATTCAAATTCGGCATAGAGCCGTCGCCAACTAGGCGGGTGGAGGACGGCGGACCTTCACTCGTCGGTGATGGGCTCGAGCCTGTGACAGGGGTCGTAGCAAGTTGTTACCCCCGCCACCCTCAAAGAAAGTATCTTTGATCGGGAGCCAAGTTCGGCTATATCGACCAACATGAGGGACCGGCAGTAGCGGTCACCCTCAACGCGGGCGCGAGTAGCGACCCGAAGTCTGGAGAGGAAAAGCACCAAGCCAAGCCAGCTGCCTCTCCTCGACCCCATGTGAACATGGGAGATGTTCCACCCAGGTTGAGGGTTCGAGTTGAACGCCTCTTGGACGAATTTCACAAGTTGTGGAATGAGGACACTAACCGCCTCATGTTGAGGGTGCGTTGGTTCGGCTATCAGGCCAAAAATGACACGTGGAGGATCCTTCGGCTGAGAAGGTCCGGGCGAACTGCGCCCGGAATGATATCGACCATACCTGCCTTCCCTCAACGTGAGCGAAGGCCAAGTGACAGTAACCAGAGAGTGCTTTAAGTCGAAGTGGTACCCAAAGTGGTTTATAACTGCAGCCCTAACCCACACACTCTCACAACAAAGGCAGCTGCCAACTAGGCACGCGTGCTAGACTCCCCAACACCACGGCCCTCGCCCTCACGTGGAGGCGAGCGGCGAGACCCACGCCGATAACGTTCCCCACCCGTAGGAGGGGGCGGCGGCTCCAAGTCGGAACCGTCGCGCCCCTCACGGTCGCGCAAGTGGCGACGACCGCGGCTACTCTTCTGCTTGGTCTTGCGCGCAAGTTTGCGACGCAGACGCCGGACAGACTCCGTCTCCGACGGGGTAGAAGACTCCGAGACGGAGTAAGACAACTCGTCTTCCGATACGGAGGGAGACCGCCGTGAGTGACGGCGACGACGGCGAGGAGGCGAGTACGCCCGGCTTGCCCGACGCTTGCCGCGCCCAAGTGGGGCCGTCTGGGGCACAATCGACCCAATACGAGCCACCTCGGTAGTCATGAACACCGCTACCGACTCGCAACTTGCGGTCGCCACAGCAGTACGAACGCGCTCCTCAAGTTGAGGAGTCTCGGAAGCTTGAAGGGTTATAGCCGACGCGGCCAACCAAGATATGGTGCGCACCAACGTGGTGATCATCATCTCGGCGGTCAAGGGCATGGCCGGCAGTACCAACTTGGGGTGGACCGTGAGTAGGGTGGCCCCCAAGTTGGGGGACACCGGGGTGGATGTCTCAACAGCAACGCTTATCGGGATGTCCCCGTGCGGCTGGAGTGGGACAGGAGGAAGCGGGGGGGCTCGCCGAGTTGGCGGAGCCCGAGAGTAACTGCGACCCCTACTCGGGCCCCCGCAGTGGGTTGAGTCATGTACTCATCGTGAGATGGCACGGCCATAACGATGGCCTTGTCCGGGGGAGGCGCGGTGTGGCGATCCACCCCCGGGGCATACGGGTAGTCCCCGATGCCCAACCCCTCTCGAAGTACCACACGGCCGTCGTGAAGTTCACGACCGACCCAGACGAACTGGCGAAGTGTGCCATCGTCCTTGGGCCCGCGGGAAGATCGGCGCAACTTGTGCTCGATGCACTCCCACTCGATGAGTTTATGGAGGCGCAGCATCTCCTCGAGTAGAGTGAGCTGTCCCGATGAGCACCCCTCAGCAACAGGCTGAGGGGTGAGCTGCTCCAAACCTTGGATAAGCCAGGGGGATAAATGCCAGAGCATCCTCCGCCGCCGGACACAAGACACCCAGGTCGACATGACCTCGAGGAGCCACTGGATTGCCAACATGGCGAACACCAGGTGGTCCGGGCTAGCCGTCAACATGACGGAGCCGAAGTGGTCGAGCAACCGTGGTAATAGCGCCGGGTGACGCGGGCATACCATCCCCCGGAGCGACCGCGGGGCCCCCGCCGGAAGTCCCGGCGGGCGCCACATCGCAGGATGTATCCTCCATCCGTTCATCCAGGGAGTCAGACTCCAACCCCTGGGTCATCATGGCTCTCCCCAAGTTCGGGAGAGACAACGCGGCTGCAGCTGCACGAGAACCACCTCCAGTTGAGGGGGGGGGCTCGGATCCCGGGTTGATGGGTGGCCTCCCCAGCGTGGGGCGGCCCAGGGTAAGGTGAAGAGGATGGTTTGGTGGTGGTGAAGTGAGTACCGATAAGAGCAAGCTGCCGAGTGGGCAAGCTTGAGGAGGGGGGCGGTCAACGTGACCGCCTCCACGTCCACGTGACGTACCAGGGGGACAGCAAGTTGCGCCCCCAACGCCGCGATGTGCGTATCTACGCCCCCTTGCAGGGCCGACCGAGTCGGTCGGAACTGAGGAGAGGGGAGTGTGGCAGTATTGACCCCCAGGTAGGGGGGCAACACGTGCCATGCAAGGGGCGGCAGGCCACTAGCCTGATCCGTTCCTCCCCCTGCATTTGGGTCCATATTCCCTAAGTTTGGGCTAGTTAGCTTAGTAGTAAATCCAACTTGGATTTGAGGGTTGTCTGCATTTATCGTCTTGAATTTCGTGTGGCCCGGTGGGCAGCTGCTGGGGTGGGAGATTCTGAGTGGCGATATTCTGAGTACACCCTGGGGGGATAAGGGGAGGGAAAGCGGGGCTTGGCCCTGCTTCCCCATCCCGACCAAGAAACCGTCGGACCACACTGTTGCAATATGGTTGGCCGTATTGTAACCCTAATATTAGGGGGGCTACTTCTAACCCTTATCTTTCAATTTGATAGTTCGTGCTGGTCACGGTATCTATAAGTCCGGCGGATACTTACGCCGGTGGAGAGTCGGTTATTGGCGGAGGGGGTACCCTCTCACAGTATCCCCACGACAAAGGAGGCCAGGCAACTCGGGTTCCCGAGGTGCCGACGCCTGAAGTACCATCTTCAGTGGTGGAAGCTATGACCCCGCAGGTCACTGCGAGCCTACTGAAGCGGATGGAGTCCGATGAGTTTGCTCATCAACTGGATAAGCGACTGAATATCCAGGACGCTGACACGGAGATCGTCAACGAAGTCTTCAGGTCGGTACTGACTCCCGAACGTTATCGTTTGGAAGACCGATCTACCACCGTATCGGAATCGATGTGTAATACGTCGCACCGAGCGATCCGCTCTATGCAGACCCTTATGAAAGGAGTCCCTATGTTCGGGGGCCCCAACGGACGTCCGTTGGCAGTCATCGGCTTCTTGAATAGCTTCAAGGCAGCCGCGGACAAGGCCCTGGTTAACGAGGGGCTGGCCCTGGAGATCCTCCCGTTCTTTGTTAATGAACGGGTGCGAGGCATCCTTCGCCAGGCATCCCCGATGCCGGGAATGAGGGTCGCGGCCACCCCTATGGATTACCGTGGGATCCTCAAGGAGCTGCTGAGCAGTTACCTCAGTGAGGACAAGTGCGAGGACCACTACCGGGCCCTGCGCACTGCCACCGCCCAGAGCTGGGAGGATGAAGAGATGTTCGGACGACGGATTCAAGAGCTCGCCTACGAGCTGGGGAAGCTCCTCGGCGAAGGGGAGCTACGGGCCATCCTGTTCGCAAGAGTACCCAACTACGTTCGGATATCCGCTCGGGGAGCCAATACGGCCCGGACGAACTTCAGTCGACTGATGCATACGTGCAAGTCCCTAGGGGACGTTTACCGGATTCTACACCCGGTGTGTGCCTTGGCCCCGAAGCCCAAGGGTGAGGGAGGCAAGCCCAGTCTTACCCCGGTATTGAGGCAAGAGAAGGTGGAACGTAAGGCCGCACCAGTACTGGTGGCGACCAAACATACCCCTACGGGCGAGGATGAACCTCTAGTTGACCAACAGGGCCACCTGTTGCTACCGGCGACGCCGGTGATTGATGAGCACGGTACGGTAGCGTACATCGCCCCGGCTGGGACCCAGTTCCAGGTCAACGAGGGAGCGGGACAGCGCGTCCCGTATGTGCGGACGACTGGGTATGCCCCGGTTACGGGTAACCCCCACCAGCCCCTGCCTACATGGGCAGTACGTACGGAGGCACCTCCGCAGATTGCGGGTCGACCCAACCGGTTGGGGGAGTCCATGTTCCGGTTGACCCAAGGACCCAAGGCCTACCAGGGAGCAGGCACTCGGGCGCCCGAGGGAGGCAACCGCAGCTACGGGGCTACCCCGATGCGAACTCAAGGAGGGACCGGCACGTCCGGATGTATGTTGTGTGGGGATCCCCAGCACTGGGTGTCTTCCTGCCCACTCATCCCCGAGAAGTCTCGGCGGGCAGCGGCGCACCGCAAGGCATCCACCGGAGGGCATCCCGCCAGAGCACCCGGACCCGCACCGGGTAGGCAGACAGCCCCAGGTGGAGTACTGGCCGTCGAGGAGGCACCTCCGCAGCCGGATGTCCCGGCGGACAGCACCCTACCAAGGGCGGGAAACGAGTAAGAGGAAGGATGACCGGGGGGCGCTGGGGTAACCCAAGCAAGCCACCCCGGAGTACCGCGGGGAAAGCCCCACGGAGAGCGCGGTTGAGCCGACGCCGCATCAACCCCCGGGTACACCTTCCGGCCCCGACGACACGGCGTCAGGGGATTGATGACCAACCTCCAAGGTTGGGAGGAGAGGACGGGAAGCCCCGTCACATGGAACCAGACAAGGGTCCTGTTCAGGATGCCCGAGCTACACCAGATATCGGTGTAGGCCACGTGCTGTTTGCCTTGGAGAACTTCAAGGTATCAGCCACACTGGGGGTTGACCCCCAGTCGACACGATCGTACTACCCTGTACTGGATACAGGGGCTGGACCCAACCTTATCCGGAAGGATACTCTCCCGGACAAGTGGCTTCCGCGAGTCAGAGTGACTCGGGGACCCACCATCAAGAACGCGAATGGTCGCCTCATTCGTACGACCGCAGCGATGTCGCTGCGGGTGACCATCGGGGAACTCACCACGGAAGTAGACTTCCTGGTGTGTGAGACCCTATCGGTGCCCTGCATACTGGGGTGCACCTTCATCAACGTTCACGTTGATGCAATCCGGCCAGGCCGGAGGACCGTCGAGCTTCAAGAAGCCGACGGGACGAAGCGAGGACACACGGCTATCGTCAGGGACCTGACGCTACAAGGGAGCCACGTTCACGTGGCTGACGTGTACGCAAGTGTCGAGCCGAAGACACTTCGGTTGGCCAAGCGAACTCGCTTTGAGCCGTTGTCGGAGAGAGTCCTCCCGGTTAACTGTGACCTCGCAGGCATCTGCAGAGTCAAGTCCAACTTTCGGACGTACAAGCGCCATGGGTTGACCATGGCCAACGGTCTCATAGACCTCCCAGCCGGAGGGTCGTCGCTCCTAGTGATGGCGAACTATCGCCGTAAGGCAGTCACCCTCCCGAAGGGAACTATCCTCGGGATTGCCGGGCTCTACGAAGGAGATATCCTTACCCCTGACAAGGAAGGTCAAGTGGAACCACTTGAGGTGCTGGCGGCCGCCGAGACCACCGAGCGACAGCAACCCGATGACGGGAAGCCTAGTCGACCATCATTACCGGCGGATATTCCGCCGAAGGACCAAGAAGCCTTGAAGGCACTGGCCGAGGCTGACCTCGACCACCTTCCCCCTTCCGTAGCCGAAGGGGTACGACGGATGTTAAGAAAGCATGACGTCATGTGGACAGGCGGAGCCTTGGGTACCATTTGGGCAACCCAACATCGTATTGACCTGGTACCAGGCGCATGCCCCGCCCGGTCACAACCGCACCGAGCGGGACCTATGCAACGAGAGATCGTTGATGGAGAAGTGAAGAGGATGAGTGAAGCTAAGGTGATACGACCTTCGATGTCGGAGTGGGGTGCCCCAGTCGTTATCGTACCGAAGAAGGATCAAACCCCTCGGTTTTGCATCGATTATCGACGCCTCAACTTGGTTACCAAGAAGGACTCCTACCCTTTACCAAGGATGGATGAATGCATCGACTCCCTGGGGGAAGCTACGGTGTTTACCACCATCGACTGCAATGCCGGATACTGGCAGATCCCGGTGGCGGACGAGGATATTCCCAAGACGGCATTCGTCTGTCAAAGTGGAGTGTACGAGTTCCTAAGGATGCCCTTCGGATTGTCCAATGCCCCCGCTACATTCCAGCGGGCTATCGACATTATACTGTCGGGGGTGAAGTGGCGTAACTGCCTAGTGTACCTCGATGACGTTATCGTCTTCTCGCGTAACATGGATGACCATCTGCAACATGTGGACGAGGTACTCACCCTCTTGCGGAACGCCGGGGTAACCCTGCGTCTGAAGAAGTGCGCCTTCTTCCAACAGACGGTCGAGTATCTTGGCCACGAGATAACCCCTGGTAAACTAGGGGTACTCGAAGCCAATACCCGGGCACTCCGGGATGCCCGGTTCCCTAACACCCAGACACAGCTCAAGAGCTTCCTGGGAATGTGCAGTGTATACCGACGGTTCGTCAAGGACTTCGCTCGGATAGCTAAACCGTTAACGGTTCTTACGAGCAGTACCCTGCCCAAGGTACTCCAACCCCCTTCGCCTAGCGAAGAGGAGGCCTTCGCGTCGCTGAAGCGAGCCCTACTATCCCCACCCGTCCTTGCGTTACCGCACCGACGGGGTACCTTCGTCATCGATGTCGATGCATGCGATACACAAGTGGGATGCACCCTGTTACAGGGAGAGACGTTGATCGGTACCGATAACGTTATCCCGGACCTACGTCCGGTAGGATACTTCAGCCGGACACTCAACCCGGCTGAGCGTAACTATAGTGCCACCGAGCGTGAATGCCTCGGAGTTATATGGGCAGTGCAACTGCTCCGTCCATACCTGGAGGGCTCCAGGTTCATCGTAAGGTCCGACCACGAACCCCTACGATGGCTCCTCAACCTTTATGACAAGGATTCCGATAGCCATGGGAGGCTAGCCCGATGGAGGCTAAAAATGGCCAAGCACGACTACCGTACCGTGTATAAGGCTGGGTCAACCCACCATCTCGGAGACGCATTGTCTCGACTCGACACCCCGAGCGGGGATACCCGCTCGGTGGACGAGGACATCCCGGTGGTACCGGTCTGCATGGTGGGTAACGCTACCCAAGGTATGGTTGACCATAACATGGCACACCGAGCATGCCCACTAACCCTCGCGGACTTCCGCGAGGCACAAGCCAATGACGACGACTGTAGACGTCATCGCGCTAACCTCCTGGCCGGTACGGCCGGCATCTTCTCCGAGAACGAAGACGGACTCATATACCGGCGGGCACCCGCCGATGGACGACATCAAGTCGTGGTTCCCGTGTCCTTACGGCAAGCCGTCATGGAACGAGAACACGAGAACCCCACAGCCGGACACCCGGGGGGTTCACGTATGTTCGCAGCAATGCGAAGGTTCTTCTACTGGCCAGCAATGGCCGTCGACGTGGTCGACCTCGTAAGGGGACGCCACCCCTGTGCACGTAACCGCATGAGTCTGCATAGGCAGGCGTCTGCCATGAAGCTATTCCCACCTGATGGGCCCAACGAGCAGGTCGCTATCAACATACTCGGGCCACTTCCGGTAACGGAAGAAGGGAACAAGGTACATCCTGGTCATGTCTGACCGGTTCACTAAGCTGTCACGAGCGGCAGCCATCCCGAATGATACGGCATACACCATCATGAACGCAGTGGTTGACCACTGGATCAGTGCATACGGAGTCATGAAGCAACTCCTCTCCGACAACGGAGCAAACCTTACGTCAGCATTCTGCACTAAGGTCCTGGGCATGTTCGGTATCGAACCACGTCGGGCATCCGACTACCACCCGCAAACCAACGGGCAGGTGGAGCGGTTCAACTGCACCATCGTCAAGATGCTACAGTGCTACGTGGCCGAGCACACGAACACTTGGGACAGGCTTCTGTTCGTACTCACCCTGGCATACAATGCCAGGCCACATCGGAGCACAAACATCGCTCCGCTGGAGTGGTTCATGCCACTAGGCGTCGGTAACCTGACGCTGCCACCAGGCAGGTGCACTCGGTATGATACACCGAAAGGCCGACCGGCCGAACGTATCCACCTAGCTTGGTTGGCCAAGCTATCGTGGATGATTCCTAAGCTCAAGGGTGCCCTTGACAGAACACAACTTCGATATAAGAAGAACTTCGACGCCCGACTACGGGTGCGCAACGCTACCCTGATAACAGGTGACTGGGTCTACATCAGACACCAGAAGTTCCGGGGGAACAAGCTCATGCAACCGGTCAAGGGACCGTACCAGATTCTCCACAGAGATGACCACTCTGTTATCTTACACTCCGATACGGAGATACAACGCATCAGTGTGAATGATGTCACACCTGCTCCGAAGCCGGAACAGCCTCAGCCGGTACCGGCTGGGTTGCTACATGAAGCTCTTACAACCCACCGGTCAGATGACCCGGTGGGACCGGATGGGATTCCATTCCAAGTCGAGAGCGTGGTCGGACACACCGACCCGGACCTACCAGGACCCTGGTACGTCAAGGTTATGTGGGTCGGATACGACTCACCCACCTGGGAACAGGCGGCAAATATATCCCGCGAACTCCTCATGTCTTACATGAGGCGACGACGCCTACTGTAACAACCCAACCGACACCGACTTCGGCTGTTGGGGGGTGAGGCTTATACCTACTAAGTAGGGTGTGACATGGTTACGGCAGACTCAGGTTTCTAAGTCAAATCAGACGTAGGTTTCTAAGTCGAACCAAGCTTAGGCATCTAAGTAGAGTCAAGCTTAGGTAACTAAGTAAAACCTGAACCTTAATAAATTAACTTAAAGGTAAAGGCTAACTTCGATAATATCGAAGTAACTAGGGGGCTTACACGGGAGGATGACCTCCCGAAGCCAAGACACAAAGTGAGGGAGGATGACCTCCCCAAGCATGAACCAACCGGAAGAAGTTGGACGGGAGGCAAGGCACCACTGAGCCAGAAGGGGTACTCCCCAGGGCAGCAAACAGAGGCAAGCAATGCCCCCAAAGGGGATGAGTTTATACTCACTACTACCCGGCTACCATAAGGCCCACCGGGTCCCTCTCCCGTACAAACAATAACACTCCTCAGTGGGTAGACCCACTGCCCGAGGGAGGCCACTCACGCGTAAGCGCGTATACCTCCGTGCTCCAACGGTCGGCAATCTCACGACGGTCAATCACCCGAGCTACCTCGGTGCATAGCTGAACGAGGGTGCTGCGGCCAGCCTCCACGTCCTCCAGAGCTTTCTGGAGGCGGTCAAGCACACCACCGAAGCAACGCGCTGACCCAACCAGCGCAGCACCTGGGGGGATATCCCCCCAGCTAACAGAGAGACCCTCCCGCATTGCGCGGGCAACAAGGGCGTCAACGCCCTCATACCAGAGACGGGGACCCCCGTCCTGTATGACAGGGGCGAAAGGTGACACTGGCGCAGCCAGAGGAGCCACAGGAGCCGACACGGCTACCACCGGAGCCGGTGGCACCTGATACGAGGCTCGGTAGGACCCTACCGAAGGGGCTCCACCGTAACCCCGGCGGGGCTCCGCCCGACGAGGGGACACCTCACGCTCCCCACCCGCAGAGCCCCACTCTCGGGGACGACGGCCAACCGCCGCCGGTATCGGGTTACTGAACCACGGGGTAAGGACCTGAAGAAGGTCATGGATAACCATGGGAATACCCAGGTCAGGAACGGCCTCGGTGGACGCCCACCCATGGCAACTAGGCTCAACCGGCCGAGTACGCCGGATACGCAACGAGTGACGAGGCAAGGGGGTAGCCCCAGCCTGCGGGTCCCGGTACGGGGGAAGGGCCAACACCCCAGCCCAGTTCACGGCATCGTGAACAGCCAGCAGGGCCTCGAACTCCCGGGCCAACCCGGTCTTGGCAGCTATCAGGTCCACGCTCAACTGCGCGATGTGCCGACGGACACCCGTCGGAAGATGAAACAGGCGCCCCTGCCGGCGGACGGACAGCAAGAAGGAGGAAGCCTGCCCGAGGGTAACCTCAAGGGTGAAGGTACCCTGCAACGGGTGGACCGGCCGGGAGGCCAACGCACTCCCGAAGTATCGGAGACAGGAGCCGGTGTCAAACCGGAAAGCAGGGGCGGGTTCCCACCCCTCCTGCCACAGAGGAGGGCGCACGGGAGTGTATACCGGCGCACGACCGTTGCCGGTCTGCAACGCACACGTTATATCCGTGCGGAACGCATCCGCCATGACACCATGGTTACGTCGCCAGCTCGACGCCGACTTCAACCCCGCCATAGGCGGGTAGGGGGCCGTCAACGACAGATACGGGGATACCCCCGGGTAGTAATCAAAGTCGGGATACCAACCGATACTGCCCACCGTCTCCCCAAACGCAACCGGCTCCGCCGCCGCCGCAATCCCCCGAGCACTAGCCGGGTAGTCAACCTCCCGCGGCAACATGGGAGCAATCAGGTCGCATACCCCGAAGGCGGGGTCGAGGTAGACCTCACCCCGTCCCACCCGAGTACGCCAGAGCTGCGCATGCCGGTCGTCCGGCTGACTCAGGATCCAATGGTGTTCCACTCGCACCGCGTTCGGCTGGTTGACCAGCCGCACCAACTCCCGCTCCCAACTCGGGTCCACCTTGACGCGCCGGGAGGACTCTCCACGGGGATGGGGCAGGTGGAAGTCCACCCGCATCCGCCCATCGGACTCCATTGACTCTTGCACAGTCAGGCCTCGAACCCGAGCCACCAAGTCGAACATCGACATGGCGGGTTGACCCGCCGCCACGGCGACGCCGCCACCCAACGGGGCAACCCGGGCAGGACCAGGAAGAATAGGGGGCGCCGGGCGATGCCCCACCGGAAGAGGGGCCGGCGCCGGAGTCGCACGCGGCCGAGGAGGAAGAAGAAGGGCGGGCGCCCGCCCGGAGTAACTACCGGAGTCCACTGCCATCGGTGTAGACCCACCTTGACCACCAGACGCCCGCGGCACCGCGGGCAGAGCATCGCCGCCACCCGGACCCGACGTGGGTACCACGGGGGCAGCACGGGTAGACCCGCTACCCGCCGCAGCGGACACACCAACCGGGCGGGCACCCGCGCCGTCTTGACCCGCCGGACTGGACGGGGTGCCAACACCACCATCCGCCACGCCGGCGACACCGTCTTGAGGTAGAGCCACGCCGGTACCGGCGACATCAGCCATCCGGGCCGCCGGAGGAGAAGCGGTAGAAGCCACCGCCGCACGCGGTTGTCCGCCACCCGACGGAGCCGTCGTGCCGCTACACACGGACGACAACCCGCCCGGCGCGCCGTCCGGAGCCACACGAACGGTCACCCGGTCGTCCTCGTCCTCCGACGAGCTCGTTAGGAAGCACTCCGCGGCGGTGGCGGAGACGGGAACGTCGTCCACCATCACCTCTTCCCCCTCTTCAGGCAGGAGGTCGTCCTCGCCCCCGGGTACCTGGGGGTCCGACATGGTGCAACCGGGGTGGCAGGGGCGCCCCTTGCAGAAAAGCCGAGGCCGGCTCGACCCGGAACGAGGAACGCTCGCGCGGACGAGCCAGGGAAGCGCGGGCGCCCACACTTATGACCACAAACGGCCACGAGAAGCGCCGCAGGCGCACGGGTCAACCCGCGCCCCACGAGGCTACGAACGGGCTCCACCCAGGCACCTGGGCGGGCCGGGGCCACACCCCCGTACGGGGCAACCAAAAGGGGTTCACCCCGAAACCGCCCCCGCGAAAAGCGGGAGCGGCCGCCCCCATTCACTCGGTAACACGAGAGAGGCTCCCCTACCACCAGACACCTGGTGGCGGATCCGCTTGCACCACCCCTCGGACAGGGGGGTCGTGAACAGAACCCGCATCGGGAATTTAACGGTCCGGAAAACGGATCGTGTGTGTACCACACAAAGGGGGGCACCCTCCTCAATCAACCCCGACAAGGAGTGTCTGCCGCGACAGGGCGCAAAGCCCCACCCGACTGGTAAACGGTCACGCGACCCACTTACATTCGGTAACCCGAATGCAACTCGACCCGAGGACGGGCCGAATCCAAGGGGGGGATATGTTGCAATATGGTTGGCCGTATTGTAACCCTAATATTAGGGGGGCTACTTCTAACCCTTAACTTTCAATTTGATAGTTCGTACTGGTCACGGTATCTATAAGTTACGTATGACCAGAGGGACTTGCATCTTGGGGTGAAGGGTAGTTAGTAGTGTCTCCGAGGGTTTATAACGTGGGGGCCGGCGGCGAATCCACCGCCGGCCAAGGTAGAACAACAAACCCCTCCCATTTTGGCTCCCATCTTGGTCCAGTGGCTTGCGCTCCAAGGACAGCAACCTTGGCCTCCCGGTGACGTTGGTGCCGATCCCCCTTGGTGAGTGTTCCCTGAGAGTGGACGTGCGACGGATCCCTATTGTGCTACACACACACCATCCTCTTCTTTGTCCGTGGGGGGTTTGCTCCACAACAGGGACAGAGTGTGTGCGACTTGCACTTCTTCCGGTTCCCCCGACACGGGAGGCAGCCCTTGTACACCGCCCCAACTTGGGTGTCGTGTGTGCAAGTGGTTTTTGCCACAACGGCGTCACCACAATGGTGACGGAAATCCGTCCCCTGCTGCTCCACCAATGTAGCACAATAGGTATCCGCTGCACGTCCACTCTCAGAGAATGCTCACCAAGGGGGATCGGCACCAACGTCACCGGGGGGCCGAGGTTGCTGTCCTTGGAGCGCCAGCCACGGGACCAAGATGGGAGACCAAATGGGAGGGGTTTATTGTTCTGCCATGGCCGGCGGTGGATTCGCCGCCGGCCCCCTCGTTGAAAACCCTCGGCGACACTTCTAACTACCCTCCACCACAAGATGCAAGTCCCTTTTGTCATGCGTAACTTATAGATACAGTGACCAATACGGACTCAAAAATTGAAAGTTAAGGGTTAGAAATGGTCCCCCTATACGAGGGTCCCGATACGGTCATCCATATTGCTACACTTCGTCTGCAAGACCAACTCACCCACAGTTGGGGTGTGTGAGTGAGCCAGTACCCAGTCACCCTGCTCGGGGACATGCTTGGCGTTACGCACCATTTTTGTCAATAGTACGCTTGTAGCGCTTTTGCGCTTTGTCCATCTCAGCCCTGACTTTAGGGATGAGACTTTCGAGCCTAGCAGCGAACTCCGCCTTACTCTCAGTCGGAATGGGTGTACTGCCATCGGCCTCCCTACTTGGGAGCGGCGGCTGTACGGCAATAGACCACATGCGACGAGGGGTCACAAAAGCGAGGGGTACTTCCCCGGTAGATGAGTGAACCTGCGAATTGTAGGCGGTCGTAAGAATAGAAATGTATTGGTCCCACGTTTTCACGTGCTCACTCATATAGTGGCGCAGCTGCCGAAAAACAGTTTCGTTGAAGCGCTCCACCTGCCCATTAGTTTGGGGGTGATAGGGGGTGGCATAGTTTGCCTGACCACCGAACATATCCAGCACTTCCTGAAAGAGTACGGACGCAAGTTGCGGTCCATTGTCCGATAGTGTACTGTCCGGGACGCCATACGCGGGAACCCAATGATCTAGGAAGGCTGACACGACCGACATGGCCGTGATCTCTGCCAGAGGGATCGCTCGCGTAAGTTTCGTGAAGCGATCGCAGATGACCAGGAGGTACTGATTGCCATCTTCTGTCACTGGCAGGGGCCCTAGGATGTCCATTTCCAACGCGGCAAGGGGCTCCTTGGCCGGGAGCAGTAACATAGCCGTAGTAGGCCGCCGTTCCATCAGACGGTTCTGCGCACATCTTGTGCAGGCAGCCACCCAACTGTAGATGTCCACCACCATGGACGGCCAGTAGTACCTGGTCCTCAGGGTCTGGTACAGAGTACTAGACCCCAGGTGTCCACCTGTGGGAGCGTTATGCTCCCTCTCAAGGATACTGTCCTTGCGGGATACGGGGTCGACAATTTGTTCAGTCCACTGAATTCCCCCCCTCCTCATGAGGAGGCCATCGTCTCCGATAAAGAACCGCGTCTCCGCCACTGTATCCAGCGTATCCCTCTGCGACTTGCAGAAGGGGTCCTCGGCCTGGGCCTTCACCACCTCGTCCAGGGACTGGGGCAAGTACTTCTTGCTCCCTGGCGCCTCGGGGTCCAACGCCTGACCCGAGCGCGAGACTACCCCCACGATGGGGATGTCCTCATCGACTGATTTAGTGTCCAGCCCCTCGGTAGGTACCCGAGAAAGGTCGTCGGCAAGGGCATGTTGCCTGCCAGGTCGGTACTCAATATCAAAGTTGAAGGGTGCCAGTCGCACCCTCCACCGGTTGAGACGAGTTTTCGTACAGTCCGTCTTAAAGATGAACTGCAACGCGCGGTGGTCACAGCGGATGAGGAAGTTCTCATCCTCTGGGTAGGGACGAAGTGACGTCACCGCCAATACCACTGCGAGTCCTTCCAACTCGGAGACTCCATAGTTCTTCTCAGCCGAGTTCAGCCCCTTGCTGAAGTATCCCACCGGCAAGTACTCCTTGTCCGGCTGCTGCTGAAGCAACACACGGCCAAGTTCGTCGTAGCTAGCATCCACGGCTAAGATGTAGTGGCGTCCCAACCTGGGAATAGTCATCATGGGGGGCTTCAGCAGTAGGTCCCGAAGAGTCTGAAAGGGTTCCTGCTCCACCCGACTTGGGGGAGGCACGTTCTTCGGTAACGTCGAGCTAACTAGCTCATTCAGCGGCTTTGCCACGTTGGCGAAGCTCTTGGTGAAACGTCTGTCCACGGTGCACATCCCGAGGAAGCTCCTTATCTCGGTCTGAGTCCGGGGATACTGAGCCTTACGGATGGCTCTCAAGTTCTTCTCATTGACACTGAGGCGCCCCGGACGGACAACATGTCCCAAGTGTTCCACTTCCTGAGTGAGGAGGTGGCACTTGCTCGCCTTCAGTGAAACACCGGCGTCAGCAAGTAGCTTGAACACCTGGCCAAGATGGCCAATGTGCTCCTCCGGACTTCGGGAGAACACAATGATATCGTCTAGGTACACAAGACAGATCTGCCACCGTACTCCGGCCAGGATCATGTCCATGGCGCGCTGGAAAGATGCCGGCGCGTTGCACAGTCCAAACGGTAGTCGCTTGCACTGGCAGGTAC
Organism: Pyropia yezoensis; assembly: GCA_009829735.1. NCBI lineage: Eukaryota > Rhodophyta > Bangiophyceae > Bangiales > Bangiaceae > Pyropia > Pyropia yezoensis. The sequence continues at coordinate 16,877,300 of CM020618.1, read as the reverse complement.
CACAGTGACAGGTTAAGGTAGTTTTATGCCAGTCTTCCGGGGCAATGGGAATTTGCCAGTACCCCGCGCTTCAGTCTAGGGTAGAGAACACGTTTGCCTCCCGCAGAGAGTCCAGACAGTCGTCCACCCTAGGGAGGGGATAACTGTCCTTCACCGTGCTCTCGTTGAGCTTACGGTAGTCGATACAGAACCGTGGGGTCCCATCAGCTTTGGGGACAATGACCACCGGACTCGCGCACTCGGCGTTGCTGGCCTCAATCACATCAAGGGCCTCCATGCGAGCGACTTGCTCCTTGAAGAGGGCCCTTGAACGGGGCCCTCCCCTATGCGGTTGTTGGCGTATAGGGGGTGCACCGGGTTTCAACTCGATCCGGTGTTGGTTGGCTCTCATGAGTCCCAATTGACCATCCCACAACTTGTGATATTGGTCCAAGAGGCGTTCAACTTGAACCCTCAACCTGGGTGGAACATTCTCCATGTTCACGTGGGGTCGAGGAGAGGCGGCCGGCTTGGCTTGGTGCTTCTCCTTTCCGGACTTCGGGTCGCAACACGCGCCCGCGTTGAGGGTTACCGCTACTACTGGGCCCTCATGTTGGTCGATATAGCCGAACTTGGCTCCCGACTTGAAGTACTTGGGCGACGAGCTCAAGTTGATCACCTGGATCCTCCACGGGACTCCGGCTTTGGAGTCCATCGTGCCAAGGGCAACATGCACTTGGTGCTTACGAGCAAGGCGGGGGTTAAGGTGCACCAACCCGTTCCCCGTATGATCAGTGACAACGTCAACGTGCGCCACCAAGTTGGGAGGAAACGTGACTTTACGGGCTAAACGCAGAGTAGCAGTAAGCCCTTCTCTCACGGAGCAAACAGGCGTCGACTGTGAGACTATCACAGGAGCCACAGACATTCCCTTAACAAGGATGGGGACAGTCTCCCCATTCCTCAGCTTGACCCAATACTCCGGGCCACAAGTCAGAGGCACTTGTGTTACAACATAAGGGGTACCCAGAAGCAGGGGTACCCATATACTCTCGACTACTCCATAGGTCACGTCGACCTCATGGGTTCCCAACCTAGTTGGTAGGGTCAAGGCACAAACAATGGGAAGTACCCCACCATTGATGTCAATCATATGGTCGGCCTTAGACCTCTAGCGTTGGAGCTTCATCTCTTTCGGTGATAGCGATTTGCGTATCAAAGAGGCTCCTGATCCGGTGTCAAGTACGATACGGGCACAACAGGCACGGCCGGGGGCTGGTTGCACCCGTCCAGCCGCCTGAAAGTTCTCACCCGTCAGCACCGCGATGACCCGACGTGGGTTTACGTTCTTGGGGATTCCTACGCGAGGTGGGCGGACTCGCTCAGGTCCCCTTTGTATCCGGCAGGGTCAGGTCGTCCTCTTGTCCCACTTGGCCGAGGCTGCCGTTGTGAGCTTAGGACGGCCAGCTCCAACGGTCATTCGTTTCCCGCCGACTTGGCGTCTGAATCCGAGGGCGAAGGGGAAGACGACGAGTCCGAGGACGACGTGTCCGCCCCCTTCGCCGAAAATGTGGCGACCGCTACTACTGGTCGAGGTCCACCCTCGCGGCGTTAACGTACTTCGTTCGTAGCCGTCTTCTTACTCGAATTCTTAACGAGTTGCTGAATGCGTTTACTAAGCATAGGGAAATCACATGCCCAGTGTCCATCGGAGTTGCAGGTCCAACACCGATGGTCAGCTCCCGGAGGGGTCTTCCCGACTTGGGAAGTAGATGAGGTACCCTGTGAAGCTCCCTTGGCAGCTACTACCTTATCCTTGCGGATACAGCGTGCCTCGCGTAGCTCTCTGGCCTGGCGCGCCTCTTCTCGTTCCTTGGCCGACTCGGCCTGACGCTCCTGGCGTTGTTCCTCCCGCAACTTGCAATAGGCCTCACCGCTGCGGTAGGCGAGCCTGGCCAACTTGGCTAGTGTCGCCCGTGCAGTATTATGCTCCCGGGTCTCCATACGGGCTGACTAATGGAGTCCCTCCACAAACCGACTCTTCACCACAGCTTGTGGATGAAGAAAGCCACAAAGATTATTGAGCGTAAGCTCTTACGGACCCGCTCCGCAAAGGACAACTCGTCCTCAGTCTCTTCCTGATGAGCTTGCGTACACTCCTCGACTTGAGAAACCAACGCTGCTTCATCCACCATAGCTTTCAACAGCCAGTTGACGAGCTCCAAGTAGGACGTCACCTCGCCAGCGCCTCCACTTGAGGAACTGGGCATGACGGACATGATCTCTGTCCCTAGGTCGCCCTTGGTAAACTCCTGTAGCATGTAGAAAGCCATGCCCTCACGTATGGCATTGTCGTCACAGGCTTTTGAGAAACGATGTAGAAGCTCAAAGACACGGAGTGGGGGAGTTCCATCCCACTCCTCTTTGTGCCCAAAAGAGTGAAGTGCATTCTTCTTGGCACGGCCCATAGCTCGGCCCTGAATAGGACCGTACGCCACCGACTTATTGTGGAGGGCGTAGGTCTCACAGTCATAGGTCCTTTCGTAGACCGGGTTGGCTACCTGGATCTTGGGCGGCACCTCACGTTGAGGGAACAGCCGCTGAGGCAATCAGGTGAGTTGACCCACAGCGCCTGTCGTCTGCCGCGGCGAGCTTGGTGTAGCCACCGGCGTTTCCGAGGGGAACTCCCCCGTGAAGGGCATACGCCCCACCGAGAATGGTGTGGCTCCCTCGTTGGGAGTCACAGGGGTCGCCCCCTGTTCAGGGCGACCCGAGACAGGCGTAGGCAGGGATTCCCCCTGCGTCTGTGGGCGCGAAAGCCCCAATCCGGTCTGGACATTGAGACCATCTGGCAAACTCGCCACAATATGTTTCAGAATGGTATTTGTCATCGAGACCACCAGGTCCGGCAAAGTCTGCCGCAACACATTGGTCGCCTCCCGACGGACAGTTTCCGCGAGGAGTGGATTATCGACTCCAGTTGAGTCTCAGTCCGCCTCCGGGATTCCACCTGTGGGTTAACCACGATCCTCAGGGGTCTCAACTGGGGGCATGGGCGCGAGCCCATCGCCGACCAACGGAGGTCCGCCGTCCTCCGAAAGCCTGGTTGGCGACGGTTCCAAGCCGAAGTTGGCTCCAACCCGAGTGGATCCCGCGGGGACAGTCCTCTCACCTTGGGACGTTCCCGTTCAGTGTACCACACGGTGGCCGGACTAGGGCCCACCAACATCAGAAGTGTCACCCGAATGAACTCCCGACTGAGTCGGGGTGGCCTGTTGCCCGCTCGTACTCACAGTCCTGCTGGCTTGAGGGACCTCTAGTCCCTCTGCGACCCCAGGTACACCTACCTGTGTCTCCCCAGTATTCAAAGGCACTCGAGTGCGTGCGTCACCCGTGTACTCCCCAGACGACGGGGGGTCCGAACCAGCCATGTTGGCGAAAGATCCGTATGACACGGCCCAAGTCCACCGTTCCTCTGAGACAGAGGGCCCCCTACACCCGGGTGCACCCGGAGGTAAAGTTTACCTCTGTCCCCTGCTGCTCAACCAAATGTGGAAAAAACCACACGCACACACGGCACCCAAGTTGGGGCGGTGTACGAGGGCTGCCTCCCGTGTCGGGGGAACCGGAAGAAGTGCAAGTTGCGCACACTCTATCCCTGCCGTGGGTCAAACCCCCCACGACAAAACAAGAAGATGGTGTGTAAACCAACAGTTTCTTCGTCGGGACGGGGAAGCGAGACCAAGCCCCGCTATCCCTCCCCTTATCCCCCCAGGGTCCCCTCAGAATCTCGCCACTCGAAATCTCCCGCCCCAGCACGTGCCTACCGGGCCACACGAACATTTAAGACGATAAGATGCAGAAAACCCTCAAATCCACGTTGGATTTACTACGAAGCTGACTATCCCTAACTTAGAGAATAGGGACCAAAATGCATGGGGAGGAACGGGTCAGGCTAGCTGCCTGCCGCCCTTTGCATGGCACGTGTTGCCCCCGTACCTGGGATCAATACTGCCACAGTGGGTAACGCCACCAAAGGTATGGTTGACCATACCATGGCACACCGCGCGTGCCCATTGACTCTCGCGGACTTTCGCGAGGCACAGGCCAATGACCATGACAGTAATCGCCACCGCGCTAACCTCCTGGCCGGCACGGCCGGCATCTTCTCCGAGAATGAAGACGGACTCACATACCGGCGGGCACCCGCCGATGGACGACATCAAGTCGTGGGTCCCGTGTCCTTACGACAAGCCGTCATGGAACGAGAACACGAGAACCCTACAGCCGGGCACCCAGGGGGTTCGCGCATGTTCGCAGCAATGCGAAGGTTCTTCTACTGGCCAGCAATGGCTGTCGACGTAGTCCACAACGTACAGGGATGCCACCCGTGTGCACGTAATCGTATGTGTCTTATTAAGCGGGCATCCGCTATGAGACGATTCCCACCCGATGGGCCCAACGAGCAAGTCGCTATCGATATACTTTGGCCACTTCCGGTAACAGAAGAAGGGAACAAGCACATCCTGGTCATGTCTGACCGCTTCACCAAGCTGTCACGAGTGGCAGCCATCCTGAATGACACGGCATACACGATCATGAACGCAGTGGCTGACCACTGGACCAGTGCTTACGGAGTAATGAAGAATTTATCCTCCGACAACGGAGCAAACCTGACTTCAGCGTTCTGCACTACGGTCATGGACATGTTCGGTATCGAACCCCGTCGGGCATCCGACTACCACCCGCAATCCAACGGGCTGGTGGAGCGGTCCAACCGCACCACCGTCAAGATGCTCCAATGCTGCGTAGCGGAACACACGAACACGTGGGACAGGCTCCTGTCCGTACTGACCCTGGCATACAATGCCAGGCCCCACCGGAGCACGAATATTGCTCCACTGGAGTGGGTCATGCCGATGGGCGTCGGTAACCTGACGCTGCCACCGGGCAGATGCACCCGGTCTGAGATACCGAAGGGCCGGCCGGCCGAACGGATCCACTTAGCTTGGTTGGCCAAGCTATCGTGGATGATACCTAAGCTCAAGAGTGGCCTTGACCGAACACATCTTCGATACAAGAAGAACTTCGACGCCCGACTACGGGTGCGCAACGCGACCCTGGTAACAGGTGACTGGGTCTACATCAGACACCAGAAGTTCCGGAGGAGCAAGCTCATAAAACCAGTCAAGGGACCGTACCAAATACTGCACAGAGATGATCACTCTGTCATCCTGCACTCCGATACGGAGATACAACGCATCAATCTCAATGATTTGACACCTGCTCCGAAGCCGGAACAACCTCAGCCGGTACCGGCTGGGTTGCTACATAAAGCTCTTACGTCCCACCGGTCAGATGACCCGGAGGGGCCGGATGGGATTCCATACCAAGTGGAGAGCGTGGTCGGACACACCGACCCGGACCTACCAGGACCCTGGTACGTCAAGATAATGTGGGTCGGATACGACTCACCAACCCGGGAAAGGCGGCAAATATACCCTGCCAGCTCCTCATGCCTTACATGAGGCGACGCCGCCTACTGTAACAACCCAACCGACACCGACTTCGGCTGTTGGGTGGTGAGCCTTATACCTAAGAAGTACGGTGTCACATGGATTCGGCAAGACTTAGGTTCACTACGTCGGAGCGAACTAAAGCAAGCTAAGTGGCCTACTGATTTTAACAAGTTCTACTTGAAGAAGATGAATACCTGCGATAATTTCAAGGTAACCTGAGGCTTACACCAAGATAAACCTTCATCCATGGAGGCAAGTGACGGATTGAGGAAGGTTGACCTTCACGGGTATTACCGAACCATCATGGGTTGGGGCGCGAGATAAACCGAGGCAGGCCACGGCTAAGGCAGACGGTGTACTGCCCGAAGGCAGCCATCAGAGTCATGCAAACGCCCCAGCGGGGGATGAGTTTATACTCACTTCTACCAGGCCACCATAAGGGTCACCGGGTCCCTCTCCCGCATAGCAACAGCACTTCTCAGGGGGTACTCCCGCTCGCCGAAGGAGGCCACTCATGCGAAGACGTGTACACTTCCATACTCCACCGGTCGGCAATCTCATGACGGTCAACCGCTTGAGTTACCTCAGTGCATAGCTCCACGAGAGTGCTGCGACCAGCCTCCACCTCCTCCAGGGCTAGCCGGATGCGGTCTAGTACACCACCGAAGCAGCGCGCGGTACCAACCAGCGCAGCACCTGGGGGGATATCCCCCCAGCTAACTGATAGACTTTCCCGCAGCTCGCGGGTGATGAGGGCGTCAACGCCCTCACACCATAGACGGGGACCCCCGTCCGGCATGACAGGGGCAGAATTAGGTACCGGCGCGGCCAGAGGAGCCGCAGGAGCCGAGACGGCTACCACCGGAGCCGGTGCCGCCCGGTACGAGGCACGGTAAGACCCCATGGAAGGGGCACCACCGTAAACCCGGCGGGAGTCCGCCCGACGACGGGACATCTCACGCTCCCCACCCGTAGAGTCCCACCGACGGCGACGACGATCAGCCCCCACCGGTATCGGATAACCGAACCATGGGGCTTTGACCTGAAGAAGGTCATGGATAACCATGGGAATACCCAGGGCAGGAACAGCCTCGGTGGACACCCACCCACGGTAACTAGGCTCACCCGGCTGAGTGCGCTGGATGCGTAACGAGCGACGGGGCAAGGGGACAGCCCCAGCCTGCGGGTCCCGATACGGGGGTAGGTTCAACAACTCCGCCCCGTTCACGGCATCGTGAACAGCCAAGAGGGCCTCGACCTCACGGGCCAACCCCGTTTTAGCAGCAATTATGTCAACGCCCAGCTGCCCAATATGCCGACGGACACCCGTCGGAAGATGAAACAGCCGACCCTGCGGACGGACGTACAACAGGAAAGAGGAAGCCTGCCCGAGGGTATCCTCCAGTGTTAAGGTCCTCTGCAACGGGTGGACAGGCAGAGAGGCCAACACGCTACCGAAGTATCGGAGGCATCAGCCGGTGTCAAACTGGAAAGCCGGGCGGGTTCCCACCCCTCCTGCCATAGAGGCGGGCGCACTAGAGTGTACACTGACGCGCGACCGCTACCGGTCTGCAACACACACGTCATGTCGGTGCGGAACACATCCGCCATACCACCATGGTTGCGACGCCAGCTCGACGCCGACTTCAGCCTAGCCATGGGCGGGTACGGCGCCGTCAACGTCAAATACGGGGATATCTCCGGGAAGTACTCAAACCCGGGATACCGGTTGGTATCGAACACGGTCTGCCCGGATGCAGCGGGGGTCACAGAAGCCGCAACCCCCCGAGCACTAGCCGGGTAGTCAACGTCCGGCGCCAACGCGGTAGCAGCCAAGTCGTGTATTCCTAACGCGGGGTTGAGGAAGACCTCACCCCGCCCGACACGGTGCGCCAGAGTTAGGCATGCCGGTCGTCTGGCTGACTCAGTATCCAATGATGCACAACACGTACCGCATTCGGCTGGTTGACCAGCCGCGCCAACTCCCGCTCCCAACACGGTTCCAGCTTGACTCGAAGGAAGGAGCCTCCACGGTGGCTCGGCGGGTGGAATTCCACCCGCATCCGGCCAGCAGAGTCCATGGGCTCTTGAACGGTAAGGCCACGAACCCGAGCCACCAAGTCGGACACCGACATAGGGGGGTGTCCCACCAACAAGGCGACGCCGCCACCCAGCGGGGGAACCCGGGCCGGCCCGGGAAGGATCGTCGGCACCGGGGGAAGCCCCACCGGCAGATGGGCTGGCGCCGCAGGCGCACGGGAACGCGGAGGAAGAAGAAGGGCGGGCACCCGCCCGGAGTAGTTCCCGGAGTCCACAGCCATCGGGGAAGGTACGTCTTGACTGACAAAAGCCCGCCGATCCGCGGGAAGTGCATCACCTCTACCCCGGCCCGAAGAGGGCACAAAGGCGACGGATGGGACAGGCCCTTCAACCACCCCCGCGTCCGGAGCACCTACCGGGCGGGTACCCGCACCATCTTGCCCCGCCGCACCGGCCTGGGCGCCGCTCCGAATATCAACAGCAGCGGCTGCCCAATCTTTAAAAAGAGCCGCGCCGGCACAGGCGAAAGAGCCGCGCCGGCACAGGCGACAGGGCCCATCCGGGCAGCCGGAGGAGTAGGAAGAGGAATCGACACACACGGTTGACCGCCCACCGACGGCGCCGTCGTTCCGCTGCACACGGACGACAGCCCGCCCGGTGGACCCGCCGCCGACACGCGGACGGTGACACGGTCCCCGGAGTCCTCCGACGAGCAAGCGAGGAAGCACTCGGCGGCGGTAGCAGCGAAGGGCGCTTCGTCCTGCATCACCTCCTCCTCCTCAAGCAGGAGGTCGTCCGTGCCTCCGGGCACCTGGGGGTCTGACATGGTGAATCCGGGGTGGCAGGGGTCCCCCGTGCCAAGAAGCCGCTTCCGGCTCTACCCGGTACGGTGAGCGAACAGGGACGAGCCAGGGAAGCGAGGGCACCCGCGCTTATAACCACACAGCCCGGCACGGGCGATACGCGGGAGACCCGCGCCAATGGAGCTACGAGGTCACTCCACCCAGGCACCTGGGTATGGGCCACGGCCCCACACGGGGTAATCAAGGGGGGTCACCCCAAAACCGCCCCCGCGAAACGCGGACAGTCTTCGCCCCCACTCACTCGTCCACACGAAAGGGGCTCCCCTGCCACTGTAGCATCCCTGGCCCCGACTTGGCGCCGACCTGGGATGGCGACCAGAGGGCACCTGGTGCCGGAACACGCCCGCCGTGTGGTGGTGGTTAGTGGCCGTGGCCCGTGCCCGGCACTGGGATGCGGTGGATTACGCTATCCACACGTGAGAGAGGGATTTCTGATGGGTTTTTGCATACTTGTGAGGGACTTGATTTGAGAGAATTTGAGTGTGAGATTAGTGGGTGGGAATAGAATTAGTAGTGATAGTGGCCCCCGACCTGACGAGGTTAGACTCGGGTCGGGGCTACTCGGGGTTATGGGGGGGCTACCTGGCCAACGTGCCGAGGCTCCCCCAGATGCACGTTAAGAGGGACAGCGAGGCGCCCTTGGCCCGCGCCCTCAGGAAAAAGACAACTGCGCGTTTGCTTTCCTCTTCCCCGTGTGCACTACCGTGCGTATCTGTTTGCTCTCCGAGCAGGCACGTGAGGCAACAAGCATACCACTCTCGTAGTTCCCCTTTCTGTGTTACCTGTCCCTTTCCCCCGAGGGACATTGACACGTGTCTGAGAGGATCGAGTTTTATACCACATATTTGGTGGAGCAGCAGGGGATTGGAGTGTTTGAGAAGCGACATTTTGGAGCAGCGGTTGGGATGTTCCTGTTCTGCCCTCTTCTGTGGTTTGGGAATTATTTGCACCTGTTCACGGGAATCCCATTCCTGGCTCCCCAACCCCTCTTTTGTGGTCTTGCGATCTTTGGACACGCAGGCAACTGGACTGTGGCTGTCAAGAGACCAACATGGCTACCCCGCCCGGCACGACGGTGTCCGAAGGGGAAGACTTCGCGTCCCTTGACGCATCCCTGCTCACCGCGGGGGGCGGTGCCCAACCAGCCGTTATCCCTACGGGCGAAGCAGACCTGGGCGTGACACCTGGTAGCGGACTGGAGCCCACAGGCGGCCAAGTACCTTCTGCTCCCGTTCTTCCGGCTGTCCCTTCTGCGGGAGCCACCCCGGGGTCAACGGCGTTCGAGTCCGCGCGAAGCAGAAGACTCCCTCTTGTCAGATCTACTCCTGAACTTCCGGGGATAGCCCCTGGTGTGTTTACTCCTGGACCTACACATGGCAGCTGGGTGTATACTCCTCTTCCTGTGGGCGCCAGCAAGGCCAGAGGCACCGCTACGACTGGTTCTATGGGTCCCCCTGAGACCTTGACTCCTTGGACCGGCCAAGCTGTCCCCCCCCTGGCATCTTATGGGGCGGGGAGCTCCAAGACCGGTAACCAGAACAGCCGGAGGCGGCGGCGTCGTCGTCGTCGTCGCTCTAGCACCAGCGAGACCAGTTCCTCCAGCTCTAAGGAGGGATACGGCTGGGACGCGTCCCCTGGTCCCACCCGGCGCAGGCTAGTCGAGTTTGACTTCCCTGCCCACCAAGTAGGAGATGCCACCCTGAACAAGGTCACGTATTGGGGTAACTACCGGCTGGAGAACCAAGACCAAGGTTACACCCGGGAGCTGGCCAAGAAGATGGCATCCCTGAACCGGCGCATGCAGCCGAGTTTCGCAGGACAACCTAAGTTTTCCGGGCAGAAGCCCGCGCTTACCTTTGCCTTCCTGCACCGGTTTTTCAAGGCATGCAACGACAATCATGTGTCCGAGGGCAAGGCCTTCTACCTCCTGGTTAACTTCATGACCAGAGAAGCGGAACAGCGGTTCGCACAGGCTCTTCCAGAATCAGCCAGACACATTGTTGGGCGTACCGTTGGGAGCTATCCGGAAGCGGTCAAACTTGCTCCTGTCCAATTACGCGGACGCGGACTCCCTGCGAAAGGTAGTGGGCAAGTTAAACCGGGCTACCATGGAACGACAAGAAACGCCAGAGGCCTTCGCCCGCCGTGTCCGGGAGATAAGCGATGCTTGTGGCACCGTTTACCCCAAGGACAGGCTCAAGATGGTCTTCTCGGAAGGGCTTCCTGAATATCTTCAAGTGGATGCGGAGAATTACAACCAGGAACACCAAGAAAATACCTTCCAGCAGTTGATGGCCTACACCCAGGGCAATTACCGGCAAGCCAGGGCCCTCCAAGCTCCCATGGTATCAACTTCCAAGCCGTTGTCGCGAGTTCGACCCGGACCCGACACGTATAAGGGAGGTGATAATCCTGTACCGGTGCTGGCAGTTGGTGAGACCTCACCCGTGGTGTTCAGTGACAAAAGGTGCGGCTTTGTCTTTAAGGAGCAACCTTCCTTGGTCGCCCCTAAGCAGGTCAAGAGCCAGCGTTTCCGGTCTTGTTGGCTGTGCCAGAAAGAGGACCACATGTCCTACCAGTGCCCGACCATTCCCAAGGATCATTAGGAGAAGCTCAAGCGTCTAGGACTGGTGTTTGCGAAGGCAGTCAACTGGGCTGACCGGCGAGCACTTTCCAAGACGGACAAGGCACAGGTACACGCAATCCGGGTGGCAACGTAGCAGAGCATCACGGAGGCTCTGACCAAGGAAGCTCCTACGGACTTTGACCTGGAGACCGAGACCTCCACGGAATCCTCGGACCCTGGAAAAGAGTAGGGCAGGCGCTCTCCCCAAGTGTCTTCCCGAATCTCCGACAACAGGGTACTTCTACCCGTTCTCCCCTTGCGTGCCGGGAGAAAGGACGGCAGTTACCTGATCAACTGGTAGCCGACTGGACACCCTGTTTGTTCAAGGGGACATTGCTCGTCCTGCGTAATGAGAACCTCAAGATCAATGCTCGTATGCGTGTGGGGGATCGTCGCCCCCAAGCTGTTACTCCGGTGGTTGACACGGGAGCCGGGCCAAGCGTCATCACTGAAAACCTGCTACCTCCGGGCTGGCGTCGACATGCCTGGAGAGCTCCTACCAAGACCCGGATTGTAGACGCTTCGGGTCAAACCTGTAGCATCCCGGGCCCCGACTTGGCGCCGACCCGGGACTACAACCAGAGGGCACCAGGTGCCAGAACACGCCCGCCGTGTGGTGATGGTTGGCGGCCGTGGCCCGTGCCGGGCACTGGGATGCGGTGGATTACGCTATCCACACGTGAGAGAGGGATTTCTGATGGGTTTTTGCATACTTGTGAGGGACTTGATTTGAGAGAATTTGAGTGTGAGATTAGTGGGTGGGAATAGAATTAGTAGTGATAGTGGCCCCCGACCTGACGAGGTTAGACTCGGGTCGGGGCCACTCGGGGTTATGGGGGGGCTACCTGGCCAACGTGCCGAGGCTCCCGCAGATGCACGTTAAGAGGGACAGCGAGGCGCCCTTGGCCCGCGCCCTCAGGAAAAAGACAACTGCGCGTTTGCTTTCCTCTTCCCCGTGTGCACTACCGTGCGTATCTGTTTGCTCTGCGAGCAGGCACGTGAGGCAACAGGCATACCATTCTCGTAGTTCCCCTTTCTGTGGTACCTGTCCCTTTCCCCCGAGGGATATTGACACGTGTCTGAGAGGATCGAGTTTTATAGCACATATTTGGTGGAGCAGCAGGGGATGATTGGAGTGTTTGAGAAGAGACATTTGGGAGCAGCGGTTGGGTTGTTCCTGTTCTGTCTTTTTCGGTGGTTTGGGAATTATTTGCACCCGTTCACGGGAATCCCATTCCTGGCTCTCCAACCCCTCTCTTGTGGTCTGGCGATCTTTGGACACGCAGGCAACTGGACTGTGGCTGTCAAGAGACCAACATGGCTACCCTCCCTGGCACGACGGTGCCCGAAGGGGAAGACTTCGCGTCCCTTGATGCATCCCTGGTCACCGCGGGGTGCGGTGCCCAACCCGGCGTTCTCCCTACGGGTGATGCAGACCTGGGTGTGACATCCGGTAGCGGACTGGAGTCCACAGGCGGCCAAGCACCACCTGCTCCCGCTCCTCCGGCTGTTCCTCCTGTGGGAGCCACCCCGGGGTCAACAGCGTTTGAGTCCGCTCGCAGCAGACGTCTCCCTCCTGTCGGTTCTACTCCTCAACCTCCAGGGATAGCCCCTGGTGTGTTTACTCCTGGACCCACACATGGCAGCTGGGTGTATACACCTCTTCCTGTGGGCACTAGCGATGCCAGAGGCACCGTTGTGACTGGTTCTACGGGTCTCCCTGAGACCTCGACTCCTGGGACCGGCCAAGCTTTCCCTCCCCTTGCATCCTATGGAGCGGGGAGCTCCAGGACCGGTACCCGGAGCAGCCGAAGGCGTCGGCGTCATCGCCGTCGCTCTAGCACCAGCGAGACCAGTTCCTCCAGCTCTGAGGAGGGATATGATTGGGATGCATCTCCCGGTCCCACCCGGCGCAGGCTAGTCGAGTTTGACTTCCCTGCCCACCAAGTAGGAGATGCCACCCTGAACAAGGTCACGTATTGGGGTAACTACCGGCTGGAGAACCAAGACCAAGGTTACACCCGGAAGATGGCCAAGAAGATGGCGTCCCTGAACCGACGAATGCAGCCGAGCTTCGGGGGACATCCTAAGTTTTCCGGGATGAGACCGGCGCTTATCTTTGCCTTCCTGCGCCGGTTTGTCAAGGCATGCAATGACAACGATGTGTCCGAGGGCAAGGCTCTCTACCTCCTGGTTAACTTCATGACCAGAGAAGCGGAACAGCGGTTTGCACAGGTTCTACCAGACTCTGCCGGACACATTGTCGGACGTACCGTTGGGAGCTATCCGGAGGCGGTCAACTGGCTCCTGTCCAACTACGCTGACGCGGACTCTCTGCGTAAAGCAGTCGGCAGGCTGAACCGGGCAACCATGGAAAGACAAGAGACTCCAGAGGCGTTTGCCCGTCGTGTCCGGGAGATGAGCGATGCTTGTGGCAACGTTTACCCTGAGGACCAGCTCAAGATGATCTTCTCGGAAGGGCTTCCTGAATATCTTCAAGTGGATGCGGAGAATTACAACCAGGAACACCAAGAAAATACCTTCCAGCAGTTGATGGCCTACACCCAGGGCAATTACCGGCAAGCCAGGGCCCTCCAAGCTCCCATGGTATCAACTTCCAAGCCGTTGTCGCGAGTTCGACCCGGACCCGACAAGTATAAGGGAGGTGATAGCCCTGTACCGGTACTCGCAGTTGGCGAGGCCTCACCCAGGGGGTCAGGGGAAAAGTGGGGCGGCTTCGTTTCCAAGGAGCAACTATCCCTGGTCGCCCCCAAGCAAGTCAAGAACCAGCGGTTCCGGTCTTGTTGGCTGTGCCAGAAGGAGGATCACATGTCCTACCAGTGCCCGACCATTCCTAAGGACCTCCAGGAGAAACTCAAGCGTCAAGGACTGGTGTTTGCAAAGGCGGTCAACTGGGCTGACCGGCGAGCACCCTCCAAGATGGACCAGGCACAGGTACACGCAATCCGAGTGGCGACCTTACAGAGCATCACGGAGGCTCTGGCAAGGGAAGCTCCTACGGACTTTGACCTGGAGACCGAAACCTCTAAGGACTCCTCGGACCCGGGAAGCGAGTTGGGCAGGCGCTCTCCCCAAGTGTCTTCCCGAACCTCCAACGGCAGGGAACTTCTACCTGTTCTCACCTTGCGTGCCGGGAGAAAGGACGGCGGTTACCTGCTCAACCGGTAGCCGCCTGGACACCCAGTTTGTTCAAGGGGACATTGCTCGTCCTGCGTAAAGAAAACCTCAAGATTAATGTTCGTATGCGTGTGGGGGATAGCCTCCCCCAATCTGTTACGCCGGTGGTTGACACGGGAGCCGGACCAAGCGTCATCACTGAGAACCTGTTACCTCCGGGCTGGCGTCGACATGCCTGGAGAGCGCCTACCCGGACCCATATCGTCGACGCTTCGGGTCAAACCCTACGACCGCTTGGCCGTCTTCCTGTCGCCATCTATGTCAACAATGAACCAATGCTATTTCCCTTTCTGGTAGTCAAGGCCCTGTCAGTCCCCCTCATCCTAGGCTGGGACTTCCAGAAGCAGCATGTCAAGAGCATCCTACCCGGAGAAGGGAAGGTCCAGTTCAACCATGGGTTTGTGTCACCGGTATTGGAGCATCTGGACGCCAAGGTTCGTGTAGCCAAGAGCAAGAGGGAACGCATCCCACCCTCTACCTTGACTCTCTTCAAACCGGTGCTCCTACCTCCTCGCTCGGAGACCAAGGTTCAAGTAACGACCCGGATTGCAGGTCAATGCCTGATCTACGGACGTAAGGGATTTCTGGCGAAACACCGGTTATACTTGGCCCACGGACATCACAAGAAGGTGGAAAGGCGTACCCCATTCTCGGTGCTAGTCGTCAACGTGAGCCGGAAACCGATAACTCTCGCTAAGAGCACTCGAGTTGGAAAAGCAGAACCTTACCGGGGATCCGCCCGTGCTATGAGCAAGGAAGACCTCCTGAACCTGCAACACGAACTGGCATCCAACTTGACGGCCTTAGACGTACCTCCGAAACAAGAGCAGGCTGGCAGCGCTACTCCGAAACCCGATCAAGCACCACCCGGGATGCCGAAGGTCAACCAAGAAAATGTCCCTCTCGACTTGAAGGAGGCACTGGAGAAGCTTCTCCAGGAATATCAGCACCTGTGGTCGGGAGAGCTGGGCAAGATGGACGCCACTCTACACCGGATTCAACTCAAGCCGGAAGCTAAGCCAGTGCACATGCAACCATATCGGGCCGGACCTCATCGCCGGAATGAGATTGAGAAGCAGGTTAACAAGATGCTCAAGATGGATGTTATCGAGCCGTCTGATGGCGAGTGGGCTTTCCCGGTGGTAGTCGTCCCGAAAACCGGCGGTCACTTCCGTTTCTGCGTTGACTACCGGCGCCTGAACGAGATGACAGTCAAGGACGTATACCCGATACCCCGGATGGATGATTGCCTCGACTTTCTTGGTGATGCCACCCTCTTCTCAACGCTGGATTGTAATGCCGGATACTGGCAGATCCCTCTGGCTGACGAGGACAAGGACAAGACCACCTTCACGTGCCACCTGGGACTATTCCGGTGCAATCGTCTTCCTTTTGGTCTCACCAATGCTCCGGCAACCTTCCAAAGAGCCATCGACATAATCCTGTCCG
Source organism: Pyropia yezoensis (assembly GCA_009829735.1). Classification (NCBI taxonomy): domain Eukaryota; phylum Rhodophyta; class Bangiophyceae; order Bangiales; family Bangiaceae; genus Pyropia; species Pyropia yezoensis. The sequence continues at coordinate 16,861,626 of CM020618.1, read as the reverse complement.
GGCTAAGGTGGAGAACATGTTTGGTCTACCTGGACGACATTATCGTTCTCTCCAAGACCCCAGCGGAACACCTGGAGCACCTTCGGGAGGTCCTGGCCCTCCTGTCCAAGGCTGGAGTTACCCTCAAGGCCGAGAAGTGCCACCTGTTTGAGACTGAGGTGGAGTATCTGGGGCACGTGCTGAGTCCGGGGGAGCTCCGAGTCAATGAGAAAAACATCAAGGCCCTCCGGCATGCACGACAACCCAAAACCCAGACGGAACTCAAAAGCTTCCTGGGTATGTGCAACGTCTATCGCCGGTTTGTACGGGACTATGCTCTGATTGCCCGGCCATTGACCAAGCTTACCAGCAAGAAGCTTCCCGCACAACTCCCGGTGTTCGACGAGAAGCAGACCGCGGCCTTCGAAGAGCTCAAGAAGCGCCTGACCACCACTCCAGTACTGGCGTTACCCAAGCGGGAGGGCCAGTTTGTTCTAGAGACTGACGCCTGTGGCGTCCAGGTGGGGTGCTCACTACTCCAGCAGCAACCTGATGGGCACTTCCTCCCGATAGGCTACTACAGTCGCGTCTTGACTCCAGCCGAGAAGAACTATTCCACGACGGAGCGCGAGTGCTTGGCAGTCGTCTGGGCTTGCTTCCTGTTACGGCCATATCTTGAAGGACAAGAGTTCCTCATCCGGACGGATCATGCCAGTCTAAGGTGGCTGCTATGCATGGACAGCAGTCAAGGAAGGGTCGCCCGGTGGCGCCTACGCCTTTCGGAGTTCAAGTACAAGGTGTGCACCAGAGCAGGGAGGGAGCACCACTGCGCCGACACCATGTCCCGGCTGGAGACTCCTGCAGCCGATACCGGTCCTATCCCGGAGGAAATACCTTGCTTCATCCTCCCAAATGTCGGACGTGGCTGGCATGCTCCTTTGAATGAGTCACCTGAAGCGCACCAGCCGGTAACCATTCACCGGATGCTGGAGGCACAGCTAACGGATCCTTATTGCTTGGAGCTTCGCCACCAAATGGACCTGAACCGGAACAGTCGTTTCTCCGAGTCTACGGACGGACTCCTAGTACGGGTGTCACCCTTCGATGGGGCCACTCAAGTCTACGTACCCCGGGGCCTACGAGCTGACATCCTACGCCTGGAGCACTCGTCTCCCCAGGCCGGACATCCTGGTATCCATCGGATGTATGCTTCCATGAGACGACACTATTACTGGGAAACCATGGCCAGTGACGTCCATAAGTACCTGGAGGCTTGTGTTTCGTGTGCAAGGAACCGGTTGTCCCAGAGGAAGAAGACTTCTAAGCTACGCGTATTCCCTGCGGCGGAGCCCTTTGCAAGCTTAAGCATGGACATCCTGGGGCCCCTACCTGAAACATCCAGTGGCAACATATACCTGCTCATCATATGTGACCGGCTCTCCATGTTCACTCGAGCAATCTTGCTGAGGACCATCACGGCTCTGGATGTCACGTCAGCCTTCTGCGAGTACTGGATAGCTGCCTACGGCCCTCCAGACTCCGTCTTAACCGACAACGGTCCCCAGTTTGCATCCCTGTTCTTCCAAGGAGTCTGTGACCTGATGGGCATCAAGAACTTGTACACTACGACGTACCACCCTCAAACGAACGGCCAGGTGGAACGATTCAACCGGACCCTAGTAGACATGCTACGGCACTACGTGGAGGAGCACCGAGAAGACTGGGACGAGCTCCTGGCTGTCCTCACTCTAGCCTACAACTCCCGAGTTCACCGGACAACGGGGGTCGCTCCACTCGACTTTGTCACCCCAAGGCGGCTGACCAACTTCTCCCTGGAAAGAATACCAGACGGTCTCCAGCCTGCACTGAAGTCAGGTCCCAAGGCAAAGGATGAGTTCCTGGAACAACTGAAGCTCCTGCTCCCAAGAGTCAAGGAGTCAATCTCGAAGACCCAGGAGCGATACAAGCGGGGCTATGACAAGGGCGTTCGGGAAAAGAACAAGGAACTGGGTGGTGGCGACTGGGTTTTTGTGGACAACCATAGCAAGACCCGGGGGAAGCTGGACTCGAAGACGGATGGACCTTTTGAGATCCTGAATACGGACGGTTGGACCTTTCTTCTAGACGTGGATAGCACCCCGTACCGCGTGAGCAGCGACCATGTCACCCGAGCTCCACCGCCAAGCCAACGGGACTTGACCCGGCGCAAGCGGGCCGCAGTACCCTGGCTATCCCAACAAGAAGGTCGGGAATATGTCTACGTCAAGTTTGTGGACCATGCCTGGAGAGACGGACGCCTGTACCTGCGAGTACGCTGGTTCGGTTTTAACCCGGCAGATGATACCTGGGAACCCTCAAACCGGCTACCCATCGCGGATGTCTGTGCCTACACGCGACAGAACGGGATAGAGGGCACTCCAGTGGCCAGAGCCGGCAAGATTCTGGAGTCGGACTCGGAGGAGGACCAAGAGGATGGGGCCAACCAAGACCCTCGGGACGAGCCGAGTTCATCCGCAACGGATGCGGAACAAGAGGATTGAGAAGAAGGGAACGAGTATATCAAGGAGAACACGCAATACAAGCATGGAACAATCAAGGAAAACGAGCACCCGCTCGGGCAACCCTTCTCTCCGCCTCTTCCCTCCTCGCTTCTCCCAAGACCCTCACCCTCCTTGCCTCCAACTACTACTCCCGGCGCGGACGCTGAGCCGCGGGAGTGTCCTCCAGCGCTGCCTCCGCGGCACGACGGGAACCGGAGGAAGACGGGATGACGTAGTGCGGTGGACGCGGTGCATCCCGGTATGACGCCATCGGAGTAGTACCGGTAGTTGCCGGGGGCTCCCGCTCATCCAGATATGCCCGTCGGCGCCCCTGGAAGCCAGTGAAGGTTTCTGACCACTGCTGGGCCAAGCCATGCCGCGTCAAGGTCGCCAGAAGTTCGCCAACCACCGGGCTGTTCGACATCTGGCCGCTGTCCGCGCAAGCAAACACCCGGTCAACCACGTTGTTCAAGACGCTGGCGTAAGTGCCCAGCACCAGGGAAGACCCGACGCCCTCAACCTGCACCGGAAGACGACCCAGCTGGTCTTCAATCATACCGACGTCGTACTGGTCGCATGTCGGGCCACCTTGGTTCAGGTACCAGTCAGGCACCCGGAAGCGGGTAAGGCGCTGAGTCGGCGCCGGAATCTCGAACCGCCCCGAGAATGACACCACCGGACGGTCCACAACGGCCCCCGAAACCGGAGTACCCAACTCCAGCGGAGGCACAGCGCCGCCGGCGTTGGAAGAAGGCGTCCGAGGCGGAGCGGCCGGAGTGGTAGGCGACCGCACAGTCACCCCCAGCCTCGCCGCAGACAGGCGCGGTGCCGGAGGAGCTTGAAGTACCGGTACAGCCGGAACAGGGCGTAAACGCGCCGGCGACGGTTCAGGCGAGGCCACCGGGGCGATAGGTGCAACAGGAGGAAGCGGAGCCGCCGCAGACGCCTGACCGACCGCCGCGGCCCATCCCGACTCCTGCACCGGCGGCCCAACTGGCAGAAGATCAAGGGCGGCCGGGGCAGGAAAGCTACCTAGCTGCGGCCACGCCGGAAGCGGCGTCGCCAGCTGCACCTTGGCCGGAGAAGACCGGTAGACCACCTGCGCCCAACCGAAGCCATCCCGACGCGGGCGGTTCTGGTCAGCAATCGCGTTCAAGAAGTTCCGGTCATGCACCGGCACCAGACGCCGGAAGTCAATCATCGCCTGGAAGAGCCCCTTGTACTCTTCGTCCTGGCTGCACAGGAAGTCGACGGTCAACTTGTCGACAATCCAGACCATCAGGAGGTCAGGGAGAAACCAAAGCCGGTTGGACACCAAGACCTCGTGAAGCCAGTGGTTGGCCGCCAAGACTGTCATCTCGGACGTGTACATTATGTACGGGATCGAGTGGAAGAAGCCCTTGATCGACGCCTGAGTCAAGGCGTTCAAGAAGTACCAGGTGAAGGGGATGCTGGAAGGAGCAAACCCGACCGGGATCTCGACTTCCTGCTGCTGCGGGATGACCTTGGGGTAGTACGCCGCCCGGTTAGCCTTATCCAGCTTCCAGAACTCCTGATGGTTGCAGCTCACGAGGAAGTCACGCTGACGACCGCGTCGCTCGCCTTGCTCCCGTGCCGGTGACAACTTGGAGTACTTCCAGGTCAGGAAAGGCGGCTCCAGAGCGACCATGCTCGGACGGGGGTCGCAGTTCAGGCTCCCCGACCCCTTGAGCGCCTCGTCCCAGACCTTGAGCGCCCGGTGGACGTACCCTTCCTCCTCCGGCCACCGGAGAACGGACGCGGACACGCGACGCTCGGTCAAGGGTAGATCCAGCACCAGCGCGAAGGGGAGATCCTCCAGACGAGCAACCCAAGAGGAACCCGAGAAGCTCTGGGAGCGGTCTTGTGCCAGGCGCATCTGGTCCGCCGTGTGAAGACGAGCCTTATCCATCTCGGTCAGGACCCCGCGCTGGAGTTCCTTGCGCCAGAGGTCCAAGCAATCCTGCTCGCACTGGGCCGCGCCGGCGTTGCCGACCACCGTGGAGTAGCGCCGGCCCGCCAGAGGATCCTGCCCAAGAAGCATCTCCGGGAGACCCACCGGGGGGGTCTCGACCGGGTGCATCACAGAAGCCGGGGGAACCCGATCCGTCCCCGCCGTGGCGACCTGCGCTGACATCGACACCCGAGGAACCGGAGGCAGGAGAGGGGCGCGACTACCCGAGTTCTCCTCCGCAACACTCGCCGCCGGAACCACGGGCCCAGCTTGGATCTCGGAACTGGACATGACGTCCAGACTCCGGGGGAACGAGAGGGCCAAGGTGAAGGAGAATGGGGGGGGGCAGAATCGGAGCAGGTGGTCGTAACCGGGGTGAAGACGCTCGACCTCGGCACCGGTGTGGACGTGCTCGAGGCTGTGCACGGTGGCACCTGGTTCGGCCCAAGGACGTGCCGGACTAGGGAGGGAGCTATGTAGCATCCCTGGCCCCGACTTGGCGCCGACCCGGGACTACAACCAGAGGGCACCAGGTGCCAGAACACGCCCGCCGTGTGGTGATGGTTGGCGGCCGTGGCCCGTGCCCGGCACTGGGATGCGGTGGACTACGCTATCCACACGTGAGAGAGGGATTTCTGATGGGTTTTTGCATACTTGTGAGGGACTTGATTTGAGAGAATTTGAGTGTGAGATTAGCGGGTGGGAATAGAATTAGTAGTGATAGTGGCCCCCGACCTGACGAGGTTAGACTCGGGTCGGGGCCACTCGGGGTTATGGGGGGGCTACCTGGCCAACGTGCCGAGGCTCCCCCAGATGCACGTTAAGAGGGACAGCGAGGCGCCTTTGGCCCGCGCCCTCAGGAAAAAGACAACTGCGCGTTTGCTTTCCTCTTCCCCGTGTGCACTACCGTGCGTATCTGTTTGCTCTGCGAGCAGGCACGTGAGGCAACAGGCATACCATTCTCGTAGTTCCCCTTTCTGTGTTACCTGTCCCTTTCCCCCGAGGGATATTGACACGTGTCTGAGAGGATCGAGTTTGATACCACAAAACCCTACGACCACTTGGCCGCCTTCCTGTCGCCATCTATGTCAACAATGAAGGAATGCTTTCTCCCTTTCTGGTAGTGAAGACCCTCTCGGTCCCCCTCATCCTAGGCTGGGACTTCCAGAAGCAGCATGTCAAGAGCATCCTACCCGGAGAAGGGAAGGTCCAGTTCAACCATGGGTTTGTGTCACCGGTATTGGAGCATCTGGACGCCAAGGTTCGTGTAGCCAAGAGCAAGAGGGAACGCATCCCACCCTCTACCTTGACTCTCTTCAAACCGGTGCTCCTACCTCCTCGCTCGGAGACCAAGGTTCAAGTAACGACCCGGATTGCAGGTCAATGCCTGATCTACGGACGTAAGGGATTTCTGGCGAAACACCGGTTATACTTGGCCCACGGACATCACAAGAAGGTGGAAAGGCATACCCCATTCTCGGTGCTAGTCGTCAACGTGAGCCGGAAACCGATAACTCTCGCTAAGAGCACTCGAGTTGGAAAAGCAGAACCTTACCGAGGGTATGCCCGTGCCATGAGCAAGGAGGACCTTTTGAACCTGCAACACGAACTGGCATCCAACCTAACCGCCCTAGACGTACCTCCGGGACAAGAGCAGGCCGGCAGCGTTACCCCGAAACCCGATCAAGCACCACCCAGGATGCCGAATGTCAACCAAGTAAATGTCCTTCCCGACCTGAAGGAGGTACTAAAGAAGCTTCTCCAGGAATGTCGGCACCTATGGTCTGGAGAGCTGGGCAAGATGGACGCCACCCTACACCGGATTCAACTGAAGCCGAATGCCAAGCCAGTGCACCTCCAACCTTATCGGGCTGGACCCCATCGCCGGGATGAGATCGAGAAGCAGGTTAAAAAGATGCTCAGGATGGATGTTATCGAGCCGTCTGATGGCGAGTGGGCCTTCCCGGTGGTAGTCGTCCCGAAACCTGGCGGTCACATCCGCTTCTGAGTGGACTACAGGCGCCTGAACGAGATGACAGTCAAGGATGTATACCCGATACCCCGGATGGACGATTGCATCGACTTCCTTGGTGATGCCACCCTCTTCTCAACGCTGGATTGTAATGCCGGTTACTGGCAGATCCCCCTGGCTGACGAGGACAAGGACAAGACCTCCTCGACGTGCCATATGGGGCTATTCCGGTGCAAGCGTCTTCCTTTTGGTCTCACCAACGCTCCGGCTACCTTCCAGAGAGCCATTGACGTAATCCTGTCGGGGCGAAGGTGGAGAACATGTTTGGTCTACCTGGACGACATCATTGTCATCTCCAAGACCCCATCGGAACACCTAAAGCACCTTCGAGAGGTTCTGGCTCTCCTGTCTAAGGCTGGAGTTACCCTGAACGCCGAGTAGTGCCACCTGTTTGAGACGGAAGTGGAGTACCTGGGGCACGTGCTGAGTCCGGGGGAGCTTCGAGTCAACGAAAAGAATATCAAGGCTCTTTGGCAAGCCCGGCAACCTAAGATCCAGACGGAACTCAATAGCTTTCTGGGTATGTGCAACGTCCACCGCCGGTTTGTACGGGACTATGCCCTAATTGCCCGGCCGTTGACCAAGCTCACCAGCAAGAAGCTCCCCGCACAGCTCCTGGTGTTCGACGAGAAGCAGACAGCTGCCTTCAAGGAGCTCAAGAAGCGCCTGACCACGACTCTAGTACTGGCGGTACCCAAGCGGGAGGGCCAGTTTGTCCTAGAGACTGACGCCTGTGGCGTCCGGGTGGGGTGCTCTCTACTCCAGCAACAACCTGATGGGCACTTCCTCCCGATAGGCTACTACAGTCGCGTCCTGACTCCCGCCGAGAGGAACTATTCCACAACGGAGCGCGAATGCTTGGCGGTCGTCTGGGCTTGCTTCCTTTTACACCCCTATCTGGAAAGACAAGAGTTCCTCATCCGGACGGACCACTCCAGCTTGAGGTGGCTGCTATGCATGGACGGCTGCCAAGGAAGGGTCGCCCGGTGGCGCCTACGCCTTTCGGAATTCAAGTACAGGGTGTGCACCAGAGCAGCGAGGGAGCACCACTGCGCCGACACCATATCCCAGCTGGATACTCCTGCAGCCGAAACAGGCCCTGTCCCGGAGGAAATACCTTGTTTCATCCTCCCGAATGTCGGGCGTGGCTGGCATGCTCCTTTGAATGAGTCACCTGAAGCGCACCAGCCGGTAACCATTCACCGGATGCTGGAGGCACAGCTAACGGATCCTTATTGCTTGGAGCTTCGCCACCAGATGGACCTGAATCGGAACAGTCGTTTCTCCGAGTCTACAGATGGACTCCTGGTACGGGTGTCACCCTTCGATGGAGCAACTCAAGTCTACGTACCCCGAAGTCTACGAGCTGACATCCTCCGCCTGGAGTATTCGTCTCCCCAGGCCGGACACCCTGGCATCAACCGGATGTATGCCTCGATGCGGCGACACTACTACTGGGATAACATGGCAAGTGACGTCCACAAGCATCTAGAGGCTTGTGTCTCCTGTGCAAGGAACCGGTTGACCCAGAGAAAGAAGACTTCTCAGCTACGCCCGTTCTCTGCGGCGGAGCCTTTTGCAAGCTTGAGCATGGACATCCTGGGGCCCCTACCTGAGACATCCAGTGGCAACCTTTACCTGCTCATTATCTGTGACCGGCTCTCCAAGTTCCCCCGCGCAATCCCACTGAGAACCATCACGGCCCTGGATGTTACGTCGGCCTTCTGCGAGTACTGGATAGCTGCCTACGGCCCTCCGGAATCCGTCTTGACTGACAACGGTCCCCAGTTTGCATCCCTGTCCTTCCAAGGAGTCTGTGACCTGATGGGTATCAAGAACTTGTTCACTACGACGTATCACCGACTAACGAACGGCCAGGTGGAGTAATTCAACCGGACCCACGTCGACATGCTGCGGCACTATGTTGAGGAGCCTCAAGAAGCCTTGGACGAGCTCCTGGCCGTCCTCACGCTAGCCTACAACTCTCGTGTTCACCGGACAACAGGGGTCGCTCCACTAGACTTTGCCACCCCAAGGCGGCTGACCAACTTCTCCCTGGAAGGAATACCGGACGGTCTCCAGCCTGCACTGAGGTCGGGCCCCAAGGCGAAGGACGAGTTCCTGGAACAACTGAAGCTCCTGCTCCCACGAGTCAAGGAGTCAATCGCGAAGACCCAGGAGCGATACAAGCGGGACTACGAAAAGGGTGTTCGGGAAAAGAACAAGGAACTGGGTGGTGGCGACTGGGTTTTCGTGGGCAATCATAGCAAGACCCGGGGGAAGCTGGACTCCAAGACGGACGGGCCCTACGAGATCCTGAGTACGGACGGCTGGACATTCCTTCTTGACGTGGATGGCTCCCCGTACCGGGTGAGCAGCGACCACGTCACCCGAGCTCCACCGCCAAGCAAACGGGACCTGACCAGGCGCAAGCGGGCTGCAGTACCCTGGTTATCCCAAGAAGAAGGCCGAGAATATGTCTACGTCAAGTTCGTTGACCATGCCTGGAGGGAGGGACGCCTGTACCTGCGAGTACGCTGGTTCGGCATCAACCCGGCTGATGATATCTGGGAACCCTCCAACCGGTTGCTAATTGCGGATGTTTCCGCCTACACGCGGCGGAACGGGATTGAAGGCACCCCAGTGGCCAGAGCTGACAAGATCATGGAATCGGACTCGGAGGATGACGAGAAGGGAGGAGCTGATCAGGACCTGCGGGACGAGCCGAGCTCACCCGCAACGGACGCGGAACAAGAGGCTTGAGAGAAGGGAACGGGTGTATCAAGGAAAACAAGCAATACAAGCATGGAACTACCAGAAAGCAAGCAAGCACCCGCTCGAGCAACCCTTCTCTCCGCCTCTTCCCTGCTCCCTTCTCCCTGGACTCTCACCTCCCTTGCCTCCAAGTGCTACTCCCGGCGCGGACTCTGCGCCGCGGGAGCGTCCTCCAGCGCCACCTCCGCAACACGACGGGACCCAGAGGACGACGGGATGACGTAGTGCGGCGGGCGAGGCGCTTCCACGTACTCCACCATCGGAACAGCACCAGTATTCGCCGGGCGCTCCCGCTCCTCCAGATACGCCTGCCGGCGCCCTTGGAAGCTAGTGAAGGTCCTCGACCAACTTTGGGCCAAGCCATGCCGGGTCAAGGCTGCCAAAAGCTCCCCAACCACAGGACTGTCCGACATCTGGCCGCTATCCGCGCTAGCAAACACCTGGTCAACCACGTCGTTCAGGATGCTGGCATACGTGCCCAGCACCAAGGGAGACCCGATGTCCTCGACCTGCACCGGATGACGGCCCAGCTGGTCCTCGATCATGCCGACGTCATACTGGTCACACGCCGGGCCACCTTAGGTTAGGTACCAGTCGGGCACCCGAACGCGGGAAAGGCGCAGAGTCGGCGCCGGGATCTCGATCCGACCCGAGGTTGCCACACCCGGACGGCTAGCAGCGGCGCCGGAAACAGGAGTCCCCAATTCGAGGGTGGGCACCGAGCCAACGCCCACCGTAGAAGGCCCTCGAGGAGGAACGACCGGAGTAGTTGGCGACCGGATGACAACGCCAAGAGCCGCAGCAGACAAGCGCGGTGCCGGAGGAGCCTGGAGCACCGGTACAGGTAGAGCTGGGCGCACACGCGCCGGCGACGGCAAAGGCGAAGCAACGGGTGCGACAGGCGCAGCTGGAGGAAGTTGAGCCGCTGCAGACGCCCGACCGACCGCCGCGGCCCATCCCGACTCTTGCACCGGCGGCCCAGTCGGCGGAGGATCCAGAGCGGCCGGCGCAGGAAGACCTCCCAGCCGCGGCCACGCCGGCAGCGGCGTCGCCAGCTGCACCTTGGCCGGAGAAGACTGGTAGACCACCTGCACACAACCCGGGCCATCCCGATGCGGGCTGTTCTGGTCGGCAATCAGATTCAAGAAGCTCCGGTCATGCACCGGGAGTTGACGCCGGAAGTCGATCATCGCCTGGAAGCGCTCCTTTTATTCCTCGTCCTGGCTGCACAGGAAGTCGACGGTCAGCTTGTTGACGATCCAGACCATCATGAGGTCTGGGAGAAGCCAGAGCCGGTTAGACACCAAGACCTCGTGGAGCCAGTGGTTGGCAGCCAAGACCGTCATCTCGGAGGTGTACATCATGTACGGGATGGAATGGAAAAAGCCCTTGATCGACGCCTAGGTCAGGGCGTTCAGGAAGTACCACGTAAAGGGGATGCTGGACGGAGCAAACCCGACCGGGATCTCGACTTCCTGCTGCTGCGGGATGACCTTGGGGTAGTACGCCGCCCAGTTGGCCTTGTCCAGCTTCGAGAATTCTGGTGGTTGCAGCTCGCGATGTAGTCCCGCCGGCGCCCACGCCGCTCACCTCGCTCCCGCGCCGGCGACAACATAAAGTACTTCCGGGTCAAGAACGGCGGCTCCAGAGCGACCATGCTCGGACGGGGGTCACAATTCAGACTCCCCGACCCCTTGAGCGCCTCGTCCCAGACCTGGAGCGCCCGACGGACGTAACCGTCCTCCTCCGGCCACCGGAGAACGGACGCAGACACGCGACGCTCGGTCAGGGAAAGATCCAGCACCAGCGCGAAGGGGAGATCCTCCAGACGGGCAACCCAAGAGGAACCCGAAAAGCTCTGGGAGCGGTCTTGAGCCAGGCGCATCTGGTCCGCCACGTGGAGACGCGTCTTGTCCATCTCCGTCAAGACCCCGCGCTGGAGTTCCTTGCGCCAGATGACCAGACAATCTTGCTGGCACTGGGCCGCGCTGGCGTTGCCGACCACCGTGGAGGAGCGCCGGGCCGCCAGAGGATCCTGCCCAAGAAGCATCTCCGGGAGACCCGCCGGCGAGGCCTCGACCGGGCGCGACGCTGAAGCCGGGGGCACTCGATCCGTCTCCGCCGTGACGACCGGCGCCGGCACCGACATCCGAGGAACCGGAGGCAGGAGAGGGGCAAGGCCACCCGAACTCTCCTCCGCAACACTCGCCGCCGGAGCCGCGGGCCCAACCAGGACCTCAGAGCTGGACATGTCGTCCAGAATCCGGGGGAGCGGAAAGGTCGAGGTGAAGGAGAGGGGGGGGTGCAGGGCTGGAGAAGGTGATCACGCCTGGGGTGATGACGCTCGACCTCGGCACCGGTGTGGACGTGCTCGAGGCTGTGTACGGTGGCACCTGGTACGGCCCGAAGACGTGCCGGACTAGGTAGGGAGCTATGTAGCATCCCTGGCCCCGACTTGGCGCCGACCTGGGATGCCGACCAGAGGGTACCAGGTGCCAGAACACGCCCGCTGTGTGGTGATGGTTGGCGGCCGTGGCCCGTGCCCGGCACTGGGATGCAGTGGACTACGCTATCCACACGTGGGAGAGGGATTTCTGATGGGTTCTTGCATATTTGTCAGGGACTTGAATTGAGAAAGTTTGAGTGTGAGATTAGTGAGTGGGAATAGATTTAGTCGTGCAAGTGGCCCCAGACCTGACGAGGTTAGACTCGGGTTGGGGCCACTCGGGGTGAGGGGGGGGGGGGGCTCCCTGGCCAACGCGCCGAGGCTCCCCCAGATGCACGTTAAGAGGGACAGCGAGGCGCCTTTGGCCCGCGCCCTCAGGAAAAGACAACTGCGCGTTTGCTTTCCTCTTCCCCGTGTGCACTACCGTGCGTATCTGTTTGCTCTCCGAGCAGGCACGTGAGGCAACAGGCATACAACTCTCGTAGTTCCCCTTTCTGTGTTACCTGTCCCTTTCCCCCGAGGGACATTGACACGTGTCTGAGAGGATCGAGTTTTATACCACAACCACCAGACGCCTGGTGGCGGATCCGCTTGCACCACCCCCAGAAGAGGGGGTCGTGACACAAAACCCGCATCGGGAATTCAACGGTCCGGAAAACGGATCGTGTGTGCCACACAAAGGGGGGCACCCCCCTCAATCAACCCCGACAAGGGGTGTCTGCCGCGACAGGGCGCAAAGCCCACCAGACTGTTAAACGGTCACGTGACCCACTTACATTCGGAAAGCCGAATGCAACTCGACCCGAGGACGGGCCGAATCTAAGGGGGGGATATGTAGCAATATGGATGACCGTATTGTGACCCTAATATAGGGGGACTACTTCTATCCCTTAACTTTCTATTTGGGAGTCCGCATTGTTCACGGTATCTATATGTTACGTATGACCAGAGGGACTTGCATCTTGGGGGGAGGGTAGTTAGTGGTGGCTCCGAGGGTTTATAACGAGGGGGCCGGCGGCGAATCCACCGCCGGCCATGGTAGAACAACAAACCCCTCCCATTTGGGCTCCCATCTTGGTCCCGTGGCTTGCGCTCCGAGGACAGCAACCTTGGCCTCCCGGTGACGTTGGTGCCGATCCCCCTTGGTGAGTGTTCCCTGAGAGTGGACGTGCGACGGTTTCCTATTGTGCTACACATTGGAAGAGCCATCTGAGCCCCTGCCTTGTCAAGGCCCCACAGCCAAGGCAAAATGCCTGGGGCCGGGGCGTAGAGAGCCGGTGTGGGGGGCCCACTTGCGTTGCCTCGTCGAGCGACAGTCGTCCGACCGTGCTCGCTTGGACCAACCGCTGCCGCGGCGGTCCCTCTGGTAGCACCGGTTACACAGACCGAGGGTCACACCCGACGGGTGCACGTGTCCGTGTAGCACAATAGGAATCCGTCGCACGTCCACTCTCAGGGAACACTCACCAAGGGGATCGGCACCAACGTCGCCGGGAGGCCAAGGTTGCTGTCCTTGGAGCGCAAGCCACGGGACCAAGATGGGAGCCCAAATGGGAGGGGTTTGTTGTTCTACCTTGGCCGGCGGTGGATTCGCCACCGGCCCCCTCGTTATAAACCCTCGGAGACACTACTAACTACCCTCCACCCCAAGATGCAAGTCCCTCTGGTCATACGTAACTTATAGATACCGTGACCAGTACGGACTCTCAAATTGAAAGTTAAGGATTAGAAGTAGCCCCCCAAATATTAGGGTCACAATACGGACAACCATATTGCTACATATCCCCCCCTTAGATTCGGCCCGTCCTCGGTCGAGTTGCATTCGGGTTACCGAATGTAAGTGGGTCGCGTGACTGTTTACCCGTCGGGTGGGGCTTTGCGCCCCGTCGCGACAGACACCCCTTTTCGAGGTTGTCCGAGGGGGGTGCCCCCTTTGTGTGGTACACACACGATCCGTTTTCCGGACCGTTAATTTCCCGATGCGGGTTTTTGTTCACGACCCCCTTTCCGAGGGGTGGTGCAAGCGGATCCGCCACCAGGTGCCTGGTGGTAGAGGGGCCCCTCTCTTGTGGACGATTGAGTGGGGGGCGGGGGCTGCCCGCGTTGCGTGGGGGCGGTTGGGGTGACCCCCCTTACTTACCCGTGTGTGGGTGTGGCCCCGTCCCGCCCAGGTGCCTGGGTGGAGCCGGTCGTAGCCCCGTGGGGCGCGGGTCGACCCGCGTGCCTGCGGCGCTTCGCGTGGCCGTTTGTGGTCATAAGCGCGGGTGTCCGCGCTTCCCTGGCTCGTCCCGGTTATCCCACCGTACCGGGTTGTAGCCGTCGACGGCTTGTGGGCGCGGGGGATTCCGCCCCCGTTATCATGTCCTATCCCCAGGTGCTTGAAGAGGAGGAAGACCTCCTGATCGGGGAGGAGATGGAGGACGACGCGCCTGTCGGTCCCGACGCCGCGCGTTACGGGGTGAGCTCGTCTGACGACGACGGGCCTGCGGTGTCCGTCCGTCTGTCGGCCGGAGGACTGTCGTCCGTGTGCAGCGGCACGACGGTGCCGTCGGCCGGAGGTCAACCCGGCGGTCAACGGGCGTGGCGGCTTCTACCCCTCTCTGCCGGCTGCCCGGATGGGGCCTGGTGCCGGTGCCGGCTCACCGCAGGTACCTCAAGATGGTCCGCCCTGCGGCGGAGGTCGCGACCCGCAGCCGACTCCGGCTGGTCAAGGTGGTCCGGGTGTCCGGGCGGTGACTCCTCGAGGCGGTCCCGACGTTGACGCGGGTGGTGGTGGCGGTGCGACACCCGGTGCGGCGGGTCAAGACGGTGCGGGTGTCCGCACGGCCGGGGCTCCGGCTCCGGAGGCTGTCCAAGTGCCTTCCCTTCCGAGGCGGGGGCTACGCCGACGGGTGGTACCGGCGCCGGTGCCGTACCTGCGGTGCCGCGGGCGTCGAGCGGTCAAGACGCTCCTTCTCCCATGGCGGTTGACACCGGGAGTTACTCCGGGCGGGCGCCCGCCCTTCTTCTTCCTCCTCGGCCTCGTCCATCTCCGACGTCGGCCCCTCTGCCGGTGGTGCGTCCCCCGGCGCCCCCGATTCTTCCTGGTCCTGCCCGGGTTGCCCCGTTGGGTGGCGGCGTCGCCGTGGCGGCGGGTCAACCCGCCATGTCGGTGTCCGACTTGGTGGCTCGGGTTCGAGGCCTCACGGTGCAAGAGTCGATGGAGTCCGATGGGCGTATGCGGGTGGACTTCCACCTGGTGCATCCCCGTGGAGAATCCTCCCGGCGCGTCAAGGTGGACCCGTGCTGGGAGCGGAAGTTGGTGCGGCTGGTCAACCAGCCGAACGCGGTCCGGGTGGAACACCATTGGATCCTGAGTCAGCCGGACGACCGGCATGCGCAGCTCTGGCGCACCCGGGTGGGACGGGGTGAGGTCTACCTCGACCCCAACTTCGGGGTCTGCGACTTGATTGCCCCCGCGTTGCCGCGGGAGATTGACTACCCGGCTAGTGCTCGGGGATTGCGGCGGCGGCGGAGCCGGTTGCGTTTGGGGAGACGGTGAGCCGTACCGGTCGGTATCCCGACTTTGACTACTACCCGGGGGTACCCCGTATCTGTCGTTGACGGCTCCCTACCCGCCCATGGCGGGGTTGAAGTCGGCGTCGAGTTGGCGACGTAACCATGGTGTCATGGCGGATGCGTTCCGCACGGATATAACGTGTGCGTTGCAGACCGGCAACGGTCGTGCTCCGGTATACACTCCCGTGCGCCCGCCGCTATGGCAGGAGGGGTGGGAACCCGCCCCTGCTTTCCGGTTTGACACCGGCTCCTCTTCGCTACTTCGGGAGTGTGTTGGCCTCGCGACCGGTCCACCCGTTGCAGGGTACCTTCACCCTTGAGGTTACCCTCGGGCAGGCTTCATCCTTCTTGCTGTCCGTCCGCCGGCAGGGTCGTCTGTTTCATCTTCCGACGGGTGTCCGTCGGCACATCGCGCAGTTGGGCGTGGATCTGATAGCTGCCAAGACCGGGTTGGCCCGGGAGTTCGAAGCCCTGCTGGCTGTTCACGATGCCGTGAACTGGGCTGGGGTGTTGGCCCTTCCCCGTACCGGGACCCGCAGGCTGGGGCTCCCCCTTGCCTCGTCACTCGTTGCGTGTCCGGCGTACTCAGCCGGGTGAGCCTAGTTGCCATGGGTGGGCGTCCACCGAGGCCGTTCCTGACC